>CM035133.1:144303069-145510569 GCA_020205605.1 Panax ginseng
ACATGGTACGAAATAACTACAACTTTATTATTACAACATATAAACTATGAGTTTAAATACGAGATATTGCCGTCTGAGACAATATCCACACGTAAATAAATTCCCATCATAATTATTGATACATTATTTTACAAAATGGTGAGGACTACTAAACCACTCTCTAGAACCTTCATCCCATACCCCTTGACTAAAAGACTCGCTACATTCTCGCCTCTTGAGAAGAAAAATGGAACAAAAAGGAAAAGGGTGAGCCCAACTAGCCCAAGAAGAATATTATGACTAAGATAATATACAACAAATTATCGTTAGTCTTCAACAGGAAAAATCTAATAGAATACAATAAACAACCCGCTTTAAATCAACAATCTGCAATGAAACAACAATTCATTAGAAGAGTTAAGTAAAGAATGCAAACTACTATCTTCTATATATGAATTTAAAAGTTCATCGTCGATATTTTATCCCTGTAACATCAATCAATATATATCTGGGATCAAATATTCATCTTTGCACTACAGGCCAAAGATATTCATCAGCTGGTCATGTTCATCTAAACACCAGTTCATCTTTGCACTACGGGCCAAAGATATTAATCAAGAAATCATTCATCTTTGCACTACAGGCCAAAGATATTCAGTAATATCATCATTTAGGATGAGGATGATGAAAAATATTTTAAAGGAAACGAATCCAAAGAAACAAAAAGAACAAATATTAAGGATTCAGTATTTTAAACAATCCAAGTTCAAAAACACTTCATAAGTAATCGAGTGGAGTAAAATTCAAGAATGATCAAAACATAGATACAATCAAAGCTAGTATCCATAATAGATATTTTGGACAAAAGAAGAAATTTCATTTTTAGATTGAATAGTGCAGTATTCGTGAATAGTCTTGATATCGTGAATAGTCTTGAGTATACATGAATAAGAACTCAGACACCAAAAGATAGAAATTTCACAAAAAAAAAAAATATCTTCACGCTTAAGTGAATAGTACTTTCGTGAATAAGAATTTCATGAATAGTAACTCATGAATAGTAATTCATGAATAGTAACCCCGACATGAAAAAATTTCAAATTTGATAAAAATTTCCAACCAATATTTCGGCATAATGATATTGAAGAAATAATATCATTTTCGAATAAAATAACATCCCTTACCTCGAAAGACAGTACTTGAACTTGAAACACCGGATATAGGCTCTGACTTGAACTTGCACCGTATAGCAATACTCAAAGTATACTAAAAATACTCACAAAAATACGCTCGATAATATAGAGAGAGAAAACTTCAGTTTCTGGTGTGATTTTCAATTCTAACCTAAGCACCCTATTTATAGGAAAATGCTTAGAACACCAAAGTAGAAAATTTAATATAATATTAATATATATTTTCCAAAACCTCATACGCACACTTGCCAACTGAATTCAGCTCCTACACATGTTAAATGAGGCCACCTAAACATTCCAAAAACGTTTTTCCTATTTTAAATATTTTAAACTTCCAAAAATCAATTATTTCGGAACTTCAATAATTCATAATAAATAGCCCTTTTATCAGAAAATTGAATCTCGCAACTTTTTATAGGAAATTCAATTCTCTACAACTTTGCAAAAGAAAGTTTTTCCAAATTCAAACAAAAATTGAAAAAATCCACAAACAGACGATTATACAAAGTTATAATCAAATTTCTATCGATAATTGTGTCCACCAACACACAAAATATGTGTTAAACATTTAATGCCACAAAATACTCTTCCTCCTCATATACTCATATATCCCACATTCATTATAAAAATATCACTTTGTTAATATATTATTAAAATAATATATTTAAATGAATTATTTTATCGTAAAAAGACAAAATATTAATTTTCAACAATTGTCACATTAAAAATTTCTCCATCTATATCCACATAAAATTAATATTTTTCTCATAATATAAATCAATAATTAATTATTCACAAATAATATTACGAAATCACAATCTTGGCAACCAGTAGTTCCCGAAGAAAGGGGCTTTCCAATAAGGATCTCTCTTCTTTAGCGTGCAATTAGGTGACCAAACCTCTCCTTAGATGTAACTTTCTAGACATTGCCAATAATGTTATCCAATAATATTATTCAGATAATATGAATTATTGCTCTCAGATAATGGAAAATACCGTAAATGACAATTTATTGAAACAACGGTAATATAAAATATCAATGCATCAATTATTGAATCAATAAAATAAAATACTTGAGCGATAATTCTCAGTAACAATTATTGAGTAAAAGCCTTCTTACGTAAGAATCAATAATTGGTGCAATATCGTGCTCTTCTTGTTAACAACGCCGACATTAGTGTGTTTTAACCACAAGGTATTCCAACAAGATAATAACGAATAACAACTAAATCGTTATTTATAAACAACTTATATTTGTCGCTTTCTTCATCCAATCGCTTTTTTAGTTATGGGGCCCACAAAGAGACTACGGCAGGTAAATTTAATATTCCCCGACAATCTGAATATTCCACGACCAAACAAATATTCCCAAACAATAATGAATATTTTATAACCACTTGCTTATTCGAAATATTTGCGTATTTTACCCATAACTATCCACATTAATCAAATCAACCCTTACTATTTCAAAATAATAAATAGAGGAAAATAAATTTCATTTATTAATAATTTGCGGTCTTACATCTGGAGGTTATATTGACCAATTGGGTAATTGATCGAATAAATGAGTAATTAATTGCTATTAATTCACATGATTATAACTATTTGTTCACATGTGTGTACTATTGATTCACATTCATGTACTATTAGGGGAGGTGGTGCAAGATTGATAATACTTGCATGACTAAGTTAAAAATGGAGGTATAGATGGAGGTACTATACTGTAATTCATATTTTCACATGATTATAACTATTGATTCACATGATTGAACTATTGATTCACATTATTTACTATTAGGGGAGGTGGTGCAAGTTTGATAATACTTGCAGGACTAAATTAAAAATGAAAGAAAAGTTGAAGGTATTGTACTGTAATATTTTGAGCCCCAAAACGTGCAATTATTGAAACTATATTTTTCTATAAATAGAAGCTCATTCTTCCTTCATTTCTTACCAATTCACTAAAGCTTTAGAGCAATTATTATAGAGAGAAATTTTAGAGAGAAAGAAGAAAAGAAGTATGCTACCTAACTATTCCAATATCCAGTTTCTTCTCTAAGGTAAGGGATATTATTTCTTTCGTATTCATGAAGAGAGTTATTGTTATTCCATTCCTTATTATTATGTTGGAATAACCTGTCTATGCGAAGTACTGCATACATGGTGAAATTCTTCTATTATTACATTCTTTAGTATTCTGTTGGAATATCCTATCTGTGCGGATTACGTATAACTTTGGTTCACATTCTTTATTATTACATTGGAATATCACATGCTGCATGCGGATTACGCATGACTTGGTTCCATTCTTTATTATTCTATTAGAATAACTTGTGCATGCGGTTTTATCGCATGCACGTGAATTCATTGTTATTCCATTCTTTATTATTTTGTTGGATTATCACATGCATGCGGATTACGCATTTACTTCAGTTCCATTCTTTATTATTATTACGTTGGAATAACTCAGATATATAGATTACCACATGCATGGTGAATGATCCTTTATATTCATTTCTTATTAAATTGTGGAAATAATCATTTTACGTGGATTATGATGAAAGTCATAATATAAGCATTGGACTGTTAATTATGATGAAAGTCATAATAAAAGCATTGGTCTGATGAAAATCATGGGTATATGTAGTATTAGTAAGTCTTATGATGAGTTATGTTGGTTATTATGTGAAAACATGAAAGTTACTTTGAAATCACAAAGGGTTGAAAATCAGATTTTGGTAAAAATGGAACATAAAATTCAATTGACCATATCTCCTATTATATTTCAAATTTTTGAGTGTGGTCAAGTTCTAAAGTTAGATTTATGAGTTTTCTAACTTATCCAAGTGGAATCACTGGAAAAAGTGTTATAGATTTTCTTATGGACTGATTTTAGCAAAGGAGTCAAAAACTGTAAAGTACCAAAAAGCTACTGCCCAGAAATTTAAAAGGGCATTTTCGGCTACTTAATTTATGAGAAAAATTATGTCTTTTGGGACATGGAAATATATGGTATAAAGTACCTCCTGTCCAAAAATGAGCTCATTCCGACTTAAAATGAGCAAGTTATGACCATTTCAATATTTAGGTTTTTTCGACGAAAAACGTTATAACCGGAGTTCTATAACTCCGATTACCATGAAATTTAAACTGAAAACTCACGTTAACATGTGTAAGATCCTGCCAAGATTTGGAAATTTCTAGAGTTAAACTTGAGGTAGCTAATTTCTTAAGGAATTAATT
The DNA here is from genome assembly GCA_020205605.1 of Panax ginseng. NCBI lineage: Eukaryota > Viridiplantae > Streptophyta > Magnoliopsida > Apiales > Araliaceae > Panax > Panax ginseng. Next base: position 144,307,485 of record CM035133.1, read on the forward strand.
AGAAATTGATTTTTGAAAAATACTTAAGGTAGTTGAAAAATTATAAAAAAATACTTGTTATGTATGAAATATATGTATATATATTTGGACAAAGGATAGAAAAATAATACGTTGATTTGGTAATTTTTCATGAAAATGGTTTAGTTACAAGCATATGAGTTAAATATGTTATGTGAAGTAAAGAAATTAGAAAATAGGATTTTATGGCTTGAGAATCCTATATAGGGTACATGCAAATTTTTGATGAGAGATTTAATCATTGGTGATGAAATTTTATGAGTATGACATTTTTGAATGATTAAATGCATTATTTGGTAAAGTGTAAACAATTGAAATAAATTGTTTATAAGTTTAAGAAGTGATTAAAATATTGTTATAATATTAACAAAATTAGATTATGAGTTATTTAAGTGGTGGATAATATTTTGATAAATTTAAAGTCTTAAATATTTATCCTTGTTTTCGTTTGATTAATACTTATATTATTGTCATCATCCTCATGCTTATATTGTGATGAAAGTCATCTTTGGCTTACGTGCAGAGATGGACTTGGTATGATTATGACCAGGGATTATTCGGTATAATCATGACCATAATGTAACGAATGATGTGGTAAAAGTCCTCATTGGCCTGTAGTTCATTGGTGGACAGTTGTTGGTATGATTATGACCGGGGATTATTCGGTATAATTATGACCATTGATGATTACATGAATATCCTTGGTCGTGGTATAGGGACGATGTGGTTTATTTATTAAGCTGAGTCTCAGCGATAAAGTTGATGAAAATCTTTTTAAATCATAGAAGATAGTAGATTTTATGCTCTACTTTACTCTTCTAATGGATTGCTTATTCCGCTGCAGTTAAACTTGATGTCTATTGTATTTTATCAGTTTAACATTATTGAAGGCTAATGATAATTTATTATGCATTATCTTAGTCATAATATTTCTTACTGGGCTGGTTGAGCTCACCCTTTCTTTCACTGTTCTCTTTAGGAAAGGAGAACGTAGCCGGGACTAGTCGAGGAACGGAGTGACGGTCTAGATGAGAACATTAGTAGTCCTCACTATTCTGTTAAATAGTGTGACAATAAATGTAATGAGGACTCCATTAAGTGTGGATATTGTCTAGATGACAATATTCTTATTAAAACTCTCAGTTTATGTTTTGTCGTATTTTACACGACTGTTGTATAATTAGTTTGTATTTGTATTCAGTACATTGTATCTGACGACCCAAGATGGGTGATGTGTACCTATTTTGGGGGCGTCACAAATATGACCGTGGCGCAGTACGAAGCTAAGTTTGCCGAGTTATCTCGGTTTGCGTCCCACTTGGTTGATAATGAGGAGAGAATGACGCGGATGTTTCTAAGAGGTTTGAAACCCGAGATGCGTCAATACCTTATCTCTTATAAACTGTGTTTGTATTCAGATGTTGTGACTAGGGCTCAGTTATTGGAGTGCGATAATGAGTCAACCCAACCAAGAGAGAGCAGCCAACAAATCGATAATACCAATGGTAGCAGTCATCGAAGTGGTGACAACAAACGTAGAGGGAATCAACATGCCATAAATAATAATCACTTCGGTGGTAATCATGGCCAAGACAATAGGAGTGGAAAGTTCAAGAAGAGAAGGTTTAGCAAAGATGGAAAGACGTCAGCACCAGCACCCACTGTTAAGGAAGGAGAACGACCGTCGGTCGTATGTTACAAATGTGGAGGGGAAGGACACATAAGTCCAAACTGCACGATGCAGTCCAAAACATGTTACAATTGTGGAAAAGAAGGTCACCTATCTTGATTTTATCGTGCACCAAAGTCAAGTCCAGCTGGGATGGAGGCATCCAAGGGTGTCCTAGACAAGACAAAACTGGTAGTTCAAGGGAGAGCGTTTGTCGTAACCTCTCAAAAAATGAGGAATCCGAACGAGGTGATCACGGGTAAGTTAATCATAAACTCTAACGAAGTTTATACTTTATTTGATTTACCCATTCTTTTATTTCTCCTACTTGCGCTCAACGTTTAAATTTGACTCCGGAGAAATTAGACTTTGATTTATCTGTTGAAACTCCATTGGGAGAAACCTTCATTACGTCCACGGTTTATAAGTCTTGTTTGATTCAAATCGGTAACCGCACGTTACCTGTCGATCTTATTTCTTTGAAAATACTTGCATTTGATGTGATTCTAGGGATTGATTGGTTAACTACTCATCATGCAAAAATTGATTGTTTTCGTAAGGTTGTTAGTTTCATATTCCTAACTAACCTATTATACGAATTCAAGCAACCAAACCATTAAAATCCATCACTGTCATCTCAAGCCATAAAGCTATTCGTTTTATTGAAAAATGGATGTCAAGCTTTCTTAGCTCATGTCACAGATATAAACAAAAATATGTCAGTTTTGAATGATATTTCTATTGTTAATGAATTTCCTGACGTATTCCCAGAAGAACTTCCTGGCCTACCCCCAGATCATGAAATTGAATTTTGTATCGACCTTGAACTCGGTACAAAACCCATTTCCAAAGCCCCATATCGAATGGCTCATATTGAACTTCAGGAGTTAAAGACCCAACTGCAGGAATTATTAGACATCGGTTTCATTCGTCCTAGTACGTCTCCTTGGGGTGCTCTAGTTCTATTCGTGAAGAAGAAAGAAGGGAGTATGCGACTTTGTATTGATTATCGGGAGTTGAACCATGTCACTATCAAAATAGATATCCATTACAACATATAAACTATGAGTTTAAATACAGATATTGCCGTCTAGACAATATCCACACGTAAATAAATTCCCATCATAATTATTGATACATTATTTTACAAAAATGGTGAGGACTACTAAACCACTCTCTCTAGAACCTTCATCCCATACCCCGACTAGTACTCGCTACATTCTCGCCTCTTGAGAAGAAAAATGGAACAAAAAGGAAAAGGGTGAGCCCAACTAGCCCAGTAAAGAATATTATGACTAAGATAATATACAACAAATTATCGTTAGTCTTCAACAGGGAAAAATCTAATAGAATACAATAAACAACCAGTTTTAAATCAACAACTGCAGCGGAAACAACAATTCATTAGAAGAGTTAAGTAAAGAATGCAAACTACTATCTTCTATATATGAATTTAAAAGTTCATCGTCGATATTTTATCCCCTAAATATCAATCAATATATATCTCGGGATCAAATATTCATCTTTTACTTCTGAGCCAAAGATATTCATCACTTGGTCATGTTCATCTAAACACTAGTTCATCTTTGCACTTTCGGGCCAAAGATATTAATCAAGAAATCATTCATCTTTTGCACTACAAAAGCCAAAGATATTCAAGAATATCATCATTTAGGGTAGAGGATGATGAAAAATATTTTAAAGGAAACGAATCCAATGAAACAAAAGAACAAATATTAAGGATTAGTATTTTAAACAATCCAAGTTCAAAAACACTTCATAAGTAATCGTGAGTGGAGTAAAATTCAAGAATGATCAAAACATAGATACAATCAAAGCTAGTATCCATAATAGATATTTTGGACAAAAGAAGAAATTTCATTTTTCTATTGAATAGTCTTAGTGATAGTGAATAGTCTCAGATATCGTGAATAGTCTTAGTATACATGAATAAGAATCTCACACCAAAAGATAGAAATTTCACAAAAAATATCTTCACGCTTCGTGAATAGTACTCGTGAATAGTAACTCATGAATAGTAACTCATGAATAGTAATTCATGAATAGTAACCCCGACATGAAAAAATTTCAAATTTGATAAAAATTTCCAACCAATATTTCGGCATAATGATATTGAAGAAATAATATCATTTTCGAATAAAATAACATCCCTTACCTCGAAAGACAGTACTTGAACTTGAAACACCGGATATAGGCTCTGACTTGAACTTGCAATCGTATAGCAATACTCAAAGTATACTAAAAATACTCACAAAAATACGCTCGATAATATAGAGAGAAAACTTGATTTTACAGTGTGATTTTCAATTCTAACCTAAGCACCCTATTTATAGGAAAATGCTTAGAACACCAAAGTAGAAAATTTAATATAATATTAATATATATTTTCCAAAACCTCATACGCACACTTGCCAACCTAATTCAGCTCCTACACATGTTAAATGAGGCCACCTAAACATTCCAAAAACGTTTTCCTATTTTAAATATTTTAAACTTCCAAAAATCAATTATTTGAACTTCAATAATTCATAATAAATAGCCCTTTTATCGTAAAATTCGAATCTCACAACTTTTATAGGAAATTCAATTCTCTACAACTTTGCGGAAGAAAGTTTTCCAAATTCCAAACAAAAATTGACCGAAATCCACAAACAGACGATTATACAAAGCTATAATCAAATTTCTTGTCAATAATTGTGTCCACCAACACACAAAATATGTGTTAAACATTTAATGCCACAAAAATACTCTTCCTCCTCATATACTCATATATCCCACATTCATTATAAAATATCATTTATTAATATATTATTAAAATAATATATTTAAATGAATTATTTTATCAGAAAAAGACAAAATATTAATTTTCAACAATTGTCACATTAAAAAATTTCTCCATCTATATCCACATAAAATTAATATTTTTCTCATAATATAAATCAATAATTAATTATTCACAAATAATATTACGAATCACAAGATCTTGTGACGGTAGCTCCTGGAAAGAGGGGCTTTCCAATAAGGATCTCTCCTTACTAGCGTGCAATTAGGTGACCAAACCTCTCCTTAGACAGAACTTTCTAGACATTGCCAATAATGTTATCCAATAATATTATTCAGATAATATGAATTATTGCTCCGATAATGGAAAATACCGTGTAATGACAATTTATTGAAACAACAGTAATATAAAATATCAATGCATCAATTATTGAATCAATAAAATAAAATCTTTGAGCAATTAATTCTTTGTAACATAATTATTGAGTAGTGCCTTCTTACGTAAGAATCAATAATTGGTGCAATATCGTGTCTTCTTGTTCAACAACGCGTATAGTGTGTTTTAACCCACCGGGTATTCCAACAAGATAATGGTAACAACTACGTCGTTATTTATAAACAACTTATATTTGTCGTTTTCTTCATCCAATCGCTTTTCGTTATGGGGCCCACAAAAGACTACGCCGTCGTACGAATATTCCCCGACAATACGAATATTCCACGACCAAACAAATATTCCCCGACAATAATGAATATTTTATAACCACTTGCTTATTCGAAATATTTGCGTATTTTACCCATAACTATCCACATTAATCAAATCAACCCTTACTATTTCAAAATAATAAATAGAGGAAAATAAATTTCATTTATTAATAATTTGCGGTCTTACATCTGGAGGTTATATTGACCAATTGGGTAATTGATCGAATAAATGAGTAATTAATTGCTATTAATTCACATGATTATAACTATTTGTTCACATGTGTGTACTATTGATTCACATTCATGTACTATTAGGGAGGTGGTGCAAGATTGATAATACTTGCATGACTAAGTTAAAAATGGAGGTATAGATGGAGGTACTATATTTTGTAATTCATATTTTCACATGATTATAACTATTGATTCACATGATTGAACTATTGATTCACATTATTTACTATTAGGGAGGGTGGTGCAAGTTTGATAATACTTGCAGGACTAAATTAAAAATGAAAGAAAAGTTGAAGGTATTGTCTTTGTAATATTTTGAGCCCCAAACGCGTGCAATTATTGAAACTATATTTTTCTATAAATAGAAGCTCATTCTTCCTTCATTTCTTACCAATTCACTAAAGCTTTAGAGCAATTATTATAGAGAGAAATTTTAGAGAGAAAGAAGAAAAGAAGTATCTTTACCTAACTATTCCAATATCCGCTTTCTTCTACAGGTAAGGGATATTATTTCTTTTTCGTATTCATGAAGAGAGTTATTGTTATTCCATTCCTTATTATTATGTTGGAATAACTTTTATACATGCAATCTTTGCATACATGGTGAAATTCTTCTATTATTACATTCTTTAGTATTACATTGGAATATCCTATCCATAAGGATTACGTATAACTTTGGTTACATTCTTTATTATTACATTGGAATATCACATGCATCAAGCGGATTACGCGTGACTTGGTTCCATTCTTTATTATTACTCGTTAGAATAACTTTTATGCATGCGGTTTATCGCATGCACAGTGAATTCTGTTGTTATTCCATTCTTTATTATTTTGTTGGATTATCCATGCATGCGGATTCGCGCATGACACAGTTTCCATTCTTTATTATTCTCATTGGAATATCCGCGTGCAATGCGGATTACGCATGACCTGGTTCCATTCTTTATTATTCTGTTGAAATAACCTATCTGTGCGGTTTATCGCATGCATGGTGAATTCTTCTGTTATTTCATTCTTTATTATTCTGTTCGAATAACATGTCTATGTGGATTACCGCATGCATGGTGAATGATCATTTGTATTCATTCCTAATTAAATTGTAGAAATGATCTGTCTACGTAGATTACCGCATGGCGGGTGAAAATCCATTTGCAGTTTGGTAATTTTTCTGACCCTCAAAAATTCTGGAAAAAATTAAAATGATAATTTGATGAGTATTCTATATTGTGTCCAAAGATGGCGATTTTTGGATGTATAGATTAAGAGCTATGGATTTTATGGGAAAACACTATTTTAAAAGTAAACCCTTATAACTCCTTGTGGTTAACTCCAAAATTAGTGAAATTTTTATTAGAAGTACATGTATATAACAGGAGTATACCCTGTAAATTTCGGAAGTTTTGGACAAAAGTACAATTTATGATAAATGTCTAAATATTTGGCAGTTTTGGCCATATGAAAAATAGTAAATGAATTTTAAAAATTCCAAAAAAATATATATTTCAATATGGGACTATATTTTGCTAAATCATGAAAAAGAAATATTTTTGGACCGATTTGGTATTTTTCATGAAAATGAACTAGTTATGAGTAAATGAATTAAATATGTTATGTGAAGTAACAAAATTAAAAATAGGATTTTATGGCTTGGGAATCCTATATAGGGTATATCTGATTTTTTTGATGAGGATTTGATCATTGGTGATGAAATCTTATGAGTATAGCATTTTGAATGATTAAAATGCATTATTTGGTAAAGTGTAAACAATTGAAATAAATTGTTTATAAGTTTAAGAAGTGATTAAAATATTGTTATAATATTAATAATATTAGATTATGAGTTTATTAAGTGATTGATAATATTTGGATAAATTTAAAGTCTTTAATATTTATCTTTGTTTTCGCTTATATCATGGTCATCATCCTCATGCTTATATTATGATGAAAGTCATCTTTGGCTTATATGCAAAGATGGACTGTTGATTATTGGTTTTATAGTTGTATATCTTTGGCTTACGTGCATTGATGGACAGTTGTTGGTATGATTATAATTAGGGATTATTCGGTATAATCTTGACTATTGTTGAAAACATGAATATCCTTGGCCCGTAGTGCATGGATAATTCGTGGTCGTAATACTAATGAATATCCTTGGCCGTAGTGCAGGGATGATTCGATGATGTGGATTAATTATTAAGCTGAGTCTCAGCGATAACATATTGATAATACACTTTTAATTCGTAGAAGATAGTAGATATTATGCTCTACTTGACTGTAATCACATTTAGTGATGCCAAATACAAATTCGTCACAATTTTATTTGGAGGCAAAATTTTGGAGGGAAATTTTTTTAAAGACGAAAAAAAATAATTTATGACAATTTGTATTGTCATAAATACCAATTTTATATGACGAGATAATAGTTTGTCACTAATTAGATGAGTGGATAAGTGACGAAAATGGGTCGTCATAAATTCTTATATTTAGTGACAAAGTACGTAATATCGTCACAATTTTATTTGGAGGCAAAAATTTTCTGAAAACTTTTGGAGGAAAATTTTTTAAAGACAAAAATAATAATAATTTATGATAATTTGTATTGTCATAAATACAAATTTTATATGACGAGATAATAGTGCGTCACTAATTAGATGCGTGGATAAGTGACAAAAATGGTTCGTCATAATTTCCTATTTTTAGTGACAAAGTACGTAATATCGTCACAATTTTATTTGGAGACAAAAAATTTTAAGAAATTTTGGAGGCAAATTTTGTAAAGACGAAAAATTAATAAATTATGATAATTTTTATTGTCACAAATACCAATTTTAAATGACGAGATAATAGTGCGTCAATAATTAGATGAGTGGATAAGTGACAACACTACAAAAAAATGGGCCTTTAGCAACGAATTTTCGGGCAACGAATATTCATATAAATATTTATATGAATATTTAGAGATAAATATATATATATATATATATATATATATATGATAATAGAATTTTTCTAATACACAAAAAATATAACATAAGAAGCAAAAATATTACAACTAGGTTTCGAACCTAAGACTTGTGGGTTATTGGGCCATTAAGCTACCACTGAGCCATTCTAATTTATTAGTTAACTAAACAAATCTCAACATTAAAGTAAATTTTAGATGAAATATTTATAAATTTATAAATTTTAAAGATAAATTTATATGAATATTTGTTATTTTACATATATGCTTCATGTGCTATATTTTTATGTATTAGAAAAATTTTACTACCATATATTAGTTGCCATTAAGCTACCATTGAGCCATTCTAATTTATTAGTTAACTAAACTACCGCCATAACTTGTAGCGGTAGATAGTGTAGCACATGCGCAAATGAGTAATTTCTCATGTCGCTACAGCTTGTAGCGGCAGTGGGAAATCCATTTCAATGCTTCCCAATGTTTCCTATTTCTACATAGAAGTAGGATATATTTACAAGTACTCCGTCACTCTGAGAATGAAAGTGATGATTGATTTTATGCGAATTTAAAAAAAATGTCAAATAATAAAATTATTCATATTTAAATTCTCATCTAATTGCATATTTTTCTATACATGTTTAGTGATATTATATAAATATTTATAAATAATAAAAATATGACATTTAATACTAAGGATATTATGCACAAATTATTATAAAAAAAATAGATTATTTAATATAAGTAAATATTTAACTTGAGATTACATAAAATAATAAGAACTTTTATTCTTAGACGGAATGAATAACTTAAACCATGAACATATTTTTTTCAACCAAAAATAAAACATAAAAAGAAGAATAGTAATGGTATACCCCTAGCTATTCCTAGTTCAACTTTTACCTTTTTTCTAAATATATTATAAAATTAAATTATAATACTATCAGTTCTAAGAGAAAACATAAAAGATGAAGAAAAATTTATTATGTTTTATGAACTAAAACAAAATAAAGTTATTTAAAAATGACTTATAAGTCATTCTTAATAAGTTAGTTTGGCCCATATTAATATAATATCAATTTTATCCCTATTTTATTTAATTGTTTTTAAAAAAATGAATTTGTAAAAAGAAAGAGTAAGGCGTAACGTCACTTTAATTGGCGTTAAATTTTATTTTATTTTTTTTATAGTGAAGTCTTATATACTCTTTCATTTCCAACGCCAATAGTAATGAGAAATAAATATAAAAAAAATATTGATGTTTGTAAAGAATTACAAGAGATCAAAGAAATTAAAAAAAAAAAAGATTTCAACGTCAGTTAAAGTGATGTTACATCTTACTCTTCTTTTTTATAAATTTACTTTATAAAAAAATTTAAAAAAAGTTACAATGCTGATTAGTTTGGCATTGGATCACATTTTTATTTTTTTTCAAAATTCTTTAAAAAAAATTGTAATAATTGTAACTTAAATTTATTTATAATAATTGTAACTTACAATATTACTTATAAAAGATTTGTTTTTTTAAAAAAATGTTATCTAAGTTTTATTTTTGGAACAGATGAGTCCTATCACTTGCTCAAAATACATTCAGTCGAGCCCAAGTCCTAAAATCCCTCGTTTCACAACAATGGTGGTCCTCTCTCCTCTTTGTGCCACTACAGATCTACCATCTCAGTGCCGATTTGTAGAAAGGTGATTGTGATCTACCCTCAATTTCTTAATTCCACCAAAAAAATTGCCAAAGAGGGCAAAGCCCTAGCTAATTCTTCACTTGTAATTGGTAGTTAACATTCTGAATGAAAATTTTGTAATCGTCCCTCCAACTTTTATTTTACATCTGTATATTACGTTTGTAATTGTTTGAGCAAGAATATCTTTTCTATATCTATCAATTGTTTGTTGAATTTGCCAAAGATTTTACTGGAGGTATAGAAGTTTGAGTGATTCACGATGAGAATTCTGGCATTTTACCGATGGTTAGCGGAGAAGTATCCGATGGTGGTGGTGGATGTGATCGAAGAAAGAGCAGTAGAAATTGAGGGAACTTTGATTCCCGTGGATACCAGCAAATCCCAATAACATCGACTACGATAACCTTCATGAACGTGATTATTCATACATGTTTTCACCCTGAAGACCAGGTATGAATAACTTAATTTTGATTTTAGATATATTTTCATGAACTTGCTTCTCTGGTTTATGCGGTTATTATCAATTTTTATGGTTTTTGTGATTTTATAGTGGTAGATTTATTTTGATGCCAGAAAAATATATAGTTGGTGATTGTAATGATGTAACTTATTGAATTGGGTTGTTTATTTTTTGAATTTGTAATGCTATACAAGTATTTGTTACACAGGCCAATGTGACTTCTAGTGCCATTGATTCATCCTCTAGTGGTCATACAGCTGAAAGAGATGATAGTATTAACTCAAGACAACATATTCAATCTTCCAAGGTGCGACACTTAATGTCTCCATTACATGTATCACATGAACTTTGTTTCTCTATCCGTAGTTTTATGTTTTTACCATGATATTTTAGTCTAAACAACAATTCCAAGGATGACAATGAGAAGGTATTTTATTGCTTATTTTCAATGATATAATGTTATTTTCTAAATGATGGCATTTTAGGTATACATTTTAGGTATACACTTTTTCTCTATGTTCAAAAAGAGGTATATTCTGCTAGAGAGAAGAATGGAATCTATATACCAAAAGATCATTATCTTCAGGATGAAGCAGAAAAGAAGGTTAATTCTACTTATTAACTTGGATGATAGTTTACACCTATGGAGGCTTTGGTTGCAGACTAGAAATCTAAACTTCTTTTTATTATCCTTTTCTCCAGGCAATGGCTGAAAAGATAGAGCTCATGGAACTTGATTTTGAATCCAGGGACAAGGTAAATTGAGATTTGAATAACTCCTAGAACTTTTCCTGATTGTTTTAAGATATTGGATATCTTATCATTTATTTTTTCTTGTAAACAACAATTTATGGAGCTCCAGGGACTACACAATTCTCAGCTGATGCTGACAGCAGAATTGGGTGATAAACTTGAAAAAACAGAGGTATTATCTTGTAGAATGGTTTGTTCTAGTAACCGTTCCATGTTGCAATGTATTTATATTTAGTTTATCACCTTTTGCTTTTTCTGTCAAGAAAGAATTATTCTTCTTTTTTTTTTATTTTTGCCCTTCAGAAAATGCTTCATGAAACTGAACATGCATTGGTTGATCTTGAAGAAAGACATAAACAAGCAAATGCAACCATCAAAGAAAAAGAATATCTTATTTCCAATCTTCTCAAGTCTTGTAAGCAAAAAGTTTGTTTGTAAGGAACAAGTCTGCCTTTATGTTCTGAAGACAAATGATAATCTTAATTGTATTAAACTGGTTCCATATTTTTTTCTCCCAATTTTTCAAGTACCATATTTACTGGTGTTCCAGCAATGATAAAATTTCATTTATTGAACTTAAGATACATCCATGATCACTGAAAACTGCAGTTTTCATCAATTTCTTAATTTGAGACTGCCACCTTATATTTGATCTATACCATCTTATTTACGCTGAAGGGTAGTTAATGCTATTTAACAGTTTGAGTCTCCATCTAACAGTTATTTTGATTTTTGACAATGATGTCTGTTTATTTTTTGTCAGAACGAGTGCTTGTTCAGCGGGCATTTGAGCTTCGAGCAGAGCTGGAGAATTCTGCTTCAGATGTGTCTAGCCTGTTAAGCAAGATTGGTCTGTCAGAAAAATTGAGAAATTGAATCTTTTCTAGGAACTTCCTGCTCAGAATGCTACGGCAATAACATTCATTCTTGATTTTCCCAGAGCGCAAGGACAAGATAGAAAATGGAAACAGAATTCTTATTCAGAAATTCCAGTCTCAATTATGTCAACAGCTTGAAATCTTGCATAAGACTGTGGCAGCTTCTGTCACGCAACAAGAGCAGCAATTGAGACGCATGGAGGAAGATATGCAGTCATTTGTTTCCATAAAGGCAGAGGTATTATTTTGTAAGAAACAAGATGCCTTCTGTTGGCTTGCATTAATTGATATATTTTATCTTTATCGGGTTTTTAGGCTACTGAAGAACTTCGAGAACACCTAGCGAAGTTGAAAACCATGTATGGCTTAGGTATTAAAGCTTTGAACAACTTAGCCAGAGAGCTTGATGGAAATTCTCAGTCAACTTTTGGACATGTGAATAATGAAGTATCTAAAAATTCGTCTGCTCTTGGTGATGTATGTACATCTAGCTAATTGCTTTTAGAAAAACTTTGACATATCTTTTTCATTGATTGTGTTTTGACTTTCACTCGTAAAATGCACAGCTTTTTAAAGAAATAGCTTCAGAGGTTGATACACTACTAAATGTTCTTCAAAATAGTCTCTACAGTCAGGAGGATAAATTGACTGCATATGCACAACAACAGCGGGAATCATCTCATATTACTGTCTTTTGAGTGGTTAGGACTTTTTGGGTTCAAGTATTGATGCTTAATAAATTGATATTGGCACTAAATACAGGCACATTCCAGAGCTGTGGTTACCACACGGTCAATTTCTCAAATTACTGTTAATTTCTTCAAGACCTTAGACATACATGCATCCAATTTAAGCCAAATTGTAGAAGATGCACAAACAGTCAATGACCAGAAATTATCCGAACTTGAAAAGAAGTTTGAGGTAATTAAACTTTTTATAACCTTCAATCACAAACTTTCTTTTTGCTTGAATCAAAATACATCCATATCTTTCATGTTTTAATGTTCATTTATCTACAGGAATGCACTGCCAATGAAGAAAAGCAACTATTGGAAAAAGTTGCAGAACTGCTTGCAAGTTCATATTCTAGGAAGAAGAAACTTGTATGAACCATTGAAGTGACCCACTAGATATGATCAATCTTCTTTAGTATAATAAATAGGGAAAACTTTTAACTTAACTTTTGTTACAACTTGGGCTTGAATTCAAAGTCTTCTAATTGGGTCATTTAGACACAGCCTAATGACATTATAATAACATTTATTGCATTTCTATTGTCATCCTGCAGCCTTGGTCACTGCTCTAAGGTGTTAGTAAGTCAAGGAGTTGGTCCTATAACTGGTAAAAGAATTATAATTGCTATTAAAATTATGAAGTAATTAGCTAAATTCTTTAATTCACATGGCAAACTAAAGTATTGTGGCTGTTGCTGGGTTATCTATGTGGCAGTATGATCCTCGATTGTAAAGAGTATTCTTATATGGAATATAGGTGAAAAATTGTTCTCCACCGAAAATGTGTTGATTATATAATTTCCTCATGTGCAATGGCTTTGATTCAAAACATTTTGGTGCACTATTTTATTGTTTAACTAAAGATGATCATTTTCTCAAGGTTAGTTGAAAATCTAAGCTTCTGTGCACTATTCAGGTACAATCCGCTGTTACTGGCCTTCGGGAGAGTGCAGCCACTAGGACCAAAAGGTTACAGCAAGAAATGTCGACTATGCAAGATTCAACATCTTCTGTTAAAGTTGAATGGTCTAGTTACATGGAAAAATCTGAAACCCAATATCTTGAGGATACTGCTGCTGTCGAAAGTGGAAAGAAAGATCTTGAGGGGGTTCTTCAGAAATGGTATCAGTCACATGTTATGATGATAGTATATCTATGAAAATGTTCTATTATTAACTTTTTTCTAATTTAATATTGGGTTAATTCTTATTTGCAGTTCACAAAAAGCAAAAATGGGACAACAGCAGTGGAGCAGTGCTCAAGAATCCTTGCTAAGTCTAGAGCTAAAGTCTATTATTTATGGGCAAAGGTCTCTTTAATGATTTTTTTAATCTTTTTTCTTGGTGCAGGGTTTGGGTAGTTCAAAAGCTATAATAAATCTTGAGGAAGAAAGGTATTCTTGCTATTTATTTCTTAGTGGAAATCTTTTATCTTGTAGGATTAAGTATTTAGGTTTGTTTATTTAATTTCCTTTTGTGTGATATGGCATTTCTCTTTTCCAACTTTCAAGGGTCGTGGATGCTTTTATCCGCAAAGAACAAAGAGACCTTTCAGCTAGAAATTCAGAAGAAATATGAAGAGATCTTGGGACGGCCTGATGTAAAGCAGAAAATAGAGGCGCTGAAGGATGAAATCAGAAACTTTGGTGCGTCTGGAGTTCACATGAAAGTAGTTCATGCACATGGTGGTCATTGGCTCATTACTTTGCACTTGATTGTGAAAATAGTTCATGCACATGGTTATGTATTTTAGTATTCATTAAGTGCTTTCTTCTGTTGGTAAGGCTGAGTTTGTTGCTCAGTTCTGCTAGTGTTGTTGTAATAACACGATCATTTTATTTAAAGGGTTGGAATTTATTGGTCATCATCTTGGTGTAATCTTTTTTCTTATTTCTAGATCTATAATTTTATATTTAGTTTTTCATTTAGTCGCAACAACTAATTTTGTCACTATTAATAACTCTTTCTGTGACGAGATGTATCGTCACCATAAGCATTCAATTAGTGATATTAAAAAATGTGTCCCAAAAAATAACTCTTTGGTGACAAATTTCTTTGTAATAGTATTTAAAATATGAAATGACAACGACATAATTGTCATATTAAATATATTATTAGGTGATTTAATTGTTACATTGTCATTTATTTTCTTATTTTGGTGACGATAAACACAATAACATGACGAAAGAATAATCATAAATATGACAATATTGTCGTCATTAAAATTAAATGATTTAAATAGAGTAACATATTTTCGTCATTAAAACAATATCATTTAATGATGAAAAACGATTTTCGTCATTTAATGCACCAAGTTTTGATGACGAAACATAATACAGAGTGACGAAAGTTTTATTCAAATAGTGAGGCTATTAACGTCACTAAAAGTAATTAATTATAGTGACAATGATGTAGATCGTCACCATAAGTTAAAATATTTAGTGACGACATCAAATATTGTCAAATATACCTAATACCACGCTCATACAGTGACGGTCTCTGTAACGATTAACAATCGTCACCAAATATTTTAGTGACGAAAAATGAATTTTATGTGACAAATTTTGGCTTCATTTTTTGTGTGATTTCTTGTAGTGAGTAAATTTGATATAATGTTATAGTTGTGGGTAATATTTAGAAATTTTAAAAAGTATGCAAGTTGTTATATAATATTCGATTGGTCGGGGAATATTCGTTTTAACGGGGAATATTTGTACGACGACACAATTATTGATGGACCCCACAACAGAATTATTGTCAGATTGATCAGAAAACGACAAAAATATTTTTAGGAAAATAACGGCGGAAGTTTTACCATTAACTGTCTAAGCACCCGGTGTTAAAAGTACGATGTCTGGCGTGGTTGCATAGTAGCAGACACGGAATTGATTATTGATGCTTACTTGAGAAGTCACTCGGTTTTGTTCAATTATTACTACGATGAATTGTTGCATAAGATCTCACGTTATTTGATTCAATTATTGTCGATATTTTATATATTATTAAATCAATAATTGAGATAACAAAGTTATTAATATTATTATTTGCAATATTAACGATGTCTAGAAGTTCTACCAAGGAGAGGTTTGGTCACCTAATTGCACACCAATAGAGAGAAATCCTTATTGGAAAGCCCCCTCTTTCCTGAGAACGATCTGGTCGATTAATATTGTGAATTATTATAATGATGATAAATATTGTTAAATATATTGAGGTGTCTTTTTATGAAGTCACGGAAGTTTATATATATATATATATATATATTTTGTTTTATTAGTATTATTAATGTAATAAAACAGAAAAACTTTTTATATAAAACAAAATACTTTTATAAAGTTATTTATTTTATTAGACAATAATTAGAATATAATATATTTTATTATGCATAGTGTTTGCATAGTAAAATCTTTTTATATAAAATGTAATATTTTTATAAAGTTAATTGTTTTATTAGATTTTAAATAAAATATATATATATATATATATATATTTTGTACACGAGTCTCCTTCGTCTGATTTTGTATGAACTGCAAAAAGCTTCTAAACATTCCATCATTCATCGTTTGATCAGTGGTGTTGTTTACAGGAGGAACATTGGCGGCCTGTTGCACATTTTCCTCATTGGTGGGTAAAGGTGTCTCCACAGTCTCATTTACTCCACTGTTTACATTCTTGGTTGACATTCTCAAATACTGCCATAAAACAATGATTAATTGAAAAAAATTAACATATCACATAATATCCCTATATTCTGACCAACCAACAAATAAGCTTAGGTAGGACACACTAGTGAAGGATTTACTCGTCTCTCCCCTCCTAGTTCTATTCCCTGATCTCTGCCAGAGATCATATCCCTAAGCTCTGATACCAACTGTGATGCCCCCAAAATATGTATACAACACCCATTCTCGAGTAAATCAAATACATGATGCGTAAACAACTACAACTTTATTAATACAATTATCGTGCAAAATACGACAACACATAAACTGTGAGTTTAAAAACAAATATTGTCTTCTAAACAATATCAACACTCAAATAAGTCCTCATTACAATTATTGATACACTATTTTACAAAATAGTGAGGACTACTAAAATGACTTTCTAGAACCTTCATTCCATACCCCGACTAGTACTCACTACATTCTCGCCTCCTGAGAAAAAAAATGGAACAAAAAGGAAAAGGGTGAGCTCAACTAGCCCAGTAAAGAATATTATGACTAATATAATATAGAACAAATTATCGTTAGTCTTCAACAGGAAAAAATCTGATAGAATATAATAGACAACAAGTTTCAGATCAATATTCGCAGCAGAAATAATAATTCATAGAAGAGTTACGTAGAGAATAAAATCTACCTATGAATTTAAAAGTCCATCATCAATATTTTATCCCTGTAACATCAATCAATATACATCTTGAATCAAATATTCATCTTTGCACTACAGGCCAATCAGTTGGTCATGTTCTTCTCAACACCTGTACATCTTTGCACTACGGGCCAAATATATTTATAAGAAAATCAACCATCTTTGCACTATAGGCCAAAGATATTTAGTAATATCATCATTTAGGACTGAGGATGATGAAAAATATTTTAAAATAAACGAGTCTAGTGAAACAAAAGAACAAATAATAAGGATTCGTACTTTAAACAGTCCAAGTTCAAAAATATTTTATAAATAACCATAGTGAAGTAAAATTCAAGAATGATCAAAACATGGATACTATCAAAGCTAGTATCCATAATAGATATTTTGGACAAAAAACAAAAATTTAATTTTTACGTGAATAATAGTTGGTTTTTTAATTGAATAGTCTTCAGTATACGTGAATAATTAATCGATATCGTGGATAGTAACCCCTACTAAAAAGACAAGAATTTCACAAGAATAATCTTACCAATATTTCGGCATAATGATATTAGAAGAAATAATATCATTTAAAAAAAATAACATCCCTTACCTCGAAAAGACAATGATTTCATTGGAATCTTCGGATATAGTCTTTGAGGAACTTGCAGACCAGATAACAACACTCAAAATATCAAAATACTCACAAGAATACGCTCGATAATATAGAGAGAGAAGATTTCAGTTTCTAGTGTGATTTTCAATTCTAACATAAGCACCCTATTTATAGGAAATTGCTTAGAACACTAAAGTAAAAAATTTAATAAAATATTAATATAATTATATAAATTTCCTACGCACACCAAGAAAACTGAATTCAACATGTTTACCACTCACGTGGGGCCCACCCAAGTGTAAAAAACATTTTTCTTTTAAAAAGAATTTAAAACTTTAAAAATACAATTATTCCGGAACTTCAGAACTTCAATAATTCATAATAAATATCTCTTTTATCAGAAAAATTCAAATCTTATGTCCATTCCATAGGAAATTTAATTCTCTACAACTTTACAGAAGAAAGTTTTTCCAAATTCCAAACAGAAATTGATCGAAATCCACATACGGACGATTTTGAAGGCTATAATCAAATTTCAGTCAAGAAATGGGGTCCACCGACATGTTTAACATGTTTTTAATATTTATTGTAACAAAAATACTCTTCCTCCTCATTTATTCATATATCACATATTCATTGTAAAAAAATCACCATTATTATATTATTATAATATAATAATACATTAAATGAATTATTTTATCAGAAAAGATAAAATATCAATTTTTCAATAATTGTCACTTTAAAATTTTCTCCATATATATCCACATAAAATGAATATTTTCCTTATCATATAAATCAATAATTAATTATTCATAATTAATATTACAAAATCACAATACTGACAACCAGGCCGTTCCCAGGAAAGAGGTGGCTTTCCAATAAGGATTTCTCCTTACTGGCGCGCAATTAGGTGACCAAACCTCTTTTTAGACAGAACTTTCTAAACATTGCTAATAATGTTATCTAATAATATTATTCAAATAATATGAATTATTGCTCCGATAATGAAAAATATTGTGTAATGACAATTATTGAAACAACAATAATATAAAATATCAATGCAGCAATTATTTAATCAATAAAATAAAATATTGAACAGTAATTACTGTAACAATTAATGAGAAGTGCCTTCTTACGTAAGAATCAATAATTGGTGCAATCTGAGTGTGATCTTGTGTTTTAACCAATAGAGTATTTCAACAATATTAACTCAGTAACAACTCTGCTGTTATTTATAAACAACTTATACTTGTCATTTTCTTCATCCAATCGCTTTTTAGTTATGGGGCCCACACAAAGGTCGCTATTTGTGCGTCGAATATTCCCCGACAGCAAAAATATTGCACAACCAAACGAATATTCCTCGACAACAATGAATATTTTACAACCAATTGCTTATTTAAAATATTTGCGCATTTTACCCATAACTAACCACATTAATCAAATCAACCCTTACTATTTCAAAATATTAAATAGAGAAATTTTAATTTCATTTATAATAAGTTGGGGTCTTACAATCAGCACCCGCTGTTAAGGAAGGAGAACGACCGCCGGTCGTATGTTACAAATGTGAAGGGGAAGGACACATAAGTCCAAACTGCACGATGCAGTCCAAAGCATGTTACAATTGTGGAAAAGAAGGTTACCTAGCCCAATTTTGTCGTGCACCAAAGTCAAGTCCAGCTGGGATGGAGGCATCCAAGGGTGTCCCAGACAAGACAAAACCGGTAGTTTAAGGGAGAGCGTTTGTCGTAACCTCCCAAAAAGCGAGAAAACCGAACGAGGTGATCACGGGTAAGGTAATCATAAACTCTAGCGAAGTTTATACTTTATTTGATACCGGTTCTACCCATTCCTTTATTTCTCCTACTTGCGCTCAACGTTTAAATTTGACTCCGGAGAAATTAGACTTTGATTTATCTGTTGAAACTCCGTTGGGAGAAACCTTCATTACATCCACGGTTTATAAGTCTTGTTTGATTCAAATCGGTAACCGCACGTTACCTATCGATCTTATTTTTTTGAAAATACTTGCATTTGATGTGATTCTAGGGATTGATTGGTTAACTACTCATCATGCAAAAATTTATTATTTTCGTAAGGTTGTTAGCTTTCATATTCCTAACCAACCTATTATGCGAAATCAAGCAACCAAACCATTAAAATCCATCACTGTCATCTCAAGCCATAAAGCTATTCGTTTATTGAAAAACGGATGTCAAGCTTTTTTAGCTCATGTCACGGATCTAAACAAAAATACGTCAGTTTTGAATGATATTTCTATTGTTCATGAATTTCCTGACGTATTCCCTAATAACTTCTGGCCTACCCTGAGCATGAAATTGAATTTTGTATTGACCTTGAACCCTACAAAAAACCCATTTCTAAAGCCCCATATCGAATGGCTCTATTGAACTTCGTCAGAGTTAAAGACCCAACTGCAGGAATTGTTAGACATCGCTTTCATTCGCCTTAAGACGTCTCCTTGGGGTGCTCTGTTCTATTCGTGAAGAAGAAAGATGGGAGTATGCGACTTTGTATTGATTATCGGGAGTTGAACCATGTCACTATCAAAATAGATATCCATTGCCTCACATTGATGACCAGTTTGACCCGATTACATAGGGCGCCAATTTTTTTCAAAGATTGATCTTCGTTCCGGATATCACCAATTGTAGATTAGAACCGATGACATTCCAAAGACGGCTTTCAGAACTCGGTACGGGCATTATGAATTCTTAGTCATGTCTTTTGGATTAACTAATGCTCCTACTGCATTCATGGATATGATGAACTGAGTATTCAAGGAATATTTGAATCACTTTGTGGTCGTCTTTATTGATGACATTCTCATATATTCCAAAAGTCGTGAAGATCATGAGTAACACTAGAGGCTGATACTCCAAAAGCTTCGTGAAAACAAGCTTTATGCCAAGTTGAAGAAATCGAGTTACGGCGAGGAAGTAGCATTTCTTGGGCACGTAGTATCAAGTCATGGAATATCCACCGACCCAAAGAAAGATTGAAGCAATTCAAAGCTGGGAGCAACCTAAATCAGTGACCAAAGTACGTAGCTTTCTCGGTTTAGCTAGTTATTATCGAAGATTCGTGGAAGGATTTTCTCAAATCGCTACTCCATTAACTCAGCTGACTCGAAAAGATAAAAAGTTTGGTTGAAGCGAAGAATGTGAGAAGAGTTTTCAAGAACTCAAGAGAAGACTCATTTCAGCACCTGTTCTGACAATACCATCTGGCTCGGAGGGATTTGTCATCTACAGTGATACTTTGGGCAAAGGGTTAGGATGTGTTCTCATGAAACATGGGAAAGTCATAGCCTATGCCTCTCGACAACTCAAAGAATATGAAAGGAATTATCCTACTCATGATCTAGAGTTGGCAGCTGTTGTCTTCGCACTTAAAATTTGGAGGCATTATGTAGCGAATCGCATTTCTCCTGAGTAAATAAAATAAGAATTTACTGGAATAAATTTTTTATTTTTATTTAAGTATGTGTTATTATATTGCATATATTATCATGAGCAATATAATATGTGATATGGTGATATGATTAGTATAATAATTAATATTTATCATACTTAATAAATTGTGAGAAGCAATTTATGAGAAAAAAGAAATCAAATTATTAAAATATTTGATTTATTGAATCGCTTATTTAAAATTATTTGTGGTAAAAAAAATGGGAATAAGACGTGATAAATATATTTAAGTATATTTGTTACGTGAATATGTGAGTAAGTTAATGAAAAATACATTTGATGTATTTTTGTAAATATTAGAGTAGTTTATAGTAAATAAATTATTTTAATATTATAAAGTCAATTTATCAAATAAAATACAGTTCATATGGTGCGATAAGTACGGAGAGGGAACAAATGGGTTATATTTATGCGATAACCCAAACAGAGCCTTAAGATAAAGTTATCAGTCAAGTAAAATAACAGCATGAGCTGTCATCAATTTGGGGGAAATCACCTGAGTTAGTTTTTCGGCAAGGAGGAGCTGTCCTTGTACAAACCCATATAGGCTTCTGAGTTGTTCTGGCTATAGCATGAGAAGCTAATATTATGTTTCATGGGATGCTAGAGCAGAGATTTTACAAGAAGAAAATCAAGCACATCCTAAAGCTTCCTTACATTTTCTGTCTTCACCCGCCCCATCTCCTCTCCCAAATAAATTTCAAAATTTCTTTCTGGTTAGAGCAAGAAAGAGGAAAGCTTCACGATTTGTGTGGTGTGGCTGGAACTGGCATTTAAGGGATAACAAGAGCTTATAAACAAGCATGCATACTGTATTTTAACTTGTCTTGATTATCTTTTTTTTCATACATGTGAGTATTTGATCAAGGTTAATTTACTTATGCGTGGTGGCAATTTATTAGTCTAGGAAAATTTGGTAATATAAAATAGTTTTAGCAGTGGATGAGAATTAAGCATAACAACAAAAAATTTATAGGTTATGTAAATATGTAAATAGAGATTCTTAAGGTTAACTGCTATGAATGATTATTGATATGCTATTTGACTGCTATGGACTGGATTAGAACAAAGGAGATTAGGCTTGGCTGTGTGGAGTAATAAGGGAGCTAAACTGAGAATTTAAAGCAAATAAATAGCTATGACACTTGTGTTGCAAAACAGTGCTTGTAAGGTGTTTGATAAAAGTCCCAAGTGGACTGTTTTGGCTAAAACTTGATAAATAGATGGGATCAAAGCTTGGGCTTGACATGTTTATCATATGTGATGTTAATTAAAAAGTTTGAAAGTATTAGATTAGAGCGAAAAGTAAATTCAAGCTAAAACTATCAAACTTGAAAATTAATACATCAAGTTGCTTGTGCACACTGTTTTAAGGCAGCTGTGGAAGTTCAATTTAAGAGTTTGGCATGATTTTTTATCAGTAGGTTGCTTTTATATTTAGGTCATACTATCATTGGGATATAAATAAACTTTTGTTGCAAAGGTTACAAAATGTAACAAGTTGAAGGCTGGGTTAAGGTTTAAGGGCTGCTATTTTTGACAGCAGTGGTTGCCACAACAATCAGTTACGAGCTGCTACCATAGCAATTTGGTGAAATATACATATATATAAATAATAAACATCAAGAATGACTCTAAATGTTTATATGAATAGACTTTCACTTTGAGGTTAGTAATTCTAGAATTGGAAAAGAAATGGAGCAGGGTTGCTGCTCAGTAGCAGCAGCGGGCAGCAGCAGTCACATGTTAGGCAATGACTGGGGGCTTTCTTGGCTCTCGGTCCACCCATTTAAACTAACCAAACTTGCCCAACTAATATATCTCAATATTAAGTGAATGTCTCATCTATGGTAGCTTCAAAATTCAACTCAACCAAACAAAGAATGTGAAAATAAAAGTGTAGCAAAGCATAGATCAAAGAAAAGAAGTGGCAGCAATAGGTAGCAACGTATAACTGTTACAACAGTTTGTGTAGACTAATTTTGATTACATGAAGAAAATATGTTACCTAAAGCAAGAGGTTAGGGCTGTTATTCTATAGCAGTAGAAGAATGAAGTAGCATATGGCAGTAAACATCGACGTCGAGTAGCAGTTGATAGTAAATGACTGCTAAAGCAGTTTGGGTAATCATGTTGAGTGAAGGTTGTAACTTTAAGAAACTAATCATCTGGTATGGTTTGAATTGAGTTGTAAACATCTATGTAACCTTTATAGTGTGTTAGCAAGATTAAAATGGAATGAAGGAGGGAAACAAAAATGAGTTGCTGTCTAGGGACAGTAGCAGTGTGCAACAATAATAAACTGCAAGTTATATTTGGGCCAACAAAAGGCTGTTTTGACGTAACTAAGAAATGCAATATGATTAAACGAATCGTTTGATAATATGATTTACAAATCAGATCAGTAACTAAAAGTTCTACCCTTATGATATACAATCATTCTTAATACATTAAATACCTTAGGTGTTCACCTTGAATACATAAGTTATAAAGAAGATTGCAAAGTATACTTATGACAAAGAAAAGAAGTAAAAGGAGTATGAACTAAAATCATGAAAAGTTCATGAACAGAAATTATGTTAGACTGTAAAAATAAAGAAAAGGTTATTGTAAGAACATGGATGAGATATTTGAAAAATATAAAGAAATATCTCAAGTATGAGAATATAAATTAAAAACATGATCACTGTGACTATGTGATACGTGAACATACAAGCTATATAACTTGTTTATTTGGCTAATATGCTTGTAAATGCAAATAATTGTGTAGGATCTGTGAGAATACACAAGTTAAGCTGAAATTGTACAAATAGTCTACAAACAAGGCAAGTATCTAAATCTTACTCTTTAATGAGCAAGTATTCTGAGATTATTCATATGTTGACAGGTTCTCTAATTTCTGAACTGTCTTTTCTTATTTATGAATATTATAAGATTGAATAATCTTTTATTCCAATCGACTTCAAAAGATTGAGTAATGTATTATCATGTATATCAAATGCAATTCAATATGCATGAAGCGGGGTTGCAAAGAAGTCTCGAGCCATTCCTTCCGCCGCATACGGATGTAAAATATTTCAATTTCTTTATATTAAGTTTTGAAATGTTATTGTGCCATGATTTAAGCTATCCAATATATTGTTGTAATTGGAATCTAAAAGCGAGAATGAACATACCCGTAAATGGGATATTTTTATTGCACTGGAGGGAGTGACGTGGAACATGAAAATTGTTACGGAGAAGATAGTATTGATCAATACAGTAGGCATATGAGTATCGATCACCCTACGTGCTCAGTAAGATAAGACGGTTCATGATTAAATTTCGATTGAACCTTTTAAGAAAAGAAAAATATGTTCATGGTCTTAAAACCTCTCGCTTATTCAATATTGTTATGATATTCGAAAATGTGAATGATTCAAGATTTATTGCTTTTACGCTTTGATTCATTCATCAAAAAGCGTCTTCAAAGAAAATATTTATTTCTTGTTGAACCTTAAAGAATGCTATTACTTGCTGAGAAATTAAATGCTCATACTTGCTTTGTTATAAATGTTTTCAGCTGAGCAGACTCAGGCAGAAGGGTCTGGAAAGGACAAGGAAAAAGGAAAAGTAATAGAATAGTTGGGAATTGATGTAGTGGATAGTTTACATGTTTGTAAATATTAAACTATCATGTAATGAACATTTAAAGGTCTACGTACCTGGGATTAGTAGCACTTTGATGTAATAACTTTATAAAGTTTAAGTTATACTATGTTGAATGTTTTGATATCGTGAAGCACTGAATAAGGGTTTCAAGTACCCGAATTTGGGGGCGTCACACATTACTTGTATGGGGAGAAAGTGGAGATCTTTACGGATCATAAAAGCCTCAAATACTTCTTCACTCAAAAGGAACTCAACATACGACAACAACATTGGCTTGAACTATTGAAAGATTATGATCATACCATCCAATACCACCCTGGAAAAGCGAACGTGGTAGGCGGCGCGATTGAGTAGAAAGATCATATCGCGGCACGAAAGTGCAATATTGTCAACGCAAAGGCCCATTTTGTATGACTTACAAAGGATGGAGATAGAGTTAAAGACTCGAGGACCCATGTGATGATGGCGAATATACGAGTAGAATCGACTTTAATTGATAAAGTTAAAG
Source organism: Panax ginseng (assembly GCA_020205605.1). Taxonomy (NCBI): domain Eukaryota; kingdom Viridiplantae; phylum Streptophyta; class Magnoliopsida; order Apiales; family Araliaceae; genus Panax; species Panax ginseng. Next base: position 144,333,015 of record CM035133.1, read on the forward strand.
TCGCTCAAGCTACGGACACGGAGGTGATGCGCATGAGAAAGAAAGTCATGAGAAGGTCTTTATCTTAGGAAGCAAGAATCGATGAAGAAGGAATACTTCGAGTCAACTTTAGACTTTGTGTTCCTAACGACCCTGATTTAAAGTATAAAATTATGATGGAGGCGCACAAAACACCGTTTGCAATCCATCATGGGAGTACCAAAATGTATCGTGATCTTCGTCATACATTTTGGTGGAGCAATATGAAGAGAGAGATAACGCTATTTATCTCAAGGTGTCTAACTTGTCAACGAGTCAAGGTGGAGCATCAAGTGTCAAAAGGTTCATTGCAACCACTTGAAATTCTAGAATGGAAGTGAGAGCACATTACCATGGATTTCGTTACTGGTCTTCCCAAGGTTTCTCAAGGCATAGATGCAATTTGGGTCATTGTTGGTAGATTGACCAAGTCTGCTCACTTCTTACCAATACGAAAAACTTATACACTTGAAAGTCTTGCTCGTATGTACATAAACGAGATTGTAAGACTGCATGGTATGCCAGTATCCATAGTTTCTGATCGAGACCCAAGATTCACTTCAAGATTTTGGGTTAGTTTGCAAAAAGCTATGGGCACAGATTTACGATTTAGTTCTAAGATATCATCCTCGACGGACGAGACAATCGAGAGGACTATTCAAACCCTTGAAGATTTATTAAGCCTCCGTGTCCTTGACTTCAAGGGAAGTTGGGACAAGTTCTTCAGATTGGTGGAGTTTTCCTACAACAACAAATACTCGCAAGAATATTGGCATGGCTCCATTCAAGCGTTATGCGGAAGAAAGTGTCGCTCTCCAAGATGTCTTTGGGGTGAGGTGGGTGAAGCAACATTGTTGGGACCAGTAGTTAAGACGTATAACTACGAGAAAAAGATTCAAACGATCCGACAACGTATAAAAACCTCACAAGATCGACAAAAGAGTTATGCTGGTCTTCATCGAAAGGACGTGGAATTCGATATTGGAGATCATGTGTTGTTACGTGTTTCTCCATGGAAAGGAGTTACGAGATTTGGAAAAAGAGGAAAACTTAATCCTCGATTCATTGGCCCATTTTTAATCCTCGATCGAGTAGGAACTGTGGCCTATAGACTCGCTTTACCGCCAAGTATGTCTCGTGTTCATAACGTTTTTCATATATCCATGTTGCGTAAATATATGAAAGACCCGAACCACATTATTGAGTTAGAACCGGACGAAATAACGAAAGATTTAACGTATGAAGAGATTCTTGTTCAAATCTTGGATAAGAAGGAACATATTCTACGCTCCAAGGTTATACCTCAAGTCAAGGTTTTATGGAGAAACCACGATGTTGAGGAAATGACCTGGGAGTTAGAATCTGAAATAAAATCAAGGTATCCTTACCTCTTCGACATACCAGGTATGTACCCTAATTTCGAGGGCGAAATTTCATAAGAAGGGGAGGTTGTAAGACCCTAACTTTTATGAATAAAGATGAATTTTCAATAAGTATCATTTTTGAATATTATGGAGTAAATTTGATATAATGTTATAGTTGTGGGTAATATTTAAAAATTTTGAAAAGTATGCAAGTTGTTATATAATATTCGATTGGTCTGAGAATATTCATTTTAACAGGGAATATTCATACGATGGCACAATCATTGGTGGACCCCACAACAGAATTATTGTCGGATTGAGAAAACGACAAAAATATTTTAAGGAAAATAACGGCGGAAGTTTTACCATTAACTGTTAAAACACCCGGTGTTAAAAGTACAAGATAATGCTGGCGTCGGTTGCAAGTAGCACAAGATATTGATTATTGATGCTTACGTGAGAAGTCACTTAGTTTTGTTCAATTATTGCTACAGTAATTGTTGCATAGTATCTCACGTTATTTGATTCAATTATTGTCGATATTTTATATATTATTAAATCAATAATTGAGATAACAAAGTTATTAATATTATTATTTGCAATATTAACGATGTCTAGAAGTTCTGCCAAGGAGAGGTTTGGTCACCTAATTGCACGCTAATAAGGAGAAATCCTTATTGGAAAGCCCCCTCTTTCCTGGGAACAACCTAGTCGATTAATATTGTGAATTATAATAATGATGATAAATATTGTTAAATATATTGAGGTGTCTTTTTATGAAGTCACGAAAGTTTTTATATATATATATTATATAAATTTTGTTTTATTAGTATTATTAATTTAATAAAATGTAAAAGCTTTTATATAAAAAATGTAATACTTTTATAAAGTTATTTGTTTTATTAGACAATAATTAGAATATAATTTATTTTATTATGCATAGTATTTGCATAGTGTTTGCAGATAAAAAATCTTTTTATATAAAAGCAATACTTTTATAAAATTAATTATTTTATTAGATTTTAAATAATATATATATATAAATATATATATATTTTATTATATATTTATTGCATAGTATCCTTTCTATTTTCCTATAAAAAGGATGCTTAGTTAGAATTGAAATCACACCGTAAGTTCGTAGAATTCTTCTTCTATAATCTTGAGCGTATTTTCTTGAAATTTTAAAAGCTTTCAATCAGTAGTGCAAGTTTTCTTCAAGTATATCCGCCTCTACCCGTTGAGTACTCTTCTTTATAAGGTAAGGGGTATTATTTCTTTCGTATTCATGAAGAGAACTTCCATTATTCCATTCTTTATTATTCATTGGAATAACTCAGATATGCCAAGTAATCTTTGCATACATGGTGAAATTCTTCTTTATTCCATTCCTTATTATTCTCGTTAGAATAACCTGTATATGCAAAGTACCGCATACATGGTAAAATTCTTATGTTATTCCATTCTTTATTATTCGCTTGGAATATCTTGCCTCATGCAGATACGCATTTACGGTTCTATTATTTATTATTCTGCTGAATAACTCGTATGCGCATGGCTTCATCGCATGCTTGGTGAAGTCTTTTGTTATTCCATTCTCTATTATTCTATTGGAATATCCTCGTCTCATGCGTGCGCATCGCGTGACGATTCTATTATTTATTATTACGTTGGAATATCATGTATCGTATGCGTTTACGCATGACTGGTTCCATTATTTATTATTCTATTGGAATAACCCGTCTGTGCGGTCTATTGCATTCATGGTGAATTCTTCTGTTATTCCATTATTTATTATTCTCGTTGAATAACTCATATATGTGGATTACCACATGCATGGTGAATGACCCTTCAGATTCATTTCTTATTAAATTGTAAAAATGATCTGCATCTCACGTGGATTACTTCATGGTGGGTGAAAATCCATTGCGATTTCATATATTCTATGATACTCATTTGGTTAAAATTTTGGCTTCTATACTCCATGAAATTAGTGGAATATCCTTGATATTTCATGCTTCATCCAAAGATTTTTATGGAAATATTCTTCCGAGCATTCTTGAATTTTACTCCACAAAGCAAAGATCATGTTGACAATTTGGACATTATCGAGTTCGTGATAAATTAACTTATAAATCTTTAAAATTTATTCTTGAACTTGTTTTATTAAATTATTATGTCATTGTCATCATCCTCATGCTTATATTGTGATGAAAGTTATCTTTGGCTTACGTGCATAGATGGACTTGGTATGATTATGACCGTGGATTATTCTTAGATAATCATGACCTATAATGTTATAAATGATGTGGTAAAAGTTCTCGAAGGCTTCAGTAGTGTATTGATTTTACGCTTTTGGTATGATTATGACCGTGGATTATTCGGTATAGTCATGACCATTGATAATTTAATGAATATCCTTGGCCCGTAAAGCAGGGATGACTCGATGATGTGGTTTATTTATTAAGCTAAGTCTCAGCGATAAAAATGTATGAAAACATTTTAAATCATAGAAGATAGTAGATATCATGCTCTACTTGACTCTTTCTAATGGATTGCTTATTCCGCTGCAGTTAAACTTGATGTCTATTATATTTTATCTGTTTAACATTGTTGAAGACTAATGATAATTTATTCTGCATTATCTTAGTCATAATATTTCTTACTGGGCTAGTTGAGCTCACCCCTTTCTTTCACTGTTCTCTTCAGGAAATGAGAACGTAGCCGGGACTAGTCGGGGAACGGAGTGACGATCCAGATGATAATATTAATAGTCCTCACTATTCTATTAAATAGTGTGACAATAAATGTATTGAAGACTCATTTGAGTGTGGATATTGTCTAGATGACAATATTTTTATTAAAACTCTCAATTTATGTTTTGTCATATTTCACACGACTGTTGTATAATTAGTTTGTATTTGTATTCAGTACCTTGTATCTGACGACCCAAGATGGGTGATGTATACCTCTTTTGGGGCCGTCACATTGACTCTTATATATACAGTTGTATGTCTTTGGCTTATAGAACAAAGATGAATTGTTGATGAATATCTTTGGCCCGTAGTGCAAAGATAAATTTATTAGTATGATTATGAACAAGGATTGTGATTTGGTATAACCATGATTTTTGATGTTTCAGGTGAAGATAGGCGATGAAAATTATCTTCGTCCTGGGTGCGAAGAGGAATTTAGAATCACAATTATGATTATGAGTTATTCATATGATTGTGGACAGGAATTGTTGATTGATGTTACAGGGATAAAACATTATTGTTGTACTTTTAATATGGAGAAGATAATAGACCTGATGGTCTATTTGACTCTTTTAATGGATTGCTCGTTCCGCTGCAACTATGGTTGAAAAGTTTTTTCATCTACCATATGTTCTAAATCTCTGATTTATTACTGATAAAGGCTATTGATGATGTAAATTATCTTTAGTCATGATATTCTTTCTTGGGCTAGTTGTGCTCACCCTTTTTGCTTCACAATTCCTTTCAGGTAATAAGAGTGTAGCTGGGTCTATAGCTGTTGAGGTTCTCCCTAAATAGTATGAAAATAATTTTATTGAGAACTTTAGATAAGTGTGTCGTATTGTATATGTCATTTGATATTTAACTTTGGTGAACCGAATAGGGTGAGGTGAACCCAACTTTGGAAGGGTATTTTTCCACTATCATACAAGATGTCTAATGACATACAACCTCGTGTTATCATAAGGTAGGGTTGTGCACATCCACTTGCCGAGTATATCTACGAGCACTACCTATATAATCTTGGAGTTTATTTGAAATATAATTCTTACTTGGAGACAACAGAGATAATTATATGTCAAGAGAAGTCTCACCATTGGAAAGAAGATGATAGTAATCTTCTTGTTTTTCTTTGGGGACTATTGGGTCAACCAAGGATAATTCTGTGGATATATGATATCTATCATAACCTAGACGCATGCCCTCCCATGTACGAAGGTTTCCTTGAGTATTTTCCAAAGATTTTAATTTCTAAAACAGTTATTGACTGTACTTTTATGTAAAGTACCATTGTAAGGTTGTAGTCGAGGAACCATGAGAGTTACATACATTTGTATTAAAACTCACAGTTTAACTGTGGTGGTCGATTCTCGCATTTACGCTTCAACAAATTGTATAAATGAAGTTTGTAAATGATTTTTATAGTGTGATATCTGGCGACTCAGAATGGGTCGTGTGGACCTATTTTGGGGGCGTCACATAGGTGACCTTCTCTTCCACAATTGTAACACATTTTGGACTGCTGCGTACAGTTTGGACTGATATGTCCCTCCCCTCCGCATTTGAAGCATATGATAGGTAGTCGTTCTCCTTCCTTAACAACGTGGGTCGATCTTTGACGTCTTTCCATCATTGTTGAATCTCCTCTTCTTGAAATGTCCATTCTTATTGTTTCTTATTGTTTTGGCCGATTCCCACCGAAGTGGTTACCGTTTTTGGCATGTTGATTCCCTCCACGCTTATTGTCACCGCTTCGATGACTACTATCACTGGTATTATCATTTTACCGGCTGCTCTCTTTTGGTTGGGTTGACTCATTATCGCGCTCCAAGAACTGAGCCCTATTAACAACATCTGAATACAAACACAGTTTATGAGAGATAAGATATTAACCTCTTAGAAACATTCGCGTCATTCTCTCCTCATTATTAACCAAATGGGACGCAAATCAGGACAACTCGGCAAACTTGGCTTCATACTGCGACACGATCATGTTATTTTGCTCCAGCTTGATGAACTCTACCTCTTTCATATGACGAATACTTTTGGGAAAGTACTTTTCGTTGAACAATTCTTGGAACTTCTCCCAAGTCATCTTCAATGCGGTAGGTTGAGTACGCTTTACAGATTCCCACCAGTAATCTGCCTCTGCTCGCAACATGAAGGTGGCAAAAGGAAGCTTTTGCTCCTCTGAGCATCCCAAGACATCAAATATCTTGCAGATCTGCTTTATCCACGTCTCCGCCTTTAAGTGGTTTTGCTCTCCAAAAACTTCTGGTGGTCCCAGCTCAATCGCTTAGCGGTGACCGTCCGAGAGTTGCCAGTGTTTCCACCTGCATTTTGGACAGGAGCCGCTCTTGCCTGATATTGCATGAATTGCATAAAGCCTCTGAACATTCCATCGTTCATCATTTGGTCAGTGTTGTTGTTTGCATGAGGATTGTCGCCTTCCTGATGCACATTATCTTGATTATTGATCTGTGGATACTCAACGGTCTCCTGTGCTCCATTGCTATTCTCAACATTCTCGGATGTCATTTTCAAATACTGCCACAAAATAAGGGTTAATTAACATATCACATATTATCCCTATACTCTGACCGACCAATTAAATACCAAATAAACTTAGGTAGGTCATACTAGCGAAGGAATTCTCCGTCTCTCCCCTCCTAGTTCTTGTTTCACATCTCAGCCAGGGATCATATCCCTAAGCTTTGATATCAACTGTGACGCCCCCAAAATAGGTATACATCACCTATTCTGAGTCGCCAAATACATGGTACAGTGTAATACAAATACAACCTTAAATATACAACATGAGTCATGAGTTTTAATACAAATATTATCTTCTAGATAAAGATTCAAACTCAAAATAAGTCCTCAATACATTTATTATCACACTATTTCATAGAATAGTGAGGACTACTGATGCTATCATCTGGACCGTCACTCTGTTCCCCGATTAGTCCCTGCTACGTTCTCATTTCCTGAAGAGAACAATGAAAGCAAAAGGGTGAGCTCAACTAGCCCAGTAAGAAATATTATGACTACGATAATGAAGAATAATTTATCATTAGTCTTCAACAGTGTTAAACTGATAAAATATAACAAACATCAAGTTTAACTGCAGCGGAACAAGCAATCCATTAGAAGAGTCAAGTAGAGAATAAACTCTACTATCTTCTATGATTTAAAAAGGTTTTTCATCACTTTTATCGCTGAGACTCAGCTTAATAAATAATCCACATCATCCCTGCACCACGGCCAATGATATTCATTAGTATCACGACCACAACTTATCCATGCACTATGGGCCAAGGATATTCGTGTTTTCATCAATGGTCATGATCATGCCAACAACTGTCCATCAATGCACTACGGGCCAATGAGGACTTTTACCACATCATTTATAATATTACGGTCATGATTATACCGAATAATCCCTGGTCATAATCATACCAAGTCCATCTATGCATTACAGGCTACAGATGACTTTCAACATAATATTTGATAAAACAAGTTCGAGAATAAATTTTAAAGATTTATAAGTTAATTTATCCTGAACTCAATAATATCCAAATTGTCAACATGATACTGTTTTGTGGAGTAAAATTCAAGACCGCTTTAAAAATATTTTCATGAAAAGATCTTTGGATGAAGCGCAAATATCCGTGATATTCTACTAATTTCGTGGAGTATAAAGCCAAAACTTTAACCAACCGAGTATAATAGAATATATGAAACTCGCAAATGAATTTTCGCTTCGCCATGCAGTAATCCACGTAGATGCATCATTTTCACAATTTAATAAGGAATGAATATAAAGGATCATTCACCATGCATGCGGTAATCCACATGTAGGCAAAGTTATTCCAACAAAATAATAAAGAATGGAACCAGTCATGCGTAATCACATGCATGTATATTCTAACGTAATAATAAAGAATGGAACCAGTCACGCGTAATCCGCATGCATGTGATATTCGGCGTAATAATAAAGAATGGAACCAGTCATGCATGCGTAATCCGCATGCATGAGGATATTCCGGCGTAATAATAAAGAATGGAATAACAACAGAATTCATCGTGCATGCGATAGATCAAGACAAACAAAGTTATTCCAATGTAATAATAAAGAATGGAATAATGTAAAAATTTCATCATGTATGTGGTACTTGCATGGACAAAGTTATTCCAACATAATAATAAAGAATGGAATAACAACTTACGAGTATTTGAAAGAAAATAATTCTCTTCATGAATATGAAAGAAATAATACCCTTACCTTAGATAAGAGTATTCCGATTCCAGGTAGTAGGGCGATGATATTCTTGAAGAAAACTTATACTTGCTTTTCTACGCTCAAAACTTCTTAAAACTCTAAAGAAATACGCCAAGATTATAGAAGAAGAATTCTCTAAATTCTCGTGTGTTTTCAATTCTAACTAAGCATCCTATTTATAGAGAATGGAAATGATACTATGCAATAAAATATAATATATTCTATTTATAAAATATATATATATATATATATTTATGTTTATATATTTTATTTAAAATCTAATAAAACAAGTAACTTTATAAAAGTATTCTGCTTTATATAAAAAAAGATTTTACTATGCAGCACTATGCAAACACTATGCATAATAAAATATAATATATTCTATTTATAATCTAATAAAATAAATAACTTTATAAAAGTATTCATTTTTATATAAAAGATTTTACTACGCAAACACTATGCAGCACTTATGCAAACACTATGCATAATAAAATATATTATATTCTATTTATAATCAAATAAAATAAAAACTTTATAAAAAGTATTCTGTTTTATTACATTTATCATAATCAAACTTCATCATCATTATTATAATTCACTATTAATCGACCAGGTCGTTCCCATGAAAGAGGGGGCTTTCCAATAAGGATTTCTCCCTATTGACGCGCAATTAGGTGACTAAACCTTTCCTTGACAGAACTTCTAGACATCGTTAATATTGCAAATAATAATATTAATAATTTTTTTATCTCAATTATTGATTTAATAATAATTGAATCAAATAACGTGAGATACTACGCAACAATTACTATGACAATAATTGAACAAAACCGAGTGACTTCTCACGTAAAGATCAATAATCAATACCGTAAGCGCTACTATGCAACCACGCCAGACATCGCATTTTTTTAACACCGTGTGTTTCAACAGCTTAATGGTAAAACTTCCGTGCCGTTATTTTTATAAAATATTTTTATCATTTTCTCAATCCGACAATAATTCGTTGTGGGGTCCACTTAATGATTATATTGTCGTATTTAATATTCCCCGTTAAAACGAATATTCCCAATTAATCGAATATAATATAACTACTTGCGTGATTTTGCAAAATTTATAAATATTACCCATAACTATAACATTATATCAAATTCACTCCATAATATTCAAAAATGATATTTATAGAAAATTTATTTTTATTCCTAAAAGTTGGGGTCTTACATAAACGAGCATCAAATATGTAGATGATCCAAGTAAGCAAATGGCATATTTTTCCAAGTGAAACTGGAATACTAAAATGAGTTGATGTTAAGTATGTTGCACATTAATATGAAAAAAGGCTTGCTAATAAAAATTTGAAATCATTTTATTTTAATTAGGTTTGTTGATGTAGACAACATCCAACAATATTTCTTAATTCCTTTAGTCTATACACATTAGTTGTTCAGATGGTAATATTGGAGAGGGAATTAGAAGAGAAAATGAGAACAAAAGTGTAAAGTTGATTTCGTATTAAGTGAATTGCTAGCTGAATTTGCAGGTACCAGACTGATCCAACAACAGAGGCGACAGCAGAAACAACAATATGCCCCAGCGTGAATAATTACATGGGAGGATGACTGGCATGATAAGAAGACTACGTGTCTGCTATTGATGGTATGTATGCTTTCAATCTTCAATCTCATAAAAACCAGAATGTTTGTTTAGTTTTGTATGTTATTTGGCAAAAAGACGTACGTGCGGAATGGTAATGGTAATGGTATGAATTTGTATATATAAGAAAGTTTTACTCTAATTCCATCTCTTGGAGACAACTCTATGTATAAGCTTTATATATTGAAATCATGCTCTATACATGTTATTCTCTTCTATATTCATGATGTAAATTTTCACATGAGACTGATTTAAAGTTTTACCATGGTTTATATATACATGTGTTTTAGGTGCATGAAAATTTTGAATCGGCACACAACGAATTATATAAGCTATTCTCCTATCCATCCATTCTCACCCCATCATATAAACTAATAAAAAGTTAATCAAAATTAATATAGATAAACAAGTTCTCATATAACGAATAGAAATAAGAAGATGAATCTGAATTCACATTCATCATATTAGATGATGAATGTGAATTCATAATTTTTATGGTTTTTGGATACTTGAAGCTGTGTGGGAAGACACACATGACCTGTTTGTTGAAATGCTACAAAAAGGTAAGAACATTATTATTTATTTTTAATTTCTCCCTTCTTTTTACTTCATTACCCCAAATTTCTTCATTAGTCTATTTGTAGTGGTTAATGAACCTATTTTTTCTATTGTTTGCCTACTAGAATTATACTAATTAAGTTTTTGATAATTGGATCCAGTTCAGTTCTGAATTGATGATGATTTTTTAATTTTAGAGGTTAATAGCTTGAAGCTTATATATATATATATATATATATATATATATATATATATATATATATATATATATATATTTTGAGGTTTAGACACCCATTTAATTCAATTTTAGAGGTTCTTACAATAGGAATATCAATGTGTGAGTGTGATAAAAATTTAGATTTAAGTGAAGTATGTGTACTGTTTTTTAGCTACCTTACTGGTAGGGAAATAGGAGTATAAGTTCCCCCCCACCCTCTTCCTTTTTTTAATAAAAAATTAATGGTTGATTTTAACAAAGCCTGAGAGTTTAGCATGAACTGAAAACTAAATTTCAATCTGTGAAACTCAATAAGAGCTCAAGAGCTAAGGGGCTAATAGAGTTTATTCTAATTGTTCATTAAATGTGGATATGTTTAATAAGGTTATGTAATCTAATCTTTTGTTTAAAGGTGTGATTGCTTTAAAATGTGGGTAAATACTACAATAATTGGTCTGATTAATTGTTTTCTTTGAATTGTTGGTATCTTGTCATTGCTTGTCATTTTTCTAGAGGGAAGGGCAGTGCTCGACTTCAAATGAAATTGGTATACAATCACTTGGCACCCTTCCTTTTGATTCTATTTCAGTGGATTAACTATTCATATCTAAATCTTTTCCATGTTATTATATAAGGTTGGCTCTGAGTTTACTGCTGATTTTAGTTCCTTTATCATTCTTAATACCCAAGATAGAGCAGAGGACTGAATGTACTATTTTTTTCCTGATATTGTCAATTTTATTTTTTATGAATCTTATACTAAATACCCTTACTATATGTTCACCCGTAGGCCATGCGCTAAAAAGGAATACATTGCCATCCTCGCTCTCCATTCAGCTTAATTGATGACCAAATATGGTTTTCTTCAAAAAGTGTTTGGTTGTTCTCAAAACTACAATATATGTGTATATATGTATACATGTTGGATGGTCATATATTGTTTAATTTGAATGAATACAAGTTATTAAATTTGTAGAATCTCCCTTTAATCCTACTTTGATTTACTGATTTACTGATTTGACAATATTTCACTAAAAATGGGTACCCGATATATAACTTCGATTAAAATTGATATATGTGTTTACATGTTGAATGACCATGTGTGTGTTTGTATGTGTGTGAGTTATAGTGCAGACAATTTGTATATTTAGCCGTCATTATAGTGTCTTAATTTTGGATAGAGGTGCAATTCGTTGTTCAAACTAGCCTGTGCATTGCCCGGGCTACCAACTAGTAAATTAAAGAACGCTTCAGGCAAGTTTCTTGAACCTTCACAAATTTTATTGAGCAAGTTTTCTAATTTCATTCAAATAGTTGAATCGAATGCAAGTCGCATGTCTTTGTGAAATTTTATTATAATTGCCCAAAATGTTTAGTTATGAATTGTGTTGTTTGTCAATATTTGTATTTATGTGCTTTTGTGAAAGTATTGTTCTATTATTGAACTGTTCAGATTATTAAAGTTCTGATTTACTCATGAACTATGATATGATTAAGTTCATGCTAATTATTTTCATTGGACATGTGCTGAGTATTTGAGGAGAACAGAGACAAGTTGGTGTCGAGGTGTATTATATAGGTAATGATATAGAGTGAGGATCTTTAGGATCAGATAATTAAGATGAGTGATGATTGAGAACAATAGGGATTTACGTCATTCCTGTTTATTCGAGCTGCTTCTCAACTGTTGTTCTGTTGATGACGTTTTTCAAAGAATATTGATTTGATTCTTGATTTTGTTGTTTATTCAACTGCTTTAACTTGCTATGCAATTAAATGCTCATTCTTGCAAAACTCTAAACCTTTTGCAGCTTATAGCAGATGGACTTGAGTAGCCAGATGGTGATCATAAAAGGATTTCGTTATTTAATAGATTTAAATGTATAACGTTACATATTGTAATATACTATAAGTTTTAGTTCTAATATTTGATAATGTAATATTCGTTAATATTATGATATGAAGATGTAAAGGTAATATAACTTGAGTTTAGAAGTGATATGTTGTAATAATGTAGTAATTACATTAATGTCTTAATCTTATGTTGTATGGCTAGTATCGTGGGGTGCTGAAATTCGATTTTAAAGATAGACTCGGATTTCGGGCTTTCACAAGAACCAAGGAGGCGGCGCGTTACATGCACGTACATAATAAAACATTAACACGCATGTTTGGAACTCAACTTGACCCAAAAACTTAAATCATTAGGTATTGTGCCCATTCATGAATATTAATTCTTCACTCTTTCATTATTTATTCGATGTGGGATTTCAACTCACTTGTAATATCCTAACAAATATAAATATAATAAACTTTCATTTTATTTTCTTCTTGAGAAAACAATCAACAGACTGAGAATTTTATTAATTCAAACCATCAGAAACAACGAGTGGCATAATATTACAATAAATTTGATCCATCCAGAAACTCACTGATTGGGCAAATTCCGCTAATTCATGAACAACTCTATTACCATCTCTACGAATATGACTATAAACAACCTCATAATGAAAATGTAATGAAAATTATATATGAAAGAAATAAATTGGTAAAATGAAATTTGAACCTGACATCTTTAACAACATAATCTCGGTCTTAACCACCGTGGACCATCAAAAGACAAAAGCCAAAAGTCTTTAAAGACACTAACATAGTGAAATTTGAGCCTAAGATATCTTTTTTTCTATTTAAAGACAAAAGTCTTTAATTATGACTAGTTTTCAGTTTTCAAAGATTTTTAGATAATTTTTATTATTATTATGTAAGTTAATATATTTATATTTGTTAGTAAAAGATCAAGGAAAATATTATTTTAACATTTCATAGTGGCTTAAAAGTATATGGGCCCTATTTTATTAATAGTTAAGAGCACTAACATGTCTGTAGGACCACAACATAGAATATGAACAACATAAGCATAAAGTTAAGAGCACTAACATGTCAATATATATGTTTTTTTAGTAGAAAAATGTTGACATATTTTGCAACAAAAACATAGAATATGAACAACATAAGCATAAAGTTGCACTTCTTTACATGATATCATATTGTTTTTTCTTTAAACTCTAATTATTCATCGTAGTAAAATTTGTACTTGTCCCACATCTCTATCATATCACTTGGATCTCCTAAAATGCTTTTATCATTTTCATTGTTAAATTTAAATATTTAAGCTGCAAATAATCATGCGCTTAAGTTAAAGAAATACTATTTTCGTCCTCAAAAAGACACTAAATGTAGAATTATTGCTACTTTCATTATAATAAAATAAATAGGGTAAATATATTCTTTAGTATAGTCTATTGGTATAAATAAAATAAAATTACTCATCACTTTATTTATGAATCTTGTTGGACCATAAAAGAAAATTTCTGAATTTTATTTAATTTCTTCTCTACTTTTATTTTTCTTGATGTGTAAAATTTGTATTTTGATTATCTTTTGACGACAGAGGGAGTAAGTAATTCCTATTCCTATGAATACAAATAATGCACAAGCAGTATAGAAAAGAAATAAAAGTGAGATTTATTATTAAATGTTTTACACATTTTTATTAGTATTAGTATGCAATACATAATTTTACTTTTGGTTTATAGCTCTTTGTGTATAATTTGCCAATTTATGCATATAATATTATTCTTACGGTATTCTAGACCTATTAGAGAATTCCACGAATATACATAAAATATTCAAAATACAACATTAATTCTCCTTTTAAAATATTATTATCCTTGATTCGCTGTCTCTTTTGCTCAATCATTTACTTTGTCTTTTACTTACCGTTTTATGTTCATTTTCTCCCCCAATGAATTTAGACTTGTCCCATATATTTTTATGTATTCCACATCTCGCTATTATAAAAGATTTTAATCCGGTCAAATTAATGTCCAAAATGTTTTTATTAATTTTCTTATTCAACAAACAGATATTAACAGACAAATTTAGAAACTTTTCATATGTATTTTTATTATGCGCTTTAAAAATTTAGAGAATAGGTATATCTGCACTTAAAAAAAAGAATAAAATAAATCTTGTTGGAGGATATAATATGATTATTCAAGACGATAAGTATGATATATCCTATAAATGATGAAACTTTTATTATATTTTGGGAGATAAACATTTAGCACTTAAATCCTTGGATAATAGTTTTAAAGTTTTCCTTTAAAAAATTATTTATGGTATGATTCACTCAAAATGTTAATAAACATTTTATACTTAATCTTTGGATAATATTTTTAGAGTTTTCTTTTAACAAATAACTAAAATTATATTTATGGTACAAGTCTACTCATGACCAATCAAAATTTATCTAAGTCAAAAATTAACTATTTACTTTGTAAGAAAAAAGAATAAAAGCTTAAGCAAAGGAAGAACAACTAAATGACGTCCACAAAATAACTAAATATATTGGGGGATTAGCAATTATAAATGTTGACAAACTGAATATTGGAAACGTTAAAAAAAATTACTTTAAGAATTTAATTGATGAAAAATAAAATTTAAGAACGACGTTAAAAATGAGTGACATCTGACAATTTGAAGGGAACTAATTTTTTTTTTGTTTCACTAGTTCTTTTGTAAATGGCTTTTTATCGTTTTTGTTACACAACTAATTGGACAATAATTTTAAATTATTTTAGGCATTTCGTGACTTCCGTTGCTAAGAAATCATAAACTCTAAAGCCTTTAATTAGAAAAAAATCTTTGAGGTCTAAGAGATCATTTAATTGTTATTACTACTATTTATTTACTAGGAAAGTTTCTGAAAAAAGATAAAAAAGAAGCTGAGACATTAATATAAAAAAGAAAAACTTTATTGGAATGTATGTTTTTAATTCAAAATGTGTGAGATATCTTTCATTTTTTAAAATATCTTTTATTTTTGTTAGTATATATACTTTCATTTTTAAAATATATACTTAATTTTTGTTAGTATATATATAGGGTTCTTTATATAAGTATACAACAAAAAGAAAGTAATTACAAAAAAAATGCATCAATCAGATAATTACAAAAAGAATGTAATTAGGACCCATATTATAAAAATAGTACAATTCACATTAATAAGGAAACCTAAAATCAAGGACAAATAACTGCCATAATTAATAATTCAAATTCAAATATTTGGATCTAACAACAAAAACAAATTCAAATTCAAATTTAAATATTCAAATTCAAATCTTCATCTCCCTCATATACACTTTGAAATAATAGTCCGCCACACCTCACATACTCTGCTTACACACATGCATGAATCTCCGTTGTCCAAAACGCCAATGAGAATAAGAAGAAGATTCACCCTATAAAAAGTTTAAAAATAAATAGATGTAACTTTTACTGTTCTGAAATTTTTTTATAACTATTTTGTTACTCATAAATAATAAAATGGTTACCTTTGTATGAATGGTTGGCTACCAACTGCATTACATTCAAACGAAATTGGTAACGTAATAAAACTGAATTGGTTACCTTGATCTGAAGATTCGGCTACCAACTGCACTATGAAAAAACCGCATGTATGGATGTAAATTGGTTACCTTGGTATGAAAGTTTTGTTACCTTGGTATGAAGGTTTGCTTATCTTGATCTGAAGATTTGGTTACCAACTATACTAAGAAAAAATAAAAAGTGTAGAGGTTGATTGGTTACTTTGATATGACAGTTTGGTTACCTTGGTATGAAAGTTTGGTTACCATCATCCAGTATTTGAAGGAACACATTGAACACGTCTCATCAAACAAAATACGTCCATTCCCACCACCTCCTCAATCCACTTTTTTGTGCTCCACCGTCAAATTAGACCCAACTTACACCCATGCCTTCAAAGATTTGATGAAAAGCTAAAGCCGCAACGAGAGGCCTATATATATATATATATAGGTCGACTTAAAATCTGAAAAAAAAAATCATAACTGAAAATTAGTGCTAGGTTCATTTAATCAATCTTCCGCTTACACTCAAGATCTCGTGCATCCATCTGGTCTCGGATAGGTTGAAAAATTACACCGCTGCAAGGCCCAATTACATGCTAAAAAGGCCTTCCGGCAACGACAAAAGAAGCAAGATGGTATTTTTTCCCTTTCTTTTCCTTTATAGCATATTGCGGGTGGCAGAACATGACATTTGTTGATTGTGAAAATGGCCTTGAGGAATAAACATAACCGATCGGCTTATATATATATATATATATATATATATATATATATATATATATAGAATACGTTGAATGAAGAAGAAGGGTGATGATTAATCTGCAGTTGTTATAGATGAGGAGAGAGAGAAGAAGTCATGAGTATAACTAATCTTTAAATTAAGGAATTCTAATTGAATACTAATTTCCTAAATTAAGGAATCCTAATTGCACTAGTATTGTAAATAAATATGGAAGTGTATTAGTTGTGTAAAAATTTTATGAGTGCACTATTGTTGTAATTATTTTTAAAAATGTAATAGAATATGTAATTCATCCTATATACTTTGTGGTTTTAATGATGACAATGGATATATGGGCTGAATTGATATTATATTAGTTTATAATTTGTTTGGGTCATATGGGTCAAATATGTTTATGCATGGATTGAATGAGTTATATTATGGGCTATTTCATCATGGGATATGTGTAATGATGGCCCATTTTAATTGATTTAATTCAGATTACTTGGAAGTGTGCTATACCTTTTTTATTAGCCCAAAAGAATGTAGGTTGAAGTATTACATATTATTCTAATGTGTGTTAATACATGTTAATTTAATTTGCCACGTATTATAGTAATTGTATGAAATTAATATAGTTAGGAAATATCTTTCTATATCTGTTTTTCTGCTATATCTAATTATGTTTTGCTGTGAAGACCAATTCAAATTTGAATTAGAGTATTTTAAGGAGATTGGAATTGGTATTTAAATTCAAAGTAAAAAGTAACAGGTTGGTTTCTAAAACTTATCATTAATATTCTATGTCCTTAATATTAGCTTGATTATCTTTTAATTTATATGTCTGGAATATATTTTTCGAATATATATATTGTTTGATGGGATATATCTTTTTAATATGTATATAAATATATATTATATGTATATATATATGGATTATATGTATATACACAACTGTGTATTACACAGTAGAGCTATGGTGACGAATTTTTTGGGCTATCGCGACGGTTCACCTGTCGCTATAGCCCAGAATAGCTATGGCGACGGGTGAAACCGTTGCTATAGCCCAAAAATCTGTCGCCATAGCCGACTGTGTAATACATAGTTGTGTACATACATTTTTCCTATATATATATATTATATGTATATATGGTTACCAATTCAAAATTGATTTGGAGATTATCAAGGAGTTAGTATTATTAAGGAATTAATCTGATATAATTCGAATCTGAGTTGCAAAGTTTCAGTTTTAAAAGGAGATATTATTTGATTTATTTGACATCTTTATTTCAGCAAATATTATATGTTTATCTATATCATGCCGAGTATTATCTATCTGATAGTCAAGCTAACATATATATGTTACCTCATTGAGTGGAACTAGTTGTTGCCATACTATCCTATATATATATATATGCAGTTTGCACGGCTAAAGGGTACAAGAATGCAAAGTAGAAATTTATAGAGCATTCTTCCTAAATCATATCTGAGTCATATTCAAGTCATTGTGTCAGTTATTTAGTTCTCAGATTAATAGCAGAATTTTTGTAATCCATCTCCTAATATCTATTGTAAACAAAGTACAAGTCTAGGTTGGTTTGGGGGTTTGTTATATTCAGTATGTTCAACAAAGGTATTAAGGTCTCAGAGGTGAGAGGTGTTGCGGAAGAGCAAAGGAGGACAGATGTGTCCAATCGATCATCGTTGTAACAAGGAGTTTTATTTTATGTGTAATTGTTGAATATTATTTTAATAAAGCGAGTCTCCAATACCATTTGGTATTAGACGTGGATAATAAAGCGATCATCTTAACGTGATTTATTGTTCTTTTCTGTTATATGCTTTAGTATTCTCCATATTCTGGTTTAGTTGGTGCTCAAAATTATACTAAAACAGACATGTATTAGTTGTCCGATTATAACAGACAAAAAATATATACTAATACAGACATGTATTAGCTGTTCGATTATAACAGACAAAGAACATATAATAATACAGATAGGGTTAACCTGTTCAATTATAATCTGCCTTAGTAAACTTTAAAAATTGACCACTGTAGTTCACTTTTAGATTTTTACACCTATTCACCCTCCTCTAGGTGTGCTTAATTACATAATTACAGTTTTTCCTAATTAATTTGTGAAATTTAAAATCCTCAAAGTTAGTATTTATTTTGTTTTATTTTAATTAGTGCAATAGTCTATAATAAAAACTACTTAAAACTTATTACTGTGTACGAAAATGTTATTACAAAAATTAAAATAAACTTACACTAGAATTTAAATTTAATTTTTTGCAAATTAACTGTGATCATCTTTCTTCATTAAACTAAGAAACCTGATTTTTAGGGAGAGCCATTTGAGAAGAATGATATAGTAAATGATATTATTATCCTTAGTTTCACAGATTAAAAAATATTATATTTCAACTATTTTTTCCCTTTTATTTTAATGCCATGTAAGCTTATTTAATAAGGTGATAGTGCTTGAGAGACTATATTAATATATACTTTCTTTCTTTTTTTATTTTTTTTGAATGTCCATTTAAATTATTACAATAATGTTTTCTAATTTAAGGAAAACATAGGAGGAGGGGTCTAGGTGAGGAATAGGTGTAGGTGGAGGAGGAGATAACTTATTATCTTCAATCGCAATATTGCCTTTTGAACTTGTGTTTGTTGAACTTTTTTTTTATAATCCGTTGTCAACAAGAATTGAACCTTCCACCTATATATCAATAGATATTAGTCACAATAGTGGGTTAAGTGATCGATCATTGATTAATATATACTCTTAAACATAGTACATAGAGATTTTTGAAAAAAATAATAATTATAGACTAAAATGAAACTAAACCATAAGTAAATGACCAAATGAGTTGTGTTGTCATATTTAAATTGTTAAAATATACTTCATTCATCTCCAAAATGATAAGCAAAGTACAATTTGTACACATATTAAAAAAAGTAAAAGTAAAGAAAAATAAGCAAAAAAATTTTAAATTTATCTTTAGTGGCCCTACATTATCATAAAAAGTGATGAGTATTTTTTGTAATACTTTAGTCCCACAACAAAAGATATGAGAAAAAATTGTATGTGTATAAGGAATTAAATTACTAATAATAATTTTTTCAGTCATGACCTTTTGGGTGAGCCTGTGGTGAGATAAGAGGATCCAAGAAGATACATATTATTTGGGCCAATGGTTTAAGATTTAATTTGATTCAGATTTGGGATTGACCTGAAATTTGTTCCAAACTCAGGATTTGGCTCGGGTTGTTTCATATGATATTAGAGCTGACTCTCGAAAGCTCCGATCGGGTCATCCGATCGGATTGTCAGAGGTTGGGACGTGAAAATTGGTAGTATTATCTCACAATGGAGAGACGGAGGTCTGGAGGTGGAGACACGAAGTCAACTGGTATTATCTCATAATGACTAGAGATTACAAATATATGTAGACCGTGTGAGTGATCGGTTCTGACGGAGATATTATAAATTTAAGTCGGGAAATTTATAACACCTCAATTCCACATCGAAAGATATGAAAAAAATTTATATGTATATAAGAGAATTAAATACAGAATATTATATTGGGTCCTATATATATGCTTTTGACGGTCAAGAAGTACACCACTGGAACATGTTCCCTTTGGGATTTTCTAAAAAGCTACTAATACTACGCTACGAATTAACATGTACCTCATTGATCATTCTCATTCTTCACCTGTAAAATTAAAAAAATACCAGTCAAAGAGAATAAATAGAAATGGAATGCTAGCTGAGTAGGACTTTAAAATGAACAAAATAATTTTGGCTCGATTTATATTAATTTGATTAAAAGTTTGATTTGAACTCGACTCAAAATATAAATAATTTAAATATGAAATTTTTTTAATATTCGATAAGTTACTCAAATTTCTTTAAATTGTAATTTTCTATTGATATATCATATTCGTCGAAAAAGTCAAACTGCTTTAGACTCGATTCGAGATCGTCGCTTTATTCTCGATAATTTAAACGAAAGATCAATCAAATCTTATTTCATACTCGATAAATTTTATGAACTAAATTTGAACAATTCAATACTCAACTCGATTCATTTACAATCCTATTGGTGAGAGTATTAATTAAGACCATTCATTGATTGTAAATAAGAATAAATTAATACGGCTTGGGGTTCCACAAATTATTAGTGATATAAAAATAATGAAAGTGGACATGATTGAGTAATAAAAAAAATAATAAGGAAGAAATAGAGATAAAAATAAATAAATAAAAAGGGATTGAAATATTTAATGCTCAAATCCTTTCGATTTGGACCTAGTGTCAAAATATATGATTAGAGTAATGTTAAGGAGGAATAAGGATTCTATATGAGGATTTCTCTATGAGAATTTTGTGAGGATTTTGTGGGATTGACAACATTAAAAAGGAGATCTAACGGCTCACAAATTTTTGATACAAATTTTTTTTTACAAGTTGATAAAATTAGTACTTATTTTTACATATAATTTTTTAAATTTCTTGATAAAATTTGTGAGCCATTGGATCTCCTTTTTAATGTGTTGTCAACCCCACAATAAAACCCTCACAAGATCCTCACAGAGAAATCCTCATAGAGGATCCTGATTCTGTTAGGAGTTATAAATTTTTTGTCTCAAATGATATAGCATTGAATAAGATAAAATGTACTTTATTATATATATATAATCAATTAAAATGGATTTATTCAATCAATGTATTAATGACACATTATTTGAGACACTGTACAAAATTGAAGAACCCCTAGCATTACCTAAATAATTACTACTCCATTCTATAAAAAGGTATATTTTTTGCAAATTTTTGTTCTGGTAGAAATCTCATTTCGTTTGGTGGTTTAGAGGAGAATCTGGATGAGGGGCATCATAAAAAGAAATAGGACGATAGACTTCAAATTAAACTTTAAAATTTATAATTTTGTAGAAGAGATTTTTTTTTTAATTTTTAATAAAATGAAGAAAATATTACTAATGCCTTGAAATTATAAGCATGAGTATCTAACGTCAACTTTAGACTATCTAAAATAACATGCATGTTTGGCATCCAAAGACGGAGATAGTAAGTTCATACTTCAGCTTGTGCTGACATTCCCACCGTTAAGTGGTTTATTTTTTTAGAACCTTCTCACATGTGTTAAATCTTCAAATCTGTTTATGAATTGACGTCATTTTAAAAATATCTCCATCGTCTTGTAATCGTTTTGAAGGTGTTTGGTGTGTTTCAACATAAATCTTTATTAATTCATAACAATGACCTGACCACCCATTATAAGAAAAAGGCATTTTTATTTATTAATATTGTATTCATACATACATATATATATATATATATATATAGAGAGAGAGAGAGAGAGAGTCCGGTTTTTTTTTTCTTTTTTTGCTTTTTTTTTATACAACTAAAAAAAAAATTTATGGAATTTAAATTTTTACATAATACAGTGTTTTAAGTGTGATATGGATACATATAACAAAATATTTTACTAAAATTCGGGATCCCTGATAGGATCCTGGTTCTATATATATATATATATATATATATATATATATATATATATATATATATATACACACACACACCATTCATTTTTCAAATCGAAAACACAGGAGGGAAGAAAAGGAAAAGAAAAAAAAAACAATGAAAAGGGTAGGGTAGAGTAGGGTAGGGTAGGGTAGGTGGGGGGCGGGGGGGGGGGGGAAATGTATGTTAATGAAAACAAAACTAATAGCTATACTTTAGACATTCTAATTTTAAGAATAATGTTAATTATGATGTTTTAGATGGTTGTAAAATTATAAATTTCATTTTCCTCCCCCTTCTTTTCACTCAAGTTTCTAAGTTCCAACTAAACCATCAAAAATTTGTAAAGAGAGTAAAATTGTGAAGTAGAATACTTGTTACACTTCAGTTTCACGAATTTGTTGTAAAAGTTTTATGGTTACTATAGCATGAGTATCAACGTCCAACCTTTCAAACCTTTCGGGTGCAGTGGATCAAAATGTCCAAATTTATTATAAAAAATTGACATTTTCACATGTTAAAATAATATTTTCACTTGGATTTCTCTCACATTTATCACCTATTCATGTGAGAGAGAACATGTAAAAATATATCCTAGGAGTTGCAATTGGATTGAACCTTGATTTGGACGTCAAGGATTTAAATAGGAAAGATTGTGATATTTCAATTCCGAAAAACTCTATGCAGACATGATAATTGTACGTGAAAACTTTACAATTTCACCAATTTATATTTTGACTCCCAATGGAGGGAAAAATATAAATAGGGGTGAATTTGTAAAGCACTCATGTCTAATTATCATGTTCAATTAGAAGAGCTTTTCAATTCCACGTCGAAACAATGGATGTTCCGAGCATCTGTTATGAATATCGAAAAATATATGTAATGTACTATATTATACTCCTTTCATCCCGAAATAAACGTCCTAATTGGTTTCGGCACGTTGATTAATATTTTTTTAACCTAAATTACCCTTTTTGGTTACTTATTAATTGAAGTATTTCTTGACTTTTCTATGAATCTAATTATTATTATTTCACTTTTCTATGACCCCAATAATTACTCTTTCCTTCGTCATTTAATTCTCTAAATATTTTTTTTTTGCAACTCTCACATTTATAATAAGTATATTAAATAGATTATGAGGGTATAAGAGGAAGAATATGATAAATATAGTTACTAATATATAAATAGAATATTTATTTTGGAACATTCAAAAAAAAATTAGGATATTTAATATGGAACTGAAGGTTACCATTAAGAGTACCAACATTATGACTTTTTGGATGGGTGGTGAGTGATTTATGATAATCATGGTGAGGGGCTTATGCTATTATAGGTACAGTAAAATCTCTATTTAGTCATAGTGTTGGAACCATATTAATATTATTTCCTATAGCAAGGTTATAACTAAATAGAGGTGTAGTTATAAAAATTATTATTTGACTTAGTTTTTTTAGTGCAAGTGGTATATATATAAAACATGCACTACATTAATAACCAATTAATAGAGTATGTCAAATTGAAAGTATAAACATTAATAAAAGAGATGGACATAATTTCAAAAAACTTTATATATATTTATGTAGTGTTAGGAATATGCAAAGTCACCTCAAAAGTTTAAAATCTTGTATTTTTTTTAATATTTTTCTCTCAATATAAATTCTATAAACCTTTAATGAAACATAACATATATGGAGATAATTATTATTATATGGAGGCAAGTTTCTTAAGAAGGGACCTAAAAAAATTAGAACTTATTACAATATGGAGTTTATTCCTATTTATACCTGCAAATTTTTTTATTACTATATGGAGGTTATTCTTATATAGGTATTACTAAATAGAGTTTTTTATGTATTAGATATGTGTTTATATAAAAGGGTTTGAGAGATTTCCTTTTGGTGTTAATAGATGTTGGGTATATTTTTGGGGGTATTTTGCTGGTTATGCACTATTTCAATGGTGGTTTGGAGGGTGTTAAACAGTTTTGTTAGTAGAATTTTTCTTCATAGATCCTAGATGATGTTTTGATTATGACTATAAATTAAAGTGCTTTCATCATGTTCCAAGGCTGGAATAGACATGAACTGGAAGCTAGCTTATTCTATAGTCTAAATCTATTATGCTTTTATCCTTATCAGGGAATGCTAGTCAATGCTTAGGCTTAAATACCCTTAAACTTTAAACTTTTTCATTTTTACACTTTAAACCTTAATGTTTACATTGAACCTTAATGTCTATAAATTAAATCTTTTGACCACCTGCGTGTAATAATTGATCTGAATGAGAGTATTTTGTGTAATTTCACTCCTAAATATCCTTGGAAGCACAGAAAATGATAAGCCCGTGCTTAGTGTGCGATGAAAAAAATAAATAGAAATGATTAGAACCAATATAAAACGATATGTACCCTTAAAAAATTTTAATTTCCCCAATTAAAGAAAATCTTAAATATCTTTAAAAATACATAAAATTGTAGACACGTGATTAATGTATGATGAAGAAGAAAAATGAGAAAAAATTTGAGCTAATTTAAACTATATATATTTTTAAAAGACTTAATTGTCCTTCTATTTTAAGTCACCCGACTTATTCAGGTTAAAAAATGCGAAATTCAGTGGTCACAAGTTTTAATTTATAAATATTTAAATATATTAAGATTTAATGTTTTAAAGTTGAAATATTAGAGTTTAAATTATAGAAAGCGAATTTTTTTAAAGTTTAAATGCTGGATTGTATGCTGATATGGATTATGAGTCTGGGGTTGGTAAATTTTATCATGTAGGTTTTGGTTGTATGTGATATGTTTTGGAAACATAATTTTTTTAACCCGATCCACCTCTTTTGGATTTTCCACTCACGTACTATCTAGCTAGGGTTTCAATAAATTTATTTTTTTGCTGATAAAAAATATCAAAGTGGAACTTAATTCAAGAGCCTCGATTCAATAATAATAGACCTAATACGTATGCTAAAATTGTTACTAACCCTCATTTGGATTGGAGGAAGAGAATGAAAAAATAAATAAAATGATTTTAAGATATTTTATTGGGATTGACTCATATTTTTGTAGGTTCGATTAGTGGTCTTTATCACAGGGTAGTAGGGGGTCTCACTCCCTGGATGAGCGAGGCCGCTTAGCTCACCAGGTGAGTCAAGGCCATTGTTACATGGGGCGCCCCAGAAGTCAAGCGCAAAGTGCAATTGAGATTGGAGATTTATTAGTAGCCTAATCTTGGGTTTTAATAATGTATTTGAGCCTTATGTGTTTGAGTTCATGTTATAGCAAGCCTAGGGTTTTATAGTTACTATAAAACATTTTTTTGGGGTGTGGATCATTTATTCATTTTAGAGTGTTTGAGACATCTAATGAATGCATCGATAAGCAAAGCTAGCCAAATTAGTGAACTCCGTGTATATCGCGTATTCTTACTTTTCCATCTTTCATATAATATATGTGTGATTGCAATATTATTCGTTCTTAAATTCTAATATTTGGTATCAAAGCTGCGTTTGAGGGTTCTGAGATTGTCAAATTTAAGATTTAAAATATAGGGCATCACAGATTGAAATTGATAAATTCAATGAAAAGAGTTTTGAACTCTAGAAATTGAATATGGAGGATCTGCTCATGTATATGGATTTCTGGACAGTAATTAAAGATCCAAAGTCAATTATTATCGCTTAGAAGGAGGGGACGTCATCGACAGGAATGGAGTTGAAGGATAAACTTGTTAAATGGGAGAAGTTAGATCGATAAGATCGTAGCTTTGATTCGACTTTTGCTTTCTTGATAACATCCCAGTTAATGTTTCGGGGAGAAGATCACAAGGATCTCTGAACGAAATTGGAAACCCTATATCAAAGTAAGTCCTTAGTTAATAAACTATTTCTTAGGAAGAAATTGTATAAACTTCGAATGGATGATGGAAGTTCGTTTTCTGCACACCGACATGAATTTAATACCTTGATTAGTCAGTCATCATTAATAAGTTGTGATATCAATGATAATGATAAAGCTATTACCTTGCTCTGTTCATTGCCTGATTTATGGGATAATCTGATTATTGTGATTGGTAGTGGTACTATAGAATTGTTATTTGAAGGGGTTGTTTCAGCTTTATTGTTAGAAGATATGTGACGACAGAGTATGGAGAGTTCAACTAAGGAGGCTCTATTAGTTTGAGGGCGAAATCAGGATAAAATTCAAAGAGGTCTGGAAACAAGTCATATTCATGAAGAAGATCTAAGAGTACTAACAATTCGAAAATTAAATGTTGGTAGTGTAATGAATTTGGGCATATGAAAAAGAACTACAAGAACAAGGGTGGTAAATTTACGAATGAGAAGAATGATTCGGGGAATAAGGATTAAGCCATAGGAGACTTGTACATAGTAGCTACTTGTGTAGCCCAAACAGATGTTGATTTATTTTTTATTAATACAGGAGTTTCATATCATATAACACCTCATAAGGATTGGTTTTGTCAGTATGAAACATTAAACGTAGGTAATGTTATGATGTGTAACGAAGCATCCGTGACAATTATTGGTCGTGGAAAGGTGAAGCTCAAGATATATGATGGTACTATTAAAACAATTCCGGGAGTTATGCATATTCTTTCCCTTAGCAAGAACTTGATATCGGTTAGCACGATGACATATGCAGGTGTCAATTTCAGTTGTCACAAAAGACTCATGTAAGATGACTCGTGGGTCAATTGTAATAGTGCGTGGTAGAAGATATAGTACCTGATACAAGCTATTGGGAAGTACCATAAAAGGGCAGTTTGTTGACTCTTTTGTTTCCAAGAAAGAAGAAAGTGAGGAGAATAGTCCATCTATGTTGTGGCATCAACAGTTGGGGCATATCAGTGAGAAGAGGTTGTCCACTATAACATCAAAGAAACTGATGAAAGGGATTCTAGATTGCTCGATGGGATTCGAATTCTATGAGCATTGTTTGTACGAAAAACAGAATAGAGTCAAGTTTAAGTCTACTACCACTAGAGCGAATGGAGTATTGAATTTGATACACAACGATTTTTTTGGGAAAACTCCAGAAGCATCTCTTGGAAAATCAAGGTACTATATGTCTTTTGTAGATCTTTTTTCAAGATATGCTTAGGTTTGTTTTATTAGAAGAAAGTCTGAAGCACTTGACAAATTTTGAAAATTTAAGGCACTAGTTGAAAATCAATTAAATAGGAAGATAAAGGTTCTTTTAACTGATAATGGTAGAGAGTATATTCAATTTAATCAGTTGTGTGCTAAGTATGACATTGCAAGGCAGAATACAATTCAGATGACACCTCAACATAATGGTGTGGCTGAGAGATTAAATTGGACACTCATGGAGAAGGCGAGGTGTATATGCGGAGTTGGGCAAACTTGGAGACTGAATTCTAGGCAGAGGCAGTTGCTACAGCATATTACTTGAAGAACCGGACACCTACATCTGCATTACAGGATCAAGCTCCTTTTGAGGTACTTTTCGGGAGAAAGCCTAGTATGTCTCTTGTTCGAGTGTTTGATTATGATGCGTATATGCATGTGCCAAAGGAAAAAAAGGAACAAACTTGACTTCAAGTCTGAGAAGTGCAAGTTTATTGGCTACAAGGAAGGTGTCCAAGGAAACAAGTTGTGGAATCCTGAGATTAGAACTGTTTTATACAACAGGGATGTGGTGTTTAGAGAAACATCGAATGATCCAGTTGTGGATAAGTCTTCCGAAGAAATTGATCGTGTGTAGATTGATGTGAGCATGGGAAAGCAAGTGGAGACTAGAAATTCATAGTTGGCTACAGATTTTAGAAATGATAAACTAGTTGAGTCTGAACATGTTGTTTTGCATAATGAAGAAGATGGGGATGATTCAGATATTGAGGAAGATGCTGAGATGGAGGTTGAGGAAGAAGTTAATCCTACATTGAGAAGGTCCACACAGATTCAAAGGCGACTAAACAAGTAAGGTATTCACTTAGTGCGTATCATGCCTAAATTACATGTCACTAGTGATGCGTGCACAATTAAAGAGGTGAGGTCCTCGGGGGAGTCAAATCAGTGGATGCTTGCTATGAATGAAGAGACACAATAACTTGATAAGAATCATACCTGAAGCCTTGTTAATAGCCAAAGGATCGAAAGACAATTGGATGTAAATGGGTGTTTAAGAATAAGACAAATACGGATGAAAATGTAGAGAAGTACAAAGCGCGACTGGTGGCAAAAAGGTATTCTCAAATTGAGGGAATTGACTATGATAAGATCTTTTCTCCGGTAGCAAAATTGACATCCATCCGGACAGTTCTATCTGTAGTAGTTGTTTATAATCTATAGGCTGAGCAACTAGATGTCAAAACATCGTTCCTTCATAGTGACTTGGAGGAGGAGATTTACATGAATCAACCAGATGGTACTTCTGATTTTGTATTGCATTTTGGAGGTAAAGAAAATGGGAAGAACTTTGATGTGGTGGGATTTGTGTATGCTGATTGGGGTGAAGATGTTGATACTAGAAAATCAATAAGTGGTTATGTATTCAAATTATTTGATGGTTCTGTGAGTTGGATGAGTAAGAAACAAAGTATTTTTGCTTTATTATCTACTGGGGCAAAATACATGGCGCTTACTCATGCAAGCAAGGAAGCTATATGGATTCGCAAGTTGTGTGTTGAGCTTGGTTTTAAGCAGAAAATAGTGAAGTTGAAGTGTAACAGTCAGAGTGTTATTCACTTAGAAAAGAATCTTACATTCCACTCACGATCGAAGCATATTGATATCTAGTATCACTTCATTAGAGAGAAGGTTGATGAGAAACTGATGATTCTCTTGGATAAGGTTGACACAGTAGTGAACGACGCATGCTTCTTAACTAAAGCAGTTAGTTTGGCAAAGTTTGAGTAGTGTACATCTGAGGTGGGTATCAAGAAGTATTCATCAAGTGGGAGAATGTTGAGATTGACTCATACTTCTGCAGTTTCGACTAATGGCCACTACGACAGGGTAATAGGGGGTCTCGCTCCCCGGTGAGAGAGTCTGCCCGTCACTTTCGTCGATGAGTCGGCGGGGGGTTAAGGCGCCCCCTTGAAGCCAAGCGCAAAGTGCTATTGGGCTTGGAGATTTATTAGTAGCCCGATCTTGGGTTTTACTAATGTATTTGAGACTCATGTGTTTGAGCTCATATTATAGCAGTTAGAATTTTTTAGTTACTATAAAAACGTTGTTTGATGTGTGAATTATTGTAGAGTGTATGAGACATCTAATGAATACATTAGACAAACAGGACTAACCAAATTGGTGAACGGGTATATCATGTGTTCTTACTTTTCTGTCTTTCATATAATATCCGTGTGATTGCAATATTATTCGTTTTTAGATTCTAGTATATTTCAAATATAAGTTTGGTTGTTGATGGTGATGGATTGTGTAATAGGATGACAAAATTATTACATATCCATTCCATTAGAATAGATTTTTTTCTACCAGCTCCCACATGGAATAAAAAACAAAGGGATAGAATGAATTTTTATATCAGTAGAATGATTTATCCTCCAAATTGATCATCAAATACACTATTTTTCATTTTATTTCTTCCTCCATTTCATTATCTCAATTCAAACGTAGCATTAGTATTCTGATTTTCTTGAAACACAAATCATTAGTATTTCATGAACACCTGGGTGTTAGGCTCGGCTAGGTTCCTTGTGTAAAACGAGACGATCAGACGAATTTGAACACAGTAAATCTCGGTTAGATTGAGCTCGTGAATATAATTAATGAGCTTATTTAAATATGCAGGTTTGTTAGAATATTTTGTTTATATCTTTGCCTTTAAGTTTAAATATCTGTATAGTCATACGCTGCAAACTTGACTTGAAACATAATGTTGTAGTCCAGTTGAATTCTACAATTCTAATCGTCTCATAATTCAGACAATGTTCATGTTTTTTTGAATGATTTAAACTAACATTTATCATTTACTCATATGAGAAATTAAAGGTATAATTTTACCTTGAATTTTAAGAATTTAACAACAAACATATTAAAATTTATGTCCAAATATTGTCTTTCTTAAAAAAATTTATCGAACAAAAGTGGTGAACAACTTGAGGTTTAGGTGATATCGGCTCAAGATCATTTCAGCTCCGCTTGAGCTAGGCTAATTAGTTATAAACAGGTTAAATATTTGTTTAATAAACGAGTGAATAAAGCAAAATCTGACTTGATGTAATTTAATTCGAAGCCTAGCACCCAAAAGATACATAAACTATCCGTTAGCAGCCTTAGTTGAATCTAGAGGCAGGCACTCGACTCATCGCAGACCTAGTTGCATCTAAATGGATGCATTCGAGTACCGACTCATTTGCAGTCCTACCTCGTGTACGATTTTTTGTACTTTTCTTGATCGTCATATTCATGATATGTATTTTTCTTTTTCTTTGAATTCATTGATTTAAATTTAACTAGAAATGCATTCAAAGTTAACTACAATCTCAAGGGATCTCAAAGATGGTCATTGGTAAGTTCTGTAAATTTTGTTGTATCGGGTATAGCAAAAATACGTTGTATTTTAAACTCGAATTAGCATTCTATTTGTGGGTCAACCAGAAATTGAAAATTTACTATAACTAATATAACGAAAAATTATAAACTTACCGATGATATGTGTTATAACAATTTCACGATAACTAGATCTATCAATAATATTGTTTTACGAGCAATTAAGAGGCTGCACATCAGTGTATGGCAGTTGCCGGTGAAAATTCATCATGCACGATATATGAATTAAATTAAACATGCCATGGTGAATGTTTAAATGGTGAAAAAAATAATTTGTTGCTCACAACATTAGTTTTAATTACTTTTTTACCCTCATTATATATATGAATGTGTGAAAGTGAACTTAAACAGTACAATAATCGCAGAAATTAACCACAAACTTGTGTTGGCAGGAAATTATATACTCAGCTAAAAGAAGATGGTAATCAAGATCCACATATTATTTATTCATACAAAAATCGTTTTCAGGTCAATAAACTTTATATAAGAGTTTAGTTTTATGGAAAATGACATACTTTCCCAGATTCGTAAATCATTTTCCGTAAAACTACACATATCTTTACCCTAAAAACGTTTCTCTTGAAACAAACCAAGTTCTAAAGATAACTAATGAACATAGACAAGTTACCTATTAATTGGCTAGAAAGGAAAACCATTCATAAACATATTAACGTCCTCAAGTGTTTATGAGCCCTTTGTTGCTTTATCTGCAATTTTTCCCTTCTTTTTAAGAGATCCATTGTCAGAAGACAAGGATGAGGATGAGGACAAAGACGAGGAAGAAGACGAAGAGGATCGTTGCCTAGGAGTCACCTTGATAGGCTCAGGTATGTTTGAGCCGATCAAGTGAGGAAAATTAAGTTTAGCAGCCGAGCCATGTATTTTAAAAGCGGCTCGGTCATAAGCTAGGGCTGCATCTTCAGGTGTCTCATATGTCCCAAGCCAAACCCGTTTCCCTTTTTTGGCCGGAGACCTAATTTCAGCTGCAAACTTGCCCCATGGCCGCCGCCTTATACCTCTGTACCGACTGCGCTCTGGCACCACGCGTCCAACCGGCAACACCACTTTCTCTTTCTCTCTCTCATCGATGATCTCCATCTTATTAGCATCCATTTCAAGTGAGTAATCCATGTTAAGTGTTTGATTTGTGTTTTTTCTATAAATAAAAAGGGATTTAAGATCGAATCTAATGAATCCCATGGGTTAGTTGCCGGAAAAAGGGCTGAAAGTTCAGAATCATCAAGAAGATGGTGTTCAATGGATTGAAGAAGGTATGAGAGGTCAGAGTCTGATGAGAGGATTTCTTGGTTCATATCTAGGGTTTGATAAATGCTTTTGGAGCTGTTTTAGTGAGTATGATTGGAAGAAGTGTCTAGGGTCTTTGAGTTTAAATACAAAATAAGAAGGGCCCAGTGGTCCCTAAACCAAGTCAGTAATAGCTGACATGCTCCCATGCTATTAGTTATTTTCATGTCTATTCCTTTTGAAAATTATGACATTTTTTTTTATTTCACCACTTTTTTCTATTCTTAATAATAAATTTAATCTTAATTAGTGTAAGAAAATGCTGATCATGAAAAATAATGTACAATACGAGCTACGCAAACTTGATTAGAAAAATTAATTTTTTTCACAATTTTGTACAATATACTATGAAAAAAATTTAAAATATGTATATACATTAGTTCTCACTTATAGTTTAAAAGTGTAAATGTGATCTAACTATTATAAAAAATAAAAAAAATACTTCATACATAGGAAGTTACGGTGTATATATATTTTCTCTCTTTATACTATTTATAATACAAGCTTGATATTTGTGCGAGGCACGAGTTAACTTAATTTTTTTAATTATATGTTTCTTTTGTTAAGATATCATTTAGGTTCCACTTCCAAGAAATAATTAAAGAGTGAAAGTCAATATATTGGTTTCAATGATTTAAGTTTTAGTCAAGTTAGTTTCAAACATGTGTTAGTGATTGTGCACGCAAGCGCAACGCTGTGGCCTCTCTGATTCTCCCTAGCAACTATTGTTAGAGCTACGAAAGATTGATCCCGAACTGGTGAGCCTCTTCAAAAGATACAGATGTCTTCAAAAGACACACGATTGTGGTGAATTCTCGATGAAGGTTTGCTGAAGTTAATTCTCGATGGAGAAAAAGAACCCAAAATAGTTAGTTAAGAATTGGTGTGTGGTGATTGAAGAGAATGTGTTCAAGTGAGGTGGGATTCTTGATGTGATGAACTCACTTGTGAAGGAAGATTGTTAAAATATCACAAATGAGTTGGAATCTCACATCAAAGAAATAATTAAAAGGTGAATGACTAATATACAAGAAAGAACTTGGGATCTAATTTTTTGGATCAAGTTGGGTACCAAACATTTGTGTTAGTACTTTGTGCATGTATGCAAACACAACGCGTAAGCTCCCTGATTTCCCCGACATCTTTAACGTGGGTATGATATGTTCTTCCGTTATTATCTTTTCTTAGTGATTGAGATTCATTTCAATTTAGGTTCGTTGTTGTTTTTTATAGTTGTCAAATTAATTCACTTGTAGGATAGTTTTTGACTGAAATAGTTGTAGTATACACTAATGAGTGGTAGATTAGATTTTTGGTCAATCTAGCCTGATGCGTATCTTGGACCAGTCCAGTCTTGATGTGAAAATTTTGAACGCACAAAATAGATATTACTGACCAACCATATTAATTCAATTTAGGATCTTCTTTTCGATTGTTATATATATATATATATATATATATATATATATATATATATATATATAGTAGAAATATACACAAATTAATAGTAGAAATATACACAAATTATTGGAGTAGATTTTGGGTCAATATAGTTTAAGGAGGATATCTCAAAAAAAAGAGAGAAAAAAATAAAAGAGAGATATAATTGTTACATATAGTTACTGATATTGATGTCCCGGACACATATCATGTGTATATATAATTAATACTACAGAGTACCAACCACTCCACTGAAAAGAAAAAATTATATATCCTCCAACCAAATAGCCACCAAGTTTGGTTAGCAGATCTGGTTCAAAGTGTCGAACGTTAAATTAAATTGTCATACCAGAAACTAAAGGTACCACAGTTTATTTGCGTCAGTTTTAAATATGGAACAATTACATTTTCTATTATATTTTTAAAAATAATTACAATAATAGTGCACTCATAAAATATTTACACAATTAATACATTTAAAATTTTATTTACATAATTAGTGCAATTAGAATTCCTTAATTTAGGGAATTAATATGCAATTAGGATTCTATCTCTCATCTTCCAATTAATAAATTCAATACACCCAAGTCTCATATTCCTTGTGCTACTGTTGCCGGCGGTGATGGTGGCTCTGGTGGTTGGAGCGGAGGAGGCGGTGGAGGCACACAGCAAACGAGTTGGTTTCCGACCACGGCCATGTCGTCGATAGAGTAAAGAGAATAATGGTGGTTTTTGTTTGTTTTTGTTCCAATGGAGAAATACAAAGCGCTGATAAGGAATGACTTATTAAATCTTTTCAGAAAAATGGTGTTCTTTTTATCTTGGCCATCAGGTATTATATATTTAGTTGGTAAAGAATAAGCCAACACATTAAAACTTTAGTCAACAGAAAAACAAAATAAAAAAGAAGAAAAGGAAATGATGCCTATGACAGAAGAGAAAGAGAGCAAAAAAAGAAGTCCTAATAGAGAAGAATTGAAGAAGAAAGAACTCATCCCATCTCCCAGTCCAGGCACCAACCTCAGGCAACTATCCTCCAAAGTCCATCATATTCGGCCACCCTCCCTTTTTTGTTTTGTCCCCCCCCTCCCCCCTCCCCCCTCCCCCCTCCCTTCTCCCTTCTCCCTTCTTTTTCTTCCTCTATTGAGTATTCCTCATTTGCTTTGTCTTTCTTTGTATTTCTCTCACGTGGCTAAGTTATTCATTCTTCTTTTTTCTTCCCCCCCTTTTTTCTCTCTATTTCATATTTTAATATATCTTCTTCGTCCCCAGCGATTTTGTGGCAGAGGCGCAGTTTATTTTTTATGAATATTTGGTTACCCATAAAAATTAAAATCATTACCTTTGTATGAAAGTTTTGGCTACCAACTGCACCATATTCGTAATAATTTTCAATAGAGAGTTGGTCTTTTACCCTTGGAAGTTAGATACTCATCAGTTTTGATATATAACTTATTGTGACCTATTTTGTTGAAGGTTTGGATCCTTATACCTCAATTTATTAGATTTTGTTTTTATATATGTATAGTTGATGGTAACCAAACCTTCATACCAAGGTAACCAAACTGTCATATCAAAGTAACCAATCAACCTCCACACTTTAAATTTTTTCTTAGCAGTTGGTAACCAAACTTTCAGATCAAGGTAAGCAAACCTTCGTACCAAGGTAACAAAACCTTCATACCAAGGTAACCACTTCACATCCACAATTGCAGTTTTTTTATAGTGTAGTTGGTAGCCAAACCTTCAGACCAAAGTAACCAATTCAATTTTATTAAGTTACCAATTTCGTTTGAATGTGATGCAGTTGGTAGCCAACCATTCATACAAAGGTAACCATTTTAGTATTTATGAGTAACAAAATAGTCATAAAAAAATTTCCAAACACCTAAAAGTTACATCTATTTATTTTTAAACTTTTTGTAGGCCAATCTTCTTCTTATTCTCATTGGCGTTTTGGACAAACGGAGATTTGCGACGGTGTAATCAATGAGAAGCAGAGCCCAAACTTTGAACTGAACTGAAGACTTCCGAACTACAAATACATAATTGTTTATCCCTTCATATACTTTGAGAATGGGAAGACAATTTATGAGATCGTTCAAGAACTCAAGAACACACCTCAGAATTTGTTGTTTGAAGTTATCCAGACAATAACTGGATCACCCATTAACCAGAAATCATTCCGTCTTTGGAAAGGTGTTACAGTTATTTAGCTAACAATTTTTTCGATATCCAGTACATGCACATATATTTTATTTATTTATTTATTTATTTGTTAACTATTATTTCAAAGTGTATGTGAGGGAGATGAAGATTTGAATTTGAATATTTGAATTTGAATTTATTTTTGTTGTTAGATCCCAAATATTTGAAATTAAATTATTAATTATGGCAGTTATTTGTCCTTGATTTTAGGTTTCCTTATTAATGTGAATTGTACTATTTTTGTAATATGGGTCCTAATTACACTCTTTTGTAATTATTTTGTTGATGCACTAATGGTGTAATTTGTGAGACCCCGAATTTTATAAAATGAAAGTATTAATTTTTTTTATAATTATTCTATTTAGTAAATGGTTAAATTGATAAAATGTTAAAGTTAAGGGTGATATGTGAAATTTTTTTAAAGTAAACAAGTTGTCATAAAATAATCGATGATAAAAGTATAGTAATACACGTGGTTGCATAGTAGCACACGGTATTGTACAGTATCTTTGATTATTGATGCTTACGTGAGAAGTCACTCAGTTTTATTCAATTATTGTCACAATATTTTATATTATTAAATCAATAGTTGAGTCGACAAAGTTATTCATATTATTATTTGCAATATTGACGATGTCTAGAAAGTTCTGTCGAGGAGAGGTTTGGTCACCTAATTGCGCGCCAATAAGGAGAAATCCTTATCGGAAAGGCCCCTCTTTCTTGGGAACGACCTGGTTGTTAAATATTGTGAGTTATAATGTTAATGATGAATAAGTTAGTGTTGATTAAAGATGAAATTGATAGTTCACATGTGTGTACTATTGATTCACATTCATGTACTATTAGGGGAGGTGGTGTTTGATTTCTGTACCATATATTTGGCGACTCAAGATGGGTGATGTATACCTGTTTTGGGGGCGTCACATAATTACTTTCTAATTGTTGTATATTTTTGTAAAGAACCCTTTAAATATTAATTTCTAAAAGTTTATGTGAAACATTTTAAATTTGATTTCATAATTAGTTGTATGTTTTTAGGTTGTATATAATATTATAGTTGTTTTGACCAAAATTTGTTAGGTAAATGCCAATATTATTATGTTATTTTATTTTTGATAATGTGTATTGTATAGATAAGTATTAACTTACTCTATTTATTTGACAAAATAAAATGAATTTATATTAATTTTAAATTTAAAAATATTTCTAAAAGTTAATATTAATCATATATATTATAGTATCAACAAGTTTTCTACTTAAAGATTTGATGCTTCTTTTTAGTATTATACATGTTGATCAGATTCACTCTCTCCCACGACCCTTCCTTCCACCCCTTTTTGTTCAAAGCAGTGAAAACTACTTTCTGAAGAGATCTTCTCCCTTTCACAAAAAGTGGAGTGCCTCTTGGGGTTTAAATTCAAAAGCAAATTAATTATATATAAATTAATTTCAACTTTAATTCTTAACCGATGTGGGACATAGCTTCCCACAAGTATTTATTATCATTTTCAAGGGTGATCTTTGGGAGTTAATTTCTCATTAATTACTCCATGAATTTGAGTTTACAAATACTTAATTTTAATATACTCATGGAGTACAACACATTGATATGTGGATTCATTTCAATTGATTAGTGAAACTCACTTCAAAGTTTGCTCAAATTCTATAAATCTCCCACATGAATGAAATTGAGTGCTAGACTTATGCAAATGTTATACAGACTCTGAGTGAGAAAAAAAATTGGAAATCATCTGTATAGAGAGAGGTGACTTTTGGGTTTGAACCTTTCCTTGTGAAAGACTATCGGGTTTACTGGTTGTCCAATGAACGTGATGTGTTGAACTGTCCAACTTTTTGTGAAAATCGAGATAATAGAAATTCACACAGAATCTTTGCAGAAATTACTTAGTTCTCATGATTTTGTTCATTTTGGCCTAGACCATTCCTAAATTTATCAGTGTTTTAGAGTAGTATAGTCTTATAATTCTCATAGAATTGACCCAGTTCACACTCACATAGCTGATACTTCATAAGAGTATTAAGTCTACTCCTTCTTTTTATCAAGATTTAAGAATCATTAAAAGCGTAACTTATCCTGAAATAGCTGTAGGTATCACTATCTCATATCATAGGAATCAGCAAAAGAAATTAATCTCTTCATAGTAATTTGGTTGAATCGTTCACAATTTAGTTGTCCATTTGAATTTAGATCTTAGGATCTCCAGTCAACTAAGTTAGGTTTTTGTCATGAAGATCCTTGTTTATAGGCTTTAAATCCATTTCCCTCGATGTTATTTTTACTTGCTCTCTAGTCAAACCTTTAGTTAACGAATCCGATATATTCTCTTTTGACTTTATGTACTCAATAGACATAATGTCATTAGAGAGCAATTGTTTAATAGTATTGTGTCTACGATAAATATGTCTAGACTTACAATTATTATACATGTGACTCTGTGCCCTCCCCATTGCAGATTGACTATCACAATGGATACAAACTGCTGGCACGGGTTTAGGCCACATCAAAATAGCTTCTAAAAAGTGATGAAGTCACTCAGCTTTTTCTCCAGCCTTATCCATTACAATAAACTCATATTCCATCGTTGATCGAGAAATGCATGTTTGTTTAGAAGATTTTAATGATACTGCTCCTCCAACTAGTGTAACACAAAACCACTTGTGGATTTAGAGTTTTTGTATCCGATATCCAGTTCGAATCACAGTATCCTTCAAGTACTGTTGGATATCTTGAGTAGCGCAATCCAAAGTTTTGAGTGTATTTTAAATACCTTAAAACTCTTATAATCGCTTTTTAGTGATTTTTTCTTGGTTTGCTTATAAATCTACTCAATTTATTGACAACATATGTTATGTCAGGACGTGTACAATTTATTGACAGCATATTAAAACTCGTATATTAAGATAACTACTACACCAAGCTAGATCTTATCACAATATTATCATACTAAACAAAGAGAGAACTAATAATACTAGAGATTGATCACATAGGGTTCTCATCTTCAATAGTGCTCTAGTATTAACACCAACTAATAATCAACATGAAGTTAGGATATTGGTTTTGAATTACCATAATTATCTCTTGAGAATCTTTGATTATGTAAATCCCTTTATTCTAGTTTAGGTGATTATGTAAATCTCTTGATTATAGTCTAGGTCGTTATCATACATGTATATATATAGGACAACTCTGTTTGTAAATAATATAAGAAAATAATATACAAAGCTTAGCTTTTTCTTAGCTTTAATCTGGTATCAAAGCCAGGCTCTTCCATCGTCACTTTATTCTCTCTCTAATGTCCACCATGGATTCCGATTCCATCTCCTCTACTCCAACTGTCAACCCTCCCTCATCACATGTTCTTCTCTCTCAAGCCCACCACTATATCATCCTGAAATTAATTTTCTCTAACTATCTCCTATGGCGTACACAAATTGATCCCTACCAGTAAGGCCAACAAATATTTGGTTATGTCACCGGCGAGTTTCCACGTCCCCCTTCTTTTTCGCCATCTAATTCTTCCTCCACTAAATCTGCTACCTCTTCTAGTCCCAATCTAGCAACACAAACCTGGGATACCCAAGACAAACTTCTTATGAGTCTCCTTATCTCTTCTCTTAGTGAAGATGTTATACCCTTTGCCATCGGCCTCATATAATTTGCTGAAATCTGGTCCACTCTCTCAACTGCGTTTGCTAGTCCTTCTAACACACGTGTTCTTTG
Organism: Panax ginseng; assembly: GCA_020205605.1. Taxonomy (NCBI): domain Eukaryota; kingdom Viridiplantae; phylum Streptophyta; class Magnoliopsida; order Apiales; family Araliaceae; genus Panax; species Panax ginseng. The sequence continues at coordinate 144,372,837 of CM035133.1, forward strand.
CCTATCCATAGAACTTCATTCTCCCCAGAAATATGATGAAACTCTAACTACCTATCCTCACCATTTGAAACGAATTTCTGATGAACTATCCGCATCCGCATGACCCATTTACCAATTTGACTTCATGGTCGCTGTTTTAAAAGGTCTTCATACTGAATTTATGTCTCTCAAATCAGCCCTATCCATGTTTGATACTCCTCTGCCATTCTCTGTGTTACTCAACAAATGTCTCAGTCATGAGTTTATTACTAAGCCAAATGTTCTTGTTGATTCTCCATCTGATCCACCGCCATTAGCCAATAATGTTCAACGATTCACCAACTATGCTCCACGCTTCTCAAACCATCGTGGTCACGGTCGTGGTACCCGTGGTTGTGGGCAAGGAATTTTTCGTCCACCTACCTCTCAGTATTCATCAAGTTTCCATCGCCCACGCTGTGTGTTCTGTGGTGGTTCCAATCATGACTCATACCGGTGCTACTTTCGCCTTCAGTCAACAACCTCTTCTAGTCTCCTTGGTCCATCTCCTGGTACCCATTCTCCGGCTACTAACTTTATTGCCTCCCCACCCCTCCACTCATCCATTATTTCACTACCATCTTTGTCTTCTCTACAATGGTACCCTAATATGGGTGCTAATTATCATGTTACACCAGACTTAGCGGGTATCAAATGATACCCGTGGATGAGTACAATGGCTCAGATCATCTTCAAGTAGCCAGTGGTAAACTTGCTCCGATAAATCATCTTGTTCCACCACCTTTCATTCCAAAAATAAAAATTTTAATCTTTCTCAGATTTTGCATGTTCCATCTTCATCCAAAAAATTATTATTTGTAAACAAGTTTTGTCGAGATAATAATGTTTATTTTGAATTTCACCCGTCTTGTTTTCATGTTAAGGACCTCGTCTCCCAGGAAACCCTTCTCAGCGGACCAAGTAAGGACAAACTCTACACTCTGCAAATTACACCTCCCTTGAATGCTTTTTCTGCTTATCTAGTCTTCTTGTGTGATTGGCATCGATGCCTTGGCCATCCCCATGAACGTGTCCTTCGTCAAATTATTTTCAATCATAGCTTAGGCGTGTCCTCCAATAAACCATCGCAAGTATGTACGACATGTCATATGGGCAAGGCATGTCGATTTCCTCTTCATGATAGTTCCTTTTCTCCAAAACATATTCTTGAATTGATAGTGTGTGATGTTTGGGGCCCTGCTCCCTTGACTTCATTGAATGGAAACAAATATTATGTTCTTTTTGTCGATGTTTATACTAAATTCTCATGGATTTATTTTATTAAGCTTCACAATGAAGTAGCCTCTAAATTTTTGCATTTTCAATCAACGGTGGAACGCCTCTTTAACAACAAAATTAAATATTTTCAAACAGACTGTGCTAAAGATTTCTTACCCTTTAAGTCTCATTTTTCTCAAAATGGCAGCATTCATCGGCTTTCATGTTCACACACTTCAATTCAAAATGGTTTTGTTGAGAGTCGTCACTGTCATGTGGTTGAAACAGGCTTAACATTATTGGCTCAGGCCCCAGTTCCAAGGATTTTTTGTGACTATGCTTTTGAATGTGCAACTTATCTCATCAATCAAATGCCATCTCCAGTTAACAACAATTTTCACCATTTCAGAAATTATTTTTCAAAGCGCCAAATTATAATTTTCTGAAAATTTTTGGATGTTTATGTTTTCCTCTCTTAAGGCCGTATAATCCAAACAAATTAGAATATCGTTCTCTTCCATGTATTTTTTTGGATTACAGTGCTACTCACTTGGGATATTACTGTTTTAAACCAAAATCACAAAAAATGTATTAAGTTCGATATGTCAAATTTGGTAAGAATCAATTTCCCTTTTCTTATCCACACACTTCGGCTCTGACATCTTTGCTAGTTCATTCTCCTCGCAATACCATGCCATGAGTGCTACCTATTCATCCTTGGGTCATATCTCCTGTCTCACGTTCCACTTTTGCCCAATACAGTGAGTCCAACCCCCCATCCAGACAATCCCCTCACCTATCTGCATTCTAAGAATCGTCCCCATCCAGACAAATTGTGCCACCATCCAAACAAACTCCCCACCTGTCTGCATTCCAAGACTCGTCCCCATCCAGACAATCTACTCCCTTTATCCGCATACCTCCGTGATCTCGCATCATGCGCATTCCAAGAATCGCCCTCATCCGCATACCGCGCCACCACCCAAATAGTCTCCTTACCTGTCTGCATTCCATAAATCATCCCCAATTGTTTCCTCTCCGTCAACACAATCACATCCAGCAGCAACACCTGTTTGGACCGCCCGCTTAAGTGACATATATTCTCGTACTATCCCTCACTTTGTTGATCTCTCCTCATCGTCTATGACTTCCCAATCCGCAACCATCCAATGCTGTTCGAATCATGCTAGACACCTTCAACACCACTCATCCAATCGTCCTCATCCAATGGTTCATTGCAGGTCCCTCCAGGTGATGCTTCTCCTTTGTCTGTATCCTTTTCCTCCTCAGAATCCTCTTCGCTTCATACCATTCCTACCACTCTGCCAGATACACAATCATAGCCATTACACAAAATCCACCCCATGGTACTACGCCATCATAGCCAAGCTAATAATACCTCCATATTCACCACAGAGCCCACCTTTTTCCAAGTAGCAATTAATAGTCCTGCTTGGCGCCAAGCCATGCTCGATGAACTCACAGCCTTATACAAAAATTAAACATGGATGTTGGTTCCCAAGTCTCCTCACATAAACATTGTTGGAAACAAGTGGGTCTTTCGTGTTAAAACTCATGTTGATGGTTCTCTTGCTCGATATAAGGCACACCTTGTTGCCAAAGGATATCACCAGCAACCTGGGTTAGATTATTTCAAAACTTTCAGTCCGGTCATTAAACCGAATACTATTTGATTAATTCTATCCTTGGCAATCACCAGAAAATGGCCCATTCGACAACTAGATGTTAATAATGTTTTTCTCAATAGTTTTTTTTATTGGAGCCTGTCTATATGCAACAACTCCAAGGATTTATTGATGCTCAACATCCAGATTATGTGTGTAAACTGCAACGATCACTATATGGGCTAAAGCAGGAACCCAGGACCTGGTTTTCATGTCTTTCTACTTTTCTACTAACTCATAATTTTTTATAGTCCCAAAATGATACTTCTCTATTTATCTATAATGATTCAAACACTCACTTATTTGTTCTTATCTATGTTGATGATATTTTAATTACATGTAATTTAGGCCAATCTCTTTCTAATCTAATTATTATTCTTGGTGCTGAGTTCTCCCTCAAAGATTGGGGGGTCGAGGTTGTACAAAATGAGGCTGGTCTTTTTCTTTCTCAAAAAAATATACCCAAAATATTTTGCATCGTGCTTCTATGTTCACTTGTAAACCCCAGTCTACTCCACTTTCTCCATCCGATAAATTGTCCTCTACATCTTCTGACACCTTGTTTGACAATCCTACTCTATATTGGCAAATTGTTGGGTCCCTTCAATATCTAAGTCTCATCACCCGCCCTGACATCTCATTTGTTGTAAATAAAGTCTGTCTGTTTATGCACAAACCCACGATCATGCATTGGGTTGTTGTCAAACGGATTTTACGCTACTTACAAGGCACTTTGTCCCATGGTTTATTTTTCTCAGCTAGGGCCTCTCACACTCTCAATGCTTTTACAGATGCGGATTGGGTAGGTGCCATTAATTGATGATCGAAAATCAACTGCGGGTAATGCAATCTTCATGGGTTGCAACTTAATATCTTGGGCTTCACGTAAGCAACGCACAGTTGAACGCTCCTCCACATAATCTGAGTATAAAGCCATTATCGATGATGTTGCTGACATAAAATGGTTTTGTTCATTACTCCAGGAATTGCGATTACCTCTTCATCACCCGCCCGTGCTATGGTGTGATAATATTGGGGCCTATTATTTGTCTTCCAATCCTGTATTTCATACCCGTACAAAACACATTGAGATAGACTATCATTTTGTCCGTGAAATGGTTGCTAACAAGTAGGTCTCAATTCAGTTTATTTCTTCTCACGACAATGTTGTCGATGCTCTCACCAAACTCTTACCCACCAGCCAATTTTTGTACAACCGGACCAAGCTCAAAGTGTCTTCAAGGATACCCTTTGGCTTGCGGGGGGATATTAACACCAACTAATAATCAGTATAAAGTTAGGATATTGGTTTTGAATTACCATAATTATCTCTTGAGAATCTTTGATTATGTAAATCCCTTGATTCTAGTTTAGTTGGTTATCATATATATATATAAATAGGACAACTCTGTTTGTAAACAATACAAGAAAATAATAGACAAAGCTTAGCTTTCTCTTAGCTTTAATCTCAAGCTATTGACACAAGCATTAGTTGTTTTTTCAAGGCTGTGGATCAGACATGGAATACTTTGAGCTAAATTCTTTCTACATGATGTACTATAAGGTGTTATAGATTCGGTATTTAAGTGTTTCTTCTTCGTTATTATGATGTAATGAACTACAACTGCGACCCGATCCACATCTTATGAATTTGTCACAAAACAGTGTTGCACGGGCTCACTATTCGTTTATTTTAGTTTAGTAAACATACACGTTTATCTAAAATGTGAAATGCATTTACAGTTTAACTCACTTGTAAATGCATTCAAACATACACGTTTATTTACAGTTTAACTCACTTGTTCATCAATCCGATCTAGAGTCGTGCACAATTCTTTGTAATTATCTAAAATGTGAGTTTTGGCGTGAATATATTCTCTCTCTTTTTCTTTGAAAACACATTTATACAAATTAAAAATAAAAAATTTGCATGAAAATAGTTTTGTAAATTTTTCATTTAGGAGATTTAATAATCAATTAATTTGTCTGGCCATTTTGTTTCTTTGCTGAGACTAGCTATATTTATTCCCTAAATGATCAATTGTTATGCAGCCAGATAATTTCAGAATTAATCTGAAGTAAGTTTCAGGTTGATCATCCAAAACATGAATTAGTTAATCCAATGGGTGTTCGCGTTCCTTTGTGTGCTTGGTAAAAGGCTTGTGCATGGCAGTTGCCGGTTATAAATTCACTGTTTATACCATATGAATGAAATTAAACATGTATATGCATGTTTTATTTCTGAAAAAACTTGGTACATACACGGTACACTATATATATATATATATATATATATATATATATATATATATATATATAGATATAGCTGTCACGCTTTTTGGCATGCTTTTGGTTTTTTAATGTCCAAATTATTTAATATCTCAATAGCAGTGAAATCTTCTCCCAGTGACATAACACCCTTTACTAGTTTAACCTAAATTTTTTGACATGCGTAAAAGCTCTTCCCCGAGATATATAAATTAGAAAATACTTTAGAAAGCAAAACAAAATCCCACAATACCACGCGCTTTTGTTTGCGTGAAAAATATGTACACTTCGATCGACAAGAGGATTGTAATCATGATCCATATATTATTTATTCCTGTGGAAGTCGTTTTATGGGTCAATAAGTGTTACTCCCTCCATTCCTAAATAAGTAACATTTTAGAAGAAAAAATTTATTCTAATTTATTTGTTGTTTATAACTTTCTAAGAGAATGAATTATTTACTTTTCTATTCCCTCCATCCCAAAATAATAGACGTTTTAGGGTATTTTTTTTCCCCAAAATATCTGACGTTCTACAATCCCAAGAATATTTTGGCATTTGTTTTCCCTCTCTACCCTTCCTTCCCCACCACTATTATCAGATTCAGGAGGAAAAAGACGCAATATTAATTAAGGGTAAAATAGTAAAATTATAACTATTCTTAATCTTTGTGAAACTCTCTAGAACGTCTATTATTTTGAGATGGAGGGAGTATATCACACTTACCTTCTCTCATTGTCCCAAGAAATTCTCACCCTTAATATTAATAGTTTTCAACTTCCCATAAAGAGGTAGTGATGGAATTTTACACATATTTTAACTATTAAATGATACTACCTCCGTTCCTAAAAAATTGTCGTTTAAAGTTTTGACACATAGATTAAAAAAGTATCATTTACCAAGTAAAATTTGTTTGAAATTCTATCACTACCCCTTTATGGGAAGTTAAAAACTATTAATACAAGGGAGAGAATTTCTTGGGACAATGAGAGAAGGTAAGGGTAATATAGGAAAGTAAATAATTTATTCTCCTAGAAAGTTGTAAATGACAAACATTTTGGAACAAATTTTTTCTTCTAAAACGACAATTTTTTAGGAACGGAGAGAGTAGTATTAAATGACTTTCTTAATTAATATGCAAAAATCTTAAACGACACTTATTTAAGAACGGAGAAAGTAATTTTCAAGAAAAGGACATACTATTTCAAATTTGTAAGTCATTTTTCAAAAAACTACACAAGTCATTTTCCCCAAAATAAAACATTTTTCAAAAACACGTTCCCTTGAAACAAACCAAGTTCTACCGCAACTTGACTAAGTTGCACAAACTTTAACATGCGCTACTTTATTAACTGACTCGTAAGAAAATCAGAAATTCTAAATAGTAAGACAAGAATTTTATGGATCCTCCAGCATTTTTGAGGTACCCTTTGTTGCTTTACCTGCCATTTTTTCCCTCTTCTTAAAGGAGCCGTTAAGGGGAGATGGAGATGAGGATGAGGACAAGGATGAGGACGAAGAGGATCGTTGCCTAGGAGTAACCTTCATCGGCTCAGGTACATTTGAGCCGATCAAGTGTGGAAAATTAAGCTTAGCAGCCGAGCCATGAATTTTAAATGCAGCTCGGTCATAAGCCAGTGCTGCATCCTCTGGTGTCTCATATGTCCCAAGCCAAACCCTTTTCCCTTTTTTGGCCGGAGACCTAATTTCGGCGGCAAACTTGCCCCACGGCCGCCGCCTTATACCACGGTAACGGTAACGGATGTGCTCAGGTGGTCCCACATTCGCCGCCTTCTCTTTCCCTTTTTCCTCAAAACTCTCAAGCTTATTATCATCCATTTCAAGTGAGTAATCCATACTAAGTGTTTGTTCAATGCTATTTTCCATAAAGAACAAACTAGTTAAGCTTGAATCGGATACATCCCATAGATTCATTGCTGGAAAAATGCTAGAAAGTTCGGAATCGTCGAAAAGATGGTGTTCAATGGATTGAAGAAGGTATGATAGGTCAGAACCTGACATGATTTCTTGGTTCATATCTAGGGTTTATGACGGTACCAATGATGCTTGTGAGCTGTTTTGGTGCTTATGATGTAAAGGATTCATTGAGTTGTATTTATAAACAAATTAACATGGGCATTATAGGTGGGGGCATGAGCATTTTATACTCCTTCCGTCCCAACATAAAAATTATCGTTGATTTTTTGCGCATATTAAAAAAAAAAAAAAAAAAAATTGTCCATATTTAAATTCTTATTTAATTTGCATAATTTTATGCACATTACTAGTGAGATGCTTCATAAATATGCATAGAGAATATAAATATACAATTACTCCTTCCGTCCCTAATTATTGACGTTTTAGAAGTGGACACAAGAATTAAGATAATTATTGAAAAGTACTCCCTCCGTTCCTAAAAAATTGTCGTTTTAGAAGAAAAAATTTGTTCCAAAAAGTTTGTCGTTTACAACTTTCAAGGAGAATAAATTATTTACTTTTCTATATTACCCCTACCTTCTCTCATTGTCCCAAGAAATTCTCTCCCTTGTATTAATAATTTTCAACTTCCCATAAAGGGGTAGTGATGAAATTTCAAACAAATTTTACTTGGTAAATAATGATACTTTCTTAATCTATGTGTCAAAACCTTAAACGACAATCTTTTAGGAACGGAGGTAGTATTAAATATAGTACTCAATTGTCTATAATACTCTTAAATCTTTTGTTGAGATAATGAGAGTTTTGTTGGGATAAGGTGAGAGAAAGAGTTTAAAGTATCAAAAAATAGGCAGAATAATGAGAGGCAATTTTGGAAAAATTGTCATTAATTCTCCTAGATTTGAACAAACGTCATATAATTAGGGAAAAATCAAAAACTCTAAAACGTCAAATAATTAGGGACGGAGGGAGTAATAAAAAGGGTATTATAGGTAAACTATTATAAAAAATAGATCATTTAAGATAAATAGATATTTAATTTAAGACTACTTAAAATAATAATAAAGACTTTTATCCTAGAGGAAGTAATAATTTTGAGACGCTGTAATGTAATTATAGATTTGCATGTCTTTTCCTTATGGAAATTGATATGTACTCCTTAATCCAATAATGATAGTGCCTTATTTATTGTTATATTTTGTGTAAACATGTTAATGCTTGTTAATTAGGATACAACTAAACAAACAATTTTTTTTACAGTATATATGAAAATATTGTCTCAATATTTAGTGTAGGAAAAAACTCACCAGCAAAAAATAATGTCTAAATACAATGCAAACTAAGCATAAATAAAAGAAAGAAGGATGTTGATATTGCAAAGCAAAAATGATGTTGATAAAGGAAAAATAATATTGATAGAACAAAAATACATTGAGTGACATTTTTTGTATAATTATTTAGCGGGTAATATTAATATGAATAAAAATCATTGTCACCTTTTGTTTCAGGACTCGTGATATTACAAATCACCACAGATCATTAATATAAAAATGTAGAATTGATATACATATTTTTTATGCATTTTAATATTCTCATCTTAATTATTTTATTTAATTAATACATTTTATTTAGTTTTGTAGGATTTATCTATTTTATCTTAGTAAATAAGTAAAAGATAATTGTTCCAATTTTTTATGATGAAAAAAAGACTCTTAGAGGATTATCATGAAGTAGTTGAAGTTAAATTGGAGATAAAGGGATAAAATAGCAAAAAGGAAGACCAAGTTCAATTTACCCTAAATTTAGGCACATATTATTTTTCTCTATCAATAAGTCTTTTGTTTTAGAAAGATGAGGGGAAGGAGATATTATTTTTAATTTAGTTAGTTTATTTATTTTCACGTCTAATTATTTTCTTTAATCTAGGATAAAGATGACATTAATCTGAGTAAGATGTTCTTCTTTGTTCTCAAGTACAGGTTGCTTCTATACGAAGTTTTGATTGCTCAGTTTTGAATTATGTGATTAGGTAGAATATCCTTGCAGTTGACTTTGGATTACTTCTTGAGATCTCTTCTTAAGAGATATATACTTAGATATCATCAGAGTATACTCTCTTGCTATAAGACACCAATTTTTATGAATAAAAATTAATTTTTCTCTAAATGTTATTTTGAATAATAAGGTGTGGATTTGATATAATGTTATAGTTGTGGGTAATATTTATAAATTTTTCAAAGTAAGCGAGTTGTCATAAAATATTCATTTGGTCGAAAAATATTCGTTTTATCAGGGAATATTCGTACGATGACACAATCATTGGTGGACCCCACAACGGAATTACTGTCGAAGTTAGAAAATGACAGAAATAACTTTTTATAAAAAATAACGACAAGACATTTACCGTTAACTGTTTAAATACCCGATGATAAAGTATCAAGAATACGCTGGCATTGCATTGCAAGACACTTACAGTGATTGTGATATGAGATTATTGATGCTTACGTGAGAAATCACTCAGTTTTACTCAATTATTGCAATAGTAGTTGATGCATAGTATCTCAGATCACATTATTGATTCAATTATTGTCATAATATTTTATATTATTAAATCAATAATTGAGACGAAAAAGTTATTCATATTATTATTTGCATTATTGACAATGTCTAGAAAGCTCTGTCGAGGAAAGGGGTTTGGTCACCTAATTGCGCCAATAAGGAGAAGTCCTTATCAGAAAGTCCCCTCTTTCTTGAGAATGGTCTGATTGTTAATATTGTGAGTTATAATATTAATGATGAATAAATGTTATTAAAATGTGTTTAGTGAAGCCAAGTGAATTGAGATAAATATAGGGTTGTTTTTATGAAGTATTTGTTGTAAATTTGGCTAATTATATGGACCCCTACTTATCTATTTTTTAAAATCGTCGGTAGAAAGTATCTCAGTTTTATTTTATTACTTATATATATATATATATATATATATATATATATATATATATCCTCCTGTTCTATCTGGACTCAAACTTTCTTAAAATGCAGACTTTTTTTTGGCTTTTTTTAACAACTCAAAAAAGTTTAATATTTATGGGCGAATTTTTACATAATACAATTATTTTGGGTGTGATTTGGATATATAATAAAAAAGCAGTCCTGCATGCATCGCATGCACTGCTTTTATTATATGTATCCAAATCACACCCAAAACACTGTATTATGTAAAAATTCCAGTTCTATAAAACATTAAACTTTTTTTTAGTTGTTTAAAAAAAAGCAAAAAAAAATAAAAATCTGTAACTTAACAAAAACCGGGATCCGGACTGGATCCTGGTTCTATATATATATGTGTGTGAGTGTGTGTGTGTGTGTGCGCCGTGTGTGTGAGTGTGTGTGTGTGTGTGCGCCGTGTGTGTGAGTGTGTGTGTGTGTGATTATATATATATATATAATATTATATAAGTTTTATTTTTTATATAAAATAGAATATATTATATTTTATTATATTGCATAGTACTGCATAGTATTTGCATAGTGTTGCATAGTGCAGTATAATAAAATCAAATATTTTAAAAGTTTCAGCCGATTGCGTTCGTGATTTTCTTCAACTATTCACCCGTGATTTTTCTTAAATAGTGCTCTGTCATTCTCCTATAAATAGAATGCTTAGTTTAGAAATGTAAATCACACCAGAATCAGAGAATTCTTCTTCTATAATATTAAGCGTATTTCTTTTGAGTTTAAGAAAGCCTTGAGTGTAGAAAACAGTCCAAGTTTTCTTCAAAAATATATCCGCCATATACCAATCAGAAATATTCTCCTTTTAAGGTAAGGGATATTATTTTTGTTCAATATTCGTAAGAAATAATATTTTCTTCCATACTCTGTAGTATATAAGTAATATTATTTCGTTTCATATTCCTAATTCTATACTCACTTTGTTAAGTATTGCTTTTATACTCCTTGAAATTAGTAGAATATTCTTGAAATTTGCGATTCATCGAGTATCTTTTCACAGGAATATTTTTCTGAACATTCTTGTTAAATTTTAATCTTTTCATGTTGGGGTAGTATTCACGAAATACTATTCACGAGGTACTATTCACCTGGGGTACCATTCATAAAAAAAATTGATTTCTTTTCTGTTCAAATTATTTTTGATACAATATTATTCTTGAATTTTACTCCACAAAGCAGTTATCATGTTAACAATTTGGACATTCTTGAACTCTGGATAAATTGAATTATAAATCTTTAAAATTTATCCTTGCTCTCACTTAGTTGAATTCTTATATCATTTTCATCATCATCATGATTATATTATGCTAAAAGTCATCTTTGGCCCGTAGTGCATAGATGGACTGTTGATTGGTATGATTATGACCAAGAATTATGTATTGGTATAATCATAACCTGTAATGTTACAAATGATGTGGTAAAAGTCTTCATTGGCCCGTAGTTCATTGATGGACAGTTGTTGGCATGATCATGACCATTGGTGATAATAACTAATATCATTGGCCCGTAGTGCATGTATAATTCGTGGATGTGATACTAACAAATATCCTTGGCCCGTAGTGCATGGAAAATTCGATGATGTGGATTATTTATTAAATTGTGTTACAGCGATAAAATATTAATGATGAACTTTTAAATCATAGAAGATAGTAGATATCATGCTCTACTTGACTCTTCTAATGGATTATTTGTTTCGATGTAGTTAAACTTGTTGTCTATTGTGTTCTATCAGTTTTATATTGTTGAAGGCTAACGATAATTTATTCTGCATTATCTTAGTCATGATATTCTTTACTAGGCTAGTTGAGCTCACCCTTTGCTTTTATTGTTCTCTTCAGGAAATCAGAATATAGCTGGGACTAGTCGGGGAATGGAGTGACGGTCCGAGATATATTGTGGCTATAGTAGTGTTCACTATTTTATAAAATACTGTGATAATAATTGTAATGAGTACTCCATTTGAGTTTGGATATTGTCTAGGAGATAATATTCGTGTTAAAACTCTCAACTTATGTTTTGTCGTATTTTGCACGACAGTTGTATAATTAAGTTTGTATTTGAATTTTGTACCATATATTTGGCAACTCAGAATGGGTTGCGTATACCTATTTTGGGGGTGTCACACTTGCCATATATTTTTTCTTGGGTAACCTTCACTTTATATCCATGGCTCAAACTGAGCTTGGTGATCTTCTTTAATTCGTGTAGTTAGCGCTTCACATTTTGCTTAACTATTCTGAGGCCGACTTTACAATCATTTTCTTACTGAATGATCATAGAGTAGTCTTCAGATATTACTTTCATTCAGCATCTACTTGAAGTATTGTACAATCACCCTTTACTAATCAATCTTTACTTTACAATCCATTGATTCACTTAGCAGGTTGATCAATTTTTTCAGATGATGTTTAACAGCTTCTTTGACTTCTTGAGCAGCTCTATGTTAGTCTTGTGGCTTTGAGATCATTTGCTCACTTCACGAGCTAATTTTATGTCTGTGAGATGGAGTGAACTCTGCGATCTTCTGATGTTATACGAACATGATTGACTCTACAATGTATCTTCATACTGCTAAATGGTAGAGTGACTTTATGATTGTGATTTCCTATTATCTATACATCAGATCAATTTCCATAAGATCAAGCTAACATTATTTGATCTTTCTAATATAAGTCCTTGTACATCAATTCTTTTGAAAGACTTTACAAACTCACTTGTACAAATATATATTAATCAATCTTCACTTTTAGGCACATATAGATTTTCTCTGCGATCAATACTTCTTTCATGCATAGTAGTCTCCTTACAATGATCCTATCTATTACATATGCAGACAGAATAAAGATCAACCTAACAAGTTTGATCATACTATTCTTAAGTCCTTGTACATAAATTTCTCGGTTAAGGACTGTATAAAACTTATTCATACAAATATACTTTATAGGCTTCATCATTAAGTCATATACATACTTTATCATCAAATCATATATATATTTGGAATCTAATCAGGGATCAAATTAAACTCCCCCTTACTTAAGCAATCTTCTATTCTATCATTAGATTCCTAACATATTGAAATGGAATGTCCACTTTAGAAACAAAATAGCTTCATTTATTTGTATATATGTGTCTATACACATAAATTGAAGAAGAAACATTTAAGAATAGTGGGACTTTGTATGGTCATCAACTCCCTTCCATGTCAGTTCCCAGTCGCGGCCCTCTATTCCTCTTTATTTATTGAACTATTACTTCCTTAATTAGTTCAATTATAATGCACTAACAACTTTGGGAGTGGAATAGCTAGCTCTATATGGCTGAGCTCAATTTCATAAGTTGGGATGATAATCTCATCCCATGTCAAACTGTACGCCCCATGAACTACACTGGAGAAAGACCACGTCTGATGGTTCATGATGTGACCTTAAAGGTAGTTTAAAGCTAAATTTTATTTTACTTATGTTGATAATAGTCTGAGATAGTTATATTGTAAAAACTCTCCCCTTGTCTTTAATATTTCCCAGTAAGTCTGCTTTTGCAGGAAATTCAATAGTTTTTGTTGATTACCTGATCAATGATACCTTGGGTATAATCCCAACTCCACATTTGGTGCATGCAGACCTTGAGTCAGATAAAGCTATGAGTAAAAAAAATTTCAGTTGGCAACCTTTCACTCTATGGCAGTTGATTTTGCAAAAACAAGAGTAACAACTGAAATACCTAGGGCTTTAAAACTAAGGATGCATGTTTCCCTATTTCATGGAGAGATGGGCCACAATTATCTTACAATTCTTAAGGAGTATTGGGGACAATCTTTATCGACGACGATCGACTATTAAGATCGTAATCTTCTTCTTACATTTGGCAGGCATTTGCAATCTGAGTCCTGAGGAGTTAGTTTATGCAGTGGCGAAAGCATCACAACAGCAAGATGATGATGTCAAGGTAATTTTATCATTGTTTAGCTTTGGCATGTTTAGTTTAGCTTGGTACATTTAATAATACATGTTTAGCTTTCTGTTTATGTTTAGCTTTTTATTATTGTAATACATCAGATATGGTTTTTCTGTTTATTCTTTTGTTACACCCTCATTTGAATGATATTTGATGCGTGAAGACATTTGATGCAGAATGTTCCGAGACCGAAGAAACCGAGCTATTAGATAATATGTTAGTTGCTTTGAAATATCATGAACGAAAGGATCGTCAGAAAAGATGTGGCCACCTTCGGCGTTAACCCATTCAGATTCAGTTGCATTTCCACCTTCGGCTTCGAGAAATGAAGCTTCGGGTTCATTCAGCTCCACCTTTGGCTTAGGGAAAAGAAGAGCGTCTTTACTTCGGAGCCGACAAATTACTAGTTTAAATCTTTTTAAATTTTATTATTTAAATAAGTAACTTTTATTAGTTGTAAGTTTGTTATTTGTTTCCGTAAATTTAAGAAGTTTGTTAGAATCTTTCTCACCTCCTTAGAAAGATTGTATTTCCATATCCCTAAGAATATTCTAGAGTGACTTGGGGATAAAGTTTGTCATCCATATATAAACCCGGCTTGTGGTTTTATTGGGGGACTTGAATTTTGATAATACACTTAACCATTAGAGAAATTTCTCTATGTTTTTGGTGATTCTTTTGCTCCTTTACCTGTGAAATCCATTGTTACCCAGCCCACAGGATAATCACTATCCTGTCCGGCACTAGTTTGGTATCAAAGCCCAAAACATCTTTCTGGGAGTAGCCCATCGGTTTTAATGGATGGTGGTCGTGGTCGTAGAGGGCAGATTTCGGTTGAGGAAGCTCTACACCGTGATCGTAGCATCCAGGATGTGATGATTAACGATTTACAGAGACAAGTTACAGAGCTCACACAATGCCTAATAGCGCAAAATCTGGGGCATCGTGGACAGTTTTCGGAGGAGGAGGTCCCACATCCCGAACACGATGAAGAATCATATGATTCTGAGTCGAGTTTTGAAAACCCCTACCACCGTAAGAGGCAACCATGGGAGCGACGTGGCCACGAGGACCGTCGCCGTAATCTGGGTTTCAGAATTGAGCTACCAAAATTCTCTGGTACCTTACATGCAGAAGGATTTATCGATTGGATGAACGAGGTAGAGTGTATCTTCGATTATACTGAAGTATCAGATGATGTTAAGGTGAAATTGGTTTCCATCAAATTAAAGGGCCGAGCATCTGCTTGGTGGGAACAGATGAGGCACTCAAGAGAGAGACAAGAAAAATCTAAAATTACCAAGTGGGAGAAGATGAAGAAGAAGCTGTAGAGTCACTTTCTTCCTTTTGGATACACTCAGTCTCTTTTTAAGAGATTACATCTGTTAAGACAAGGTACCTGGTTCGTGGATGACTATATTGAGGAATTTTACCAATTGATAGCAAGGAATGATCTGTCGAAAACTGAAGATCAACTGGTGGCATGATACTTAGGAGGATTAAAGCAGCAGTTGTAGAACCCCCTCGGTCTCCATTCATTTTGGACTGTTTCTGAAGCATATCAGCGAGCTCGAAAAGCAGAGCAATAGCAGAACAACAAACTGTTGTCGAGGAGAAATCCCCTCAATAAATCGAACCCATCCCCGCAGTCTCGAACTACACCTCAACCTTAGGGTAATTTTAAACCCAGCATCAAATGCTTCAGATGTGGAGAACCAGGTCACAAAGTCACAGAGTGCCGGAAGCCTGCTAACTAGAAGGGTAAAAACCTTTTGATTGAAGAAGGCATGATCGAGGAAACAGAGGAGTTTAGAGAGCCTATGTGACGCCCCCAAAGTAGGTCCACATGACCTATTTTGAGTCACCAAATATCACACTACAGAAATCAATTATAAACTTCATTTATACAACTGTTGAACTGTCGTGCAGAGTACGACAACATATAAGCTATGAGTTTTAATACAAATATATGTAACTCTCATGGTGCCTCGGCCACAACACCTTACAATGGTACTTTACATAAAAGTATAGTCAATAACTATTTTAGAAACTAAAATCTTTGGAAAATGATCAAGGAAACCTTCGTACATGGGAGGCCATGCATCTAAGTAATGATATATATCATATGACTCGAGAATTATCCTTGGTTGACCCAATAGACCCCAAAGAAAAATGAGAAGACTACTTTCATGTTCTTTCCAATGGTGAGTCTTCTCTTGATATATAATTATCTCCATTGTCTGCAATTGAGAATTATAATTCAACCAAACTCCAAGATTATATAGGTAGTGCTCATAGATATAATCAGCAAGTACATGTGCACAACCCTGTCTTATGATAACACGAAGTCGTCTCATCATTAGACATCTTATTTGATAATGGCAAAACACCTTTCAAAGTTGGGTTCACCTCTCCTATTCGGTTCACCAAAATCAATCTGTTAAAATGACGATAAAATACGACACACACTTATCTCAAATTCTCAAAGAAATTATTTCCATACTATTTTAGGGAAACCTCAACGCACTATAGACCACCGCTTCTAATCCTCTCTACCCCCCGCTCGACCCAAATACACTCTTATTACCCCGAAAGGAATTGTGAAGCAAAAACAACTAGCCCAAAGAAAGAATATCGTGACTAAAGATAATTAAATTATCAATAGCCTTCATCAAGAATAAATCGAGATTTAGAACATATGGTAGATGATAAAATTTTCAACCATAGTTGCGCAAAACGAACGAGCAATCCATTAAAAGAGTCAAATAGACCATAAGGTTTATTATCTTCTCATGTTAAAATTCCACCAATAATGTTTTATCCTCAGTAACATCAATCAACAATTTCACATCCCACAATCATCATGAATAACTCATAATCATAATTGTGATTCTAAATTCTCTTTCGCACCCGTGATTTAAGATAATTTTCATCACCGCCTTTACCCAAAACATCAAAAATCATGGTTATACCAAATCATAATTCTTGTTCATAATCATACTAATAAATTCATCTTTTTGCACTACGGCCAAAGATATTCATTAATAATTCATCTTTGCACTACAGCCAAAGACAAACAACTATATTTTAGAAGAGTCAAGTAGAGCATGATATCTACTATCTTCTACGAAATTAAAAGTGTATTATCAATATTTTATCGCTGAGACTCAGCTTAATAAATAATCCACATCATCGAATCATCCCTGCACTACGGCCAAAGATATTCATTAGTATTACGACCACGAATTATCCATGCACTACGGGCCAAGGATATTCGTGTTTTCAACAATGGTCATGATTATACCGAATAATCCCTGGTTGTAATCATACCAACAACTGTCCATCAATGCACTACGGGCCAATGAGGACTTTTACCACATCATTTATAACATTACGGATCATGATTATACCGAATGATCCCTGGTCATAATCATACCAATCAACAGTTCATCTATGCACGTAAGCTAATGATACTCATCAATCAATAGTTCATCTTTACACGTAAGCCAAAGATATACAACTGTAAAACTAATAATCAACAGTCCATCTTTGCACGTAAGCCAAAAATGACTTTCATCATAATATAAGCATAAGGATGATGACAATGATATAAGCATTAATCAAACGAAATCAAATCAAACGAAATCAAGGATAAATATTAAAGACTTTAAATTTATCCAGAGTTTAAAAATATCCAAATTGTCAACATGATACTGCTTTGTGGAGTAAAATTCAAGAATAATATTCATGTACAAAAAAATAATTTGGACAGAACCTAAATATATTTTTCGGGTAAATTGTACCCCGTCAATAGTACCCTGTGAATAGTACTTTGGAAATAGTATCTCGTGAATAGTAACCCGGCATGAAAAGTACCCCAAATACCCGAGTGAATAATATTTGGGTGAATAGTAATTAGGTGAATAGTAACCTATGAATAGTAACTTGTGAATAGTACTCCGGCATGAAAAGTGTCCAAAATACCCGAGTGAATAATATTTGAGTGAATAGTAACCGGATGAATAGTAACTCATGAATAGTATTCCGTCATGAAAAAATCAATAATTATCAAGAAAGCTCAGAATAATATTTCTATGAAAAGATACTGGATGAAGCATAAATATCAAGGATATTCTACTAATTTCAAGGAGTATAGAAGCCAAAACTTCAACAAAATGAGTATAGAATTCAAAATCTGAAATGAAATAATATTACTTACATACTACAGAGTATGGAAGAAAATATTATTTCAAGCGAATATTGAACAAAAATAACATCCCTTGAACGAAAATAATATTCCAACGAAGATAATATTCCTACGAATATTAAACGAAGATAATATTCCTACGAATATTAAACGAAGATAATATTCTTTATGAATATTAAATGAAAATAATATTCATACGAATACAAAAAAATAATATCTCTTCAGAATATGAAATAAATAATACCCTTTACAACTGTTGAACGAAAATATATTCCTACGAATATTGAACAAAGATGATATTCCTTATGAATATTGAACGAAAATAATATTCATACGAATACGAAAATAATATCTCTTCAAAATATGAAATAAATAATACCCCTTACAACTGTTGAACGAAAATAATATTCCTACGAATATTGAACAAAGATGATATTCCTTATGAATACTAAACGAAAATAATATTCATACGAATACGAAAAATAATATCTCTTCAGAATATGAAATAAATAATACCCCTTACCTCAGAAGAAGACTGGATACTAGAGTAGTGAAGTAGCAGACTACTCTTCTTCTTTCTCCTTATAGCTTCTCTCTCTATAGCTTATCTCTCTATAATTACTCTTGTGAGTCTCAGTGAATTGGTGAGAATGAAGGAAGAATGAGCTTCTATTTATAGGAAAATATAGTTTCGCTAATTGCATGTTTTGGGGTTCAAAATATTACAGTATAATACCTTCATCTTTTACTTTATTTTTAATTTAGTCCTACAAGTATTATCAAACTTGCACCACCTCCCCTAATAGTATATCATGTGAATCAATAGTTCAATCATGTGAATCAATAGTTCTATACATGTGAAAATACGAATTACAAGATAGTACCTCCATCTATACCTCCATTTTTAACTTAGTCATGCAAGTATTATCAATCTTGCACCACCTCCCCTAATAGTACATGAATGTGAATCAATAGTATATACATGTGAACAAATAGTTATAAGCATGTGAATTAATAACAATTAATTGATCATTTATCCGATTAGTTACCTGATTGGTCAGTATAACATCAAGACATCAATTATTATCGAAATAAATATCGATTTCCACTACAACTAATAATCCCAACACAATGGAACTATCAATTTCATCTTTAATCAACACGAACTTATTCATCTTTAATATTATAACTCACAATATTTAACAATCAGGTTGTTCCCAGGAAAGAGGGGGCTTTCCAATAAGGATTTCTCCTTATTGGAGCGCAATTAAGTGACCAAACCTCTCCTTGACAGAACTTCTAGACATTGTCAATATTCCAAATAATAATATAAATAACTTTATCGTCTCAATTATTGATTTAATAATATAACATATTATACAGATGATACTGTGACAACAATTGAATCAATAATATGAGAGATATGATGCATCAATTACTGTAGCAATAATTGAGTATAACTGAGTGACTTCTCACGTAAGCATCAATAATCAATACCGCGTGCTACTATGCAACCACACGTATTATTGTACTTTTATTACCGGGTAGTTCAACAGTTTAACGGTAAAACTTTTGCCGTTATTTATATAAAAAGATATTTATGTCGTTTTCTAACTACGACAATACTTTCATTGTGGGGTTCACTAATGATTGTGTCATCGTACGAATATTCCCTGTTAAAATGAATATTCCCCGACCAATTAAATATTCCCCGATACAACGAATATTTTATATCAACTTGCTTACTTTGTAAAATTTTCAAATATCACCCTTAACTTTAACCTTTATCAATTTAACCATTTACTAAATAACATAATAATTATAAAAAAATTGAATACTTTCATTTCATAAAATTTGGGATCTCATAGCTTATATATGATGAGTACGAAGACGAAGGCTTATTGTATGGAGACGGGAAGGAGACCCTAGTTGTTCACAAAAGTCTTCTAACTCCAAAAGACGAATCCCAAGAGGATTGGCTGAGGACCAACATCTTCCACACTACTTGTACAGTGGCAGAGAAGGTCTACAAAGTAATTATTAATAGTGGCAGCTGTGAGAATGTGGTGTCCGAAGAGGTTATTCGAAAGTTAAACTTAAAAATAGATCGACATCCAAATCCATATACGTTGTCTTGGTTAAACAAAGGCAGTGAAGTAAACGTTGACAGAAGGTGTCTGTTATCCTTTTCCATCGGAAAGAATACATTGATAATGCCTGGTGTGACGTAGCAAAAAAGGATGTTTGCCATATACTATTGGGCAGACCATGACAATATGACCAAAGCGTCATACATGATGGTCGAAAGAATACTTACTCTCTCAGTATCAAAGGAAAGAAGGTTGTGTTAGCCCCTCGGCGAGAGGAAGACAGTTCGGTTCAAGTAGTCGGGAATCCGAACCTACTGTCCATGGCAAGGTTCCTAATCGAGGTGAAACGTGAAGGAGTTCTAAATGCATTACTACCTTGTGAAGACAGTTCGGCTAAGGACATCGCATAAATGACAGCTGGTGTGCAGAAGCTGCTAACAGAGTTTGCTGACTTAATGCCCGAAGAGCTCCCATCGGGATTACCACCATTATGGGATATTCAAATGAGATAGATCTTATCCTAGGATCAAATTTACCGAACAGACTAACCTATAAACTCAACCCCGAGGAGTCTGAAGAACTACAAAAGCATGTGATGGACCTAATGGAGAAGGGATACATTTGGGAAAGTATGAGC
Source organism: Panax ginseng (assembly GCA_020205605.1). Taxonomy (NCBI): domain Eukaryota; kingdom Viridiplantae; phylum Streptophyta; class Magnoliopsida; order Apiales; family Araliaceae; genus Panax; species Panax ginseng. The sequence goes on from CM035133.1 coordinate 144,393,867, forward strand.
CCTTGTGCGGTATCGGCTCTATTAGTTCCAAAGAAGGACGGCTCATGGAGAATGTGCATCGATAGTAGAGCCATTAATAAAATCAAAGTAAAATATCGTTTCCCGATACCCGTCTAGATGATATGTTAGATCAACTGTCCGGGGAAAAATTCTTTTTGAAAATCAACCTAAAAAGTGGATACCATCAAGTTCGGGTAAAGCCTGGTGATGAATGGAAGACAACCTTTAAAACACCGCAAGGCTTATATGAGTGGATGGTACGCCCTTCGAACTTTCCAATGTGCCTAGCACCTTCATGAGATTTATGCAATAGGTACTACGACCTTACATGGGTAAATTCGTGGTTGTTTACTTTGACGATATTCTCATCTACAGCAAGATATCAGAATTACATCATGAGCACCTCAGAATTATATTTGAAACATTGAGGAAAAAACGGTTGTTCATAAATCAGAAAAAGAGTTCTTATTTCACAACATCGGTAACCTTCCTCGATTTTGTTGTTTCTACCGAAGGTGTTCTCACCGACCCAACCAAGATCGAAGCAATCTCAGCATGGCCAACACCAAAAACCACACACGATGTCAGAAGCTTTCATGGATTAGCATCTTTTTATAGACAGTTCATCCAAGACTTCAGCACGTTGGTTACGCCTATCACTGAATGCCTTAAAGGGAAATCATTTCGAAGGCCCCAAGAAGCCGAAGATAGCTTCCAGTTAATCAAAATGAAGATCATAGAAGCACCCGTACTAGCACTTCCTGACTTCGAGAAGGTCTTCGAAGTAAACTGTGATGCATCAGGACTGGGTATTGGTGGTGTTCTTAGTCAAGAAGGTCGGCCAGTGGCCTTTTTCAGTGAAAAATTATCAAGGTCAAGAAAGAATTATTCTATTTATGATCTGGAATTCTATGCCCTAGTTCAAACACTGAAGCATTGGCGTCACTATTTAATACAGAAGGAATTCATTCTCTTTACTGATCATGAAGCTTTAAAATATATTAATGGTCAGCATAAGATCAACCGAAGACATGCTAAATGGGTAGCAAACTTGCAAGAGTTCACTTTCAATCTTCGACATCAAGTAGGGAGTCTAAATCGAGTTGCTGATGCACTAAGCAGAAGAGCATTACTCCTTAGTATTATGCAAAATAAGATTGTAGGGTTTGAAATCTTCACCGGGATGTATGAAGGAGACCCATCCTTCGGTAAAATAATTCAAGACATACGGGAAGGTCGACGGTCTGATTTTATCTTACATAATTAAGGGATATTTATTTCGAGGACTCTAGCTGTGCATTCCTGATTGTTCGCTTCGGCAATAGATAATGAGTGAACTTCACAAAGAAGGACACTTTGGGTAAAATAAAACATTGGCCTTAATCACAGCTGACTATTACTGGCCAAAAATCTTGAGCGATGTGAAGCACTACGTAAGAGGGTGTTCTACCTGTTAAAAGTCAAAAGGGGTTCTTACTAATGCCGGATTATACACTCCCATACCTGTTCCTGAAAGGCCTTGGTGTGATGTTAGCATGGATTTTGTCCTAGGTCTACCCAGAACCCAAAGAGCTTCAGATTCTATTATGGTTGTCGTAGACCGATTCTCTAAAATGGCTCATTTCATAGCATGTCGAAAGACCATGAATGCTGCTCGGATCACCTATCTCTACTTTCGGGAGATTATACGCTTACATGGCATACCACAGTCTATCACTTCTGACCGAGATACTAAATTCATGAGTAAATTTTGGAAGAGTCTATGGGAAAAGCTCGGAACGCAATTGAACTTCAAAGAAGGTTACCATCCATGATATGTCGGGTCCAAGTGGTAAATCGAAGCTTGGGCAATATTTTGAGGTGTTTGGCTGGAAATAAGCCGAAGCAATGGGATTTGGCACTTCCTCAAGCAAAATTTGCTTATAACCGTTCTAAGAATAGAACCACCAATATGAGTCCGTTTGAAATAGTTTATGGACAGAACCCTTATGGAGTCTTGGACTTGGTTTCTGTTCCTCGGATTGGTCGAATAAATCCTAAAGTAGAAGAAATGGCAGATCATCTTCGGGATATTCATGATCTAGTGCACAATTCTATCTTGGACAACAATACTAAGTACAAGCTTCGGGTTGATAGTCATCGGCGTAAGGTTGTTTTTCAAGTTGGAGATCTTGTTTGGGCTGTACTTACCAGAGATCGTTTTTCTGTCGAAGATTATAATAAACTTAAAGATCGAAAAATTGGTCCTTGTGAAATTCTACAGCGAATCAACAATAATGCCTATCGGTTGCGCATTTCGAACCATCTAAGAACTTCAGACGTCTTCAATGTTAAGCATCTAAGCCCCTATGTCGATCAATCTGCTGAACAAATTGAGAACTAGAGGCGAGTTCTTCTCAACCTGGGGTGACTGATGCAGAATGGTCCAAAACTGAAGAAACTGAGCTATTGGATAATATGTTAATTACTTTAAAATATCATGAATGAAAGGATCGTCAGAAAAGACGTGGCCACCTTTGGCGTTAACCCATTCAGCTTTAGTGGCATTTCCACCTTTGGCTTCAAGAAATGAAGCTCCAGGTTCATTCAGCTCCACCTTTGGTTTCGGGAAAAGAAGAGCGTCTTTACTTCGGAGCTGACATATTACTAGTTTAAATTTTATTATTTAAATAAGTAACTTTTATTAGTTGTAAGTTTGTTATTTGTTTCCATAAATTTAGGAAGTTTGTTAGAATCTTTCTCACCTCCTTAGAAAGATTTTATTTCCATATTCCTAAGAATATTCTAGAGTGACTTGGGGATAAATTTTGCCATCCATATATAAACCCGGCTTGTGGGTTTAGTGGGGGACTTGAATTTTGATAATACACTTAACCATTATAGAAATTTCTCTGTGTTTTTGGTGATTCTTTTGCTCCTTTACCTGTGAAATCCATTGTTACCCAGCCCACAGGATAATCACTATCCTGTCCGGCACCAACATTTGTATTATCCTCTTTTCTTGTTCTATATTTTTATTATTCCTTTTTTATCGACTGAATGTACGTTATGACATTTTATTTGTATATAAATTTTAGTTGGACGGTATTTGTTTATGTTTATACATGTGTGTATGTTTATATTTATATTGTGTTGGTTTTATTTTAATATATGGATGGATAGATAGATTTGTATGGATGTTGGTTTATTTACAGATATTGTTGTTTGTTTGGATATAAAGCATGTACAAATAGATACTATTGTGTGTTGGGAAAACCACAAAACAGTCATTTTTTTAAAAATTTTAAAATTAGCGACCGCATGCAGTCTCTAATACTATCAGAGATCACTTATGATTTAGGAGTGTTAGCAACCTCTTCGGTCGCTAATGTGGGTCGCTGACACGTGGGCCACGTCACCCCTGAGACCTTACTTACGATAACTCAGCTTAGCAACGATATCGATCGCTATAAGACAGGCACAGATAGATCGGTCGCTAATAGTGGTCGATGAGATCCACACAGCGACCAAATTATATGCGACTACTATCAGCGACTACAGTTAATGTGACGAACGAGATTTTTGTAATTTATTTTGAATATTTATTGAATTAAATAAATATCTTTGTTGATTTATTTATGGATTTAAATAAATATTAGATGGAATAATTGTGGATTAATTTAATTAAGTGTTATACATTAATTAAATTAATGTGGAATAATTTTATAATTCAAAGTGTGAATTTAATTGGGATTATTACATTAAATAAGTTGTTAAATAATTATAATGTTGTTTTAATTAATTAAAGATTTAATAATTTTTTATAATTAATAAATAAGAATTTTAATTATGTGATAATTTGATATAATGAGTAATATTGACTTTAATTTAATTGAATTTAAATAATGTAATTTGATTAATTAAAGTGTGACATTTGTACTATATAATATCTGAGTTAATTAAAATAAACAAAAAGGGAGCCTTTTAGGACTAGTCAAACATGGCCTTGAGAATATTGGATCAGTTTAAGTCATGATGCGCTTAACTGATACCCACGATATAACAGTTATACGTATTATATTATCAGTCTTCCTTCAGGTATCATATGATTTTGCTAAGTTAAAGACAAAAAGAGAGAGAGCTTGAGAGAATTAATTGAAGAAGAATATTTGGAGAATTAAAAGAGGAGTATTCTATATCATCTTGCTTAATCTAAACAAAGAAATCAAGGGTAAATTGTCAATCTCAAGCTTTGAATTGTGTTCTTCATGAATTAACTGAAAAGTTATTTTTACGTTCTCTGTAATTGAGTTTTATGGTAAATTTATTAAGAAATTGATTATAAGTGTTTATTAATGTGACACCCCCAAAATAGGTATACATCACCCATTCTGAGTCGTCAAATCCATGGTACAAAATACAAATACAAACTTAATTATACAACATGAGCTGAGAGTTTTTACACGAATATTGTCTTCTAGACAATATCCAAACTCAAATGGAGTCCTCATTATAATTATTATCACATTATTTCATAGAATAGTGAGGACTACTATCAAACCATCTCGGACCGTCACTCCGTTCCCCGACTAGTCCCAACTACGTTCTCATTTCTTGAAGAGAACAATGAAAGCAAAAGGGTGAACTCAATTAACTCACTAAGAAATATTATGACTAAGATAATGCAGAATAAATTATCGTTAGCCTTCAACAATGTTAAATTGATAAAATACAATAAATATCAAGTTTAACTGCAACGGAACAAGCAATCCATTAGAAGAGTCAAGTAGAGCATGATATTTACTATCTTCTATGATTTAAAAAGTTTATCATCATTTTTATCGTTGAGACTCAACTTAATAAATAATCCACATCATCGAATCACCTCTGCACTACGGCCAAGGATATTCATTAGTATCGCGACCACAAATTATCCATGCACTACGGGCCAAGGATATTTGTGTTTTCATCAATGGTCATGATCATGCCAACCACTGTCCATCAATGCACTACGGGACAATGAGGACCTTTACCACATCATTTGTAACATTACAGTTATGATTATACTGAATAATCACTGGTCATTATCATACTAATCCACAGTCCATCTATGCATGTAAGCCACATATGACTTTCATCATAATATAAGCATGAGGAGGATGACAATGATATAAGAATTCAATTAAAAGAAAAAAAGGATAAATTTTTAAAGATTTATAATTTATTTTATCCAAAATTCAATAATGTCCAAATTGTCAAGATGATACTGCTTTGTGGAGTAAAATTCAAGAATAATATTGTAACAAAATGATTTGAACAGAAAAGAAATCAATTTTTATTATGAATAATACCCCGGATGAATAGTACCCCGTGAATAGTATTTCATGAATATTACCCGTGAATAGTACTTTATGAATAGTACCCGGGAATAGTACTTTGTGAATAGTACCCCATGAATAGTACCTCATGAATAGTATTTCGGTATGAAAAGATCAATAATTATCAAGAATGCTCATAATAATATTTCCATGAAAAGATACTGGATGAAGCACAAATATCAAGGATATTCTACTAATTTCACGGAGTATAGAAGCAATACTTTAACAGAATTAGTGTAGAATTAGGAATACAAAACGAAATAATATTACTCACATACTACAGAGTATGGAAGAAAATATTATTTCTTACGAATACTACAAAAATAATATACCTTATCTTAGAAGAAGACTGGATACTGGAATAGTGAAGTAGCAGAATACTCTTCTTCTTTCTCTCCATAGCTTCTCTCTCTATAGCTTCTCTCTCTATAATTGTTCTTGTGAGTCTTAGTTAATTGGTGAGAATGAAAGAAGAATGAGCTTCTATTTATAGAAAAATATAGTTTTGATAATTGCACGTTTTGGAGCTCAAAATATTACAGTATAATACCTTCATCTTTTCCTTCATTTTTAATTTAGTCATGCAAGTATTATCAAACTTGCACCACCTCCCCTAATAGTACATGCATGTGAATCAATAGTACATTCATGTGAATTAATAGTTCTATACATGTGAAAAAAGTAATTCTGAGTATAATACCTTCATACATACCTCTATTTTTAATTCGATCATTTTACAAGTATTATCAATCTTGCACCACCTCCCCTAATAGTACATGCATGTGAATCAATAGTACATACATGTGAGCAAATAGTTATAAGCATGTCAATTAATAGCAATTAATTACTCATTTATCCGATTAATTACCCGATTGGTCAATTTCACCTCCAGAAATTAATTATTATCGAAATAAATGTCGATTTCCATTAACACTAATAATCCCAACATAATGGAAATATCAATTTCATCTTTAATCAATACGAACTTATTCATCATTAAAATTATAACTCATAATATTTAACAACAAGATCAATCCCAGGAAGAGGGGGCTTTCCGATAAGGATTTCACCCTATTGGTGCGCAATTAGGTGACCAAACCTCTCCTCGACAGAACTTTCTAGACATCGTCAATATTGCAAATAATAATATGAATAACTTTGTCGTCTCAATTATTGATTTAATAATAATAAATATTATGCGAGATAATCTTGTGATGATAATTGAATCAATAATATGAGAGATATTATACGTGATTCTTTATTGCAATAATTGAGTATAATTGGTGACTTCTCACGTAAGCATCGATAATCAATACCATGTCTTTCTTATCTGACCATAGCGTATTCTTGTACTTTTACCATAAGGGTATTTCAGCGGTTTAACGAAAAAACTTTTCGTAGTTATTTTTATAAAAGATATTTACATCATTTTCTAACTCACGACAATACTTACATTGTGGGGTCCACGATGATTATTAATAAATAAATACGAATATTCCTTGTTAAAAGCGAATATTCCCAGACCAATCGAATATTTTATAACCAACTTTGCTTTGTACTTTTGCAAAATTTGTAAATATTACCCACAAGCTATAACATTATATCAAATCCACACCATAATATTCAAAACTATATTTTGAGAAAAATTAATCTTTATTCATAAAAGTTGAGGTCTTACAACCTCCCTTATCTTTTACATGAAATTTCATCCTCAAAATTAGAATACAATACGTGATATGTCGAAGAGGTTAGAATATATTTTTTGAATATTATGGTGTGGATTTGATATAATATTATAGTTATGGTAAAGATGAAATTGATATTTCCAATATTGGCGATATTCAGATTATTATTAGTGCGCTGAATGGAAATCCTATCATTTATTTTGATAATAATTGATAATTTTAATGATGAATAAGTTACGTGATTAAAGATGAAATTGATATTTCCATTATGTTGAATTAATGGAAATTGATTTAATAATAATTGATTTACGGGGTAATTAATTGATGATAAATGAGTAATTAATTGCTATTAATTAACATGTTTATAACTATTTATTCACATACGTATACTATTATTAGGGAGGTGGTGCAAGATTGATAATACTTGCAGTGTTACTAAATTAAAATAGAGGTATAGATGAAGGTACGATCTTTGTAACTATTTTTTTCACATGTATAGAACTATTGATTCACATGAATGTACTATTAGGGGAGGTGTTGTAAATTTGATAATACTTGCAGGACTAAATTAAAAATGAAGGAAAAGATGAAGGTATTATATTGTAATATTTTGAGCCCCAAAACGTGTAATTATCGAAACTATATTTTCCTATAAATAGAAGCTCATTCTTCTTTCATTCTCACCAATTCATTAAGACTCACAAGAGCAATTATAAAAAGAGAAGCTATAGAGAGAAAGAAGAAGAGTATTCTGCAACTTCACTATTTCAGTATCCAGTCTTCTTCTAAGGTAAGAGATATTATTTTTGTAGTATTCGTAAGAAATAATATTTTCTTCCATACTCTATAGTATGTGAGTAATATTATTTCATTTTGTATTCCTAATTCTACACTTATTTTGTTAAAGTATTGCTTCTATACTCCGTGAAATTAGTAGAATATCCTTGATATTTGTGCTTCATCTAGTATCTTTTCATGGAAATATTATTCTGAGCATTCTTGATAATTATTGATCTTTTCATGTTGAAATACTATTCATGAGGTACTATTCACGGGATACTATTTACAAAGTACTATTCTTGGGTACTATTAACAAAGTACTATTCACGAAGTACCATTCACAGAGTACTATTCACTCAGGTACTATTCACCCGGAGTACTATTCATAACAAAAATTGATTTCTTTTCTGTTTAAATCATTTTGTTACAATATTATCCTTGAATTTTACTCCACAAAGTTATATCATGTTGACAATTTGGACATTATTGAATTCTGGATAAATTAAATTATAAATCTTTAAAATTTATCCTTTGTTTTCTTTTAATTGAATTCTTATATCATTGTCATCATCCTCATACTTATATTGTGATGAAAGTCATATGTGGCTTACGTGCATAGATGGACTATAGATTGGTATGATTATGACCAGGAATTATTCAGTATAATTATGACTGTAATGTTACAAATGATGTGGTAAAGGTCCTTATTGGCCCGTAGTGCATTGATGGACAATGGTTGGCATGATCATGACCATTAATGAAAACACGAATATCCTTGGCCCGTAGTGTATAGATAATTCATGGTCGTGATACTAATGAATATCCTTAGCCATAGTGCAGTGGTGATTCGATGATGTGGATTATTTATTAAGTTGAGTCTCAGCGATAAAATTGATGATAAACTTTTTAAATCATAGAAGATAGTAGATATCATGCTCTACTTAACTCTTCTAATGGATTGCTTGTTACATTGCGATTAAACTTGATGTTTATTGTATTTTATCGGTTTAACCTTTGTTGAAGGCTAACAATAATTTATTACGCATTCTTATCATAATATTTCTTACTGGGCTAGTTGAGCTTACCCTTTTGCTTTCATTGTTCTCTTCAGGAAATGAGAACGTAGCCGGGACTAGTCGGGGAACGGAGTTATGGTCCGAGATGGTGTCATAGTAGTCCTCACTATTCTATGAAATAGTGTGATAATAATTATAATGGGGACTCCATTTGAGTTTGGATATTGTCTGGAAGACAATATTCGTGTAAAAATTCTCATCTCATGTTGTATAATTAAGTTTGTATTTGTATTTTTTACCATGTATTTGGCGACTCAGAATGGGTGATGTATACCTATTTTGGGGGCATCACAATTAGTATGCATAATATGTTTTATATGATTTATATGTGATTTAGAGTAATCAAAATCATGAAATTATGTTTAAAGAGGAAGTCTTGAGTTTGCAGTTGAAAATATATGAATATGGCTTATATGTATAAAAATTTATGCTTAAATTGTATGTTAATCGGTAAATTGATGATTGGTTATGTTTACACGTTAAGAAACGAATATGTGTTGAGATGATTCGTTAAACATGTTGAAATATGAGTTTTGAGCATGAACATGGTTTTAAATCCTTTGAAATTGGTTGTTTATGTGATTTATGTTGTTTAAAATCATGCTATATATGATTGTTGTAATATGTTTCTGTAAAGTTTAAAACTTATGGGTAGGATTAATTTGTTGTTTGAACGAAGTTTTTGGGTCTATTTTAGCTACATTCTATGTTCTTGGCATTTTTATTCTTTGTCTGCTGCCTTTGAGTCGAAGCGACGCTTGGCCTTTGTCTCAGTGTAAATAGTCTTGTTGTGCCTGAACCCGAACTGTTTACAACGCTTTGACTATAAACTTAACAGTGAGAGGCATGCAACACTAGGTCCATGTATTGTTATTGGATATTAAGCTATTAGGCGTGACTGCGATGCCACTTAGCGATTTACCCAAAAATGAGATTTTTATTGCTCAAGTCCAGAAAATGTAATTGTAACCTAATTTAATGAGTATAAAAAGGTGTTAATCATATTATATATTTTTAAACCAGATTGTAACCACATTGTAAGTTAAGTTTAATGATTGTAAGGTTGTGACTTAACTAATTGTTAATAATTGAGGTTTGATGTTGATATTTGGAAATGTGATTTAAATGCTACAACCTCATGTTATGTTCTAGTAAAGATTTCAATTGTGCTATATGGGTAATATGATTAAACCTAGAGTTAACTAATGTAAGATGGATGTTTAACTGAGTAATTTGGTCGTTTTGTAGCTAATTGAGATTGTGATTATAAATGACACATATGTAGGATAATTGGAGAACGTGAATTGTAATTTTATAGCTTACGCACGAGGCTAGTTTCCTTACTCTATCTTGATTAAAATTACGCAAGTTTCCTAACTCTAAACTTTCATTGAGAAAAATCTTAAATCATATTCGTAAATTGAGTAAGTTTCAAATTCTTATTTCTAGCTACTTAGAGCTTAATTTATTCAAGTTCATTATTCCAAATGAGATGTTCTAGCCCTTTTTGAAATAATACTTTGACTATACAATGATTATTCAATTGTATATATGTGAGATTCAATCTTTGATTTAAATACCGATTACATTATTGTATTGAACCTTTGAATAGTTAGCGAACCCTTATTGATTCGACTAGTCCATAGTTGATGAGCATTCTAAATTTTAGAACTTTTATTGAAGCTAATCTAAACCAAACTTCCTTTGGTGCGGACTCATATGACAAAGTTGAGATAAACAACCCTATTATAGGGGATTATATTGCGCGATAACATTAAGATGTTTGTGCATAATACATGGTACGAAGGGCTGATCCCCTAAGTACGAGAAGTAAGGTCCATATAGTCTTATGACTATTAAAGGTTTTAAGTAGAAATACTTGACAACCTAGGACATAGTTCGTGGTCTTGAGACCCTCAGATGTACTTTTGATCTTGTTATCTATTCTTGATTCAAAAAGCTGAGTTTTCTATTATTCATTGATTACTCTCATGTTATTATTACTGTTATTGTTATACTTGTGGGCAATCGTTTGCTCACTCTTGCATAATAACATTGCAACTAAGGTCGAAAGAACTGACGAGCCTTCCACTAGTAAAGGCAAGGGCAAGATGAATAAGTGATGAAAACTTGTTTAATTTTATTTGAGAATGTTTATGTATAAGACTTATATATTTAAATTATGTGATGTTTTCGCATTTATGTAGTAAATGTTACCTGAGATTTTATTTATGATGTTGTAACCCTTTTGTAGTGAGGATTTCTATTTAAGTTGAGTTTCATTTATATATTTATTTATGGGTAGTTAGATGTGATTTATTTGGACAGTGAACACCAAATTTTGTGGGAATGAAGTACCTGAATTTGGGGGTGTCACATGTTGGTATCAAAGCTGTAGATTATGAACCTTAGGTGGGGAAACCTTAGATAGTAGTTGTGAGACCCCGAATTTTATGAAATGAAAGTATTCAATTTTCTTATAATTATTCTATTTAGTAAATGGTTAAATTAATAAAAGGTTAAAGTTAAGGGTGATATGTGAAATTTTTTTAAGTAAACAAGTTGTCATAAAATAATCGGTGATAAAAATATAGTAATACGCGTGGTTGCATAGTATTATATGGTATTGTATAGTATCTTTGATTATTGGTACTTACATGAGAAGTCATTCAGTTTTATTTAATTATTGTCACAATATTTTATATTATAAAATCAATAATTGAGACGACAAAGTTATTCATATTATTATTTGCAATATTTACAATGTCTAGAAGTTCTGTCAAGGAGAGGTTTGGTCACCTAATTGCACGCTAATAAGGAGAAATCTTTATCGGAAAGCCCCCTCTTTCCTGGGAACGACCTGTTTGTTAAATATTGTGAGTTATAATATTAATGATGAATAAGTTCATGTTGATTAAAGATGAAATTGATAATTCCATTGTGTGGGAATTATTAGTGTTAGTGGAAATCGACATTTATTTTGATAATAATTAATGTCTGGAGGTTATATTGACCAATCGGGTAATTAACCGGATAAATGAGCAATTAATTGCTATTAATTCACATGCTTATAACTATGTGTTCACATGTGTGTACTATTGATTAACATGATTTACTATTAGGGGAATTGGTGCAAGATTGATAATACTTACATGACTAAATTAAAAATGGAGGTATAGATAAAGGTACTATACTATAATTAATTTTTCACAAGTTTAGAACTATTGAGTCACATGATTTACTATTGATTCATATGATTTACTATTAAGGGAGGTGGTGCAAGTTTGATAATACTTGCAGGACTAAATTAAAAATGAAGGAAAAGATGAAGGTATTATACTGTAATATTTCGAGCCCCAAAATGTGCAATTATTGAAACTATATTTTTCTATAAATAGAAGCTCATTCTTCCTTCATTTCTCACCAATTCACCAAGTCTCACAAGAGCAATTATAAAGATAGAAGTTTATAGAGAGAAAGAAGAAGAGTGATCTTTACTTCACTACTCCAGATATCCGATCTTCTTACGAGGTAAGGGTTATTATTTTATATTACGAAGAGATATTATTTTTCATATTATATGAATATTATTATCATTCAATATTCATTATATTAGTTTAATATTAAATAAGGAATATTATTTTAGCTTCAACCGTTGTAAGTAATGGGTTTACTGAGAAGCGGTTTCATAATTTTCGACCCTCAAAAATTCTGGAAAAATTTGAAATGATAATTTGATGAGTTTTATAGATTGTGTCCAAAAATGGCGATTTTTGGATGTATAGATTAGGAGTTATGCATTTTATGGGAAAAGACTATTTCAAAAGTAAACCCTTATAACTCCTTGTGGTTAACTCTAAAATTGGTAAAATTTTTATTGGGAGTACATGTATATAACAGGAGTATACCCTGCAAATTTCAGAATTTTTGGACAAAAGTACAATTTTTGATAAATGTCTAAATATTCGGCAGTTTTAGCCATATGAAAAATAGTAAATGAATTTTAAAAATTCTGAGAAAAATATATATTCAATATGAGACTATATTCTGCTAAATCCCAGAAAAGAAAATTTGTTTGTACTGATTTGATATTTTTAATGAAAATGGACTAGTTATGAGTAAATAAATTAAATATGTTATGTGAAGTAAGAAAATTGGAAAATAGAATTTTATGGCTTGAGAATCCTATATAAGGTATATGCAGATTTTTGATGAGAGTTTTGGTTATTGGTGATGAAATCTTATGAGTTTGGCATTTTAGGATGATTAACTGCATTAATTAGTAAAGTGTAAACAATTAAAATAAACTATTTATAAGTTTAAGAAATGATTAAAATATTGTGGTAATATTAATAATATTAGATTATGAGATTATTAAGTGATTTATAACATTTAGATTAAGGTGTTATAAATATTGATATGGATTTTATTGTGAAACTTTATCTTTTTGTGTCGGGGTTACTATTCACGTATAAGACACTATTCACGTATACGGCATTATTCATGTATATGGCACTATTTGTGCATATGACATTATTTATGTATATGGTACTATGCACGAATACAGAGTACTATTTACGAGTTACTATTCATGAGTTACTATTCATGAGTTACTATTCACGAGTTACTATTTATCTGAAAAATATATTTCTTTTCTGTCTAAATTATTTTTGGTACATGAATATTATTCTTGAATTTTACTCCACAAAGCAGTATCATGTTGACAAATTGGATATTTTTAAACTCTGGATAAATTTAAAATCATTAATATTTATCCTTGATTTTGTTTGATTAATGTTTATATCATTGTCATCATTGTGACGCCCCCAAAATAGGTATACATCACTCATCTTGAGTCGTCAAATACATGGTATAGAATACAAATACAAACTTAATTATACAACAGTCGTGTAATATACGACAAAACATAGCTGAGAGTTTAAACAGAAATGTTGCCTTCTAGACAATATCCACTCTCAAATAGAGTCCTCATTACATTTATTGTCACACTATTTTATAGAATAGTGAGGACTACTAATACATCGGACCATCACTCCGTTCTCCGACTAGTCCCGGCTACGTTCTCATTTTCTGAAGAGAACAATGAAAGCAAAAGGGTGAGCTCAACTAGCCCAGTAAGAAATACTATGACTAAGATAATGCAGAATAAATTATCATTAGTCTTCAACAATGTTAAACTGATAAAATACAATAGACATCAAGTTTAAGCTGCGGTGAATAAGAATCCATTAGAAGAGTCAAGTAGAGCATGATATCTACTATCTTACATGATTTAAAATGTTTTCATCAATTTTATCGCTTAGACTCGAATTTAATAAAATAAATCACATCATCGAGTCATCCACACACTACGGGCCAGGATATTCATTAAATCATCAATGGTCATGACTATACCGAATAATCCTCGGTCATAATCATACCAAAAAGCTGTCTATCAATGCACTATATGGGCCAATGAGGACTTTTACCACATCATTTATAACATTACACGAGTCATGATTATCTTAGAATAATCCACAGTCATAATCATACCAAGTCCATCTATGCACGTAAGTCAAAGATGACTTTCATCACAATATAAGCATGAGGATGATGACAATGACATAATAATTCAATAAAACAAGTTCAAGGATAAATTTTAAAGATTTAAAATTTTAGTTTATCCAGGAATCAATAACGTCTAAATTGTCAACATGATACTTCTTTGTGGAGTAAAATTCAAGAATGCTCAGAAGAATATTTCCATGAAAAGATATTGGATGAAACGCAAATATCCAGGATATTCTACTAATTTAATGGAGTATAGAAGCCAAAACTTTAATCAACTGAGTATAATAGAATATATAAAGCTATGAAATGGATTTTACGCGCCATGCGATAATCCACGTGAGACAAATCATTTCCACAATTTAATAAGGAATGAATACGAAGGATCATTCACTATGCATCACGGTAATCCATATAGGCGGAGTTATTCCAATAGAATAATAAAGAATAGAATAACGAGAAGAATTCACGGTGCATGCGATAGAGCCATTTATGACGGGTTATTCTCAACGAATAATAAAGAATGGAACCAAGTCAATGCGTAATTCGCATGCACGAGGATATTCAAACAGAATAATAAAGAATGGAACCCGTCATCGTGCGTAATCCGAATGCAGACAGGATGTTCCAACGAATAATAAAGAATGGAACCCGGTCATGCGTAATCCATGCAGACGGGATGTTCCAATGCGAATAATAAAGAATGGAATAACAACGAAATTCACCGGGCATGCAATAGATCGCGCAGACGAGTTATTCCAACGATAATAAAGAATGGAATAACGAAGAATTTCACCATGTATGTGGTACTTTGCATGAGCAGGTTATTCAACATAATAATAAAGAATGGAATAACAACTCTTACGAGTATTGAAAGAAAATAATTCTCTTCATGAATACGAAAAGAATAATACCCTTACCTTAGAAGAAAGCTGGATATTGGAATAGTGAGGTAGCGGACTTCTCTTCTTACGTCTCTCTATAATTTCTCTCTATAATAATTGCTCTAAAGCTTTAGTGAATTGGTAAGAAGTGAAGGAAGAATGAGCTTCTATTTATAGGAAAATATAGTTTCGATAATTGCATATTTTGGGGCTCGAAATATTACAGTACAATACCTTCAACTTTTCTTTCATTTTTAATTTAGTCCTGCAAGTATTATCAAACTTGCACCACCTCCTTTAATAGTAAATAATGTGAATCAATAGTTCAATCATGTGAATCAATAGTCATAATCATGTGAAAATATGAATTACAGCATAGTACCTCCATCTATACCTCCATTTTTAACTTAGTCATGTAAGTATTATCAATCTTGCACCAACTCCCCTAATAGTACAAGAATGTGAATCAATAGTACACACATGTGAACAAATAGTTATAATCATGTGAATTAATAGCAATTAATTGCTCATTTATCCGATTAATTACCCGATTGGCCAGTAAAACTTCTAGACATCAATTAATATCAGAATAAATGTAGATTTCCACTAACACTAATAATTCCAACACAGTGGAACTATCAATTTCATCTTTAATCAACACGAACTTATTCATCATTAATATTATAATTCACAATATTTAACAACCAGAATCGTTCCGGAAAGAGGGGCTTTTAGATAAGGATTTCTCCTTATTGGCGCGCATGATTAGATGACCAAACCTCTCCTTGACGAACTTCTAGACATTGTAAATATTGTAATTTAATAATATGAATAACTTTGTCGTCTCAATTATTGATTTAATAATATAACATATTATCATGAGATGATCTTGTGACAATAATTGAATCAATAATATAAGAGATATGATCACGTGAAATTATTATAGCAATAATTGAGTATAAGTGAGTGACTTCTCACGTAAGCATCAATAATCAATACTGATTGTCTTCTTGTATGCGACCACAGCGTATTCTTCGTACTTTTCTTCTTTGGGTAGTTCAATAGTTTAACGGTAAAACTTCCATAGTTATTTTTATAAAAGATAATTATGTCATTTTCTAACTACAATAATACTTCCGTTGTGGGTCCACGAATAATTGTCTTGAGTAAATAAATATTCCTGTTAAAACGAATATTCACGACCAATCGAATATTATATAACCACTTGCTTACTTTGCAAAATTTGTAAATATTACCCACAATTATAACATTATATCAAATCCACACCACAATATTTAAAAATATATTTCGAGAAAATTATTCTTTATTCATAAAAGTTGGGGTCTTCTGACCTCCCTTCTTATGAAATT
This sequence comes from Panax ginseng, assembly GCA_020205605.1. Taxonomy (NCBI): domain Eukaryota; kingdom Viridiplantae; phylum Streptophyta; class Magnoliopsida; order Apiales; family Araliaceae; genus Panax; species Panax ginseng. The sequence continues at coordinate 144,410,587 of CM035133.1, forward strand.
TCATCCTCAAAATTAGGGTGCGTGCACGGTATATCGAAGAGGTGAGGATATCTTGACTTCATCTCGATTCTAACTCCCGGTCATTTCTTCCACATCGTGGTTTCTCTACAAACTTTAACTTGAGGTATAACCTTGGAGTGTAGAATATGATCCTTCTTATCCAAGATTTTAACGGTAACTCTTCATACGTTAAATCTTCCTCTATCTCAAATCTGGTTCTAATTCAATAATGTGGTTCGGGTTTTCACATATTTACGTAACATAGATATGTGAAAATGTTATGAACACTGAGACATACTTAAGCGGTAAAGCGCGTCTATAGGCCACAGATTCCTACGATCGAGGATTGAGCTTTTCTCTCTTTCCAAATCTACGTAACTCCTTTCCATGGAACAACACGTAACAACACATGATCTCGAATATTGAATTCCACGTCCTTTCGATGAAGATCGGCATAACTCTTTTATCGATCTTGTGAGGTTTTTATCGTTGTCGGATTGTTTGAATCTTTTAAGTGAGTCATACATTACCAACTCAGGTCCTAACAATGTTTCTTCATCCACCTCATCCCGGCATCTTGGAGAAGCGACACTTTCTTCCATACAAGCGCCTCAAATGGAGCCATGTCGATACTTGCTTGAACTAACTATTGTTGTAGGAAAACTCCACCAATGGTAAGAACTTGTCCCAACTTCCCTTGAAATCAAGGACATAGAGTCTTAATAAATCTTCAAGAGTTTGAATAGTCCTTTCCGACTGCCCATCCGTTTGAGGATGATATGCCGAACTAAATTGTAAATTCGTGCCCATAGCTTTTTGCAAACTAACCCAAAATCTTGAAGTGAATCTTGGGTCTCGATCAAAAACTATGGATACTGGCATACCATGCAATCTTACAATCTCGTTTATATACATACTAGCAAGACGTTCAAGTGTATCACTACAAAAAAATGGGGCTTTAGCAAGAACCAATTTCCGTTGCTAAAGGTGCCAAATTTCGTTGCAAAAGGGTTTTGGCAACGACTTTAATGTCGTTTAAATCTTTCACGTTTGCACAATGAAATTGTTCATTTTTTTTTGTTGCCAAAAGTATTATATTTTGCAAAAGTATTAAATTTGGCTTTCGTTTGACAGAGAGACATCGATCTTTTAGCAACAAAATATATTGTTGCAGAATAATTATAATTTCATTGCTAAAAACCCCATTTCGTTGCAAAAGCCTGCTAATTGGCAACGAAATAAACTCTTTTTTTCCAACGACCATGTATTTTCGTTGCAATTGACACAATTTTGCAACGACATTTTTCGTTGTAGTAAATTATGAAAATTGTTGCCTAAACTTGCTTTCGTTGCGGAATGTAAACTTTTTAGCAATGATTTTCGTTGCTGATTATAGTATTTAGCAACGACATTATACTGAATCAGCAACGAAAAATGTTTGTTGCTAGTTATTTTTCAATAGCAATGAAAGTCGTCGATTAGCAACGACATTATATGTTGTTTCTTTATATGTGCAACGAAAGTTGATATAATTTGCAACGATAAAAAATAGTCTTTTATATTAGTATTAACAACAATATCCTTTCCGTTGTTATTAGGTTAATTTTTCATTGCCAAATATTATATTTTTAATGCCATTAGCAACAAAAATTTGTTGCTAAATGTATAAAAAATTGTTGCTATATTAAAACTTGTTCAATACTTTGGTAACGAATTATATTGTTGCCAAATCAAAATTTGACATTCTTTTTGTGTACCTAGCTGGCTCAATGTTCCCATAGCAAATAATGACAAAAATATAAAAAACTAAAATATTATTAACTTAATAAAATCATCCACTACATAATTATTCATTATCAAACTGAAGAAAACCATAGCCTTTAGATTGGCCAGAAGGATCAGTAGCTATCTTGCAAGAAAGGATGTTATCTTGTCAATTGACTTGTCCAAAATCTGCACAAATATAATAGAAGACAAATGTAAAGTTAAGTTACAAAATTAATTGTACCTAGCAGGCAAATAAACCCAAATAAAATACACACTTGTTAATCTTGTTAATCTTGCTTAATAAGTAGTTAATCTACCAACTGGGTCATTGATAACTATTCTTTTATGTCTTACTGCTCATTTGTGTATATAAGGAGAATTGGAAAGTATCAAATACAGAATCTATACATGTAATTTGCTAATCTGTTCTGATTATACTGATCATTTTCCATACCCTCAAACTGTTATCTACAACAAGTTCATAGTGATAAAAATCTAACACCAAATTCAGTGGTCATAATCTTTCGATTAAGCATCAAAGTGATAGTGTTCAATCTCTCACAAAGAGTTTAGAGACGAGTCACAATGGTGTGTGATATATGCTCATGCAGTTGGCGAGAAACTTCTTTTAAGGAATTGTAGGTACCTATCAAGTATATCTGAGCATAGTTCCTCAAATTTTGCCCGAGTAAGGGTGGTCTCTATGTGTTTAGGGCCATCTGCAGTAGCTGTAATAAAAAGGCGAACTAGGGAAAACCAGAAAATAAATGAACTGAGTTGAATCAATGCAAAAGAGAGAAAGTGAAATCAATATTATAATTTGTAACTCAAAATATACAGTATTACACACATGCACCTATCAAGTATATCTGAGCCACCTATGTTCTGGATAAAGCAAATGACAAATAAGACTACCCGGTTGGCTGGTTATAATATCAGAACAAATAGTTCACAATAACATTGTTGTCAAATTTGACAAACATAAAGGTCCCTTAACACTTATGGCTTTGCATGGAAAAAGAATATGATGAAAATATTGAATGGTGAAATATCAGAACTAGTACACATCACCAGTTTTGTCTAATTTCTATAGAAAGAAAAAGTTCCTATTTTCCGAATACTAGCTCTAGAACTTGCTCCAATACTAAATTATGATATTATCAAAAATAGATTACACATTAAAGGATTGATAACAGTAATCATGTAAAGGAAATAAATTGAAACAATTCACAAGAATAAGTGTAACAGCTCAAATTTAATGAGCAATCTTTCATAACCATTTCCTATATAATATTAGAATAAAATAACAGACCAATACCAAGGCATAAGAAGCAGATGTTGGGTTCATAATGTCAAGAAAATGATTAATACACAAAACTGATCATCACAGAAGATTTGGGAAGGTCAGAGGCAACCTTGCACTGCACCGAAACACGCACAACAGGTGACACAAAAAACTTCATAGCTTTAATTGGATGGGCATCAACTTCTTTCTCATTCGTCAGAGTAGCATTTTTAGTGATGAACTGATCCAAGCCAACCAAGGCAACTGTATTTCCGCACATCCTAACAAATACATTAGCACATCCTAACAAATACATTAGAACAAATACATCTAGTAAACTTTATTATGCTAAACAGGGATAACAACCAGGGATAACAACCAGACATTCAAAAAGGTAAATTATATCATAGCCAGCAACAACAATGCACATCAATAATAAAAAATCAAAATAAATAAAACTAATCAAATGAGAAGTTTCAAGGCTATTCTCCTTATACTTTGTCAAAATGGACCACCTCTTTTTGACATTTACATTAAGTGAACATAGTATGTTCATCAGCAAATTAAACAGCATCAGAAATCCAGTTGAGTCAACTAGCCAAACCCATTTTCATTCAACTGTATAATGAGTAGAAACGTGCACCTAGACAACATACTGACAAATACTCTACTCTATGCCCACTAAGAAAAAGAGACATGATGGATACAACTTCATGACGATAACTCCATCCAAATATACAAATATAAGAACCATTACAGGACTATTATATCAGAAAAAAAATGGTAAGAACTGAAATCCAAAAAACAACCATATGTTCGCAAAAAAGTACAGGAGCTACCTTTTCGAAACCAAATATACTCTTTTCATATTTTTAGTAAGTGATTGATATTTTAAGAACTTTGCAGATCTATAACCACATGTGCAATTTTCTTTTTAGCTCAAGGCAGCTAGTTTGATTGGGACCACAGCTATACAACAGCATGATAATATTCAGCAACGCATGATAATATTCTATTCTAGTCTTCTGTTTTTGATCTTCTAATGAATCTATGTTTCTCTTATCAACTTAATCTGTAACCTCTATTGAATTATATGAATGTGCCGATGTGTATTATCTAATTTGACATCTACCACTTGTCCGGTCCCTACCTTATTTCCAATTTATAGAAACCAAAAAAAAAAAAAAAAACAATAACAACCATCTGTGATAATACTGTGAGGGTATCATTGAATAAGTAGAGAGAAGCACTCAAAAATAAAGAAATAGGACACTTATTTCGGAGACAATTAGAAATATTGTCTACAAATATTGGACATTACTTATATTGAAGTTGATAGTTTTTAAGAACTTCAGATTTTGAATGAGGATATTTTTCCATTCTATACAAGAAATCTAATTTATAGCCAAGCTACATCAACTAAATCCGAATGAAGCACTTAAGTACACCATATGTACACTCTTGACAAAGCTTACGCCTTACACAAATCATTTACTTCTAAACAAAGTCAAAAGAGAATTATATAATACAAATATACAGAAATAAAAAATGTTAGCATCGAAATCCTATAATTTCTTGTCGAATATATATATATATATATATATATATATATATATATATATATATATATATATATATATATATATCTTTCTCCGTAAAATATCTAACAGATCAACAATGACATCATCTCATTAGACAAGCCCTATAATAGGAAAGTGATTAATTAAAAATTCCATCATTTTATTTGGGCATGATGCAGATGGACAAAAACGAAACACAATTCTCATCGAAACCTCACAACTATTATTATTTTAAGGAAGAAATGACATCAAGATTTAACAATACCAACAACATTTTGCAATACCACATCATCTACATGCTAAAAGTCTTAATTGTCACATAACCAAACACGACAATGTTGAGTAACCAGCATACCTTAATGGTTGCAACAAGGCCCAACCTGAAACACAAATTGGCTGAATCAGCTTTCTACACATGTTACCATCTGAAGGCAGCTTTTTGCACATATTTGCAGCAGTGGATAATGCAATGCGCTGAAGAATAAAACTATATTGTTTGAGTATGTGAAGGCCCTATTAAGGATATTCATAGCATCCATAACACTGTATAAATTTTACTAATGATTTACCTGGACTCCTGTTCAGAAGAAGTCGAGATATGACAGCACTGCCATTAGTGCACCAGCCCATAATCAAGCAGTTGGGTGTTCCTGAGCTATCTTCTTCAAAGTTTGCAGAGACTGTACCCATTACCATAAGCATCAAAAAATCATAATTCAATATCACAGTTTAAAACTTCAAGCAAGCATTAGTAATTGTCAATATACGTTAAACCAAAAGGTCAATTTACAGCTGATGTAGCAATTTGAAGTTCTAGTGAAATACTAAGTGCAGGTTTTCAAGTAATTTTCTTTCTCTATTAGTAAGTTATAACTTGCTCACCTGCTCAGCCAAATCCATGTACTCAATTGTGAGCAATCTAGCAACAAAACATGAGACCGCACCGTAGTGCACAACACCAGCACATGACGAGGGGAGCACATCACACAAATGGGTAAGTGCCCACCCCGCAAGAAGCATAATATCAGGATTACTCTCATGATTGAGTAAACCATTGAGACAACAACACTGCCCCAAGCAAAACCCCAAAACAACACTGAGACACAACACTGCCCCAAAGCATTGCACATCCTCCCCCATGCTAGCAGGAGCCTATCATGCTAGCAGGTTTTGAGATTACCTGTAGTAGTATAGACGCACACCAAAAGAAAAGAAAAGAAATATTGGACCCAAATACATTAGAAAGGAATGCTATGAAAAAAATTTAAATCTTTCTAATTGGGTGGGTGGTTAATTCTACAAACTTAACCAAGTCAACTCACATGTCCACGCTTTACATCATCACGTGTTAAACCTCTCAGGAGAATTAAGACCCACATTGTCACATGGAATTTCAACTACTTAAAATGTGGCTATAAATTATGTTGTCAATTACCTGTCCGTGATCCAAGATTTTCATAAACAACTCAACACCAGTCACTGTAGTCTTCAGTGCACCCTACACATTGTGAAGTGTAATAAAACTTCAACAGAAATAAGGGGGGGAATAAAACTTCAAACTAACTTCAAGTAAAAATATCCCATCATATATGGCAAAAAAATTACAGACTGATATATTACGATGTTATAGATGCATCAAAAAAATAATGTTAGAATAACCTGAAAGTACAACAGAAATAAGTTCAAATAATATGGCCAAGTACCTGAATTGAAAAGACATCTTCTATTGGCATTAAGAAAGGCTTGTCAAGTTGGCGAACAGGTTCATTTATGTACTCATCCACGGCTTTCATTAGTTTCAATATTGCCTTTTTCCCGAGCTCTTCATTTGTCCCTTGTAAAGCAGACAAAGCCAAACCTCGCACAATTGGGATTTCATCCCCATGAAATTTGTAGAAGGTAAGCAACTCTACAACAATCGTTTGTATGATTGGGTATGTTTCCGCCAACGCGAAGATAGAGCTTCACGGCGGACGGATTTGAGATGGGTATTTGAGATTAAGGGCTTTAAGCTTGGCTTTTATTTCGGCAGACGGGAAGAGGCGGAGCTACGAAACGGCGAGATAGACAGACGGCGAAGGCCGGAGATTGAGACGGGGAGAGGCGGAGGCCGGAGATTGAGACGGGAAGAGGCCGGAGAGTCGAGAGGCAAGAAGAGGCTGAGGAATCGGGAATGGAAGGGGCAAGGGTTAGGGGCTAGGGCAAAAAATGTATACAGTACAGACTAGAGTATTATTAAGTATACATACAATAACAGTAATAATAATAATAATAATAATAATAATAATAATAATAATAATAATAATAATAATAATAATAATAATAATAATAATAATAATAATAATAATAATAATAAATAATAATAATAATAATAATACTAATAATAATAATAATAATAATAATAGCGATAATAATAATAATAGTACTAATAATAATAATAATAATAATAATAATAATAATAATAATAATAATAATAATAATAATAATAATAATAATAATAATAATAATAATAATAATAATAATAATAATAATAATAATAATATGATAATAATAATAATAATAATAGTAGTATAATAATAATAATAATAATAATAATAATAATAATAATAATAATAATAATAACAGTAGTAGTAATAATAATAATAATAATAATAATAATAATAATAATAATAATAATAATAATAATAATAATAATAATAATAATAATATCGATGGATAACCGTCGAGGTTATGGTTTTGTACCATGTATTTGGAGACTCAGAATATGTTGGATGGATTGGACCTATTTTGGGGGTGTTACATTTGGTATCAGAGCTTAGGGATATGATCTCTAGCGGAGATCCAGGATTAGAACTAGAAAGGGAGAGACGAGTAATATCCTTTGCTAGTATGTGTCCTACTTAAGCTGAATTTTCTTACTTAAGTTGACAAATTGTGATATGTCAATTAACCTTTATTTTGAAGCTATATTCTAGAATGATATCTGAAATACAGGAGATAAGCAATGGAGAAATCATGAGGACAGGGGAAATAGAATCTTAAATGAAAGCAAGGTATTCTCAACTCTTCGAAATACCAGGTACGTAAATTTCGGGGACGAAATTTCATAAGGAGGGGAGATTGTAAGACCACGAATTTTATGAAATAAAATTATTCAATTTTCCTATTTAGTAAATGGTTAAATTGATAAAAAGTTAAAGTTAAGGGTGATATATATAAAATTTTCAAAATAAGAAAGTGGTTATAAAATACTCATTTTTGTTGGGGAATATTCGTTTGGTCGTGGAATATTCTTGTTGTCGGGGAATATTCATACAACAGCGCAACCATTTGTGGGCCCCATAACAGAATAATTATCGGATGAAGAAAACGACAAGTTTGAGTTTTTATAAATAACGGCGTAGTTATTACTGAATTAACAATTTGTTGGAATACACAGTGGTTAAAATACGATGTCTGGCGTGGTTACACGAAGAGAACACGGTATTGCATGATATTTTTTTTAATTATTGATTCTTCGTAAGAAGACCTTTACTCGATAATTATTCTGATAATTCTTTATTCAATATTTTATTTTATTGGTTCAATAATTGATGCGTTGATATTTTATATTATTGTTGTTTCAATAATTGTCATTTCACAGTATTCCCATTATCAGATCAATAATTTATATTATTTGGATAATATTATTAGATAGCATTATTGGCGATGTCTAGAAAGTTACACATCGAGGAGGTTTGGTCACCTAATTGCAGCGTCGATGAGAAATCCTTATTGAAAAGCCCTCTCTTTCCTGGAAACCACCTGGTTGTCATTATTGTGATTTTGTAATATTATTTGTGAATAATTAGTTATTGATTTATATGATAAGGAAATATTTATTTGATGCGGATATAAATGATGGATTTATTTATATGGTTATAAGTGAAGGAATTAATGTTGAGATGTTTTATCGGTATTTTTTATCGGATTAGAGGTATTAAAAACTCAAATCGATTGTTCTTAAAACTTTATTGTGTGAGTTGTAATTTTAATCCCAATAGTTAGATCGTTGTTATTTTTGGATATGTTATATATATATATATATATATATATATATATATATATATATATATATATATATATATATATATATATATGAGTTGAGTATATGTCCACAAATTTTGAACCGTTAAAATTTAACGCATGATTTGTTATGAATTTTAAAAGGTGTTGAAACGGTGTTTAAAATCATCCGTTTGTGGATTTCGGATATTTTCGGTCTGGAATTTAGAAAAACTTTCTTCTATAAAATTGTAGAGAATTCGATTTCGTGTGGAATGGATATAAAATTCGTATTTTTCTGATAAACGGGCTATTTTCTATGTATTACTGAAGTTTCGGAAAATAAAATATTTTTATTAAAATTTGGGTGGGACTCATTTTGGTTGGTGTACAAAAGTGTGCTGGAAATCAATTTAGGTGTGCTGAATTGGTTTTCAAGAATGATGGGCTTCATAGCAGAATGCGTAGAATTATTAATATTATTATTTTATTAATTTAGTCTCCTTTGGCGTTCTAGCATTTTCCTATAAATAGGCGCTTAAGTTAGAATTGAAAATCACACCAGAAACAAGTTTTCTTTCTCTCTATATTGTCGAGCGTATTTTTGTGAGTATTTAGATACTTTGAGAGTTGCTATTCGGTACAAGGTTCCTTCGGTTTTTCATCCGATATTCCAGTCAGAAGTACTGCTCTTTTGAGGTAAGGGATTTTAAGGGTTGTTATATTTTTCATGTTTCGTAATTTTTCCGACCTTAAAAAATTCTGGAAAAATTTGAAATGATAATTTGATGAGTTTTCTTGATTGTGTCCAAAAATGGTGATTTTTGGATGTATAGATTAAGAGTTATGAATTTTATGAGAAAAGACTATTTTAAAAGTAAACCCTTATAACTCCTTGTGGTTAACTCCAAAATTGGTAAAATTTTTATTGGGAGTACATCTATATAACATTAGTATATCCTGTAAATTTCAGAATTTTTGGACAAAAGTAAAATTTATGATAAATGTCTAAATATTCGGCAGTTTTGACCATGTGAAAAATAGTAAATGAATTTTAAAAATTCCGAGAAAAATATATGTTCAATATGGGACTATATTATACTAAATCCCAGAAAAGAAATATTTTTGGAACTGATTTGGTATTTTTCATGAAAATGGACTAGTTATGAATAAATAAATGAAATATGTTATGTGGAGTAACAAAATTAAAAAATAGGATTTTATGGCTTGGGAATCCTATATATGGTATATGCAGATTTTTGATGAGGTTGTTGGTTATTGGTGATGAAATCTTATGAGTTTGGCATTTTAGTATGATTAAATGCATTAATTAGTAAAGTGTAAACAATTAAAATAAATTATTTATAAGTTTAAGAAATGATTAAAATATTGTGGTAGTATTAATAATATTAGATTATGAGATTATTAAGTGATTTATAATATTTGGATTAAGGTGTTATGAAATCGTTGATTTATGAATCTTTCTCTTGAAATTAAATCCGTGTTTTGATCATATTGTTTTTATTATCATATATAACATTTTTATAATCCCGGTGATGAAATTTCTCTTTGACTTAAATGTAAAGATGGGTAGATTATTGGTATGATCGTGATTATGGGTTCTCTTTGGCCAATAGTGCAAAGATGAATTATTTACTGGTATGATCATGACCATTGAATTTACAATTGAATATTTTTAGCTTAAGTGCAAAGGTGAATTGATCAACATGGTTATAATTATTGTTTATATAAATTCTGAAATGATTATATATTTCTTTGAGATATGAATATCTTTGGTCTGTAGTGCAAAGATGAATTGTTGATGAATATTTTTGGCGTGTAGTACAAAGATGACCTGTTGTTGAATATATTTGGCCCGTGTGCAAAGATGAACTGTTGTTGAATATCTTTGGCATGTAGTGCAAAGATGAACTGTTAATGACTATCTTTGGTCCGTAGTGCAAAGATGAACTTATTAGTATGATTATGAACAAGAACTGTGATTTGGTATAACCATGATCTTTGATGTTTCAGGTAAGGACATGTGATGAAAAATATCTTTGTCTTGGATGAGAAGAGAAAATTAGAACTACAATTATGATTATGAGTTATTCACATGACCGTGAAAATGGGATCTCGCTGATTAATGTTACTGAGGTTAAAAGCATTGTTGGTGGACTTTTAACATGGAGAAGATAATAGACTTTATGGTCTATTTGACTCTTCTAATGGATTGCTTTCGTTCAAAAACTGACTATGGTTGAAAAGTTTTATCATCTACCATATGTTCTAAATCTCTAATTTATTACCGATGAAGGCTATTGATAATTTAATTATCTTTAGTTATGATATTCTTTATTGGCTAGTTGTGCTCACCCTTTTTGCTTCAAAATTCCTTTCGGGTAATAAAAGTGTAGTTGGAGTCGGCGGGGATAACGGGAATAGTGTGGTGGTCCCACTATCAAAGTTTCTCAACACATTATAAAAGCGGCATGACATACAATATATAATTGTATTGAGGACCTAAGATGTGTGTGTGTCGATATTATCGTCACTTAATAATTGATTTTGGTGAACAACAATAGGGTGAGGTGAACCTAACTTTGGAAGGGTGTTTTGCCACTATCATACAAGATGTCTAATGACATACAATCTCGTGTAATCATAAGAAAGGGTTGTGCACATCCACTTGCTGAGTATATCTACGAGCACTACTTATATGATCTTGAAATTGGGTTGAAACATAATGTTCAATCGCAGACGGTGGAGATAGTTATATGTCAAGAGAAGACTCACCATTGGAAGGAACATGATAGTAATCTTCTCGTTTTTCTTTGGGGTCTATTGGATCAACCAAGGATAATTCTCTGGACATATGATATCTATCATAACTTAGATTCATGGTCTCCTATGTATGAAGGTTTCCTTGAAAGCACTTCCCAAAGATTTTAATTTCTAAAATGTTCTAGATTGTACCTTTATGTAAGGTATCACTTGTAGGTCTTGTCCATAGTTGGGACATGAGTCACAGTTAGTATTAAAACTCACAGTATATGTGTTGTTGTATTTTGCACGACAATTGTAGTAATAAAGTTGTAGTTATTTTCTGTACCATGTATTTGGCGACTCAGAATAGGTTGGATGGATTGGACCTATTTTGGGGGTGTCACAAATAGCATATAATAATAATTATTATATATATATATATACATATAATAATAATAATAAAATAATAATAATAATAATAATAGTAATAACAGTAATAATAATAATAATAATAACAGAAATAATAGTAGTAGTACTAATAATAATAGTACTAATAATAATAATAACAATAACAGTAATAATAGTAGTAGTACTAGTAGTAGTAGTAGTAGTAGTAATAATAATAATAATAATGCTGATGATGATGATGATGCTAGTAGTAGTAGTAGTATTAGTACTATTATTATTATTATTATTATTGTTATTTTGTAGTAGTAGTAGTAGTAGTAGTAGTAGTCGCGATGATGGTGGTGGTGGTGGTACTAATATTAATAATAATACTACTATTAGTAGTAGTAGTAGTAGTAGTAGTAGTAGTAGTAGTAGTCACGGTGGTGGTGGTGGTGGTGGTGGCGGCTACTAGTGGTGGTGGTGCTACTAATATTATTATTATGGTGGTACTAATATTAATAATAATACTAGTAGTAGTAGTAGTCACGGTGATGGTGGTGGTGGTGGTGGTGCTAATATTATTATTATTATTATTATTATTATTATTATTATTATTATTATTATTATTATTATGGCTATTATTATTATTATTATTATTATTATTATTATTATTATTATTATTATTATTATTATTATTGTTATTATTATTATTATTATTATTATTATTATTATTATTATTATTATTATTATTATTATTATTATTATTATTATTATTATTATTATTATTATTGTTGTTATTATTATTATTATTATTATTATTATTATTATTATTATTATTATTATTATTATTGTTATTATTATTATTATTATTATTATTATTATTATTATTATTAGTACTATTATTATTATTATGACTGTTATTATTATTATTATTATTATTATTATTATTATTATTATTATTATTATTATTATTATTATTATCTTAATTTAAGGCAACATTTTAATAGTCTTTGCAAAAATTTCTATAAAATATGGAACGAAAATAAAAATTGTTGCAAATGAATGTGGTCTATATTAGGCAACGAAATATAGCAACAAAAAAACTTTCGTTACCCACGATGAGGAGAAATCAAGTGGTTAAAAATTTTGCAACGAATTTCTAATGAATTTTATTTCTAAATTTTGCAACTACTTATGAATTTCGTTGTAAAAAGTGAAATGCTGACACAATTTGCAACAAAGGACAAGTTTCGTTGCTAAACATACACTTTTAGCAACGACTTTATAAGTCGTTGCCTGAAAAATCGTTGCTAAAGCCCCATTTTTAGCAACAAAAATTTTTTTCGTTGCCCACGATGACGGGAAAGCAAGTGGCCAAAAATTTTACAACGAATTTCTAATGAAATTTTTTCCCGCCAATGAATTAGTAACGAAATTTTGCAACGACTTATGAATTTCGTTGCAAAAAGTAAAAGTCTGACACAATCTGCAATGAAGGACAAATTTTGTTGCTAAACATATACTTTTAGCAACGACTTATAAAGTCGTTGCCCGAAAAATCGTTGCTAAAGGCCCATTTTTTTGTAGTGTATAAGTTTCTCGTATCGATAAAAATGAGCAGACTTGGTCAATCTATCAACAATGACCCAAATCGCATCTATGCCTTGAGAAACCTTGGGAAGACCAGTAACAAAATCCATAGTAATGTGCTCCCACTTCCATTCCGGAATTTCAAGTGGTTGCAATGGACCTTTTGGCACTTGATGCTCCGTCTTGACTCGTTGACAAGTTAGACACCTTGAGATGGTATTGTCAGAACAGGTGCTGAAATGAGTCTTCTCTTGAGTTCTTGAAAACTCTTCTCACATTCCTCGCTCCAACCGAATTTTGTATCTTTTCGAGTCAGCTGAGTTAATGGAGTAGCGATTCGAGAAAATCCTTCCACGAATCTCCGATAATAATCGGCTAAGCCAAGAAAGCTACGTACTTCGGTCACTGACTTTGGTTGCTCCCAGCTTTGATTTGCTTCAATCTTCGCTAGGTCAACAGATATTCCATGATTTGATATCACGTGCCCAAGGAATGCAACTTCCTCAAGCCAGAACTCATATTTCTTCAACTATGTATATAGCTTGTTTTCACGAAGCTTTTGGAGTATCAGCCTCAAGTGTTGCTCATGGTCTTCACGGGATTTGGAGTATATGAGGATGTCATCAATAAAGACGACCACAAAGTGATCCAAATATTCCTTGAATACTCGGTTCATCATGTCCATGAAGGCAGCAGGAGCAATAGTCAATCCAAAAGACATGACTAGGAATTCATAATGCCCGTACCGAGTTCTGAAAGCAGTCTTTGGAATGTCATCAATTTTAATCTTCAACTGATGATATTCGGAATGAAGATCAATCTTTGAAAAGAATTTGGCTCCTTACAAAATCGGTCAAACAGTCATCAATGCGAGGCAACGGTACTATTTTTGATGGTGACATGATTCAACTCCCGATAATCAATACAAAGTCGCATACTTCCATCTTTCTTCTTCACAAATTGAATAGGAGCACCCCAAGGAGACGTATTAGGATGAATGAAATCGATGTCTAACAATTTCTATAGTTGGGTTTTTAACTCCTGAAGTTCTATAGGAGCTATTCGATATGGAGCTTTGAAAATGGGTTTTGTACCGGATTCAAGGTCGATACAAAATTCAATTTCATGCTCTAGGGGTAGGCCATGAAGTTCTTCAGGGAATACGTTAGGAAATTTATTAACAATAGAAATATCATTCAAATCTGACGTATTTTTATTTAAATCCGTGACATGGGCTAAGAAAGCTTGACATCCATTTTTCAATAAACGAATAGCTTTATGACTTGATATGACAGTGATTGATTTTAGTGGTTTGGTTGCTTGAATTCGCAAAATAGGTTTGTTAGGAATATGAAAGGTAACAACCTTACGAAAATAATCGATTTTAGCATGATGAGTAGTTAACCAATCAATCCCTAAAATCACATCAAATGTAAGTATTTTCAAGGAAATAAGATCGACAGGTAAAGTGCGGTTACCGATTTGAATCAAACAAGACTTATAAACCGTGGATGTAATGAAGGTTTCTCCCAACGGAGTTTCAACAGATAAGTCAAAGTCTAATTTCTCCGGAGTCAAATTTAAACGTTGAGCGCAAGTAGGAGAAATAAAGGAATGGGTAGAACCGGTATCAAATAAAGTATAAACTTCGCTGGAGTTTATGATTAGCTTACCCGTGATTACCTCGTTCGGATTCCTCGCTTTTTGGGAGGTTACGGCAAATGCTCTCCCTTGAACTACCGATTTTGTCTTGTCTGGGACACCCTTGGATGCCTCCATCCCAGCTAGACTTGACTTTGGTGCACGATAAAATCGGGCTAGGTGACCTTCTTTTCCACAATTATAACATGCTTTGGACTGCATCGTGCAGTTTAGACTTATGTGTCCTTCCCCTCCACATTTATAACATACGACCGGTGGTCGTTCTCCTTCCTTAACAACAGGTGCTGGTGCTGACGTCTTTCCATCATTATTGAATCTCCTCTTCTTGAAATGTCCACTCTTATTATCATGGCCATGATTACCACCAAAGTGATTATCATTTCTGGCATGTTGATTCCCTCCACGTTTGTTGTCACCGCTTTGATGACTGCTACCACTGGTATTATCAACTTGCCGGCTGCTCTCTTTTGGTTGGGTTAACAAATTATCGGGCTCCAATAACTGAGCCCTATTCACAACATCTGAATACAAACACAGTTTATGAGAGAAAAGGTATTGACGTATCTCGGGTTTCAAACCTCTTAGAAACATCCGCGTCATTCTCTCCTCATTATCAACCAAGTGGGACGCAAACCGAGACAACTCGGCAAACTTAGTTTCTCCTTCATGTGACGAATACTTTCAGGAAAGTACTTGTCGTTGAACAGCTCTTGGAACTTCTCCCAAGACATTTTGAGTGCGGCAGGTTGAGTACGCTTTTACGATTCCCACCATGTCGCCTCCGCTCATAACATACGAAGGTGGCAAAGGAACCTTTTTCTCTTCGGAGAATCCCAAGACATCAAATATCTTGTTGATCTGCTTTATCCACGTCTCTGCCTTAAGTGGTTTTGGCTCTCCAAAAAACTCCGGTGGTCCCAGCTCCTTGAATTGCTTAGCGGTGATCGCCCGAGAGTTGTCAGTGTTTCCACCTACGTTTTGGACAGGAGCCGCCTTCGTCTGATGTTGCATGAATTGAATAATACCTCTGAACATCCCATCGTTCATAATTTGATCGTTATTGTTTACCTGAGTATTATTTTCTTCCTATTGCACATTATCCTGGGTATTAATCTGTGGTGACTCAACGGTCTCATGTGCTTCATTACTTATCTCAATATTTTCGGATGCCATTTTCAAATACTGCCACAAAACAAGGGTTAATTATCATATCATATATTATCCCTATACTCTGACCGACCAATTAAATACCAAATAAACTTAGGTAGGTCATACTAGCTAAGGAATTCCCTGTCTTTCCCCTCTTAGTTCTTCTCTCACATCTCAGTCAGGGATCATATCCCTAAGCTTTGATACCAACTATGACGCCCCCAAAATAGGTATACATCACCCATCTTGAGTCGCCAAATACATGGTACAAAATACAAATACAAACTTAATTATACAACATTCGTGTAATATACGACAAAACATAGCTGAGAGTTTAAACAGGAATGTTGCCTTCTAGACAATATCCACTCTAAAATAGAGTTCATTACATTTATTGTCACACTATTTTATAGAATAGTGAGGACTACTAATACACCATCTCGAACCATCACTCCGTTTCCCGATTAGTCCCGGCTACGTTCTCATTTCCTGAAGAGAACAATGAAAGCAAAAGGGCGAGCTTAACTAGTCCAGTAAAAAATATTATAACTAAGATAATGCAGAATAAATTATCATTAGTCTTCAACAATTTTAAACTGATAAAATACAATAGACATTAAGTTTAACTGCAGTGGAATAAGCAATCCATTAGAAGATTCAAGTAGAGCATGATATCTACTATCTCCTATGATTTAAAATGTTTTCATCAATTTTTATCGCTGAGACTCAGCTTAATAAATAAACCACATCATCGAGTCATCCCTGCACTACGGGCCAAGGTTATTCATTAAATCATCAATGGTCATGACTATACCGAATAATCCCTGGTCATAATCATACCAAAAGCTGTCCATCAATGCACTACAGGCCACTGAGGACTTTTACCACATCATTTATAACATTACAGGTCATGATTATACCGAATAATCCATGGTCATAATCATACCAGGTCCATCTATGCACGTAAGCCAAAGATGACTTTCATCACAATATAAGCATGAGGATGATGATAATGACATAATAATTCAATAAAACAAGTTCAAGGATAAATTATAAAGATTTAAAATTTTAGTTTATCCAGAAATCAATAACGTCCAAATTGTCAACATGATACTTTTTTGTAGAGTAAAATTCAAGAATGCTCAGAAGAATATTTCCATGAAAAGATACTGGATGAAGCGCAAATATCCAGGATATTCTACTAATTTAATGGAGTATAGAAGCCAAAACTTTAACCAACTGAGTATAATAGAATATATGAAACTGTAAATGGATTTTTGCCCGCCATGCAGTAATTCACGTACATAGATCATTTCCACAATTTAATAAGGAATGAATACGAAGGTTCATTCACCATGCATGCGGTAATCCACATAGATGGTTATTCAAATGTAATAATAAAGAATGGAATAATGAAAGATTTCACCGACATACGCGATAAATCGCATGCATGTGAGTTATTCTCAACAAAATAATAAAGAATGGAACCAGTCATTCGTAATCCGCATGCATGGATATTCCAACGAATAATAAAGAATGGAACCAAAGTTATACGTAATCCGCACGCATATGATGTTCCAACGAATAATAAAGAATGGAACTGTGTTATGCGTAATCCGCATGCATAAGATGTTCCAAATGTAATAATAAAGAATGGAATAACAACAAAATTCACCAGTATGCAATAGATCGCAGCATGACAAAGTTATTCCAACGAATAATAAAGAATGGAATAATGTAAGAATTTCACCATGTATGCGGTGCAGATTGTGATGACAAAGTTATTCCAACATAATAATAAAGAATGGAATAACAAATTCTTCTTACGAGTATCGAAAGAAAATAATTCTCTTCATGAATACGAAAGAATAATACCCTTTACCTTAGAAGAAACTGGATATTGGAATAGTGAGGTAAATAGACTTCTCTTCTTCTTTCTCTATAATTTCTCTCTATAATAATTTTTCTAAAGCTTTAGTGAATTGGTGAGAAATGAAGGAAGAATGAGCTTCTATTTATAGGAAAATATAGTTTCGATAATTACAAGTTTTGGGGCTCAAAATATTATAGTACAATACCTTCAACTTTTCTTTCATTTTTAATTTAGTCCTGCAAGTATTATCAAACTTGCACCACATCCTCTAATAGTAAATAATGTAAATCAATAGTTCAATCATGTGAATCAATAGTCATAATCATATGAAAATATGAATTACAGCATAGTACCTCCATCTATACCTCCATTTTTAACTTAGTCATGCAAGTATTATCAATCTTGCACCAACTTCCCTAATAGTACAAGAATGTGAATCAATAGTACACACATGTGAACAAATAGTTATAATCATGTGAATTAATAGTAATTAATTGCTCATTTATCCGATTAATTACCCGATTGACCAGTAAAACTTCTAGACATCAATTAATATCGGAATAAATGTCGATTTTTACTAACACTAATAATTCCAACACAATGGAACTATCAATTTCATCTTTAATCAACACGAACTTATTCATCATTAATATTATAATTCACAATATTTAACAACCGTGTCGCTTCCCGTGAAAGAGGGGCTTTCGATAAGGATTTCTCCTTATTGACGCCGCAATTTAGATGACCAAACCTCTCCTCGATGTAACTTCTAGACATTATAAATATTGTAATTTAATAATATGAATAACTTTGTCGTCTCAATTATTGATTTAATAATATAACATATTATGCAGATGATAATCTTGTGACAATAATTGAATCAATAATATGAGAGATATGATGCGTGAAAGAATCATCAGTAGAAATAATTAAGGATATAACTGAGTGACTTCTCACATAAGCATCAATAATCAATACCATGTGCTACTATGCAACCACACGTATTACTGTACTTTTACTACCGGGTAGTTCAACAGTTTAACGGTAAAACTTCCGCCGTTATTTTTATAAAAAGATAATTATGTCGTTTTCTAACTACGACAATACTTCCGTTGTGGGGTCCACCAATGATTCTTCCGTCGTACGAATATTCCCTGTTAAAACGAATATTCCCCGACCAATCGAATATTATATAACCACTTGCTTACTTTGCAAAATTTGTAAATATTACCCACAACTATAACATTATATCAAATCCACACCATAATATTCAAAAATATATTTCGAGAAAATTATTCTTTATTCATAAAAGTTGAGGTCTTACAATCATCCTCATGCTTATATTATGTGAAAGTCATCTTTGGCTTACGTGCATAGATGGACTGTTGATTATTGGTTTTACAGTTGTGCATCTTTGGCTTACGTGCAAAGATGGACTGTTGATTATTGGTTTTACAGTTGTATATCTTTGGCTTACGTGCAAAGATGGACTATTGATTATTGGTTTGACAGTTGTATATCTTTGGCTTACGTGCATAGATGGACTGTTGATTGGTATGATTATGACCAAGGATCATTCGATATAATCATGACCCGTAATGTTATAAATGATGTGGTAAAAGTCCTCATTGGCCCGTAGTGCATTGATGGACATTTATTGGTATGATTATGACCAAGGATTATTCGGTATAATCATGACCATTGATGATTACATGAATATCCTTGGCCCGTAGTACAGGGATGATTCGATGATATGGTTTATTTATTAAGTCGAGTCTCGTGATGATAAAGTTGATGAACAACTTTTTAAATCATAGAAGATAGTAGATATCATGCTCTACTTGACTCTTCTAATGGATTGCTTATTTCGCTACAGTTGTTGATCTAAAACTTGTTGTCTATTGTATTCTATCAGTTTTTATACTGTTGAAGGCTAAGGATAATTTATTCTGCATTATCTTAGTCATAATATTTCTTACTGGGCTAGTTGAGCTCACCCTTTTCTTTCTTTTTCTCTTTAGGAAATGAGAATATAGTTGGGACTAGTTGGGGAATGGAGTGATGGTCCAGGATAAGTGGCTTTAGCAGTCCTCACTATTTTGTGAAATAGTGTGATAATAATAGTAATGAGGACTCCATTGAGTGTGGATATTGTCTAGAAGGCAATATTCATGTTTAAAGTCTCAGCTATGTTTTGTCATATTTTTACACGACAGTTGTATAATTAAGTTTGTAGTTGAGTTATGTACCATGTATCTAGCGACCCAAGATGGGTGATGTATACCCATAACGTTATTATAGTTTGTAGATGTAAATCCCGAATGTTGATATAAATAATGGGATAAGATGAAAATGTAATCCTGAAACCTTATCAGTTTTGGAAAGTTGATGTATATAACATTGATGTTATCTTCTCTATGTTTAAACTTTTGAATGAATCGAACATTAGAGTTTACTTGAAGATGTTATGTGTTAATTGTTAATCTTAAAATGTTTAAGTTAATTCTTAAATACTCAAAAAATTGAGTAATGAGCTAATAAACATATATCTTAAACAGAAAATGCCTCCAAAAAGATGCCAAACACGTCAACAAGCTCAAGAGGGATCTACGAATAACAACAATAAGGCCGACGCCAATCCATTTTAGCAACTAGTAAATCTATTAACGAGAGCACTTGTGAATCTGTCGCAAGCTCAAGCTACTTCGTTTAAGGACTTTAAAGCGGTAGGACTGCCAGAGTTTAGGGGAACCATGAATCCGGTCAAAGCTCAGACATGTATTATGGAGATGGAGAAAGTCTTCGACATTTCTAGGTACAGTGATGACCAAAAAACTATATTCATAACGTTTATGTTGAAGTCAGAGTCCATCTACTGGTGGCAGGCGAACAAGGTTCGAGGAGGACAGGGTGTAATTTTATGGGATATGTTTAAGGAGATGTTCTTCGAGATGTACTTCCCGAAAAGCTCTCGTAACCAGATGGAGGTCTAATTCTTAGAGCTAGAGCAAAATAACATGTCGGTGCCAGAATATGTTGCGAAATTCAACGAGCTGTCAAGGTTTGTAACTTATTAGGTAAATACGGATGAAAGGAAGGCTAGAAGGTTTGAGCAGGGATTGAGGTTCATTTATATCCTTATTTATGGGTAGTTAGATGTGATTTATTTAGACAATGAACACAAAATCCTGTGGTAATGAAGTACCCAGATTTTGGGTGTCATCACTGATCGATCGATATATATCTCATGGCAAAGTACCAGTAGTTGATATGCGATCATAAATAGGTTTTTTTTTTCTTGTAGTGTCAATTCTTCATCTATATTTATAATTTTCCTGAAATAAATATTAAAGATATTTTAAAAATAATCTAGTATACATGGGTTCGATCTGTACTTGTCAGTTCTTCAATTTGACACTGTGCACTTGCAATTACATATTTTTATCATATCAAGTTTTTGGAGCTGTTGCCGGTGACTAGATTTAATTTTGTATTCCTTAATTTTTTTAGTTCTAATATTATTTTTATTATTTTTTAAAATTTCTCAGGATTATCGAAGTGGATTGAAGGAGCAAAAAGATAAAAGATTTTGTTGCCTCACTTTTCTTGGTACTTCATATCTCCATATTTTTAATAAAAAATACAAAAAATAGTAGAAAAAACTAATTTTCACATTCATGCTTTCACTCACGTAGAGCATATTCTGTTTATTTTTATTATTATTATTTTCAAATATAAATTGTGGTTGTTAAAGGATTGAGGTACGTCAAATATCTATTTCTTTCGTAATTCACATAGTTTTAAGATATTTTATTTATTTATAGAATTTCTATTTTATTTGTGCATTTTCATCTTTAATCTAACATTAAGGGCAAAAACTTGTAACAAGTTAGGGTGGGGATTTCATCACCCTTCCTTGGCCCACAAACAACCCTACTTGCATTTTGCATAACCTTACTTAATAAAATCAAGTAGGCATTGGCCCTTAGGAATTTTGAGCTCAATTAGGACAAGGGACTAAGAGGAGGCTAAATTTTAAATTAATAAAACTACTCGTGTCTAGGCTACTGGTTCAAAAGCAAACGCCTCAAGAATGTGTGGTTATTCAATTAATAACCGTACCAATGAGAATAAACTCGTCATTCTTACAATTACCTGGCTAGTGGTGTAATTAATTTCGAATTTTGTGGACCTTGAGGTGTAACTTCAATCAGTTTAGATTTGTGGTTTAGATTTTATTTAGGTCAACCACATAATTAGGATTTTATTTTAATTTTTATTAAAAAAAAATTCTGTGTGTAACTTTAATGTTTAGTTGCCTATGTGTTTTGTGTAAAGATGATGGACTATTATTATAGTTGAAATAATAATTTTTGCTTGAAATCAAGAACCCTGTGAAAACTTTAATGCAGAACAAGTAAATTAAAGTTTTCAAACTTATCAAAACCCTTATCCATATCCATATTCGAATCCAGAACCTCAATATCCACAAGAATTTTCAAGTGAAGAAGAGGAAAGATTCAACACCTTAGAGAAAACTATGGAAGTTTTAATGAAAACTGATTTTAATTTCATGCAAAACACAAATAAAGTTATACTTCGTCTAGAAATTCAAATGAATCGGTTAGCCATCATAATAAATAAACAAGAAGTGGGTGAATTTTTCTAGTGACTCCGAGGTTATCTTTGAAAATCATAATGGTTGCCAAAATGAAAAGGAAAATGAAAATCTTGTATTCAACTCTATATAGTTTGAGTTAAGCCAATTTAAGGAGTCTAAAAACTATGAGTCTATGCCCAAAATTGATCATGTTGCATTTAATGAGTCGGTTGAAAAAGTCTATAAGTCTAAAGCTCCATACCTTAATTAAAGACTTATTCCTAGAAAATCAGTGATTTTTAGGAACAACCCATAAAAGTAAACTTACAAGAATTGTCCATGACTCAAGAGGTAATTGAAAATAGATTCATGATTGAAGATGATCCAATTGATTTTTTCTTAAATCACCTTGACCAAAATTGGAATAAATCTGAATATAGATAAGGTCAATGAGATGTTGAGATCCACTACACATAAGTAAACTAAACTAGACATGCATTTGAACCAATCCTTCCATCCTTTGAAAATATTAGTGAATGCTTTCCTGAGGTCAATTCTAAATATAATTTTGATGAAAATTCTGCTTAATTTCAATTTTTCGGACCTCTTGAAAATAATGAGAAATTCACACTCACTTGCATTTTTGCATCACTTGTTTATAGTCACATACTTTTTTGGATATATAAAATTTGTAGGTATGTACATTTGTTTTCTTTCTCACAACATTTTCTTGCATAATAAATGCCCAACATACAAGGTAAAATTCTTTCATTTCTTTGTTCTCTATTTTTTATTTACATACATTGAGAACAATGCATGATTTAGGTATGAGGGGAGTTTGTTTATGTTATTGTATTAGTTTTTATTTTATTTTATTATTTTTAGGAAACTCAAAGTAAAAAACAAACACAAATATTTTAAATTTTGTTTTGAGAATTTTTTTTTTATTATGAGTTGGATTAATTCTAATAAGTGTCTGTGGAGTTGTAACTCATGAGTAGAATTAAATTATTTAGAACTCTTGAACCTTTGATTAGATGCGAAATCTTAGTTTGAAATATCATCTCGAATAAAATTATTTTCATAAGCATTTTTGCACTACACATTTGCACTAACTCTTAGTTATGGATATAAATTATGAGTCAAACAATTTCAAGAAAGAAGAAAAAGAAAAATAAGAGTTGAAAATAGAGTAAATAAAGACCTAAATATAGATAAATACCCTAAAATTTTAATTTTTTCACTTTGAGAATATCTTCTCAAACTTTCAATCAGAGGATTATACTTTTAATTTTTTTTTCTAATTTAGTGATTGCATTCTTAATATTTTTTCAATTATGGGGTTAAACTTTTATTTTTTTCTCAATCACGTCTAATTGATAGTATCACATCAAAAAATTGATGACATTGCAACGACACGTGACTAAAAAAAAATACTTATGTGTAATATTAAGACTCATTTTAACAATTATTCAATTAATTTTTTGTACCAAAAAGAATAAATATAAAACCATTACTAATTTTTAAAAGTAAATTTAATATCAAGTTTAACCTTTTTTATATAAAAATTAATTATATTGATTATTATGAAATAAACTTAAAGTTTAGGATATTAATCTATATTTAGGCCTTAGTTTTTTATACTAAAAATTGGTATAATTGTCATTATATTGATTATTAATCATATGAAATAACATGATTTTAATTAGTTGTACATTTATATATTTTAAAATATTATCATTATAATGATTGTTGATGATTTTTTTAAACGGAGTTTGTAATGTATTACATTTACTTTAAAAAAAGTAATAATGGTGATATATTTACCCTTTTTGGTATAAAAAATTAATGAAATAAATGTTAAAATGAGACTCAATAGTACACATAAGCATTTTTTAGCCAAGTGTCGCTGTCATGTCATCAATTTTTGACATGATACTATCAATTAAACATAATCAGAAAAAATTATAAGTTTAGTCCTCTAATTGTAAAAATTGAGAAGACAACCCCAAAAGTGGAATTTTTTTTTAAAAGTTCAGGGTAATAATCCATCTTTAAGCCATAAATAAATAACTGTTTCAATATCCATTGAACGAAATAATTGGGTATTCAAGCCTTAGGATGCATCTACTCATGCTGAAAAGTGTGATGGAAAATCAGTTTGACTAGTTAGGTTTTGTGGCCTTTGTTACTCGAGTTAACAAGTTCTAATGGGTGACTTTACAGCTACTGCCCTAAAGTCAACTGGTTTGGGAGTAATTGGTTCAACGCTCGCACATGGGTAACTCTGAAAAGCCTAAAAAAAGAGACATTGCACAAATCAAGGGGAAAAAATTGCAAAAATAAAACTAAAAATAAGTTTACTTGATTTACATGGTAAAAATCCTTAATTACTAAGAGTTACATCACATACACATACAAGTATTACATGGAATTAATTTTATGAAGGATGGTATCTAAAATAAAGATTTGAGTATTTTTGATGATGTAAAAGTGTACTTTTGAATTTATTCTTGTTTATGTATAACGTTCATGTATACGTAGAAGTTTTTTTTTTCGATTTCATAATTGGTTAAACTAAAAAAGAATTTATTTTAAATTTTAAATTTTGTATTATATTCATTACAAACCCTCACGAGACACAACTCGTCCACTTGGAGTAACCTTGGACTTTAAAGGCTTGTTGCAAATGTTAAGTGCAATCGTCCTACGAAAATGGAGTAGCTCTAGTTTTCTTTTCTTTTATTTTACTCGAGGACGAACAAAGTTAGGTATGGGGGTATATATTTGATATACATATTTTTATGCATTTTAATATTCTCATCCTTATTATTTTATATATTTATTTAATTTAATTAATACATTATATTTGGTTTTGTAGGATTTATCTTGTTTATCTTGGTGAATAAGTAAAAGATAATTGTTCCAATTTTTAAAGATGAAAAATGACTCTTGAAGGATTATCATGAAGAAGTTGAAGTCAAATTGGAGATAAAGGTATAAAAGAGCAAAAAGGAAGACCAAGTTCAGTGTATCCTAAATTATGGTACTATTGTAAAAGAATACTAATATTAAGAACAATGATTAGTGAAAAGAGAGAGTATTCTCATTGTATTTCATGTGTATCACTCACTTTACAATGCTATTATTTATAGATATAAGAACATCAATACTAGGAGGTTACAAAACTCAAAGGTCATGAGTTTCATAACTCAATGGTCATGGGAGTTTCAACATCATTATAATCAAAGATAAGAAGAATGAATCTAGACATCCATTATATGAATCTAGACATCCATTTTAATTTTATAACACTCCCCCTTGGATGTCTATTATATAGTCATACGCATTGAAAGCTGCCTCATTAAAAACCTTACCAGGAAAAACCCAATGGGAAAAAAACATTGGTTAAGAAAAAAGAGTGCAGCGCGTATTAGCACCCCCTCATGAATGTATCCTTAAGTTCTTCAGCTGTCGCATTCCAATATTGCGACGCAATCCTTCAAACATTGTAGTTGGTAATGCTTTGGTGAACAAATCTGCTAGATTATCTTTTGATCGAATTTTTTGAACATCAATGTCACTGTGACGCCCCCAAAATAGGTATACATCACCCATTCTGAGTCGCCAAATACATGGTACAGAAACAACTACAACTTCATTAATATAATTGTCGTGCAAAATACGACAACACATAAACTATGAGTTTAAATACAATATTGTCTTCTAGGCAATATCCACACTCAGATAAAGTCCTCATTATAATTATTGATGCACTATTTTATATATTAGTGAGGACTGCTAAAACAACTATCTTGAACCATCACTCCATACCCCGACTAGTTCATGCTAAATTTTCACTTCTGAGAAGAAAAATAGAATAAAAAGGAAAAGGGTGAGCTCAACTAGCCCAGTAAAGAATATTATGTCTAAGATAATGAACAACAAATTATCGTTAGCCTTTAACAAATCAGATAAAATATAATGGACAACAAGTTTTAGATTAATATTCGCAGCGGAAATAACAATTCATTAGAAGAGTTTAGTAGAGAATGAAATCTACTATCATCTACGAATTTAAAAGTCCATCATCAATATTTTATCCCTGTAACATCAATCAATATACATCTTGAATAAAATATTCATCTTTGCACTACGGGCCAAAGATATTCATCGGATAATCATTCATCTTTGCACTACATGCTAAAGATATTCATTAAGTATCACCATTAAGGACTGAGGATGATGAAAAATATTTTAAAGAACGAATCCAGTGAGATAAAATGACAAAGATTAGATATTCGTACTTTAGATAATCCAAGTTTAAAAATACTCCATAATAAACCATAATGGAGTAAAATTCAAGAATGAATATCAAAACATGGATACAATCAAAGATAGTAACCATAATAGACATCTGTGACAAAGAAAAAAAAATTTATTTTTTAATGAATAGTGTCGTATTCGTGAATAGTGCCGTATACGTGAATAGTACCGTATACGTGAATAGTAATCCTGACACAAAAAGGTAGAAATTCCACAATAAAATTCATATCAATATTTCAGCATAATGATATTGAAAGAAATAATATCATTTACGAAGAAAATAACACCCCTTACCTCAAAAAAACTGTATTTCTGACTGGATTATCGGATGTAATACTGAAGAAAACTTGCAATGAATAACAACTCTCAAAGTATCTAAATACTCACAAAATACGCTCGATAATATAAAGAGAGAAAGCTTATGATTCTGGTGTGATTTTCAATTCTAACTAAGCACCCTATTTATAGGAAAATGCTAGAACGCCAAAGGAGACTAATTAGTAAAATATTAATTTATTAAAAATTTCTATGCCCACCATCTTTGCCCAAAACTCAGCACACCTCTAGTTGGGCCCACCAAAATTAGATTTTCTACACCAACCAAAAGTGGGGCCCACCATGTTTTTTTAATAAAAATATTTATTTCTGAAACTTCAGTAATTCATAATAAATAGCCCTTTTATCAGAAAAATACAAATTTTATGTCCATTTCATAGGAAATCGAATTCTCTACAACTTTGTAGAAGAAAGTTTTTTCAAATTTTAAACAGAAAATGCCCAAAATTCACATACGGGAGATTTTTAATACCTTCATTCCGACAAAATACTAATAAAACACCTCAGCATTAATTCCTTCATATATATCCATACAAAAAAAATATTTCCCTATCCATCATTTATATCCACATAAAATAAATATTTCCTTATCATATAAATCAAGAATTAATTATTCACAAATAATATTACAGAATCACAATTATGACAACCAGGCCGTTCCCAGGAATGAGGGGACTTTCCGATAAAGATTTCTCCTTACTGGCGCTCAATTAGATGACCAACCCCCTTTCCTTAGACAGAAATTTCTTAGACATTGCCAATAATACTATCTAATAATATTATTCAAATAATATGAGTTATTGATCTGATAATGGAAATATTGTGCAGTGACAATTATTGAAACAACAATAATATAAAATATCAACGTAGCAATTATTGAATCAATAAAATAAAATATTAAACAGTAATTACTATAATAATTATTGAGTAGCGCCTTCTTACGTAAGAATCAATAATCCAACAATACTGTGTAATACCGTGTGCTACTGTGCAATCACGCGTATTACTGTACTTTAACCATGGAGTATTCCAACAGTGTTAACGGTAACAATTACGTCGTTATTTATAAAAACTCAAACTTGTCATTTTCTACATCCGACAATTTTCTGTTATGGGGCCCACAAATGGTTGCGCCATCGTACTAATATTCCCTAACAACAAGAATATTCCACGACCAAACGAATATTCCCCGACAACAATGAATATTTTATAACCACTTGCTTATTTTGCAAAATTTGCACATTTCACCCATAACCAAAGCGTTATATCAAATTAACACCTTATTATTCAAAATAATAATTAGAGAAAATTCAATTTTATAAATAAAAAGTTGGGGTCTTACAACCTCCCCTCCTTATGAAATTTTGTCCTCGAAATTGACATACGTACCTGGCGTTTCGAAAAGGTGAGGGTACCTCGCTTTCATTTTCGATTCCAACTCCCAAATCATTTCTTCAATAACATGGTTCCTCCACAAAACCTTGACTTGTGGTATAACCTTTGTTCATAGGACATGTTCTTTCCTATCCAAGATCTTGATAGGTACCTCCTCATACGTTAAATCTTCGGCTATCTCGTCTGGTTCTAACGTAATAATGTGTTTTGGGTCTTTCACATATTTACGAAGCATAGATATGTGAAAATTATTATGAGCACGAGACATGCTTGGAGGTAATGCGAGTCTATAGGCCACATTTTCTATTCGATCAAGAATCTCAAATGGACCAACAAATCATGGATTGAGCTTTCCTCTCTTCCCGAATCTTGTAACTCCCTTCCATATAGCAATACGTAACAGTATATGATCTCCGATATTAAATTCCACGTCCTTTCGATGAAGATCCGCATAACTCTTTTGTCGATCCTGTGCCGTTTGTATACGTTGTCGAATCGTTTAGATCTTTTCTGTAGTCATGCGTACCAATTCTGGTCCCAACAACGTTGCTTCACCCACCTCGTCCCAGCATACTGAACAACACTTTCATTCATACAAGGCCTCGAATGGAGCCATGCCTATACTTGCTTGATAACTGTTGTTGTAGGAGAATTCCACCAATGGCAAGTAATTATCCCAACTTCCTTTGAAATCTAGGACACATAGTCTTAATAGATCTTTAAGGGTTTGAATAGTCCTTTTCGATTGCCCGTTCGTTTGAGGATGGTATACCGAACTGAATCATAAATTCGTGCCCATAGCTTTCTGCAAGCTAACCCAAAATCGTGAAGTGAATCTTGGGTCACGATCCGAAACTATGGATACTGGCATGCCATAAAATCTTACAATCTCATTCACGTACATACGAGCAAGACGTTCAAGGAAATAAGTCTCACGTATAGGCAAGAAATGAGCAGACTTGGTTAATCTATCAACAATAACCCGAATCGCATTTATGCCTTAAGAAACCTTGGGAAGACCTGTAACGAAATCGATAGTAATGGGTTCCCACTTCCATTTTGAAATCTCAAGTGGTTGCAATGGACCCTTTGGCACTTGATGCTCCGCCTTTACACGTTGATAATTTAAACACCTCGAGATAAACTCCGCGATCTCTCTCTTCGTATTGCTCCACCAAAATATATGTTGAAGATCATGATACATTTTGCTACTCCCAGGATGGATTGAAAATGGTGTGTTATGTACCTCCATCATGATTCTATGCTTTAAGTCAGAATCGTTAGGAATGCAAAGTCTGGAGTTGACTCGAAGTATTCCTTCTTCATCAATTCTTACTTCTGGAATAACACCTTCTTGTACTTTCTTCTTCATACGTATCATCTCTGGGTCTGTGGCTTGAGCAGTTTTAACTTTATTGACTAAAGTCGGTTCTACTCATATGTTTTATATCATCACGTGGGTACTTGGAGTCTTTAACTCACTACAGGGGCTTCAGCAACAACCGATTTTCGTTGCTAAAGGTGCCAAATTTCGTTGCAAAAGGGTTTTGGCAACGACTTTAATGTCGTTAAGGTCTTTTCGTTCTTGCAATGATGCGTTGCTAATTGTTCTGCGAACATTTTTTTTCGTTGCCAAAAGTAATACATTTTGCAACGAAATTTGGCTTTGGTACAGAGACATCGATCCTTTAGCAACAAAATGTATTTTTGCAGAATAATTAAAATTTCGTTGCTAAAAACCCCATTTCGTTACAAAAGCCTGCAAATTGGCAACAAAATGAACTCTTTTTTTTTTTGCAACGACCATGCATTTTCATTACAATTGACACCATTTTGCAACGACATTTTTTGTTGCAGTAAATTATGAAAATTGTTGCCCAAGTTTGCTTTCGTTATAAATATAAACTTTTTAGCAACGATTTTCGTTCTTGATTATATTATTTGGCAACGACATTATCTTTGAATCAAAGAATTAAAATATTTGTTCTTTGGTTATTTTTCAATAAGAACGAAAGTCGTCGATTAACAAACGACATTATATGTTCTTGCTTTCTTTATATGTCAACGAAAGTTGATATGATTTGCAAAATAATAAAAATGTTTCCTTTTATGTTAGTATTAGCAACAATATCCTCTCCGTTGTTATTAGGTTAATTTTTCGTTGCCAAATATTATATTTTTAATGCCATTAACAACGAAAATTTGTTGCTAAATGTATAAAAAAATTGTTGCTATATTAAAACTTGTTCAATGCTTTGGTAACGAATTATATTGTTGCCAAATCAAAATTTGACATACTTTTTGTGTACCTGGCTGGCTCAATGTCCCCATAGCAAATAATGGCAAAAATAAAAAATCTAAAATATTATTAACTTAATAAAATCATCCACTACATAATCATTCATTATCTTTACAAATAACCATCTAAAGCTACCACAGTTCTTCAATCAAAAAGTATATATCTACATATATAGAGAGAGAGTACTTCCTAATTTCGTCACTTGTCTTCCGTAAACATAGCACGAAAATTTGATACCCAGTATTGTAAGGCAGGTCGTAGAAGCAGTCTTCCTACACATTAAAAATAATAGCAAAGTCAAGAAAATGAAGCAAATAGGTCACCAGAGGCACTTAGTGCCAAAATCAATACACAAAGACAATAGAGTTGCTACGTGGTACTAATGTATACCATATTTCTCATAAGCAGAAAAAAGACAAATAGGCAATCACAATATCATTTGCTACAAATCGAAGCAGAAAAAAGAACCTTGAAAGGTAACTATATGATTGCTCTCTGTAACAAGAAAAAATTGGAATCTTAATCGCCATTTCATGAATTAATTTCAGTATGCATAGTGATAAACATATTTTTTGTTACAAGACTTGTAGATTATTATTATAGGTTGACCTCAAGTCAAAATTTAATCACATTCAACAACCACAAACATCACACAATCTTAAATACCATCACACAATTAAGGTTTCAGTTTGCAAGGAAGTTTCAGTTTGAGCAGTGAGGTCAGTGAGAGGTGACTGGACAATTCTGGACCAAAAATGTATCAGTCAGTACTCAGTACCAGAGAAAATAACAGAAATTAGAAGTTACCAAAAAAGCAAAATAATCATGTAATACTAACAAGTTCAAAGTTGAAAATAAAATATTAATAAGCTGGAAGGAAAAATTACCTTTTGCAAATTTCATGTCTGAAGTTGAACATCCTTACTATATCAATAGGATAAGGTGTAACTCCAAGATAGGTATTGCATACATAACCCATACCTGCTAAACAGGTAACACCATTCAACAATTAGGACATAAATCAATTGGTGGCACCAAAAATAAAATACAAAAAACTACCTTGCATGTAGGGTTAAACAACTACAACCATGCATATGAGAGCATTAATATTACACAGCTTAAGAGGATTGAAGAGTTATCATTATTAGATAACACTGCTCCTCTGTTGCCACAAGATTTCAGCAATACAGCTTCAATTCATATTCAGTGACTAAAGGCCATATGGAGTATATACAAGATAGGAGGCATGCAAAAAAATAAATAAAATTAATATGATCTAATGAAACGAAGTCCAAGGCTCCAAGCATTGCCCTTCTCCTTTCTCCACTAAATCATCAACTATAGCTTATAAAAACACTACAGTAAAAAATGCAGCAAACCAAATAGACATTCAACATATGATATCTCATCACAACCATAAAATCTTTAGAAAAGGACTTCTGTCATAGTTTACAGAAGATATGTCACATCCACAACTAGCACCATAAACACATTTTTGGATTTATTTATTGGAACCACACAAAAAAATAGTTTTCTTATATTTAGGCTCAAGGGTTGGTACAAGATTTCATAAACCAGATAAAACTGTTCATATTTTATAGTCTGGGTAACTATAACATTAACATTGCAACAAAGGATTTAAAGGTAGGGTTTTAGGGTTCTAAAGTCTAAACAACAAAACAATCGGAATACCTCCCAAGCGTTCTGCCACTGCACCCGTAAGAAGACCACCAATCATGCCAACCACAAGGCCATTAGAGTGTGCTGTTACGTTGGCCATGGAAAGAAGAAGGGACAAAGTGTCCACCCGCAATAACCTGAACATAACCTCACCAGTTGACTGAGTTAGTGATTCGACTTATCAAGGTTAAAAGCTAAAAACATAGAAAAGTAGAGGGATCTTCATAAAAACATCTCTAAATTTCAAAATTACTATGAACATACAACCAAAGCGATACACCCACACTGATATATAATTCCACAATGGGAACAGACTAGAAAACGACCATTAGATCAGTTAAACAGATGTATACAACAAGAAGTCCATATGACAGAACAACATGAACAAATGAACAAAATAATAAGTAAATTAATAAATTACCAACTTCTCAAAAGAAATAAAAGTAAAAATTACAAAATGCTTGTAATTAATTACAAACAAACAAAAACCAACCCCAAACTCAACATATCATCAAAGCAAAATTAACCCATTAACACCTGGTTTCTAAAATAAAACACAAACATACATGGGGAAAAAAAACATGTAATGCAAACAGAAACACCCATTTCCATTAATATATTTATTTTTTGAATTAAATGGATATATACAATTATAATACATTCACGTACATAATTGTTCTAGATCCACTCTTAAAGGGTTGTATTTTCAAATTACCAACTTTCATGCTCTTGCACACACTTTCAAAGAAAGGTATGTTATATTCTCAGTCCACCATAACTAAATAATAATCATAAGCCAACAAAAGGAAAATTAAAACATAAAACCTCTACAATACAAGCAATTTTTGCTATTATTGAAACGAAATGAGTAACTTCTCCATCTTATCAAACATGGCAATCTTTAGGACACCCAAAAGTAGAGAAAACCTAAACACAAACCATGGGAATTGTCTGACTAATTTCAAACTGGGAATGAATATAAATTTATTAGATACCTTGAGAGAATCGGAAGCTTTTTTTAGCTCAATGTCGAGCTCCATCATGGTGGTAGCCTCACTGGACCTAATAACAGAAGTCAAAGCCCTAATCGCCACCACAGTCTCGGCTAGATCAGGCTGTTTTCTGACCAAAATCAAGCCTGTAAACATAGAATGGGAACCGGATCTTCGCAAAGGTTAGAGAGAGATATGAGAAGAAGTCGGAGGAGAGAGGAGGTGGGCATGATGTCGGATCTGAGCCCTTGAGCAGTTGATTCCCGATTTGGATCCAAGTTATTCGATTGTTTGGGGAGCACTAAACGTGTTCCCATTAATGAAGAATTACTCCAAGTAAAGTAATGAATAATTTTCACTAATTACATATTGCGAAAAAAATTTCCTTCGCAATTTTTCAATAAACAATAGGCGCCAACTATTATAAACAAATATTCATATAATTATTTATAAACAAATATTCATATAAATTTATCTTTAAAATTTATAAACAAATATTTATTTATAAATTTATAAATATTTCATCTAAAATTTATAAAATTTAGATATGAAAATTTGTTATAAATATTTATATGAATATTTAGAGATAAATTTATAAATATTTATATGAATATTTGTTTACATGTATATATTTATATATTAAAATATTCATATATAGTTACTTTATATATATTTAGTTTAATGTTGAGATTGTTTAGTATTTTATTTAGTTTGATAAGAAATTTTGAAAAGAATATGTATATATATATATATATATATGTGTGTGTGTGTGTGTGTGTGTGTGTGTGTGTGTGTGTGTGTGGACGGGCTGACGTGGCGAATATTGAGCTTTATCCCAAAAAAATATGTTGATGCACAGATTCGAACCCAACATCTCCAGTTTGAAATATTGATCCAATGACCACCCAAGCACCAGGTCTAGATTCTTTATTATTTTGCAAAGATTAGTATTTAAGACTATTATTATTATTATTATTATTATTATTATTATTATTATTATTATTATTATTATTATTATTATTATTATTATTATTATTATTATTATTACTACTACTACTACTACTGATATTGTTATTATTATTATTATTATTATTATTATTATTATTATTATTATTATTATTATTATTATTATTATTATTATTATTATTATTATTATTATTATTATTGTTATTGTTATTCTTATTATTATTAGTACTATTATTATTATTATTATTATCTTAATTTAAGGCAACATTTTAATAGTCGTTGCAAAAAGTTGTATAAAATATGTAACAAAAATAAAAATTGTTGCCAATGAATGTGGTCCATATTAGGCAACGAAATATAGCAACAAAAAAACTTTCGTTGCCCAAAATCATGTGGTTAGAAATTTTGCAATGAATTGTGTTTCCAAATTTTGCAACTACTTATGAATTTCGTTGCAAAAAGTGAAATCCTGACACAATCTGCAACGAAGGACAAGTTTCGTCGCTAAACATACACTTTTAGCAACGACTTATAAAGTCATTGCCTGAAAAATCGTTGCTAAAGCTCCATTTTTAGCAACAAAAAAACTTTTGTTGCCCACGATGACGGGAAAGCAAGTGGCCAAAAATTTTGCAACGAATTTCTAACAAAAATTTTTCCCGCCAATGAATTAGCAACGAAATTTTACAAACAACTTATGAATTTCGTTGCAAAAAAAAGTGAAAGCCCCATATAACTGCAGAATGAAGGATAAATTTTGTTGCTAAACATATACTTTTAGCAACGACTTATAAAGTCGTTGCCCAGAAAATCGTTACTAAAGGCCCATTTTTTTGTAGTGACTCTATCTCCATCCTTTGTAAATTGTACAAAATGGGTTTTTGTGTTAACAACATCGCACTCGTACCCGCATACGATCTTCTACTCAATGCATCAGCTACCACGTTTACTTTTCCAAGATGATATTGAATGTTATGGTCGTAATCTTTCAACAGCTCGAGCCAATGTCGTTGTCGCATGTTGAGTTCCTTTTGGGTGAAGAAATATTTGAGGCTTTTATGATCCGTATAAATCTCCACTTTCTCCCCATATAGGTAGTGTCTCCAGATTTTTAATGCGAAAACGACTGCTGCCAACTCCAGATCATGAGTAGGATAATTCCTCTCATATTCTTTAAGTTGTCGCGAGGCATAGGCTATGACTTTCCCATGTTGCATGAGAACACTTCCTAACCCTTTGCCTAAAGCATCGCTGTAGATAACAAATCCATCCGAACCAGATGGTATTGTTAGAATAGGTGCCAAAATGAGTCTTCTCTTGAGCTCTTGGAAATTCATCTCCCATTCTTTGCTCCATACGAATTTTATATCTTTTCGAGTCAGCTGAGTTAACGGAGTAGTGATTCGAGAAAATCCTTCTACGAATCTCAGATAATAACCAATTAAGCCCGTAAAGCTACGTCTTCTTCATCCCAGACTTCGGTTGCTCCCAACTTTGTATTGCTTCAATCTTCGTCGGGTCAACGGATAATCCATGTTTTAACACCACGTGCCCAAGGAATGCTACTTCCTCAAGCATATAGCTTGTTGTTACGAAGCCTTTGAAGTACCAGCTTCAAATGGTGCTCATGATCTTAATGGCTTTTGGAATAGATGAGGATGTAATCAATAAAGACAACAACGAACTGATCTAAATATTCCTTGAATACATGGTTCATTATATCCATAAAAGCAGTAGCAACATTAGTTAATCCAAAAGACATGACTAAGAATTCATAATGTCCGTACCGAGTTCTGAAGGCAGTCTTAGGAATATCCTCAGTTTTAATCTTCAGCTGATGATATCCAGAACGAAGATCGTTCCTTGAAAAGAATTGTGCTCCTTGCAACTAGTCGAACAGGTCATCAATGCGAGGTAGCGGATACCTATTCTTAATGGTGACATGGTTTAATTCTCGGTAGTCAATACAGAGTCGCATACTCCCGTCTTTCTTCTTTACGAATCAAACAGGAGCACCCCAAGGAGATGTACTAGGACGAATGAAATCGGTGTCTAACAACTCCCGTAGTTGGACCTTTAACTCCTAAAGTTCAATAGGAGCCATTCGATATGGGGTTTTAGAAATGGGCTTTGTACTAGGTTCAAGGTCAATAAAGAATTTAATTTCACGTTTTGGGGGTAGACCAGGAAGTTCTTCAGGAAATACGTCAGGAAAAAAATTCACTAACAACAAAAATATTATTCAAATATGACGTATTTTTGTTCAAGTCCATAACATGGGTTAAGAAAGCTTGACATCCATTTTTTAATAAATGAATGGCTTTATGGCTTGATATGACAGTGATTGACTTTAGTGGTTTGGTTGATTGAATTCGCATAACAGGTTGGTCAGGAATATAAAAACTAATAATCTTACGAAAATAATCAATTTTGGCATGATGAGTAGTTAACCAATCAATCCCTAAAATCACATCAAATGCAAGTATCTTTAAAGAGATAAGATCAACAGGTAATGTGATGGTGCCAATTTGGATCAAGAAAGATTTATAAACAGTGGATGTAACAAAAGTTTCTCCTAACGGAGTTTCAATAGATAAGTCAAAGTCTATTTCCTCCAGAGTCAAGTTTAAACGTTGAGCACAAGCAAGAGAGATAAAAGAATGGGTATAACCGGTATCTAGTAAGGTATAAACTTCGCATGAGTTTAAGATTAGCTTACCCGTGATCACCTCGTTCGGGTATCTCGCATTTTGGCCAATCATGACAAATTCTCTCCCTTGAACCACCGACTTTGTTTTGTCCGTAGTCGCCTTTGGTGCCACCATCCTAGTTGGACTTGACTTCGCTATCGGACAAAATCGGGCTATATGACCGTCTTTTCCACAACTGAAACACACATTGGAAGGCTATGTCCCTCCTCTCCGCATCTGTAGCATCTAACTGGTGGTCGTTCTCCTCCCTTAGAATTTGTTCTTTGGCCCTTTGGTCTTTGGTCTTTGGTCTTGATGTCTTCCCGTCATTGTTGAATCTCCTCTTTTTAAAATTATCACTTGACTCACCTCTCCTATTATCATAGCCACCAGAGTGGTTACCTCTTTTGTCCGTATTTTTCCCTCCCCGCTGGTTATCATTACTCTAGATGATCTTGCATCACTGCATTATGACCACAGTTGTGGTCCTTCGGTTGAACATACTCATTATCTCGCTCTAATAATTGAGCCATGTTGACAACATCTGAATGTAGAGAAAAATTGTGAGAGATAAGGTATTGACGAATTTCGGGTTTTAGACCTCTCAGAAACATCCGCGTCATACGTTCCTCATTCTCTACCAAATGAGGTGCAAACCTGGATAACTCCATGAACTTCGCCTCGTACTAGGACACCGTCATGTTGTTCTGTTCCAGTCTAATAAACTCTACCTCCTTCATATGACGAATACTTTCAGGAAAGTACTTGTCATTGAACAGTTTCTAAAATGTTTCCCAAGACATATTGAGTGCGGCTGGCTGGGTACGCTTCACAGATTCCCACCAGTAATCTGCCTCACCACAGAACATAAAGGTGGCGAATGGAACCTTCTGTTCCACCATGCATCCCAAGATATCGAATATCTTGGTAATTTGCTTGATCCACATTTCCGCCTTAATCGGATCCGGCTTTTCCCAGAACTCTGGTGGTCCCAACTCTTTAAACTACTTGGCTGTGACAAACTGCGCATTGCTATCCTTTCAACCCATATTTTGTACATGAGTCTCCCTTGTCTGATTTTGCATGAAATGCAAAAAACTTCTAAACATTACATCATTCATCATTTGTTCGGTAGTGTTGTTTATAGGAGGAATATTGCATTCCTGTTGCACGTTTTCCTGGTTGGTGATTAAAGGTGTCTCCACGGTCTCATACACTCCATTGTTAATGTTCTCAGCTGCCATATATTCTCAAATACTGCCATAAAACAAGGTTTAATTAAAGAAAATGACATACCACATAATACCCCTATATTCTAACTGACCAATAAATAAGCTTAGATAAGACACACTAGCCCGCTATTCCCCGATCTCCGCCAGAGACCATATCCCTAAGCTCTGATACCAACTATGAAGCCCCAAAATAGGTATACATCACCCATTCTGAGTCACCAAATACATGGTACAGAAACAACTACAACTTCATTAATACAATTATCGTACAAAATACGACAACACATATGTTGTGTGTTTAAATACAAATATTGTCTTCTAGACAATATCCAAACTCAAATAAAGTTCTCATTACAATTATTGATACACTATTTTACAAAATAGTGAGGATTGTTATAATAAATGTCTTGAACCATCACTCCACACCCTGACTAGTTCCAGCTATATTCTCGCCTCCTAAGAAGAACAATGGAACAAAAAGGAAAAGGGTGAGCTCAACTAGCCCAGTAAAGAATATTATGAATAAGATAATGAAAAATAAATTATCGTTAGCCTTCAATAAATCTGATAAAATATAATGGACAACAAGTTTTAGATCAATATTCGCAGCAGAAATAACAATTCATTAGAAGAGTTAAGTAGAGAATGAAGTCTACTATCTTCTACGATTTAAAAATCCATCATCAATATTTTATCCCTGTAACATCAATCAATATACATCTTGAATCAAATATTCATCTTTACACTACGGGCTAAAGATATTCATTTGTATCACCAGTTGGTCATGTTCATCTCAACACCTGTCCATCTTTGCACTACGGGACAAAGATATTCATCAGGTAATTCATCTTTGCACTACAGGCCAAAGATATTCATCAAGTATCACCATTAAGGACTGAGGATGATGAAAAATATTTTAAAGAATGAATCCAGTGAGATAAAAGGACAAAGATTAGAGATTCGTACTTTAGATAATCCAAGTTTAAAAATACTCCATAATAAACCATAGTGGAGTAAAATTCAAGAATGAAGATCAAAACATAGATAAAATCAAAGATAGTAACCATAATAGACATTTGGGACAAAGAAGAGAAAATTTTATTTTTCAGTGAATAGTGTTGTATTCATGAATAGTGTCGTATACGTGAATAGTAATCCCGACACAAAAAGGTAGAAATTCCACAATAAAATTTATACTAATATTTTAGCATTATAATATTGAAAGAAATAATATCATTTACGAAGAAAATAACATTCCTTACCTCAAAAGAACAGTATTTCTGACTGGAATATCAGATGTAAAGCTGAAGGAAACTTGTAATGAATAACAACTCTCAAAGTATTTAAATACTCACAAAATACGCTCGATAATATAGAGAGGGAAAGCTTATGATTCTGGTGTGATTTTCAATTCTAACTAAGCACCGTATTAATAGAAAATACTAGAACGTCAAAGGAGACTAAATTAATAAAATTTTAATTTATTAAAAATCTCTACGCCCACCATCTTTGCCCAAAAATCAGCACACCTCTAATGGTGCCAACCTAAATTAGATTTTCTACACCAACCAAAATTGGGGCCCACCATGTTTTTTTAATAAAAATATTTATTTTTGAAACTTCAATAATTCATAATAAATAGCCCTTTTATTAGAAAAATATAAATTTTATGTCCATTCCATAGGAAATTAAATTCTCTACAACTTTGTAGAAGAATGTTTTTCCAAATTCCAAACAGAAAATGCCCGGAATCCACATACGGACGATTTTTAATACTTCCATTCCGAAAAAATCCTGATAAAATACCTCAGCATTAATTCCTTCATTTATATCCACACAAAATAAATATTTCCCTATCCATCATTTATATCCACATAAAATAAATATTTTCTTATCATATAAATCAATAATTAATTATTCACAAATAATATTACAGAATCACAATTATGACAACCGTGTCGTTCCTGTGAAAGAAGGGCTTTCCGATAAGGATTTCTCTTCATCAAGCCGCAATTAGATGACCAAACCCCTTTCCTTAGACAGAACTTCCTTAGACATTGTCAATAATTCTATTTAATAATATTATTCAAATAATATGAATTATTAATCTAATAATGGAAATACTGTGTAGTGACAATTTGTAGCAATTATTGAATCAATAAAATAAAATATTGAACAGTAATTACTGTAACAATTATTGAGTAGTGTGACGCCTCCAAAATAGATCCAATCCACCCAACCCATTCTTGGTCACCAAATACATGGTACAGAAAATAACTACAACTTTTTATTACAATTGTCGTGCAAAATATGACAGCACGTATACTATGAGTTTTAATACCAACTGTGACTCTCATCTCTTTACTTGGATAACACCTCACATTGATACCTTACATAAAGGTACAGTCAATAACTGTTTTAGAAATTAAAATATCTGGAAAATGCTCAAGGAAACCTTCGTACATGGGAGGCCATGAATCTAAGTTATAATAGATATCATATGACTCGAGAATTATCCTTGGTTGACCCAATAGACCCCAAAAAAATGAGAAGATTGCTATCATGTTCTTTCCAATGGTGAGTCTTCTCTTGCCATATAATTATCTCTATTGTCTCCAATTGAGAATTATATTTCAACCAAACTCCAGGATTATATAGGTCGTGCTCATAGATATAATCAGCAAGCTAGTGGATGTGCACAACCCTGTCTTATGATAACACGACGTCGTAGGTTATTAGACATCTTGTATGATAGTGGCAAAACACCCTTCCAAATTTGGGTTCACCTCACCCTATTTGGTTCACCAAAATCAGCGGTTAAATGACATATAAAATATGAAACATTTATCTAAAATTCTCAATAAAATTATTTCCATACTGTTTTAGGGAAAACCTCAACATCTATCGACCACTGTTCTATTCCCCTGTTACCCCCGCTCAACCTAGCTACACTCTTATCACATGAAAGGAATTGTGAAATAAAAGGGTGAGCACAACTAGCCCAGTAAAGAATATCATGACTAAAGATAATTAAATTATCAATAGCCTTCCTCAGTAATGAATCAGAGATTTAGAATATATGGTAGATGATAAAACTTTTCAACCATAGTTGTAGCGGAACGAGCAATCCATTAGAAGAGTCAAATAGACCATAAAGTCTATTATCTTCTCCATGTTAAATGTGTGACCCCGAATTTTATGAAATGAAAGTATCCAATTTTCTTATAATTATTCTATTTAGTAAATGGTTAAATTGATAAAAGGTTAAAGTTAAGGGTGATATGTGAAAATTTTTCAAAGTAAGCAAGTTGTCATAAAATAATCGGTGATAAAAGTATAGTAATACGCGTGGTTGCATAGTAGCACACGGTATTGTATAGTATCTTTGATTATTGATGCTTAAGTGAGAAGTCACTCAGTTATACTCAATTATTGCTACAGTAATTGCTGCATCATATCTCTAATATTATAGATTCAATTGTTGTCACAATATCATCTGTATAATATGTTATAGTATTAAATCAATAATTGAGACGACAAAGTTATTCATATTATTATTTACAATATTGACAATGTCTAGAAGTTACATCAAGGAGAGGTTAGATAATCTAATTAACATGGCGCCCATAGGGAGAAATCCTTATTGATGTTCCCTTTTCTAGAACGACTTCGGTTGTTAAATATTATGAATTATAATATTAATGATGAATAAGTTCGTGTTGATTAAAGATGAAATTGATAATTCCATGCATTGTGTGGGAATTATTAGTGTTAGTGGAAATCGACATTTATTTCGATAATAATTGATGTTTAGAGGTTAAATTGACCAATCGGGTAATTAATCGGATAAATGAGAAATTAATTGCTATTAATTCACATGATTATAACTATTTATTCACATGTGTGTACTATTGATTCACATTCATTTACTATTAGGGGAGTTGGTGCAAAATTGATAATACTTGCATGACTAAGTTAAAAATGGAGGTATTATACTGTAATTTGTATTTTCATATGTCTAGAACTATTGATTCACATGATTTACTATTAGGGGAGGTGGTGCAAGTTTGATAATACTTGCAGGACTAAATTAAAAATGAAGGAAAAGAGGAAGGTATTATACTGTAATATTTTGAGCCCCAAAACGTGCAATTATTGAAACTATATTTTCCTATAAATAGAAGCTCATTCTTCCTTCATTTCTCACCAATTCACTAAAGCTATAGAGCAATTATTATAGATGTAAATTATAGAGAGAAAAAGAAGAAGAAGTCTGCTACCTCACTATTCCAGTATCTAGTCTTCTTTTGAGGTAAGGGGTATTATTCTTTCGTATTCATGAATAGAGTTATTTTCTTTCAATACTCGTAAGGGTTGTTACTCAATTCTTTATTATTATGTTGGAATAACCTGTCTATGCGAAGTACCGCATACATGGTGAAATTCTTCTGCTTATTCCATTCTTTATTATTCTTGGAATAACTGTCTGCATGCTATTCCATCGCATGCCTGGTGAATTCTGTTGTTATTCAATTCTTAATTATTCTGTTGGAATATCATGTCTGTGTGGATTACACATGACCTGGTTCCATTATTTATTATTCTATTGGAATATCCTGTCTGTGCAGATTACGCATGACCTGGTTCCATTCTTGATTATTCTGTTGGGAATAACCTGTCTGTGCGGTCTATCGTATGCATGGTGAATTCTTCTATTATTCCATTCTTTATTATTCTGTTGGAATAACCTGTCTATGTGGATTACCGCATGCATGGTGAATGATCCTTTGTATTCATTCTTTATTAAATTGTAGAAATGATCTGTTTATATGGATTACCGCATGGCGGGTGAAAATTCATTTGCAGTTTCGCATATTCTATTATACTCATCTGGGATATCATTTCTTTTGTACTCTTCATTGAATATCATTTTCTTTGGTATTTTTTTACGAGTTACTATTCACGGATTACTATTCACCTGGTTACTATTCACTCTGTATTATTCACTCGGGTATTCGGGATACTTTTCGTGCCGGAGTACTATTCACGAGTTACTATTCATGGGTTACTATTCACCTGATTACTATTCACTCTAGTACCATTCACTCGGATATTCGGGATACTTTTCGTGTCGGGATACTATTCAAGGGGTACTATTCTCGAAGTACTATTCACAGGGTACTATTCATTCGAAAAATATATTTCTTTTCTGTCCAAATTATTTTTGGTACATGAATATTATCCTTGAATTTTACTCTATAAAGCAGTATCATGTTGACAATTTGGACGTTATTGATTTCTGGATAAATTAAATTATAAATCTTTAAAATTTATCCTTTAACTTATTTTATTGAATTATTATGTCATTGTCATCATCCTCATGCTTATATTGTGATTTAAGTCATCTTTGGCTTACGTGCATAGATGGACTTGGTATGATTATGACCAGAGATTATTCGGTATAATCATGACCGTAAGGTGACGAATGATGCTTGTAAAAAGTCCTCATTGGCACATAGTTCATTGATGGACAGTTGTTGGTATGATTATGACCGAGGATTATTCGGTATAATCATGACCATTGATGATTACATGAATATCCTTGGTCGTGTAGTGCGGGGATGATTCGATTTTATTTATTAAAATTTGAGTCTCAATGATAAAGTTGATGAAAACTTTTAAATCATAGAAGATAGTAGATTTTATGCTCTACTTGACTCTTCTAATGGATTGCTTATTTCCGTTGCAGTTGTTGATCTAAAACTTATTGTCTTTTGTATTCTATCAGTTGTTATACTGTTGAAGGCTAAGGATAATTTATTCTGCATTATCTTAGTCATAATATTTCTTACTGGGCTAGTTGAGCTCACCCTTTTCTTTCACTGTTCTCTTCAGAAATGAGAATATAGCTGGGACTGATCGGGGAACGGATTGACGGTCCAGATGGTTGTTTTAGTAGTCTTCACTATTCTGTGAAATAGTGTGACAATAAATGTAATGAGGACTCCATTGAGTCTGGATATTGTCTAGATGGAAATATTCTTATTAAAACTCTCAGCTATGTTTTGTCGTATTTTGCATGACAATTGTATAATTAAGTTTGTAGTTGAGTTATGTACCATGTATCTGGTGACTTAAGATGGGTGATGTATACCTATTTTGGGGGCGTCACAGTTG
The DNA here is from genome assembly GCA_020205605.1 of Panax ginseng. Classification (NCBI taxonomy): domain Eukaryota; kingdom Viridiplantae; phylum Streptophyta; class Magnoliopsida; order Apiales; family Araliaceae; genus Panax; species Panax ginseng. The sequence goes on from CM035133.1 coordinate 144,455,386, forward strand.
GTATCAAAGCTTAGGGATATGATCCCTGGCTGAGATATGAGACTAGAACTAGGAAGGGAGAGGCTAGTTAATCCTTCGCTAGTATGACCTACCTAAGCTTATGTGTTATTTAATTGGTCGATCAGAATATAGGGATAATATGTGACATGTCAATTAACCTTTGTTTTGAAGATGTATTCTAGAATGATATCTGAAATACAGGAGATGAGCAATGGGAAAATCGTGATAGAGAGGAAATAATCGGGAAGGTATAATCCGAAAAGAAAGCAAGGTATTCTCATCTCTTCGAACTACCAGGTACGTAAATTTAGAGGGCAAAATTTCATAAGAAGGGGAGATTGTGAGACCCCGAATTTTATGAATGAAAGTATCCAATTTTCTTATAATTATTCTATTTAGTAAATGGTTAAATTGATAAAAGGTTAAAGTTAAGGGTGATATGTGAAAATTTTTCAAAGTAAGCAAGTTGTCATAAAATAATCGGTGATAAAAGTATGGTAATACGAGTGGTTGCATAGTAGCACACGGTATTGTATAATATCTTTAATTATTGATGCTTACGTGAGAAGTCACTCAGTTAAACTCAATTATTGCTACAGTAATTGCTGCATCATATATCTAATATTATAGATTCAATTGTTGTCACAGTATCATCTGCATAATATGTTATAGTATTAAATCAATAATTGAGACGACAAAGTTATTCATATTATTATTTACAATATTGACAATATCTAGAACTTCTATCAAGGGGAGGTTAGATAATCTAATTGCGCGCCAATAGGGAGAAATCCTTATTCGACAGCCCCCTCTTTCCTGGGAACGACCTGGTTGTTAAATATTATGAATTATAATATTAATGATGAATAAGTTTGTGTTGATTAAAGATGAAATTGATAGTTCCATTGTGTGGGAATTATTAGTGTTAGTGGAAATCGACATTTATTTCGATAATAATTGATGTCTAAAGGTTATATTGATCAATCGGGTAATTAATCGGATAAATGAGGAATTAATTGCTATTAATTCAAATGATTATAACTATTTATTCACATGTGTGTACTATTGATTCACATTCATTTACTATTAGGGGAGTTGGTGCAAGATTGATAATACTTGCATGACTAAGTTAAAAATGGAGGTATAGATGGAGGTACTATACTATAATTTATATTTTCACATGTCTAGAACTATTGATTCACATGATTTACTATTGATTCACATGATTTACTATTAGGGGAGGTGGTGCAAGTTTGATAATACTTGCAGGACTAAATTAAAAATGAAGAAAAAGATGAAGGTATTATATTGTAATATTTCGAGCCCCAAAATGTGCAATTATCGAAACTATATTTTCCTATAAATAGAAGCTCATTCTTCCTTCATTTCTCACCAATTCACTAAAGCTATAGAGCAATTATTATAGAGAGAAAGAAGAAGAAGTCTCTTTACCTCACTATTCTAGTATCCATCTTCTTTTGAGGTAAGGGTATTATTCTTTCATATTCATGAAGAAAGTTATTTTCTTTCAATACTCGTAAGGGTTGTTATTCCATTCTTTATTATTATTTTAAAATAATTTGTTTATCTGAAGTCACGCATACATGGTGAAATTTTTTCATTATTCCATTCTTTATTATTTTGTTGGAATAACTTTGTGTATGTAATGGCTCTATCGCATGCCTCAGTGAGTTCTGTTGTTATTCCATTCTTTATTATTACATTTGGAATATCCGTCTGCATGCGGATTACGCATGACACGGTTCCATTCTTTATTATTCATTGGAATATCACATGCATGCGGATTACGCATGACTTCGATTCCATTCTTTATTATTCTATTAGAATAACTTTTATGCATGCGGTCTATCGCATGCATGGTGAATTCTTCATTATTCCATTCTTTATTATTCTGTTGGAATATCACATGCATGCGGATTACGCATGACACGGTTCCATTCTTTATTATTACATTGGAATATCACATGCATGCGGATTACGCATTTGACTGATTCCATTCTTTATTATTCTATTAGGAATAACTCATGCATGCGGTCCTATCGCATGCATGGTGAATTCTTCCATTATTCCATTCTTTATTATTCTGTTGAAATAACCTGTCTATGTGGATTATCGCATGCATGGTGAATGATCCTTTGTATTCATTCTTTATTAATTTATGGAAATGATCCGCTGCGTGGATTACTGCACTGGCGTGAAAATCCATTTGCAGTTTCGTATATTCTATTATACTCATCTGGGATATCATTTCTTTTGTACTCGTCATGGAATATCATTTTCTTTGGTATTTTTTTATGAGTTACTATTTATGGGTTACTATTCACCCGGTTACTATTCACTCTGGTATTATTCACTCAGGTATTCGGGGTACTTTTCGTGCCAGAGTACTATTCATGAGTTACTATTCACTCGGATATTCGGGATACTTTAACGGGGTACTATTCTCGAAGTACTATTCACGGGGTACTATTCACCTGAAAAATATATTTCTTTCTGTCCAAATTATTTTTGGTACATGAATATTATTCTTGAATTTTACTCTACAAAGCAGTATCATGTTGACAATTTGGACGTTATTGATTTCTGGATAAATTAAATTATAAATCTTTAAAATTTATCCTTGAACTTGTTTTATTGAATTATTATGTCATTGTCATCATCCTCATGCTTATATTATGCTTAAAGTCGTCATTGGCTTACGTGCATAGATGGACTTGGTATGATTATGACCAGAGATTATTCGGTATAATCATGACCGTAAGGTGACGAATGATGTGGTAAAAGTCCTCATTGGACTGTAGTTCATTGATGGACAGTTGTTGGTATGATTATGACCAGGGATTATTCGGTATAATCATGACCATTGATGATTACATGAATATCCTTGGCCGTGGTGCGAGGATGATTCAATTTTATTTATTAAGCTAAGTCTCAGCGATAAAGTTGATGAAAAACTTTTTAAATCATAGAAGATAGTAGATTTTATGCTCTACTTGACTCTTCTAATGGATTGCTTATTTCTGCTGCAGTTGTTGATCTAAAACTTGTTGTCTATTGTATTCTATCAATTGTTATACTGTTGAAGGCTAAGGATAATTTATTCTGCATTATCTTAGTCATAATATTTCTTACTGAGCTAGTTGAGCTCACCCTTTTCTTTCACTGTTCTCTTCAGCAAATGAGAATATAGTTGGGACTGGTCGGGGAACGGATTGACGGTCCAAATGGTTGTTTTAGTAGTCCTCACTATTCTGTGAAATAGTGTGACAATAAATGTAATGAGGACTCCATTGAGTGTGGATATTGTCTAGATGACAATATTCTTATTAAAACTCTCAGCTATGTTTTGTCGTATTTTGCACAACAATTATATAATTAAGTTTATAGTTGAGTTATGTACCATGTATCTGGCGACTCAAGATGGGTGATGTATACCTGTTTTGGGGGCGTCACATTAAAAGTCCAACAATGTTTTATTCCTGTAACATCAATCAACAGTTCATGTCCATAATCATGTAAATAACTCATAATCCTAATGGTGATTCTAAATTCCTCTTCGCACCCAGGACGAAGATAATTTTTATCACCTGTCTTTACTTGAAACATCAAAGATCATGGTTATACCAAATCACAGTTCCAGTTCATAATCATACTAATAAATTCATCTTTGCACTCCGGGCCAAAGATATTCATCAACAGTTCATCTTTGCACTACAGACCAAAGATATTCAACAACAAGATATCTTTGCACTACAGGCCAAAGATATTCAACAACAAGTCATCTTTGCACTACATGCCAAATATATTAATATCTCAAAGAAATATATAATCATTTCAGAATTTATATAAACAATAATTATAATCATGTTGATCAATTCACCTTTGCGCTTAAGCTAAAGATATTCAATTATAAATTCAATGGTCATGATCATACCAGTCAACAATTCATCTTTGCACTACTGGCCAAAGAGAACCCATAGTCACGATCATACCAATAATCTACACATCTTTACAAGTGAAAGAGAAATTTCATCACCGGGATTATAAAAATGTTATATATGATAATAAAAACAATATGATCAAAACCTGAATTTAATTTCAAGAGTAAGATTCATAAATCAACGATAATTTGGTCAGAAAAAGAAACCAATTTTGTCGCGAATAGTAACCTGTGAATAGTAACCCATGAATAGTAACTCATGATAGTAACCTATGAATAGTAACTCGTGAATAGTACCACGTATTCGTATATAGTACCATTTACGTAAATAGTACCGTATACGTAAATAGTGCCATATACATGAATAGTGTCGTATATGTGAATAATGTCGTATACGTGAATAGTAGCCCCGACACGAAAAGATAAAATTTCACAATAAAATTCATATTAATATTTCGGTATAATGATATTAAAGTAAATAACATCATTTACTAAAAAAATAACATCCCTTACCATCCCTTACTATTCCTTACCATTCCTTATCATAATAATGACAATATCCCTTACCTCAAAAGAACAGTACTTCTGACCAGAATATCAGATATAACGCTAAAGGAAACTTGCACCGTATAGCAACACTCAAAGTATCGAAATACTCACAAAAATATGCTCGATAATATAGAGAGAAAAAAAATCAGTTTCTAGTGTGATTTTCAATTCTAATCTAAGCATCCTATTTATAGGAAAATGATTAGAACACCAAAGCAGAAAATTTAATAAAATATTATTATTTTTAATAAAAATTCCTACGCACACCTTAGAAATATGATTTCAGAATTTTGCAACATCAAGTGGGGCCCACCAACATGAAAAACATGTTTTAAACATTTTTTGTAACAAAATTAATTCAGACCCAATATTTCAGAACTTCAATAATTTATAATAAATAGCCCTTTTCTCAGAAAAATTCGAATCTTATGTCCATTCCATAGGAAATTTAATTCTCTACAACTTTGTAGCTTTAAGTTTTTCCAAATTCTAAACAAAAATTGACCGAAATCCACATACGGGCGATTTTGCAGGCTATAATCAAATTTCAGTCAAAATGGGGTCCACCAACATGTTTAACATGTTTTTAGCATTTATTGTAACAAAATACTCTCTCCTCCTCATTTATTCATATATCACACATTCATTGTAAAAATATCATCGCTATTATATTATTATATTATCACATTATACATTTATAATGTAATATAATAATATAGATAAAATATCAATTTTCAACAATTGTCACTTTTCTAAAAATTCCTCCATTTATATCCACATAAATAAATATTTTCCTTATCATATAAATCAATAATTAATTATTCACAAATAATATTACAGAATCATAATAATGACAACCAAGTCGTTCCCAAGAAAGAGGGGGCTTTCCGATATAGATTTCTCCTTACTGGCGCGCAACTAGATAACCTAACCTCTTTCCTCGACAGAATTTTCTAGACATTGTCAATAATGTTATCTAATAATATTATTCAAATAATATGAATTATTGGTTTGATAATGTAAAATACTGTGCAATGACAATTATAGAAACAATAATAATATAAAATAATGTGCAATCATGTAATATTTCTTGCATAACAACGCGCGTATTACTTTACTTTAACCACCGGGTATTTCAACAGTGTTAACGGTAACAACTACGCCGTTATTTTTAAAAAACTCATTCTTATTGTTTTCTTCATCCGATAATTTTCCGTTACGGGGCCCACAAATGGCTGCGCCGTCGTACGAATATTCCCTGACAACAATGAATATTTTATAACCACTTGCATATTTTGTAAACTTTACATATATCACCCTTAACTTTAACTTTTTCTCAATTTAACCATTTACTGAATAATAATTATAATAAAAATTGAATACTTTTATTTCATAAAATTCGGGATCTTACAAGTAGTGCCTTCTTACGTAAGAATCAATAATCCAACAATACTGTGCAATATCGTGTGCTACTGTGCAACTACGCATATTATTGTACTTTAACCACCTGGTATTCCAACAGTGTTAACGGTAACAATTACGCCGTTATTTATAAAAACTCAAACTCGTCGTTTTTTTCATCCGACCGTTTTTCGTTATGGGGCCCACAAATGACTGCGCCATCGTACAAATATTCCCTGACAGCAAAAATATTCCATGACCAAACGAATATTCCCCGACAACAATGAATATTTTATAACCACTTGCTTATTTTTCAAAATTTGCGCATTTCACACATAACCAAAGCATTATATCAAATTAACACCTTATTATTCAAAATAATAATTAGAGGAAATTCAATTTTATTAATAAAAAGTTGAGGTCTTAGAGTATCCACACTTATCAAGGTCATGTGTGAAAAAGAATTTCGGTGATATGTGCTTTCTTTTATCTCCTTTGATGTATCCTCTCTTTAATTGAGCTATACATGCAACATTATCTTCATACAAAATGGTTGGAGTTCCTTTGCTGGAGGATAAACCACATGTTTCACGAATATGTTGAGTCATTGATCTCAACCACACACATTCTGGACTTGTTTTATGGATTGCAAGTATTTCAGCATGATTAGATGAAGTGGTAACTAATGTTTGCTTTGTAAATCTCCATGACATAGCAATATCACCCTATATAAAGAGATAACCTGTTTGAGATCGACCTTTATGTGGATCAGATAAATATCCTGCATTAGCATATCCAATTAATTTATGATTATCATTATTTGAATAAAATAAACCCATATCAATAGTTCCTTGTAGGTAACGAAAAATATGTTTAACCTCATTCTAATGTCTCCGGGTAGGAGAAGAGTTATATCTTGCTAACAAATTCATAGAGAATGCTATATCAGGTCGGTGTATTATTATTAAAGATACATTAACGCACCAATTGCACTGAGGTATGGTACTTCAGGACCAAGTAATTCTTCATTATCCTCACGAGGTCTAAAAGGGTCCTTTTTTATATCAAGTAGTGATCTAACAACCATTGGGGTACTCAATGGATGAGCTTTATACATTAAAGCACCAATTACATTAAGATATAGTACTTCAGGACCAAAAGTTTCTTCATCATTTTCTTGTGGTCAAAACTGATATTTCTTGATATCAAGTGACCAATATATCATTGGAGTACTCAAATGATTTATATTATCCATGTAAAGTTGCTTCAGGACTTTTTCTATGTATTTTGATTGATGAACAAGAATTCCATAGTTTAATTTGTAGGCCAAGACAAAAATTTGACTTACCAATATCTTTCCTCAATAAATACAGTAATAATAGCAAATCTAAATTATGATCTTTTGAAAAAAATGCATGCACAAATTGGATTATTCTCAAATCCTTCTTTCAAAAGATATCCACTCTGGCGATTATACCATAATATGCATCTGGATTGCTTTAACTCATATAAGAATCTTTATAGCTTGATAGAATATATACTTCGGGATATAGAATTTATGCTTCAGGCATTTTATATCCTTCAGGAATTTTCATGTAAATATAATTATCTAATGATCCATACAGATATGATGTAACAACATCCATTAATTTCTCTTGCTACCAAGCTAATTAAAAATCTAAATGTAATTGTGTGCATTACATAAGCATATGTTTCTTCATAATCAATATTAGGTCTTTGTGAGAAACCTTGTGCTACAAGTTGCGTTTTGTACCATATAATTTTATTTTTCTTATTTCGTACAAATACTCATTTGTATTCAACAAGCATCACACCTTTAGGTGTTCGGACTACAGGTCCAAAAACTTCACGTTTACTTTATGAATTTAGTTCTACTTGAATCGCCTCTTTTCACATTGGCCAAATATTTCTACATTCATCAATGATTTGTAGTTCATATACATGATCATTACTTTTTGTAATATCAAGAAAAATTTTATACGAAAATATGTTGTCGACAACAATTTTATTTCTTTCCAATATATTTGTCTCTTGTATATACATAATATATCAAGATCTCGTTATTTTTCAGGTACTTGATACTCTTCCGGAGATAAATCATCCTCTTCAGGGGATAACTCTTCAAGAGTTTTATTTACAGGAGATTTTTGTTCATAAATTTTGGATTGATCAATAATTTATTTATTTTTTGTAGCATGTTTCATGGGTATAGCCTCTTTATAGGTTGCAACTTGTTTTCTTGTACTTTCTTCTTCTGGGGAATTTTATCTTTAACACCAATCATTCTTCCACGTTTCAGGTGTGACTTTGATTCAATTTGCTGTTGTATTAACTGATAATCCTACGGGGACTTCAATCCCTGCTAGAGTATTAGCAGCTAGAATGTGAGATATCACTATTTTCTTATTATCGGTGAATAATTCTGGTAATTAATTTGTAATTCATTGCAAATGAATAATTCTTTTGAACTTCTAGTTTATATTGATTTGTATGAGGATCAAGATTAAATAACGTTGAAGCATTCCAATTAATCTCTCATCGTACTTCAGGCAACGATCTCACGTCGTGCTTCAGGCAACGACTTTTTTCCCCCTAATGGTGGGAAGACTGTTTCATTAACAAGGAAAATCCTCAAAACGTGCTTTTAAAAAAACATCACATGTTAAGGTTATGATGCAGCATGTAAAATAGCATGACCCCAAGTATAAACAGGTAATTTTGATTTCATAATCAAAGGTCAAGTAATAATTTAAAATCTCTTAAAAATTGATTCAGCTATACCATTTTGAGTATGTGTATGTGCAACATAATGTTTAACATAAATTCCGATTAACATGCAATATTCATCAAAAACTTGAGATGTGAATTTTACCAGCATTATCTAAATAAATTTTCCTAGTTATATAATCAAGAAATTGTACTCGCAACCTAATTATTTGAGCAAGAAGCATATGATTAAAAGTAAACATACATGTGATCATCTGGTTAATGCATCATTTAAAATCATAAAATACTTGAATATACCACAATGTGGGTGTATTGATTCAAATAGATCACCTTGAATTCTTTCTTAGAAAGATCAACACTAAATAACAATAATTAAATGTGATAGTTTGGTAATTAATTTACTTTGATATAATCAACAGGTAAAGGAATCTTCTGGTTCTTTAAGGGATGTTCATGGGAGTTTCAATAATTTAACGCATCATTATTGACCCTAGATGATAATGCCAAATCATAAAAACATTTGGATCCGAACACTTCTGGTGTATTACAACATTTGTTTCAACTATTCTCATTTTAGTATAATATAACCCATAAGAGAAAATATACAATTTTTCTAATATGAGCTTCTGGCCCAATACTATTGAAGTAATATAAATAAATTCTTCACTGCCTTCGTTATTGGTTTCAATAAAATAACCATTATAACGTATATCCTTAAAGCTGAACAAATTTCTGCTTATCTCAGAAGAATATAAAGAATCGTCAATACAAAATTTTGTGCCCTTTTACAACATTATAATCGCTCTTCAAGAGCCTTTAATTAAGTTTGATGAATAATCGCTCTTCAAGAGCCTTTAATTAAGTTTGATGAGCTACTGACCCATACATCTTTATATATGCAAAAATATAAATTTAACTTTATTACTTGAAACACAAATAAAACATATAATAAAAATACTTATTATAATGCCATAATACAGTGAAATAAAAATAATTAATTGGTATAAACATTTCTATCAACATCATCAAGAAAATCATATATATCAAAATTAGTTATATCCACTCCATTTGAAAGTCAAAATAATTCATGGAATCTTCAGGATCATTATGATCAATAAAATTTATTTTAATTTCATTTCCTTTTCTTTTATGGAGTCTTGGTACAAATTTACCAAATATTTAGGTGTACGACAGGTACATTCCATTTTCTATATTGATAGTTCTTTTCACGCCCACAGCCACAACCATAATTTCCTCTATATTTATCAAATGAGGTTCCATTCACTTCAGGGAATGGAGTAGAACCAATCAGGCGAGATTGTTGGTTTTTCAATAAAAACTCATTATTTTTTTAGTCACTAAAAGAAATGATATCACTTCTAGGAACATAATTTCCTTTATCGCTTCAATGAATATATTATGAACTTACACTCATAATTTTGCTACTGCATGAGCATATTCGAGACATGAAATATAGTAAATATTTTTTCTAACATGTCTTTATCAATATTTTTTTTTATGGAGATAATGGCGAATAAAAATAATTGATTTTGCATGATCTTACAGGGATGCATGTTTGTCAATCTTAATTATATCTCTAAAGTTTTCTTTATATGAATATCAGTATCAAGAGTCCATGACAAGTAATTCTTTCTCGATATATATCAAGGACTACAAATTCAAATTCATAAGATTTGACATCTATATAAATATATAAATACGTAAGAAATTAAATAACTAAGTATAAATTTATAAGAAGATAAAAAAAATATTTACCCTTCTCTAGTCACTTTCAAAGTGGGAGAATTGGGAGGTGGAATGATTATTTGTTTATATTAATACTACTACATCACAAAAGTATTGTACTTACGTAATTTGTATTCTTAGAAACTTCAGAGATGTCCATTATCATTATTGTCTCACGCGTCTTTTGTAAAACAAAATGTTTATATGTATATCAAATTTAATTGTAATGAAACAATACTTACAATGAGTTGAGAGAACTCCTTCTTTTTCTTCCCAAAATTGGGTACAGAATCGTGCTGATAACATGTTATAAAAGAATACTAATATTAAGAACAATGATTAGTGAAAAGGGAGTTTTCTCATTTTATTTTCATGTGTATCACTCACTTTACAATGTTATTATTTATAGATATAAGAACATCAATACTATGAGGTTACAAAACTCAAAGGTCATGAGTTTCATAACTCAATGGTCATGAGAGTTTCAAAATCATTATAATCAAAGATAAGAAGAATGAATCTAAACATCCATTATATGAATCTAGACATCCATTATAATTTTATAACAGGTACAAATTATTTTAATTTTTCTATAAATAGGCCTTTTGTTTTAGAGAGATGAGGTGAAGGAGATATTAGTTGTCTTATTTATTTGTTATTGAAATACTTTCGTTTTATATTTTTTATGTGATTTTAAATTAATTAAGAGATTTTGATATATTATTATTAAGATACGATTTTTTTCATAATGCATGTTTGCTCGAAGAAGTTTTGATGTGTTGTACTTAATCCTTAAATTTTCATAGTCTATATTTTCTCACGTTAATTGTAAAATTATTAAATTAAAGAGGGGGGGGGGGGGGGTCTAAACTATAATTAAGTTATAAAAATAGAAGAGATTAGATTATATGTTATGTATATTTTTTAACAGATTCGAATTCCTAGATTGCTTCCTCATGTTTAGTTTTCATATTCTAATTAGTTTAATTATATTTAATCAATTATTTATCTTTATTTCTAATTTGTCTAAAATAAATATTAACAATGTTTTAAAATTAATTTAATCAAACTACTCGTATCTAATCCTCCATACATGTATTTAATCAAACTACTCGTGTCTAGGCAAGTGGTTCAAAAGAAAACGCCTCAAGAATGTGTGGTTATTCAATTAGTAACCATGCCAACGAGAAGGCTCACCGTTCTTACACTTACCTGGCTAGTGGTGTGATTAATTTTGAATTGTGTGGACCTTGAGGTGTAACTTGAATCAGTTAAAATTTGTTGTTTAGATTTTATTTAGGTCAACCATGCACACGTAATTAGGATTTTATTTTATTTTTTATTAACTTTTTTCTATGTGTGACTTTAATGTTTAGTTGTCTATTTGTTTTGTGTTTTGTGTAAAGATAATGGATTATTATTATAGTTGAAATAATAATTTTTTCTTGAAATCAAGAACCCTATGAAAACGTTAATGCACACCAAGTAAATTATTTTTTTCCAACTTATCAAAACCCTTATCTATATCCATATTCGAATCCAGAACCTCAATATCCACAAGAATTTTCAAGTGAAGAAGAGGAAAGATTCAACACCTTAGAGAAAACTATGGAAGTTTTAATGAAAACTGATTTTAATTTCATGCAAAACACAAATCAAGTTATACCTCATCTAGAAATTTAAATAAGTCGGTTAGCCACCATAATAAATAAGCAAGAGGTGGGTGAGTTTTTCTAGTGACTAAGGTTATCTTTGAAAATGATAATGGTTGTCAAAATGTTAAGGAAAATGAAAATCTTGTATTCAACTCTATATAGTTTGAGTTAAGCCAATTTGAGGAGTCTAAAAACTATGAGTATATGCCCAAAATTGATCATGTTACATTTAATAAGTCGGTTGAAAAAGTTTATAAGCCTAAAGCTCCATACCATAATTAAAGACTTATTCCTATAAAATCAGTAATTTTTAGGAACAACCCATAAAAGTAAACTTACAAGAATTGTCCATGACTCAAGAGATAATTGAAAATAGACTCATGATTGAAGATGATCCAATTGATTTTTTTTAAATCACTTTGACCAAAATTGGGATAAATCTGAATATAGATAAGGTCAATCATATGTTGAGATCCACTACATATAAATAAACTAAACTAGACATGCATTTTATCCAATTCTTTCATCCTTTGAAAATGTTAGTGAATGTTTTCCCGAGGTCAATTCTAAATATAATTATGATTAATTTCAATTTTTTGGATCCCTTGAAAATAATGAGAAATTCACGCTCACTTGCACTTTTGCATCACTTGTTTATAATCACATACTTTTTTGAATATATAAAATTCGTAGGTATGTACATTTGTTTTCTTTCTTACAACATTTTCTTGCATAATAAATGCCCAACATACAAGGTAAAATTCTTTCATTTCTTTGTTCTCTATTTTTTATTTACATACATTGAGAACAATGCATGATTTAGGTATGAGGGGAGTTTGTTTATATTATTGTATTAGTTTTTATTTTATTATTTTTAGGAAACTCAAAGTAAAAAACAAACACATATATTTTAAATTTTGTTTTGAGAAAAAAAAAATTATATTATGAGTTGGATTAATTCTAATAAGTGTCTGTGGAGTTGTAACTCATGAGTAGGATTAAATTATTTAGAACTCTTGAACCTTTGATTAGATGTGAAATCTTAGTTTGAAATATCATCTGGAATAAAATTATTTTCATAAGCATTTTTGTACTACACATTTACACTAACTCATAGTTATGGATATAAACTATGAGTCAAACAATTTCAAGAAAGAAGAAAAAGAAAAAAAAGTTGAAAATAGAATAAATAAAGGCCTAAATATAGATAAATACCCTAAAATTTTAATTTTTTTCACTTTGAGGATTATATTCTCAAAATTTTCAATTAGAGGATTATACTTTTAATTTTTTTCTACTTTAGTGATTGCCTCTTAATTTTTTTTCAATTATGGGATTAAACTTTTAATTTTTCCCAATTACGTCTATTTGATAGTGTCACGTCAAAAAATTGATGACATTGCAACGACACGTGACTAAAAAAATACTTAAGTGTAATATTAAGACTCATTTTAACAGTTATTAAATTAAGTTTTTGTACCAAAAAGAGTAATATAATACCATTATTAATTTTAAAAAGTAAATTTAATGACAATTTTACCCTTTTGTATAAAAAATAATAATTATATTGATTATTATGAAATAAACTTAAATTCGTGATATTAATCTATATTTAGGCCTTAGTTTTTTCTACCGTAAATTGGTAAAATTGTCATTATATTGATTATTAATCATATGAAATAACACTATTTTAATTAGTTGTACATTTATATATTTTAAAATATTATCATTATATTGATTGTTGATTTTTTTAAACTAAGTTTGTAATGTATTAAATTTACTTTAAAAAAAAGTAATAATGATCTTATATTTACCCTTTTTGATATAAAATTAATGAAATAAATATTAAAATGAGACTCAATATTACACATAAGCATTTTTTAGCCAAGTGACATTGTCATGTCATCAATTTTTGACATGATACTATCAATTAAACATAATTAGAAAAAATTAAAACTTTAGTCCTCTAATTGTAAAAATTGAGAATACAATCCCCAAAGTAAAAAAAACTTGAGAGTTTAATCCATTAATTAAAAAATTGGAAGACAACCGGTGACACCCCCAAAATAGGTATACATCACCCAACCTATTCTGAGTCGTCAAATACATGGCACATAAAACAACTATAACTTTATTACTACAATTGTCGTGCAAAATACAACAACACATTTGTTGTGAGTTTGATACAAATATATACCAACTGTGACTCTGGACACCAACTTGGATAGCACGTCACAATGACACCTTACATAAAGGTAAAGTCAATAATTGTTTTAGAAATTAAAATCTTTGGGAAATGCTCAAGAAAACCTTCGTACATGGGAGACCATGCGTCTAGGTTATGATAGATATCATATGCCCACAGAATTATCCTTGGTTGACCCAATAAACCCCAAAGAAAAACGAGAAGATTACTATCATGTTCTTTTCAATGGTGAGTCTTCTCTTGACATATAACTATCTCTACTGTCTGCAATTGAAAATTATATTTCAACCAAACTCCAAGATTATATAGGTAGTGTTCGTAGATATACTCAGCAAGTGGATGTGCACAACCCTGTCGTATGATAACACGAGGTTGTATGTCATTAGACATCTTGTATGATAGTGGCAAAACACCCTTCCAACATTGGGTTCACCTCACCCTATTCGGTTCACCAAAATTAAATATCAAATGACGTATACAATACGACACACTTATCTAAAGTTCTCAATAAAATTATTTTCATATTATTTAGGGAGAACCTCAACAGCTATAGACCACCGTTCTATTCCCCTGTTATCCCCGCTCGACCCGACAACACTCTTATTACCTGAAAGGAATTGTGAAGCAAACGGGTGAGCACAACTAGCTCAGTAAAGAATATCATGACTAAAGATAATTAAATTATCAATAGCCTTCATCAGTAATAAATCAGAGATTTAGAACATATGGTAGATGATAAAATTTTTCAACCATAGTTGCAGCGGAACGAGCAATCCATTAGAAAAGTCAAATAGACCATAAAGTCTATTATCTTCTCCATGTTAAAAGTCCACCAACAATGTTTTATCCTTGTAACATCAATCAATAGTTCCTGTCCATAATCATGTGAATAACTCATAATCATATTTGTAGTTCTAAATTCCTCTTCTCATTCAGAACGAAGATAATTTACATCACTTGTCTTTACCTGAAACATCAAAGATCATGGTTATACCAAATCACAGTTCCTGTTCATAATCATACTAATAAATTCATCTTTGCACTACGGGCCAAAGATATTCATCAACAGTTCGTCTTTGCACTACAGACTAAAGATATTCAACAATAGAACATCTTTACACTACGGGCCAAAGATATTCATCAACAGTTCATCTTTGCACTTCAGGCCAAAGATATTCAATAATAGGTCATCTTTGCACTATGGGCCAAAGATATTCAACAATAGGTCATCTTTGTACTACGAGCCAAAGATATTAATATATCAAAGAAATATATAATCATTTCAGAATTTATATAAATAATAATTATAACCATGTTGATCAATTCATCTTTGCACTTAAGCTAAAGATATTCAATTATTAATTCAATGTTCATGATCATACCAGTCAACAATTCATCTTTGCACTACTGGCCAAAGAGAACCCATAGTCACGATCATACCAATAATTTACCCATCTTTACACTCAAGTCAAAGAGAAATATCATCATTAGGGTTATAAAAATGTTATATATGATAATAAAAAATAATATGATCAACAACTGCATTTAATTTCAAGAGTAAGATTCATAAATCAACGATAATTTGGTCATAAAAAGAAACCAATTTTTGTCGTGAATAGTACCCGTGAATAGTAACTCATGAATAATAACTCGTGAATAGTAACTCATGAATAGTAACTCGTGAATAGTAACTCATGAATAGTAACCCGTATTCGTACATAGTACCGTATACATAAATAATATCATATACGTAAATACTGCCATATACATGAATATAGTGCCGTATATGTGAATAGTAACCCCGACATGAAAGGGTAGAAATTCCACAATAAAACTCATATCAATAATTCGGCATAATGATATTGAAGAAAATAATATCATTTAAGAAGAAAATAACATCCCTTAAAATCCCTTACAATCCCTTATAATCCCGTACCTCAAAAGAGCAGTACTTCTGACTGGAATATCGGATATGACGCTGAAGAAAACTTGCACTGATTAGCAACTCTCAAAGTATCAAAATACTCACAAAAATACGCTCGATAATATAAGGAGAGAAAACTTATGTTTCTGGTGTGATTTTCAATTCTAACTCAGCACTCTATTTATAGGAAAATGTTAGAACGCCAAAGCAGACTTGACCTGCAACCTGATGGCTTTACCTGCTACTATTCCCACCCACCACTTTTGAAATAAAATTTTAGCACATTTTTCACCAACCAAAGGTGGGGCCCACTCATTCTAGAATTTTTCACCAAAAATCATTTATAAACATAATTTTCGAATCAGTCACCTCTTAAAATTCATAACAAATCATACGTTAATTTTTAACGGTTCAAATTTTGTGGACATGTACTCAACTTATATATGTATAACATATCCAAAAATAACAACGATCCAACGGTCGGATTAAAAATTATAACTCACGCAATATATCTCAAGAACACTAATTTTTCGAATTATGAGTCCTTCGGACTAGTTTCATTCAAACAGTCACTATGAAAAATCCACAATGAATTTTTGAGTGATTCCAATTTCTACGGTTAGCATACTTCCAGGGCTTTCTTTTGATATATGGCTCATATCCTAACTCATTATACACAAAGAGGTATAGATTTTACAAAATCAAGTAATAAACTAATTTTTTGAAAATTTCCAAATTTTGTTCTTCATTTCGACAAAATACTAATAAAACACCTCAACATTAATTCCTTCATTTATATCCATATAAAAATATATATTTCCTTATCATATAAATCAATAATTAATTATTCACAAATAATATTACAGAATCAACAATAATGACAACCAGTCGTTCCCAGGAAAGAGGGGGCTTTTCGATAAGGATTTCTCCTTACTGGCGCGCAATTAGGTGACCAAACCTCTCCTTGACAGAACTTTCTAGACATTGCCAAAAATGTTATCTAATAATATTATCCAAATAATATGAATTATTGATCCGATAATGAGAAATACTATGCCGTGACAATTATTGAAACAACAATAATATAAAATATCAACGCAGCAATTATTGAATCAATAAAATAAAGTATTGAACAGTAATTACTATAACAATTATTGAGTAGTGCCTTCTTACGTAAGAATCAATAATTCACAATCATCGTGCAATACCGGTATCTTCTTGTGCAACCACGCATATTACTGTATTTTAACTACCAGGTATTCCAACAGTGTTAACAGTAACAACTACGTCGTTATTTATAAAAACTCAAACTTGTCGTTTTCTTCATCCAACAGTTATTCTGTTATGGGGCCCACAAATGGCTGCGCCGTCGTACGAATATTCTCCGACAACAAGAATATTCCATGATCAAACGAATATTTCCCAACAGAAATGAGTATTTTATAACCACTTGTGTATTTTGAAAATTTTATATATATCACCCTTAACTTTAAAATTTAATCAATTTAACCATTTACTGAATAATAATTATAAGAAAAATTGAATACTTTTATTTCATAAAATTCAGGGTCTTACACAACCCCAAAGTGGAATTTTTTTTTTAAAGTTCAGGGTAATAATCCATATTTAAGCCATAAATAAATAAATGTTTCAATGTCCATTGAACAAAAAAATTGGATATTCAAGTCTTAGGATGTATCGATACTCATGCTGAAAAGTGTGAGGGATAAAAGCAGTTTGACTAATTAGGTTTTGTGGCCTTTGTTACTCGAGTTAGCAAGCTCTAATGGGTGTCTTTACATAGTGGCGAAGCCACACAAACTTTGTGGGGTTAATCGACCTCACTGAAAAAAAAATGGTGTTATAATGCAAGGTAAATTATAAAATTTTAAGTATTATATATAAATTGACCCCATTAAAATTTTATAAATTTTCTGTTATACGGGGTCAAATTAAAAATTTATAACTTTGTCAATCAAATTTTAACCACATATGACTCATATCCTCTCAATATGTGTATCTCTCTCTATAATATTTTAAACTAAGTACTAATCTAATTTATATTATTTTTAAAAATAAATAATGAATTACTTACTTATGAACCGTTGTGATTAAAAAGTCTATTATGAGTCAATATAGTGTATATATACCATATATTATTACTCATTATATTTTCATTATAATATATATATATATATATATATATATATATAT
The DNA here is from genome assembly GCA_020205605.1 of Panax ginseng. Classification (NCBI taxonomy): domain Eukaryota; kingdom Viridiplantae; phylum Streptophyta; class Magnoliopsida; order Apiales; family Araliaceae; genus Panax; species Panax ginseng. Next base: position 144,473,790 of record CM035133.1, read on the forward strand.
ATATATATATATATATATATATATACACCAAAAAGTGTCAGTATTAAAAAAAAAATTGGCTAAAAGTACGCTTCAACCTCTATAAATTTCTTTGTAATTAGTAATAATTTCAATTTAATCGATAAAAATTCTGCTTCGCTTAATGCTCTTTACACCTAGTGTTCTAAAGTCAACTAGTTTGGGAGTAATTGATCCAACGCTCGCACATGTGTAATTCTGAAAAACCTAAAAAAAGAGACATTGCACAAGTCAAGGGGAAAGAAGTGCAAAAAATAAAAAATAAATAAAAATAAGTTTGCTTGATTTACATGGTAAAAATCCTTAATTACTAAGAGTTACATCACATACACATGGAATTAATTTTATGAATGATGGTATCTAGAATAAAGATTTGAGCATTTTTGATGATGTAAAAGTGTGCTTTTGAATTTAATCTTGTTTATATATAATTTCCATGTATACTTAGAAGTTTTTTTTAGATTTCATAATTGGTTAAACTAAAAAAGAATTTATTTTAAATTTTGTATTATATTCATTACAAACCTTCACGAGACACAACTCGTCCATTTGGAGTAATCTTAAGAGTTTAAAGGCTTGTTGCAAATGCTAAGTGCAATCGTCCTACGAAAAATGGAATAGTTCTAGTTTTCTTTTCTTTTATTTTACTCGAGTACGAACAAAAGTTAGGTATGGGGGTATATATTTGATATACACATTTTTATGCATTTTAATATTCTCATCCTTATTATTTTATAAATTTATTTTATTTAATTAATACATTATATTTGGTTTTGTAGGATTTATCAAGATAATTGTTCCCGTTTTTAAAGATGAAAAATGACTCTTGGAGGATTATCATAAAGAAGTTGAAGTCAAATCGGAGATAAAGGGATAAAAGAGCAAAAAGAAAGACCAAGTTCAGTGTACCCTAAATTATTATACAAATTATTTTAATTTTCCTATAAATAGATCTTTTGTTTTAGAGAGATGAGGGGAAGAAGATATTAGTTGCCTTATTTATTTGTTATTGAAATACTTTCTTTTTATATTTTTTATGTAATTTTAAATTAATTAAGAGATTTTGATATTTTATTATTAAGATACGATTTTTTTATAATGCATGTTTGCTCGAAGAAGTTTTGATGTGTTAAACTTAATCCTTAAAATTTCATAGTCTATACTTTCTCACGTTAATTGTAAAATTATTAAATTAAAGGGAATGGAGATGCAAACCATAATTAAGTTATAAAAATAGAAGAGATTAGATTATATGTTATGTTTATTTTTTAACGTATTCAAATTTGTAGATTGTTTACTCCTAATTAGTTTTTATATTCTAATTAGTTTAATTAAGAGTTAATCAATTATTTATTTTTAATTTTAATTTGTCTAAAATAGATATTAAAAATGTTTTAAAATTAATTTAGTCTCTGTAAATTCGACATGTATTTGCCAATTTTTCAATTTAATATTGTACATTCATAATTACATATTTTTATCGGATCAAGAATCACTCTTAAAACAAGCAAAATTTATTAGTGCCCTCAAACAAATTTGATGAATTCTGGTCAATTTTTTCGTCCGACATTCACAGACAAAACATCGTGAACACATAAACAATTCCATATCTTCAATGCCTTCAAAAAAAAATTACATATCTTATATAAGGTGTAAAATTATCACCTTATTTATATACATTTTATTGATCAATTGACTAACTTATCAAAAAATAAATTTTATATTTCTTTTTCTCTTAAAAAAAAATCACTTTATTTGTACGTACCATTCTTAATTTGCTCAATTTGGCCTTTGGATGGGCACCTCGCCTTTCCATTCATAAATTAACATCAAAATAAATAGGTTAATTTTTGTATCAACATAAAAGTAATTCATATAAAACTAACTTTAGAAGTCAATTCAGGTCGGGAGGTGATCTTTCTCTACGTGTCTGTCAGAACTGTATTAATTAATTGGACCTATGTTAAAGAGATATATTCCATAAATTACAGATTATCCCCCACTAAATTATTGTATTATATAGTTGTGAGTTGTGACCTCCAGCACTCCACTTGCACACTAATTAATTAATTAATTTAATTGGAGTTATTTGGAGCTAGGTTTTGTTTAATTTAAAATAATTTTGCAACAATGACAGCTGATACGGAATGCATGAAAATTAAATAAGAATAAAGGTACGCAAAATAATTAATAAATACTCATATTCCTGTAAATATAATATGAGTTAAAAAGTGTCTTAATCTATGTGCATATATAGATAAGTAAGCATTATGAATGACTTTAACTTAATTTATCATATCTTATTATTTAAAAATACACGTAAATTTTAACATAAATTTGTCGGTATATAAAACATTTCCCTAATTACATAAAACTCTCAAATACGTTTGGGGTCCAAAAGTGGAATTGTTTATGTGATAATTTTTTTGTACATTCAAAATCATATCTTATATAAGGTGTAAAATTATGTGGTAGCAATTACACAAGTTAAACAATTTTGTACATTCAAAATCATATCTTCAATGCCTTCAAAAAAAAATTCCATATCTTCAATAATAACTCTAGACTTGTAACCGTAATTATTGGAACAAATGGTCAATAATTATTCAAGTACAATCAACACATCACATGTTTTTGCAGTTGATCATGACGTCCTCCAAATATGTCTCCATACTAACGGATTCTAATAGGAAAATGCTAACTGAAATATATATATATATATATATATATATATATATATATATATATATATATTGTGACGCCCCCAAAATAGGTTCATTCCATCCAACCCATTTTGAGTCGTCAATAACATGGTACAGAAATAACTACAACTTTATTAATACATTTGTCATACAAAATACGACAACATATATACTGTGAATTTAAATACAAATATTGTCTTCTAGACAATATCCATACCCAAATAAAGTCCTCATTACAATTATTGATAAATTATTCTACAGAATAATGAGGACTACTAAAACAACTATCTTGAACCATCACTCCACACCCCAGAAGTAGTTCCCCGCTTATATTCTCGCCTCCGAGAAGAAAAAATGGAACAAAAAAAAAGGGTGGGCTCAACTAGGCCAGTAAAGAATATTATGACTAAGATAATGTACAACAAATTATCATTAGTCTTCAACAGGAAAAAATCTGATAGAATACAACGGACAACAAGTTTTAGATCAACAACTGCAGCAGAAACAACAATTCATTAGAAGAGTTAAGTAGAGAATGAAATCTACTATCATCTATGAATTTAAAAATCCATCATCAATATTTTATCCCTGTAACATCAATCAATATTCATCTTTGCACTACAGACCAAAGATATTCATCATTCGGTCATATTTATCTCAACACCTGTACATCTTTGCACTACGAGCCAAAGATATTTATAAGAAATTCATTCATCTTTATACTACAGGCCAAAGATATTCAATAATATCATCATTTAGGACTGAGGATGATGAAAAAATATTTTACTGAAAACGAATCCAGTGAAACAAAAGAACAAATATTAAGGATTCGTACTTTAACCAAACCGAGTTCAAAAATACTTCATAAATAATCATAGTGAAGTAAAATTCAAGAATGATCAAAACATGGATAAAATCAAAGCTAGTATCCATAATAGATATCTTGGATAAAAAATGAAAATTTAATTTTTTTGTGAATAGTCTTATATTCATGAATAATCTTTATATATCGTGAATAATGTCATATCGTGAATAGTAACCCAACACTAAAAGACAAAAATTTCACAAGAAAAATTATCATGCTTCGTGAATAGTAACTCGTGAATAATAACTCATGAATAGTAACTCGACATAAAAAGATCAAAATTTCACAAGAAAAATCTTACCAATATTCCTAAGATAATGATATTGAAAGAAATAATATCATTTAAAAAAAATAATATCCACTTACCTCGAAAAAGACGATCTTTTCGATTTGAAATCTTCGGATATAGTCTTTGAAGAAACTTGCTTGCAGTATAGCAACACTCAAAGTATCAAAATACTCACAAGAATACGCTCGATAATATAGAGAGAGAAGTAGAGAGAAAACTGAGTTTTAAATTGTGATTTTTAATTCTAACCTAAGCACCCTATTTATAGGAAATTTCTTAGAACACCAAAGCAGAAAATTTAATAAAATAATAATATATTTATACAAATTTCCTTAGCACACCAAGAATCTGAATTCAGAAACTTATCACATGTTTAATGAGGCCACAAAATGTAAAAAACGTTTTTCTTTAAAAAAATAATTAAAACTTCTAAAAATCAATTATTTCGGAACTTCGAAACTTCAATAATTCATAATAAATAGTCATTTTGTCACAAAAATTCGAACCACATGTCCTTTCCATAGGAAATTTCATTCTCTATAACTTTGCAGAAGAAAGTTTTTCCAAATTCCAAACAGAAATTGACCGAAATCCACAAACGGACGATTTTACAAGCTATAATCAAATTTCAGTCAAGAAATGGGGTCCATCGACACACAAAACATGTGTTAATCATTTAATGCCACAAAAATACTCTTCCTCCTCATATACTCATATATCCCACATTCATTGGAAAAATATCACCATTATTATATTATTAAAATAATATATTTGAATGAATTATTTTATCAGAAAAAGATAAAATATTAATTTTCAACAATTATCACATTAAAAAATTTCTCCATCTACATCCACATAAAATCAATATTTTCCTCATCATATAAATCAATAATTAATTATTCACAAATAATATTACAGAATCACAATCTTGACAAACTAGCGGTTCCTCAAAGAGGGGGCTTTCCAATAAGGATTTCTCCTTACTGGCGTGCAATTAGATGACCAAACCTCTTCTTAGACAGAACTTTCTAGACATTGCCAATAATGTTATCTAATAATATTATTCCAATAATATAAATTATTACTTTGATAATAAAAATACTGTGCAGTGACAATTATTGAAACAACAACAATATAAAATATCAACGTAGCAATTATTGAATCAATAAAATAAAATATTGAATAGTAATTACTGTAACAATTATTGAGTAGTGCCTTCTTACGTAAGAATTAATAATTGGTGCAATACTGGTGTAATCTCTTGTTTTTAACCACCGAGTATTCCAACAATTATAATACGGTAACAACTACTTCTGGCCATTTATAAACAACTTATATTTGTCGTTTTCTTCATCCAATCGCTTTCCGTTATGGGGTCCACACAAGGCTGCGCCGTCATACGAATATTTCCCGACAGCAAGAATATTCCACGACCAAACGAATATTCCCCGACAACAATGAATATTTTATAACCACTTGCTTATTTAAAAATATTTGCGCATTTTACCCATAACTAACCACATTAATCAAATCAACCCTTACTATTTCAAAATAATAAATAAAGAAAATTCCATTTTATTTAAAAAAATAAATTCGGGGTCTTACAACCTCCCCTCCTTATGAAATTTCGTCCTCGAAATTGACGTACGTACCTGGTGTTTCAAAAAGGTGAGGATACCTCATTACTCCCGGTCATTTCTTCAATAGCATGGTTCCTCCACAAAAATTTGACTTGTTGTATGACCTTTGTACGTAAGACATGCTCCTTCCTATCCAAAATCTTGATAGGTACCTCCTCGTACGTTAAGTCTTCGACTATCTCGTCCGGTTCTAACTCAATAACGTGGTTCGGGTCGTCCACATATTTACGTAACATCGGTACGTAAAAAACGTTATAAACACGCAACATACTTGGCGGTAAAACGAGTCTATAGGCCACAGTTCCTATTCGATCGAGAATTTCAAATGGATTAATAAATCGAAGGTTTGAGCTATCCTCACATCACCGATTCTTGCTTTTGAAATAACAACTTCTTGCACCTCCTTCTTCAAATTCATCAGCTTCGGTGTGTAGCTTGAATAGCTTTAACTTTATCGATTAAAGTCGATTATACTCGTATATTATCACGTGGGTACCTAGAGTTTTCATCTCCATCTCTATTATTTGTAAGTTATACGAAATGAGTCTTTGACAATATCGTACTCGTACTGCATCGTATCGATCGATATTCTACTCAACACGCCGCCTACCACCACGTTAAGCTTTTTCGAGGATGGTATGGTCGAACATGTGCCAAAATGAGTCTCCTTTTGAGTTCTTGAAGCTCTTCCCACATTCCTTGCTCCATTCGAATTTTGTATCTCTTCGAGTCAGATGAGTTAATGGAGTAGCGATTTGAAAAATCTTTCCACGAATCTCGATAATAACCAACTAAGCCTAGAAAGCTACGTATTTCGATTCTTGACTTAGGTTATACTCAACTGTGACTCATATCCCAATCTTGGATAACACGTCACAATGGCACTTATCGGTTTACTACTGCATGCGAATATATGTCCCCTACGAGATGCGGCGGTGCATTCCACAAAGGAAGTCACCGGTTAGAGGCTCGGGTATCAACTTCTACGATTGGATTTTTAACTCTTGAAGTTCAATAGGAGCCATTCGATATGAGATTTTAGAAATGGGTTTTGTCTGGGATTTAAAGTCGATACAAATTTAATATCACGCTTTGGGGAGTAGGCGAAAGAAATTTTAGAAATACGTCGGAAATTCACTAACAACAGAAATATCATTCAAATCTGACGTATTTTTGTTCAAGTCCATGACATGGCTAAGAAAGCTTGAAATCCGTTTTTCAATAAATGAATGGCTTTATGGCTTGATATGAAAGAGTTTGACTTCAATGGTTTGGTTGCTTGAATTCAAATAACAGGTTGCTTAGGAATATAAAAACTAACAACCTTACGAAAGAAATCAATTTTGGCATGATGAGTAGTTAACCAATCAATCCCTAAAATCACATCAAAAGCAAGTATCTTTAAAGAGATAAGATCAACAGGTAATGTGATGGTGTCAACTTGGATCAAACAAGATTTATAAACAGTGGATGTAACGAAAGATTCTCCTAACGGAGTCTCCACAGATAGGTCAAAGTCTAATTTCTCCGAAGTCAAGTTTAAACGTTGAACGCAAGCAAGAGAGATAAAAGAATGGGTAGAACCGGTATCTAATAAGGTATAGACTTCGCAAGAATTTATAATTAACTAACTCGTGCTAACTTCGTTCGGGTTCCTCGCATTCTGAGAAGTCACGAAAAACGCTCTTCCAGGAACCGCCGACTTTGTTTTGTCCGTATCCGCCTTTGGTGTCATCGTCCAAGCTGGACTTGATTTCGCTGCAGGACAATCTCGAGCTATATGACCATCTTTTCCATAACTAAAACATACCTTGGAAGGCTGTGAACAGTTTGGACTTATATGTCCCTCCTCTCCGCATTTGTAGCATCTAACTGGTGGTCGTTCTCCTCCCCTAGAATTTGTTCTTTGGTCTTTGGTCTTTGCTTCTTAGAAGCGTCTTCCCGTCATCGTTAAATCTTCTCTTCTTGAATTTTCCACTTGAGTTATTTCTTCTATTATCTTGGCCATGATTACCACCGAAGTGGTTACCATTTCTGGCACGATAATTTCCTCCACGATGGTTATCATTGTCCCGATGGCCGTTGCCACCGGTATGATTATCATCGAGTTGTAGGTCGCCCGGTTGAACAGACTCATTATCTCGCTCTAATAATTGAGCCATGTTCACAACATCTGAATATAGAGAAAATTTATGAGAAATGAGATATTGACGTATGTCGGGTTTCAAACCTCTCAAAAACATCCGCGTCATACATTCCTCATTCTCTACCAAATGAGGTGCAAACTGGATAACTCATGAACTTACATCTCGTCTTTGGACACCCAATCGTCATGTTATTACATTCTAGTCTAATAAACTCTACCTCCTTCATATGATGAATACTTTCGGGAAAGTACTTGTCATTGAACGATTTTGAAATGTTTCCCAAGACATCTTTGAGTGTGGATGGATGGAGTGCGCTTCACGATTCCCACCAAGAATCGGCCTCATTCTGGAACATAAAAGTGGCGAATGGAACCTTACATTCTCCGTGCATCCCAAGACATCGAATATCTTGGTAATTTATTTAACTCACGTCTCTCGCCTTAATCGGATCCGGCTTTCCCCGAGTGCTGGTGGTCCCAACTCTTTGGGCTGCTTGCGTTTGTGAAAAGCGTGCGTTGCTATCATTTTCACCTATATTTTTTTACACGAGTCTCCCTCGTATGATTTTGCATGAATTGTAAAAAGCTTCTAAACATCCTGTCGTTCATCATCTGCTCAGTGGTGTTGTTCACAGGAAGAACATTTCCAGCCTGTTGCGCGTTCTACTCATTGGTGGGTAAATGAGTCTCCACGGTCTCATTTACTCCACTGTTAACATTCTCAGTCGACATTCTCAAATACTGCCATAAAATAAGGGTTAATTAAAGAAATTAAAATACCACATAATATTCCTATACTCTAACCAACCAACAAATAAGCTTAGGTAGGACATACTAGCGAAGGATTTACTCGTCTCTCCCCTCCTAGTTCTATTCCCCGATCTCCACCAGAGATCATATTCCTAAGCTCTGATACCAACTGTGACGCCCCCAAAATAGGTCCATTCCATCCAACCCATTTTGAGTCGTCAATAACATGGTACAGAAACAACTACGACTTTATTAATACATTTGTCGTGCAAAATACGACAACATATATACTGTGAGTTTAAATACAAATATTGTCTTCTAGACAATATTCATACCCAAATAAAGTCCTCATTACAATTATTGATACACTATTCTATAGAATAGTGAGGACTACTAAAACAACTATCTTGAACCATCACTCCACACCCCGACTAGTTCCCGCTATATTCTCGCCTCCTGAGAAGAAAAATGGAACAAAAAGGAAAAGGGTGAACTCAACTAGCCCAGTAAAGAATATTATGACTAAGATAATGTACAACAAATTATCGTTAGTCTTCAACGAGGAAAAATCGATAGAATACAACAGAATGACAAGTTTTAGATCAACAATGCAGTGAAACAACAATTCATTAGAAGAGTTAAGTAGAGAATGAAATATACTATCATCTATGAATTTAAAATCCATCATCAATATTTTATCCTGTAACATCAATCAATATTCATCTTTTGCTCTACAGGCCAAAGATATTCATCAGTCGGTCATATTTATCTCAACACCTGTACATCTTTGCACTACGGGCCAAAAATATTTATAAGAAATTCATTCATCTTTGCACTACAGGCCAAAGATATTCAATAATATCATCATTTAGGACTGAAGATGATGAAAAAATAATTTTCAGAAAACGAATCCAGTGAAACAAAAGAACAAATATTAAGGATTCGTACTTTAACCAAACCGAGTTCAAAAATACTTCATAAATAATCATAGTGAAGTAAAATTCAAGAATGATCAAAACATGGATACAATCAAAGCTAGTATCCATAATAGATATCTTGGACAAAAAAAATGAAAATTTAATTTTTACGTGAATAGTCCGTATTCATGAATAATGTCAGATATCGTGAATAATTATCGATATGTGAATAAGTAACTCCGACACTAAAAGACAAGGATTTCACAAGAAAAATTATCATGCTTCGTGAATAGTACTCGTGAATAGTAACTCATGAATAGTAACTCTGACATAAAAAGATCAAAATTTCACAAGAAAAATCTTACCAATATTCCGATATAATGATATTGAAAGAAATAATATCATTTAAAAAAAATAATATCCCTTACCTCGAAAAGACAATTATTTTAATGGAATCTTTGGATATAGTCTTTGAAGGAAACTTGCACCGTATAGCAACACTCAAAGTATTAAAATACTCACAAGAATACGCTCGATAATATAGAGAGAGAAGTAGAGAGAAAACTTCAGTTTCTGGTGTGATTTTCAATTTTAACCTAAGCACCCTATTTATAGGAAATTTCTTAGAACACCAAAGCAGAAAATTTAATAAAATAATAATATATTTATACAAATTTTCTTAGCATGCCAAGAATCTGAATTCAGCAACTTCGGAACTTCAATAATTCGGAACTACCAAAAATCAATTATTTCGGAACTTCGGAACATCAATAATTCATAATAAATAGCCCTTTTCTCACAAAAATTCGAACCACATGTTATTTTCATAGAAAATTTCATTCTCTACAACTTTGCAGAAGAAAGTTTTTCCAAATTCCAAATAGAAATTGACCGAAATTCACAAATGGACGATTTTACAAGCTATAATCAAATTTCAGTCAAGAAATGGGGTCCACCGACACACAAAACATGTGTTAATCATTTAATGCCACAAAAATACTCTTCCTCCTCATATACTCATATATCCCACATTCATTATAAAAATATCACCATTATTATATTATTAAAATAATATATTTAAATGAATTATTTTATCAGAAAAAGATAAAATATTAATTTTTAACAATTGTCACATTAAAATTTTTTTCCATCTATATCCACATAAAATTAATATTTTTCTCATCATATAAATCAATAATTAATTATTCACAAATAATATTACATAATCACAATACTGACAACCAGGTAGTTCCCAGGAAAGAGGGGGCTTTCGAATAAGAATTTCTCCTTACTGGCGCGCAATTAGATAACCAAATCTCTCCTTATACAGAACTTTCTAGACATTGCCAATAATATTATCTAATAATATTATTCCAATAATATGAATTATTGCTCTGATAATAAAAATACTGTGCAGTGACAATTATTGAAACAACAACAATATAAAATATCAACGTAGCAATTATTGAGTCAATAAAATAAAATATTGAATAGTAATTACTGTAACAATTATTGAGTAGTGCCTTCTTACGTAAGAATCAATAATTGCTGCAATACCGTGCGCTACTGTGTTTTAACCACCGAGTATTCCAACAGTATTAACGGTAACAACTACGTCGTCATTTATAAACAACTTATATTTGTCGTTTTCTTCATTCAATCGCTTTCCGTTATGGGGCCCAGACAAGGCTGCGCCGTCGTACGAATATTCCCCGACAACAAGAATATTCCACGACCAAACGAATATTCCCCGACAACAATGAATATTTTATAACCACTTGCTTATTTAAAAATATTTACGCATTTTACCCATAACTAACCACATTAATCAAATCACCCCTTACTATTTCAAAATAATAAATAAAAAAAATTCCATTTTATTTAAAAAAATAAATTCGGAGTCTTACATATATATATTCAAAAATCTGGCCAACCTAAACATCCATAAAAGAAAGGTAACTTATTAAACAAACGCTCCTCCGGGAAACTGTCACATAAAAGGTGAAACAAAAGTAATCCTCCATACATGTATTTAGTATGTTTATATATGGATTGCAGATCCCATGCTAGTGGGGTTATTTAATCATGTTGTATTCATATTTTAAATCTTTCCTTTTCACTATTTTGTACTATAATATATTGTTAATGGACAAACTTGTATATAAAATGAATTGAAAAGAGGACATGATCAAAAGATAAATGGATAAAAGATAGTGTAGTATTATATGTACCTAGCCTACATTCATGGAGAAAGTTTTAATGACCCATTTTGATCATTTTTCACACTTGGATCATACTCCTTACATTCAATAAAAAGAAATTTGCCAAAAAAAACTTTTTCAACAAAAAGAGTTTCATTTTTCTTTTTAATTTTAATGATACTAAAAATAATATAATGTTCATCACAACTTTACTATTATGTCATCAATACTAAATAAAACACTCAATAAATTTAATAGAAAACACAAAACAAAAATATCTTTAAAGTTTTCAAATTTGCAAAATAGATTTTTTTTTCTTCGACTTAAAAACACTTTTGACACTGTAACTTTTTGAATTATAAAAAAATAAACTATACTATTTAATGTCGAAGACATTGAACCATAAAGTTTCCCAATTTTGAGACATTAAATCTTATGATTATCGAAAAATTTGATGAGACTTTACATGATACTATCAAGTAATGTAAGGTGGCTGTTAACGTCAAATTTTGTACGTTTGGCGAAATTTCAAAAATAGCAGGCTAAAACAACGCTAACAGTTTATTATATTGTTGTGAAATTAAACTCACGAAATACACATAGATAAACATACACAAATTGTTGTAAGGGATACAAATTGTTGTTGGAAACCGAATTGAGAAAAAACCACGGAGAGAGAAGAAATCCACTATAAAATAATAACGGGAATACAAATTATTTATTTGTGTTCTATCTCCAAACCCTTGCTTATTGTTGTATTTATAGATGTCATGTCCACTCGAATCCAATTACGAGTAGGACTCCTTTTTAGAATTATCTTATAACTGCAATTAATATGATCAATTCCTTCTTATCCCACCAAATAAGGAAACACAATCTTACTTTAATAAGGACTCTCTCACTATTTGAGCAAGCTGTTAAAATAAATGTATATAGGCCAACACCAGATCCGGACAATTAAATAAATTGGGTTACACCTTGACTAGACCCAAAAAATTACATCCCAACAGTGGCTTTAAATGAGATTTTCACGCCTATTTCTGATAATTATATATTTTTATGTCTCAAATTTCTACAATTATAAGATTCAATATTTTAAATTAAACATTGTGAAAATTAAGAAAGTTACAAACCCGAAAGTGTTTATTGATCAACTTTATATCGATCCGGATCTTAAGCTCACCCCTTATCCAACTCACTCGAGCTCACCCCTCTTTAACGACGGATCCGGCGACGGTTCGGTCATACAACCGTCGTCTATACTTTTAGCGACGGACAATATATAGCGTCGCTAAAAGTATAGACGACGGTTGTATGACCGAACTGTCGCCGGGTCTGTCGCTAAAGAGGGTGAACTCGGGTGAGTTGGATAAGGGGTGAGCTTAAGATCCGGACTCAACTTTATATTTTAATTTTTTTATGAAATGGAAAGAGTATTACATAAGAATGATCACATTATAAGTTGTAAGAGTATTCACAACAGTTTTCCTAATAAATTCTATATCCTCAACTTTGAAGAATACATCAACAAATCATTATCCAACAGTTTTCTTATTCTTATTTAATTCTCTATTTCAACCTGGATTTTACTCCTCAGGATGAAGGAGTCAAAAGACGATTCTCTATGTATGCAAAATGACATTTCACACCTTCATTTAAGTGGACAACTCATCAATCATTATCCAACTCGTCTTCATTTTAAAATTATAAAATTAATATTGACTTATTTTTAAAAAATTAATTTCAAACGTATTCAAATTTAAAATTGATATAAATTTATTTAATTCATATCAATATAATTATAAATATTATAAAAGTACTATTGATTATAAAATTTATTAATTTTAAAATTTAAATGAATCATATTAAATTTAAATTTAAAAATATCACAAATTAATTTTTTAATAGTTAGTATTGATATTATGTACATTTGCACTTACAATCCATTCAATACTCACTCCATAAATTACTTAAAATTTAAAATAAAATAAAAGTTATTTTACGTTGAAATACAATTGATAAATTATACTCTCTTTTATAAATTATAAGATTATTATTAATTTTTATAAGTCAATTTGATGCATTCTCACATTTAATAATTTTGCTAAAATTGTAAAAAATAATAAAATTTATAAGTAGTAGTATTTTCTTTCTAAATAAGTTAAAATATGTATTGATTAAATTTATATTAATTTTAAATTTAAAAATATCACATACTTACTTTAAAAAAAGTAATAAATTAATAGCGATTTTATAATTAAAAACAAGAGGTTGTGGTTACAACCGTCAAAACATGCTTTGACTGTTGGAACTTTCAAATTTTAACTTTTGAATTTCAATTTTCATTATTTAAGGAATAAATATAAGGAACTTGTTAGGTACATTATGAAAAAATTGAATCTCTATCCTACAGAATGAGACAATATTAATACAGAGTATGGATAGAGATAAGAAAACTATTATGAATGCTCTAAAAAACATTAGATAAATTGTGATATGAGAAATTACTCGATTCATTTACTTTATTTTAGAATTCACATTAGTGGCACAATATCGTAATTGATTTTAATTTATAATTGTTAAAAATTGATCACATACACGCACACGACAATAAATAATTAACACATATGTAAGACTCTGAATTTTATGAAAAAAGTATTCAATTTTCTTATATTTATTATTTTATTTAGTAAGTGGTTAAATTCATAAAAGGTTAAAGTTAAGGGTGATATTTGAGTCTGGAATGATGAAATTAGTAAAAATAGACTATAAATACAAAATTTGTCGGGGTTAACTTTTTGACAAAAAAGTCAACAGTTGACTTTTTCGAAAAAAGTACTTTAAAAATTCAAAAATAAAAATGTTGTTAAAAACATTGAGGGGATTTTTATGAAGTATTTGATGTAAATATTTCTTAATTTATGGACCCCTATTTACCCATTTTTTAAAATAATCGGTCGAAAATTATTTAATATAATAAAGGTGGGGCCCACATGTGAATTATGAAATCTGAAAATGGGGGTAGGAGGAGTTATCTAAATGGAGGGTATATATATATATATATATATATATATATATATATATATATCAGATTTGATCAAGTCCGGATTCCTGACTTGATCAAATCGAACCCATTATTATTATTTTTTTTTTTTTTTTTAAACTACTAAAAAAATTTATGAAACTTTTTTTTGACAGTTTATGCAGACATGTTTTGTTGTATGTATCCAAATCACACCAAAAATACTATTTTATGTAAAAAAAAAAGTTCTATAATTTTTAATTTTTTTAGTAGTTTAAAAAAAAAAAAAAAAAAAGATCTAGATTTTAAATCACATCGAGAGTCCTGACAGATCCGACTATATATATATATATATATATATATATATATATATATATATATATATATATATATATATATATATATATATAAACACATGTTATTATAAACCAACTCGATTTTATAATAACATGTGTCACGGAAAGGATTAGAAAATGGGGTTGGGGTGGGGGGGAAGAAATCGATGAAGTGTCTATATATATATATATATATAATAAGTTTTATTTTATTAGATTATAAATAGAATATATTATATTTTATTTAAAGTTTTTGTTTTATTAGAATATTTTATTGTACAGTAATGAATAGTAAATCAAATTTTTTCAAAAAGTTCTACCAAGAGTTACTTGTGGTTTTCCTTCCGCTCGTTCTACGTGAATAAATTCTAAATAATATCCTTTCCATTCTCCTATAAATAGGATGCTTAGTTAGAATTGAAAATCACACCAGAATCAGAGAATTCTTCTTCTATAATATTGAGCGTATTTCTTTCGAGTTTTAGGAAGCTTTGAGTGTAGAAAACAGTGAAAGTTTTCTTCAAGAATATATCCATTATACCAGTTAGAATACTCTTCTTTTTGAGGTAAGGATTATTATTTATTTCATATTCTAAAGAGATATTATTTTTCGTATTCGTATGATTATTATTATCGTTCAATATTCATTATATTCGTTTAATATTCGTAAGAAATATTATTTCCGTTCAATATTCGTAAGGGTTATTATGTTTTTTCCATATTCTGAAGAGATATTATTTTCGTTCAATATTCGTAAGGGGTATTATTTCTTTTGTATTCATGAAGAGAGTTATTTTCTTTCAATACTCGTAAGGAGTATTATTTATTTCATATTCTGAAGAGATATTATTTTTTCGTATTCGTATTATGAATATTATTTCGCTCAATATTCGCAAAGAAATATTATTTTCATTTAATATTCGTAAGGAATATTATATTAGTCAATATTTGGAAGGAATATTATTTTCGCTTAATATTAAATAAGGGATATTATTTTTGTTCAAGATAAATGAAAAATAATATTTTCTTCCATACTATATAGTATGTAAGTAATATTATTTCGTTTCAGATTTCGAATTCTATATTCATTTTTGTTAAAGTTTTGGCTTCTATACTCCATGAAATTAGTAGAATATCCTTGATATTTGCGCTTCATCTAGTATCTTTTCGTGAAAATATTATTCTGAGCATTCTTGATAAGTTTTAACTTTTTCATGTCGGAGTACTATTCATGGGGTTACTATGCCCGAAGTACTATTCATGGGGTACTATTCACTCGGGCACTATTCACCCAGGGCACTATTCATGACAAAAATTGATTTGTTTTCGGTCCAAATCATTTTTGATATAATATTATTCTTAAATTTTACTCCACAAAGAAATATCATGTTGACAATTTGGACATTATTGAATTCTGGATTAAAGTATAAATCTTTAAAATTTATCCTTGATCTCGTTTGATTGAATTATTATATCATTGTCATCATCCTCGTGCTAATATTGTTATGAAAGTCATCTTTGGCCCGTAGTGCATAGATGGACTTGGTATGATTATGACCAATGATTATTCGGTATAATCATGATCGTAATGTTACAAATGATGTGGTAAAAATCCTCATTGGCCCGTATTGCATTAATGGATAATTTTTGGTATGATCATGACCATGGGTTCTCTTCGGCCAAGGGTGAAAAGATGAATTGTTTTATGGCGTGATCATGACCGTTGATGAATACACGAATATCCTTGGCCCGTAGTGCATGGATAATTCGTGGTCGTGATATTAATGAATATCATTAGCCGTAGTGCAGGGGTGATTCAATGATATGGATTATTTATTAAGCTGAGTCAACGATAAAATTGATGATAAACCTTTTAATTTATAGAAGATAGTAGATTTTATGCTCTACTTGACTCTTCTAATGGATTGCTTGTTCCGCTGCAGTTAAACTTGATGTTTGTTATATTTTATCAGTTTAACACTGTTGAGGGCTAACGATAAATTATTCTGCATTATCTTAGTTATAACATTTCTTACTGGGCTAGTTGAGCTCACCCTTTTTCTTTCATTGTTCACTTCAGGAAATGAGAACGTAGCCGGGACTAGTCGGGAAACGGAGTGACGGTCTAGATATTTGCATTAGTAGTCCTCACTATTCTATGAAATAGTGTGATAATAAATGTATTGAGGACTCCATTTGAGTTTGAATACTGTCTAGAAGATAATATTCGTATTAAAACTCTCAGTTTATGTTTTGTCGTATTTTACACGACAGTTGTATTATTAAGTTGTATTTGAATTTTGTACCATGTATTTGGCGACTCAGAATGAGTGATGTATACCTATTTTGGGGACGTCACAACAGAGATTTATGTGTTTCCCCAATTTAAGTACGACCACGAGAGTGACGTTATATTTTATTAACTGAGTACATGGGGTTTTACAATAGAAAATATATATAAGTGCTAATTCTATTTCAACCCTAATTCACATTATAGCCTAAATACCCATAATACCTTGTAACACCGTACCATACTGTGGGAGGCTACGCTTGGCACACCCGCGCACACCCCCCAACCTTTGGTTCAAAACCCAATGGGTCAGTACTTCGCTCCATTTTGTTCGGTCGTTTCGCTCCCTCACTCCGCTCTGCACTTGACCTTTCTCAAAAATTTCTTAGTTATCAGCCACAAATTCTAACAATAATCACAATCAAATCTTCTATATATGGATTTCATTCCCATGTTAGTGGGATCAATATATTTAGTATGTTTATATATGGATTTCATTCCATTGCTAGTGGGGATTATTTAATCATGTTGTATTAATATTTTAAATCTTTCCTTTTCACTGTTTTGTACAATATATTGTTAATGGACAAACTTATATCTAAAATGAATTGAAAAGAGAACATAAAAGAAATATAAATAGATAAAAGATAGTATAGTATATTAACTTAGCCTGGATTTTTTAATAATTAAATATTATTTTATTTTATTTTATAAAAGAGTAATTGAATTGGAAAAGATAAATTTATAATTTTTTTTATTTTGCTTGAAAAGTTAAATTCTCTTAGTAGATGATTAAATAATTGATTTAATTAAAATTAAGGAGTCCATTAGGGTTTTGGTAACTCCTATATTAGTTAGACTTATATTTAAAGGGCGATAAATGTAACCCTAATCCTATTTATTGATTTTTTGCCTAAAATTTTTTTATGCACTGCAACACTTTAGAAAAATCATAATTAATTAATCTCATGTCGAAATTAAGTGAATTCAAAGTCTATTTCTTTAGTTTTTTGTCCTCTACAATTGTAAAGAAGGAAGTAAAGTTATTTGACGTCATCCTCATGCCTTAAATTGTTGAAAACCACAATATATCCCAGTTCATGTCACTATTTTCAGTCCTAATTTTAAAAATCCATAACTCAGTCATATTAAATCTTAATCAAGATATTCTTAAGCCTATTTTGTGTATCTTTTCGAGGGCTAAAATTTTTGTGAGGACATGAAGAGATTTTAAAGATTCTAGAAGTCCCGAAATTTGATTCTTTTGTTGCAGAGATTTATAAAAAGACAAACAAGGAAGGTAAATATTATTTTGTATTTTGATTTTAAGTTTAGTTATACGTGTTTTTAAATTAGAGATTATTCCTAAGCAAAATATAGACATGAATTCGCAAAAAGAGAAGATGAATTTATATAAAAAATAAAATACGATTGAATATAAAGTTAAAATCTAAAAATCAGACCAGTGGATTGTTTTAACTTTTTGATATGTTATACTTATATAAGATAAGAATAGTTTCACCAATTTTTAACCGTTAAAAAATAACGTATGATTTGTTATGAATTTTAAGATGTGGCTAGTCTGAAATCTTCGTGACAGAATTTTCAGCAACAAGTTCTAATATTTAAAAATGTATAAGTACTTAATAATTTTAAATCAAATAGAGTTATTCTTGAGGCTAAATTGAATTATTTGAAGTCTAGTTTATGTTAAAATTATTTAATTTGAAAAATAATTATAAAATCATATTGGTATGAGCAATACAATGAACTGAGGTTTTAAAAATAAATTGTCATATTGAGGTTTAAGATTTCTTAACTTTCTCTAGCCATTGATTTTTATGCTTTGGAGGTATTAATAATAATCTAAGAAGAATAACTAAAGGCCACTTGAATGGTTTAAAAAGTGTTTTATAATTAGTAGGTTGAATTGTATAGTACTTAAGTTGGAGTGAATATGTTTAGGTGATGAATATATAAGATTTTATATCGGATATCGTTGATGTTTGAGGTTAAAATTTTGTGGTGTGTTCAATAAGTGAATTTGACTATTAGGTATCAATTTTGTACTCTTTCAGCGATACTATTTTAGTTTTAATTATCCGTGTTGCTCCTAAATATGGTCAATTTGACAATTTATAAATTTGGTTTGCCCAGTCGAGAAATGATCATCCTTGATCTAAAATTCATATATATATTTCATATCATAACGAAATTGCTTGATTCTTGTTTCCTTAGAAAGCTCTGTTAGTTATCTACATGTTTTGTGAAATAGCATTTTGTCCAATTCTGCCTCTAAACTGAATTTATATTATAATTTGTAAAACATGTTCGATCTGTCTAATTTTTTGTTCAACAACATAATAGTTTCGTTGTAAAATTCATCTAGAACTTATTTTCATTCGGATTTGAGTGATTCTTGATTTGTTGAAAAGTTCTTCCAGCTATCCAAAACTTTCTTGCAATATTAGTTTTATCCCTGATATTCACGCTTGATTTATTTCAGTTTTAGTAAAATAGGACAAATTTTGTTCATAATCCTTGTGTTATTTTTCGTGTGTAAGATCATATATATTTGAACAACCCTTTGTCAAAGGGACTCATTGAGACTTTTGCTATATTCGCATTAGTGCATATAGGCTTGTTGAAGCCATTAGGGAGTGATAAGGTGGTTAGACGGGGAACATTATTAACATATTTGCATTTGGTTAATCTTCGAGATTAAATATGTGACCTTACCATCCTATGTTATATTTAATTCTTCTTTGAAATTATCTTGTTGTGCACAACATTGTGATTTTACGTTCCCATTAGTTTATTGGTTTTCGACACAATGTTGATATATTAAATAATTTGTTAGTAGTACGTATTCGTTTATCCATTCCACTCATTTGATTGTATTATGAATATTGTGTTATATTTGTGTATCTATATATTTGTACTGGACATTTGACTCATGCTATATTTTTCTTCCGGTAAGTTTATAGGGGTGATTCAAAGTTGTTTGAGGAGAGCTTGCTTTTGACCATCTAAGTTGATTTGATTTTAGATTTTCATTAATTTGATTATTGTGTAAATTTAGCAAAATTTTATTTAATTCGACATGTATAAATTATTAGCTATTAAATATTTTATAATTTATTAGTGTTTTATTTGTTTATTTGATATTTATTGTGCTTTGCTCGTTTCCTTTCTTAAAAAAAATGAATTTTAAGTCGCTAAACATTATGATCACTTTAAACTGATATGACTTTGTCTAAAAATTTAACAATTATAAAATTCAATGTTTTAAAAATTAAACATATATTACGATTTACTTTCTCAAATAAAGAAGTTACAAAACCAAAAGTGGCCTTTGACCATCTCTCTCTCTCTCAAGTGAAATGGAAGGATTATTACGTAAGAATGATCACCTTATAAGGTGACAAAATAAATTGCGAACTGAGAAATTACTCAATTCATCTACATTATTTCAGCATTCACATTAGTTCCACAATATCATAATGGATTTTATAATCAAAATCAAATTTTCTATAAATATTATATATGAGCCAAAGTACAAGTAATTCTTAATTATTGAAGCAAATGAGTGAAAAATTATTCAAGCAGAGTCTATACACCACGTTTATTTTCAATAATTCAAGCAAAGTCTATATACCATGTTTTTTTTGCAACCCCAATCATTACCCTTCTTGCCAAATTTTTCTCATGGCTGTTGATTCTTCTTGTCCAAATTTTGCCACACAAAAATATTTTAAACCGGATTGTAAGCACAGGCACACACGCACATACGTACAAAAATAAATATATAAATATATACATACATATATATATATATATATATATATACACACACACACATATACACACATATTTATACACATACTCCTATATAGAAAAGTATAAATGCTATTACGTGAATATACTAAAAGGTTTTTATTGCAAGATATGCTTACATTTTATCTCTTCATGTAAATATTCTCTACAAATTCGATTTTACAAACATATTTAATTCATATAATATTATTTATATTTTTTTTTACTGCCAATAATGTAATATTATTTTGTCGGATAATATTAAATATATTTATATAAAATCAGGCTAATTGATTGGTCTAATTAAGTGTAACTTATGAACTCTAATTAAGTCTTATATGTTGGCTAATGTGAGTTATTTAAGTAGACTTTTGGGCTTATGATGAGTAGGCGCATTTACATTATTATATGTTGGCTAATGTGAGTTATTTAAGTAGACTTTTGGGCTTACGAACTAGGTCATCTCCTTTGATCCTACAAGTTAAAAGATTACATAATAGCAATAAGTTTATTGAGGATTTCTCATCTAATCAGCATCAAGGGGGTAGTATCTTGTTCATGTAGAAAAGATCAATTATGCGAAGTTCATTATGAATTTCAAAAAAGCTACACAATATTATTATTAACTATATGTAGGTGTTTTTCTCCTATATTTGTTAAGGTACTGAATTAATTATCACATATTAATTATATAATTTGTATCAGAGCTAGCTATCATAGATTAGTTTTAGAATTCTAATAAAGTTGCAAATAAAAAATGTAAAACTTGATGCGGACTTTAATTCAACCCTATTGCTAGTAAAGTAAAAATTGCACTAACTGATCTGTTATAATATTTTATTTTTTTATGTGTCATCTACTATTTGTAATTATTGGACTTACATATTGTATTAATTTAATTATTTTATTTATAGGTTTGGTAATTAATTATGTGACCTATAAATAATATTACTGATAGTATTTGGCATAATGGCCCCTAGAGTTTCATAATCTTGATGGATGATTTTGACTCTTAGCTATTCTATAAATAAAACAGTTAGAGTTTGGTCCCAATTGTCCTCTCAAGAACTTTAAACACATCTATACATCTATCATAAGATTGAGAGATGCAATTGAAGACTTTCACCCTTAAGTGCAGCGGAAACGTGTTACATACAAGATGATTTTTCTCAATTTATATAAATATCTAATTGATTAATTGATTTTATTCTATGTAATAGCACGTTCCGATATAATTTATTTAACATCTGGTATCACGAACTTGGTTACGCTATTATATAGAATAAATTAATTATATTGTTATGCTATAATTTTAATTCCGCACAACCTATTTATTAGTATAGTATAAAATTATTCAGTATGTTTCATGAAATTGAATTTCCGAAAGGAATATAAATATTTATTTCCGTTTTCAATTAGCGATTCCTTGTTGTATTCATTAAATTCATAGTCATGCTATGTTACCGCATAAAATAATACTGCTCAAAATAAAATTGTCTTATGAGTCGTATTTGTTCAAATTCGTTTCACTATCATGATTTACTTTTGGAATGAATGGTTGAGTTGATAGAGAATAGATATATCATGACTTACCTTTTCATGACTTGGATCATTTTTATATATATTATCGCTAAAAAATGATTATGCAATGTTATCATGTTATGCTATATATTATCACTAACTTATCAGCTGAGCCCATTGATGAAGATAATTTGATAGCTTAATTCTCAATTAATATATATGTTTGTTGGGTTAAACATTTTATCTGTGCTATTGGTCAAACATGATGCTCAATTATTGCATTATGCCTCAGATCATGACCATTGTTCCTATACTTGCATATTATGTTGATTGTGGTATTTGAGTTATCCATTTATGATGATGGAGGTATTTTTTATTATATCTAGATGTATATCATGTCATCATGTATTTAATTCAGAATTTATATGAATCTTTTATGATGAATTCGTGTTCATAAAATATCTTCCTTTAAGATTTCAGAAGATGATGTGATATATTATTAGGGCTTTTAAGTTATTACATATAAATTATAAATAATATTAATTTTTAAATTTGATTAATATGTTGTTTTAAAAAAATTGAGTTTGATCATAATAATTTACATATATAAGTGACTCTTTAATTGTTAAAATTAATAATCAGCCCAACGAAAGGTTATTAATTGAAATAATTAAAGATTAAGAAAAATCACATAATGTTACATTTAATAAATGAATATTTTAACTTTACCCAATGGAAAAATTGGAATTAGAATTTATTAAATAAAATTTTATTGCATAAGTAACATGTTTATTTCGTTTGTGCCCAACGGTGATGCGTGGATAAATGTGTTGTGCCTTATTTTATGGGGATGTTATTAGTATACTATTAATTGGACCAACGAAAGATTGATAATTACGCACCAACATCTCATTAAAATTTATTTTTAGGTGTTGTAAATAGATTTTATGTAACTAACTGCTTGCCCTATAGTTGGTTTTTATTATGATTAATTATTAATTATTGTTGTACATTGTGGATTACTTTTAGTTTTTTGTAAGCATGCTTATGAACTTGATTATGTTTCAGCATTGACTCCAACTAGTATTTCTGCTTATGTTGCTCATTTGACTACCACTATATCTCATATGAAGAAGGCTCATAAAAATAGCAAAGGTTTTATAAATAAGGATAAACAAATTTCTACCAAAATAAATAAGGCAAATTATTCAGTTAACAACTCTGAGACAGGTCCTAAATGTCACTTATGTAAGAAGTAAGGACATACTCAGAAAGAATGTCCTAAATTCAGAGCATGGTTTGAAAAGAAAGGTATATCGTCCTTCAATTATGTAACTTATGAATCCTTTCTAATTGATGTTACTTCTAATACATGGTAGTTTGACACTGATGTTATGGTTCACATTACTAATTCATTGCATGAATTCCTTTCAAAGAAGACAATCCAAAAAGGGGAAAGAAACATTTAAGTTGGCAATGGAGAGTCTATACAAGTTGAAACTGTAGGAACTCTTCCTTTAGTTTTGGAGAGTGATTTCACCTTGTATTTATGTGATACTTTTTATGTTCCCAGTATGACACAGAATTTAATTTCTGTATCTAAACTTGACATTGATGGATTTTCATTTAAGTTTGGGAATAATAAAATAATTATTTATCATTACTCCCATATTATAGGTTCTGGCTCTTTAGAGGGAAATCTCTATAAGATAAATTTGGATAATGTCTTTGCTAAATCCTTGTTAGCAATGAATGTGACAGAAAGTACCTCTAAAAGTAGAAATAAGAGAAAACTAGATAATGAGAATTCTTCAAAATTGTGGCATCAACGCTTAGGCCATATTTCAAAAGACAAAATGCAACGTCTTATAAAGGATGAAATTCTCCATTCACTAGATTTTTTTGATCTTAACCGTTGTATTGAATGTATAAAAGGAAAATTTGTGAAACATAATAAGAAAGGAGCCACTAGAAGTGGTTCACTTCTTAAGGTGAGTCACACTGATATATATGAACTATTTTCTCCTGGAATTGGTGGACACAAATCTTTCATTACGTTCATTGATGACTATTCTCATTATACTTATATCTACCCGATTAATGAAAAATCTGAATCATTAAATATGTTTAAAAATTTTAAGGCTGAAGTTGAAAATCAACTTGACCGAAAAATTAAAGTAGTGAGATCAGATAGAGGCGGAGAGTATTATGGTAAACGCTCCGTTACAGGTCATAGTCCTGGCCCTTTTGCCTTATTTTGTCAAGAAAATGACATCGTCACTCGGTATACAATGCCTAGTACAACTTAGCAGAATGGTATAGCTGAGAGGCGAAATCATACCCTAATGGATATGGTACGTAGTATGTTATGTAATTCTAACTTACCTATATTTTTGTGAACTGAACCATTGAAGACAGCTGTTCATATTTTAAACCGGGTTCCTAACACTCCTTATGAAATTTAGACAGGTAGGAAACCTAGTTTAAATACTTATGGGTGTGGGGCTGCCCAGTCGAGGCTAAGATTTTTAATCCACAAATGAAGAAACTTGACTCTAAAACCATTATTTGTTATTTCATTGGATATCCTGAGAGATCTAAAGGTTTTCGATTTTACTGTCCCTCACATACCATTAGAATTGTTGAGACTAGACATGCAAATTTTTTAGAGAATGGTGATTTAAGTGAGAGTGGTGAGCCTAGAAAAATTAATCTTAAAGAAAACATGTTTTATGTTCATAATCCTGTAATTCGAGAGGGTGAGGCACAACAACATCTTATTGAGGCGAATGATGTCCCTGAGATAGCTGAGCCACCACCTAATGTTGAACCCCACATTATTTAAAATCATATTCCTAAAATTGTGCAGCCTTTACGTAGGTCTGAAAGACCTAGAAAGCCTATTAATTTTTATTATTTTATAACCTATCTTAATGAGATTGACTATGATTCAAGTAAAATTAATGATCATATCTCCTATAAAGAGACCATTACGAGTGCTCAATCAACTCAACGGCTTGAAGCCATGAATGATGAGTTGAAATCAATGGAATTTAATATTGTTTGGGATCTTGAAGAATTACCAAAAGGTGTTAAATATGTTGGTTGCAAGTGGGTCTATAAGACCAAATTAGATCCTAAAGAAAACGTTAAAAGGTATAAAGCTCGATTGGTTGCTAAGGATTTCACTCAAAAGGAATGCGTGGATTATAATGAAACTTTCTCTCCAGTTTCCAGGAAAGATTCATTTAGAATAGTCATGACTCTAGTAGCTCATTATAATTTAGAGTTACATCAGATGGATGTTAAAACTGCATTCATTAATGATAACTTACATGAGAATATCTATATAGCACAACCAGTAGGTTTTCTGGTTAAAGGCAAGGAAAATATGGTATGTAGACTTAAGAAGTCCATCTATGGGTTAAAACAGGCTTATCGACAATGGTATCTTAAGTTTCACGAGCTAATGAGTAATTTTGATTTTAAGAAAAATATAGTGGATCAATGCATATACTTGAAGGTCAATGGGAGTAAATATGTTATTCTTATTTTGTATGTTGATGATTTACTACTTGCAAGTAATAACTTAGACATGTTGCATAAGACCAAACGTTTCCTTTCTAGAAATTTTGATATGAAGGATCTCGGTGAAGCCTCTTATGTTATAGGTATTGAAATTCATCGAGATAGGTCTCGCAGGATATCAGGATTGTCCCAAAGAACTTATATTGATAAAATTCTTAACAAATAAAACATGTAAAACTGCTCCCCTACTGTCACCTCTGTTGTTAAGGGTGACAAATTTGGCCTATATCAATGTCCTAAGAATCAACTTGAACGTGATCAAATGAATCTTATTCCTTATGATTTTGAGGTTGGGAGTCTTATGTATGCTCAAGTTGTACGCGTCTAGATATAGTGTATGTAACTGACATGCTTGGACGTTACCAGTCAAATCCAAGTTTAGATCATTGGAAAGCAGCCAAAAAGGTTTTACGCTACTTGCAGGGCACTAAGGATTTTATAGTTACATTCAGAAAAATAAATAACCTTGAAGTTGTTGGTTATTCTGATTCTGATTTTGCTAAGTGTAGACGAAAAGAAATCTACATCAGAGTATATCTTTATGTTTTCAGGAGGCTCTATTTCGTGGAGAAGTCATAAGCAGGAGTTAACTACCACTTCCACGATGATAGCAGAATATGTAGCTTGTTATCATGTTGTGTATCACGCCGTATTATTGAGGAATCTTAATTTAGGACTTAAGATTGTAGATTCCATTTCAAGGCCATTGAAAGTATTTTTTGATAATGATTCTGCTATTAGTTTTTCTAACAGCACCATTTTGAGTGGTGCTGGACTATACCTCGACACTAAGTACTTATTTGTCAGAAAAAGAGTTGAAGATCAAAACGTTGTCATTAAATATATTAGTACACATGATATATTAGCGGATCCACTTACGAAAGGCTTACCATCCAAGCTCTTTTTAGAGCATGTTGTCGGTATGGGTTTAACTGGTAGTCTTAATTAGTGAGTTATTTTGATGCAGGACAATAATTTTGAGCTCGTTGTTTTGAACTTCACATTATGTTTATGGTTTGCTATTCTCTTTATTGTGCACACTTGAAAATTTATGAGCAAACAGTTATGTTTTGGACCATATGAATGAGTTTAATCTATTACCACTTATGTAAACTTTATTCATACCTGTTATGCTTAATATTAATCTTTGTTCTAATAAAAGTACTAATTGTGTAACTAATGGGGATCTTGTGTTAATGGTGATACAAAGATTGTATTAATTTCCATTGGTGTTTTTATTTGAACGAGATGTAGATATTAAATTAATACTTGGCCAAATTAATGATTGTAAGCATTGTGTTTTGTATATAAATAGTATTTCGGTTAAGTGGTAAAATGTTAGAATATTTTATTTCCTTATGTGGCCTCTTCTATTTATGTAATTATTGGGCTTACATATTGTATTAATTTAATTATTTTATTTATGGGTTTGGTAATTAATTATGTGACCTATAAATAATATTACTGATAGTACTTGGCATAATGGGTCGTACTTGGCATAATGGGCCCTAGGATTTCATAATCTTGATGAACGATTTTGACCCGTAGCTATTCTATAAATAAAATAATTAGGGTTTGGTCCCAATTGTCGTCTCAAAAACTTTAAACATGCATAACATCCATCATAAGATTGAGAGGCAATTAAAAACTTTCACCCTTAAGTGTAGCGAAAACGTGATACATACAAGATGACCTCTCAATTCATGTAAGTACTTAATTGATTAATTAATTTTATTCTACGTAATAGCACGTTCCAATATAATTTATTTAACATGACCAACTTGCATGTATATCATTTTATAATCTTTTATCACACTTAAATACCTTAAACCTTCTTGACAACATCCTCCGATCGTTACTATGGTTCGATTGATATTGTCAAAAAAACCCATTACAAAAACAGCGTATGTCCTAGTAGACACTCCAGCATACTAGATGCTCACATGGAACTGTCATATGACACTATTCATATGACTTCCCCTTGAAATTTTACATTAATTTGTCACCTTAAAAAAATTAAAACATTCTCACGTTTACAATAAAACATACTAAATATTTACAAATACGATCAATATGTGTCTTTTGGGAAGACTCAGCAAACAATGTGAATAAATATGTTACTAAATCTTTTATGTCAAATAAATAATATATTTACTCTTACAGACCTTGTGGAATAATAAACACTCTCTCACTGACTTTATGATATATACACTGATCAACTAAATTTTCTTTAAAATCACAAAAGTGATAATATCTATGTCCTTCCATTTTACCTACATTTCTTTCCCAAGTGAAATTTGTTAGTATATATACCTAGAATAAAATGACGGTTGATCTAATTAAAATAAAAATTAAATTATTAAAGTAATAAGTGTCATTTAAATTATTATATGTCACTATAATAATTATATAAATATCATTAAATTAATATATTTATTTATCCAGACATCATCTTTTTTGTTCTAATAATATCAATTGTAAATAGAAGAAGAAATAATATACCAACTTATAGAGCTACAAATCACCTCGATATCAACACTGACCTTGAAAATCAAAGTTACCACATAAAACATGAATGCCCATTGAATGCACATAAAATATAAATATCAACACTGACCTTGATAATATCAACATGAATGACTACGTATTTTTGTATATCATATTTTTGGTATGTGATGTTCATTGAGTTGTCTACGTAGAGGGATGATTCTTTTTTATAGTCTTATACATGTTCATCACATTCTCTCTCCTTCTTTCTCTCTCTATACGTGTATGTCTCTCTCTCTTTTTGATCAAAGTGGTCAAAGGCCAAAACTTCATCCAACAGAAATAAATCATTTTTTAGAAGAGAAGCAAGTGGCAGTTAGTACTGTTATTTTCTTGAGAGTGGATTATTGATTAGCTACATTGGTACAGTTATCCATGTGCAGATTCTGCAAGTTGTGTATTTTACCCAATCTTCCATTCGTGAAAAAGAGAGTGAATTCTGATCACCTGCAAGTTTGTGTATGTTTTTTCCATTGCTTATACTGCTTTTTACAAAAATAAAAAAAAAACATCAAAGAAGTTGATTAAGAACAAGATTCCTATATTCCACAAATTGAGTCACACTTGCTAATTTTTTATATAGCACAAAAAAAATTGTCCTCTTTTTATTAGTAATATATAGTATAACATGAAGAAATAAAACTATAGTACCCAGAATGTTCTTTTTATTGGTAATATTATAACATGATCAAAACAATATATTGTTTTTATAATACTTTGTAGTCAAATTTAGCTAATGTATTACATTCTATTTCCATTTTCTTTATTATATACATATAAATTATCAGTTGAATTTCTATGAAGTTTGATTTTCCATGAACGTGGGAAAGAATCTTTGATCAAGTGGGATTCTCACATTGAGCAAAAATTTAACTTTTTACTATCAATTTGTTGCTTAGCTAGAATAACAAATAAGTTTCCTTGAACGAAAAATAAATTATGGCTGAAGAATACAATATATACACACACATACATATATATATATATATATATATATATATATATATAAAAGGAGCTAATTCATACCATATGGTATGTGTATATATATATATATATATATATATATATATATATATATATATATATATATATATATATATATCTAAAAAATATATATGTGCAAATACATGTATTACATACGGCTATGATGATGAGTTTTTTGGGCTATAAATGCGGTTTCACCACCACCATAGCTATTATGGGCTATGGCGACGGGTGAACTGTCGTCATAGCCTAAAAAATCTGTCGTTATAGCCCTGCTATGTAATACATAGTATATATATATAATATATATATATATATATATATATATATATATATATATATATATAGTCGAATTTTCTCCAAATGAATCGGAGGTAGCAGAGTCGACCACAGGCAAGGGCTAACAGATCTCACCACCCATACCACAGATTGAGTGGGGCCTAAATTTTTTTATAAACTTATGTATTTATGTGTATAAAAAAATTAAATACTAAAAAGATTAGCGATATTATGCATTGAAAATGATATATTAGAAAACATTAAATATGATAGTATAATTGATGATTTTGCATCTAAAAGTGCAACAAGAAGACATTTTAAATGATGTTTTGTGGTTTAGATTTCATTGATATTTTTATTTTGTAGCTACATGTGATGATTCTTTGTTTCGATGACATTTTAAAGTTGTTAGAATTTAGGATCACACACACGCACACGACAATAGAGAATTAAGATTCACACAGAGATTTACGTGATTCCCCAATTTGGGTACTCCACAAGCGGCTTGTTGTTTATTGATGATTCCTTGATTACATAGGGCTTTACAATAGATAGTATTTATAGATATTAATCCTATTACAATCCTACTTCACATTATGTCTCAATTACCCATAATGTTCTTCTAAAACAACCCAAAAAAAATTACGATGCCGACCATAGATGCGGCTTCAGGCATTGCGCTCATTCAGTTATTCTAAAGCGCATCCGCTATTACTAGTCTGATAACTCCACCGACCTTGCACGCCCACACACGCTACTTGGGTTTGCACACAACGCGTGTGACGCCCCCAAAATAGGTATACATCACCCATTCTGAGTCGCCAAATACATGGTACAGAAACAACTACAACTTTGTTAATACAATTGTCGTGCAAAATACGACAACTCACACTCAAATAAGTCCTCATTACAATTATTAATACATTATTTTACAAAAATAGTGAGGACTATTAAAACAACTTTCTAAAACCATCATTCCATACCCCGACTAGTACTCGCTACATTCTCGCCTCCTAAGAAGAAAAATGGAACAAAAAGGAAAATGGTGAGCTCAACTTGCCAAGTAAAGAACATTATGACTAAGATAATATAGAACAAATTATCGTTAGTCCTCAACAGGGAAAAATCTGATAGAATATAATAGACAACAAGTTTTAAATCAATATTCGCAGCGAAAATAATAATTCATAGATGAGTTACATAGAGAATGAAATCTACTATAATCTATGAATTTAAAAGTTCATCGTCATTATTTTATCCCTGTAATATCAATCAATATACATCAAATATTTATCTTTGCACTACAGGCCAAAGATATTCATAAGTTGGTCATGTTCATCTCAACACATGTTCATCTTTGCACTATGGGCCAAAGATATTCATCAGAAAATCATTCATCTTTGCACTACATGCCAAAGATATTCAGTTATATCATCATTTAGGACTGAGGATGATGAAAAATATTTTAAAGAACGAATCTAGTGAGATAAAATAACAAATATTAGGGATTCGTACTTTAGAGAAACCAAGTTCAAAAATACTCCATAATAAACAATAGTGGAGTAAAATTCAAGAATAATGATCAAAAACATGGATACAATCAAAGATAGTAACAAAAATAGACATCTAGGACAAAGAACAAAAATTTAATTTTTTCTGTGAATAGTGTCGTATACGTGAATAGTGTCATATACGTGAATAGTAACCCCGACACAAAAAGACAAGAATTTCACAAGAAAAATCTTACCAATATTCCGGTATAATGATATTGAAAGAAATAATATCATTAAAAAAAATTGCATCCCTTACCTAAAAAAGACAGATTTCCTTACTATTATAATCTGGATATAGTCTTGAAGGGAACTTGTATAGCAACACTCAAAGTATCAAAATACTCACAAGAATACACGCGATAATATAGAGAGAAAACTTTAGTTTAAATGTGATTTTCAATTCTAATCTAAGCACCCTATTTATAGGAAAATGCTTAGAACACCAAAGCAAAAAATTTAATAAAATATTAATATTTCTTAAATTTTTCCTACGCACACCAAAGAAATCTGAATTCAGCTCATTTACCACACATGTGGGGGCCCACCAAAATGAATAAAACGTTTTTCTTTTAAAAAATATTTAAACTTCAAAAATCAATTATTCCGGAACTTCAATAATTCATAATAAATAGCCCTTATATCAAAAAAAATTGAATCTTATGTCCATTTCATAGGAAATATAATTCTCTACAACTTTGTAAGTTTAAGCTTTTTCAAATTGTAAATAAAAATTAACCGAAATCCACATACGGACGATTTTACATGCTATAATCAAATTTCAGTCAAGAAATGGGGCCCATCAACATGTTTAACATGTTTTTAGCATTTATTGTAACAATAATACTCTTCCTTCTCATTTATTCATATATCCCACATTCATTGTAAAAATATCACCATTATTATATTATTATAATATAATAATATATTTAAATGAATTATTTTATCAGAAAAGATAAAATATCAATTTTTAATAATTGTCATTTTTCTAAAAATTTCTCCATTTCTATCCACATAAATAGATATCTTTTTTATCATATAAATCAATAATTAATTATTCACAAATAATATTACAGAATCACAATAATGACAACCAGGTCGTTCCCAGAAAAGAGGGGGCTTTCCAATAAGGATTTCTCATTACTGGCGCGCAATTAGGTGACCAAACCTCTCCTTAGACAGAACTTCCTTAGACATTGCAAATAATGTTATCTAATAATATTATTCAAATAATATGAATTATTGTTCTGATAATGGGAAATACTGTGCAGTGATAATTATTGAAACAACAATAATATAAAATATCAACGTAGCAATTATTGAATCAATAAAATATTGAACATTAATTACTGTAACAATTATTGAGTAGTGCCTTCTTACGTAAGAATCAATAATTGGTGCAATATTGTGTACTCTTGTCTGCAACAACGCCAGACATCGTGTTTTAACCAATAAGGTATTCCAACAGTGTTAACGGTAAAACTTACGCCGTTATTTATAAAAAACTTATACTTGTCGTTTTCTTCATCCAATCGCTTTCCGTTATGGGGCTCACATAAGAAATCAAGCTGGCAAATGAGAATATTCCCAACAGTAAGAATATTCCACGACGAAACGAATATTCCCCGACAATAATGAATATTTTATAACCACTTGCTTATTTAAGATATTTGCGCATTTTACCCATAACTAACCACATTAATCAAATCTAGCCTTACTATTTCAAAATAATAAATAGAGGAAATTCAATTTCATTTATAATAAGTTGGGGTCTTACAACCTCCATTCCTTATGAAATTTCGTCCTCGAAATTGACGTACGTACCTGGTGTTTCAAAAAGGTGAGGATACCTCGTTTTCATTTTTGTTTCTAACTCCCAGGTCATTTCCTCAATAGCATGGTTCCTCCACAAAACTTTGACTTATGGTATGACCTTTGTGCGTAGGACATGCTCCTTCCTATCCAAGATTTTGACAGGTACCTCCTCGTACGTTAAATCTTCGGCTATTTCGTCTGGTTCTAACTCAATAACGTGGTTCGGGTCTTTCACATATTTATGAAGCACAGATATGTGAAAAATATTATGAACACGAGATATACTTAGAGGTGACGCGAGTCTATAGGCCACATTTCCTACTCGGTCAAGAATCTGAAATGGACCAATAAATCGTGGAATGAGCTTTCCTCTTTTCTCAAATCTTGTAACTCCCTTCCATGGAGCAACACGTAACAATATATGATCTCCAATACTAAATTCCACGTCCTTTCGATGAAGATCCGCATAACTCTTTTG
The DNA here is from genome assembly GCA_020205605.1 of Panax ginseng. Taxonomy (NCBI): domain Eukaryota; kingdom Viridiplantae; phylum Streptophyta; class Magnoliopsida; order Apiales; family Araliaceae; genus Panax; species Panax ginseng. The sequence continues at coordinate 144,507,543 of CM035133.1, forward strand.
TCGATCTTGTGCCATTTGTATACATTGTCGAATCATTTGGATCTTTTTTGTAGTAATACGTACCAACTCTGGTCCCAACAATGTTGCTTTACCCACTTCATCCCAACATACTGGAGAGCGACACTTTCGTCCATACAATGCTTTGAATGGAGCCACACCTATACTTGCCTGATAACTGTTGTTATAGGAGAATTCCACCAATGGTAAATACTTATCCCAACTCCCTTTGAAGTCTAAGACACAGAGTCTTAATAGATCTTCAAGAGTTTGAATAGTCCTCTCAGATTGTCCGTCCGTTTGAGGATGGTATGCCAAACTGAATCGTAAATCCGTGCCCATAGCTTTCTGCAAGCTAACCCAAAATCGTGAAGTAAATCTTGGGTCACGATCTGAAAATATGGATACTGGCATGCCATGCAATCTCATAATCTCATTTACGTACATACGAGTAAGACGTTCAAGGGAATAAGTATCCCGTATCGGCAAGAAATGAGCAGACTTAGTTAATCTATCAACAATAACCCAAATCGCATCTATGCCTTGAGAAACCGTGGGAAGACCTGTAATGAAATCCACGGTAATGTGTTCCCACTTCCATTTCGGAATCTCAAGTGGTTTCAATGGGCCCTTAGGCACTTGATGCTCCTCCTTTACACGTTGACAAGTTAAACACCTCGAGATAAACTTCACGATCTCTCTCTTCATATTGTTCCACCAAAATGTATGTCGAAGATCATAATACATTTTGGTACTTCGAGGATGGATTGCAAACTGTGTATTGTGTGCCTCCATCATGATCTTGTACTTCAAATCAGAGTCGTTAGGAACACAAAGTCTGGAGTTGACTCGAAGTATTCCTTCTTTATCGATTCTTGCTTTTAGGATAACACCTTCTTGTACTTTTTTCTTCATACGCATCAGCTCCAGGTCTGTGGCTTGAACAATTTTAACTTTATCGAATAAAGTTGGTTCTATGCGTATACTTGACATCATTGCATGGGTCCCTGGAGTCTTAAATTCTATCTTCATCTTTTGTAAATCACACAAAATGGGCCTTTGTGTTGACAACATCGCACTCGTTCCCGCATATGATCTTCTACTCAACGCGTCAGCTACCACGTTCGTTTTTCCAGGATGGTATTGAATGGTGTGGTCGTATTCTTTTAACAGCTCGAGCCAACGTCGTTGTCGCATGTTGAGTTCCTTTTGGGTGAAGAAATATTTGAGGCTTTTATGGTCTGAATATATCTCCACTTTCTCCCCATATAGATAGTGCCTCCAGATCTTTAGCGTGAAAATGAATGCTGCCAACTTTAGATCATGAGTAGGATAATTCCTCTCATATTCTTTAAGTTGTCGCGAGGCATAGGCTATAACTTTCCCATGTTGCATGAGAACACATCCTAACCCTTTGCCTGAAGCATCGCTGTAGATAACAAATTCATCCGAACCAGACGGTATTGTCAAAACAGGTGCCGAAATAAGTCTCCTCTTAAGCTCTTGAAAACTCTTCTCACGTTCCTCGCTCCATACGAATTTTGTATCTTTCCGAGTCAGTTGAGTTAACGGAGTAGCAATTCGAGAAAATCCTTCCACGAATCTCCGATAATAACCTGCTAAGCCCAGAAAGCTACATACTTCGGTCACCGACTTCGATTGCTCCCAACTTTGTATTGCCTCAATCTTCGTCGGGTCAACAGATACTTCATGTTTTGACACCACGTGCCCAAGGAATGCTACTTTCTCAAGCCAGAACTCGCATTTCTTCAACTTGGCATATAGCTTGTTTTCACGAAGCCTTTGGAGTACCAGCTTCAAATGGTGCTCATGATCTTCAAGACTTTTGGAATATACGAGGATGTCATCAATAAAGACAACAACGAACTGATCCAAATATTCCTTGAATACTCAGTTCATCATATCCATGAAAGTCGCAGGAGCATTAGTCAATCCAAAAGAAATGACTAAGAATTCATAATGCCCGTCTCGAGTTCTAAAAGCGCTCTTGGAATATCCTCGATTTCTAATCTTCAAATTGATGATATCCGAATCGAAGATCAATCTTTGAAAAGAATTGAGCTCCTTGCAGCAATCGGTCAAATAGGTCATCAATGCGAGGTAAGCGGATACCAATTCTTGATGGTGACATGGTTCAATTCCCTGCAATCAATACAAAAGTCGCATACTCCGTCTTTCTTCTTTACAAATAAAATAGAGCATGACCCGAAATGTACTAGAACGAATGAAACCGATGTCCAACAACTCCTGTAGTTGGACCTTTAACTCCTGAAGTTCAATAGGAGCCATTCGATATGGGGTTTTAGAAATGAGCTTTGTACCAGGTTCAAGGTCAATAAAGAATTCAATTCACGTTCTGGGGGTAGACCGAGAAGTTCTTCAGGAAATACATCAAGAAATTCACTAACAACAGAAATATTATTTAGATCTGACGTGTCTTTATTCACATCCATAACATGGGCTAAGAAAGCTTGACATCCGTTTTTCAATAAACGAATGGCTTTATGGCTTGATATGACAGTAATTGATTTTAGTGGTTTAGTTGCTTGAATTCTCATAACAGGTTGGTTAGGAATATGAAAACTAACAACCTTACGAAAACAATCAATTTTGGCATGATGAATAGTTAACCAATCAATCCCTAAAATCACGTCAAATGCAAGTATCTTTAAAGAGATAAGGTCAACAAGTAATGTGATGGTGCTAACTTGGATCAAACAAGATTTATAAACAGTGGATGTAATGAAAGTTTCTCCTAACGGAGTCTCCACAGATAAGTCAAAGTCTAATTTCTCCGGAGTCAAGTTTAAACGTTGACCACAAGCAGGAGAGATAAATGAATGGGTAGAACCGGTATCTAGTAAGATATAAACTTCGCAAGAGTTTATGATTAGCTTACTCGTGATCACCTCGTTCGGGTTCCTCGTATTTTGGCCAGTCACGACAAACGCTCTTCCAGGAACCGCTGACTTTGACTTTTCTGGGACAACCTTTTGAGTCACCATCCCTGCTGGACTTGGTTTCGCTACAGTACAATCTCGAGCGATATGTCCTTCCTTTCCACAATTATAACATTCCTTGAACTGTTCTGGATAGTTTGGGCTCACTACAAAAAAAAGGCCTATCTGCGACCAATAATATCAGTGACCGCCTATCCGGTCACTGATAATAGTAATAGCGACCGTGTTGAGTTCTAATCGCTAGTTAATATTAGCGACCGCATGCGGTCGCTGATATGAATTTTCCCCCCAAAAATTTGGTGCGAAACCCTGACGCGATTTTTTGTTGCGACTAATCTCTATCAATGATCATTGCTGCGGTCATTGCAAAGTCCATCGTCATTAAAAATCGGCCGACGCATGCGGCACGATAACTCACGCAGATTCTCTTAAATATATTCACACTCAGGCGTTCGCTCGATTCAGCAAAAAGAAAAAAAAAGAGGGAGACAGAAGAGGGAGAAGGGGGAGAAGAGAAGAGCGAGTCCGGTTGGTTCGTTCGTGTGTTCAATATTCTCCAAATCAGACTAATTTTAGAGGTAAGAAATTCTTCTTTTTTCGGTTGTTTGTTGTTTGTTCGTGTGTTTTTTTGGTTGTTTGTTTTATGTTTTTTGTTGTTTGTTCGTTCGTGTGTTTTTTGTTGTTTGTTATTCTATGAATTTTTGTTTTAAGAGTTAATTTATTGCAAAGATTTGAATGAATGAAAATGAATTTGGGATTACTGAAATTTATAGCTTCTTATTGAAATTGGGAATATACTGAAATTGTTGCAAAGAGTTTTATGAGATTACTGAAATTTTTAGGTTAAATTATTTTTAGGGTTAATATGTGTTTTAATATGAGATTATGTGAATTTGGATAATTTATGGATAACAGTTGCTAAAATTTGAAATTTTTTTAATATAACATTACTACTTAGCTAGGTTTTCAGAATTTTCTTTATATAAATTGAAACATTTATTTCATACCCTCGGGTTTCATGACCTAATATGCGAGAAAACATAAGATTTTTCCCCTGCCACAATAGAGAACAAAATATCCGTTAACACAATATACTCCATGTATAAAAAATGATTATAAGTTAGTAATGGGATGGATATGGATTTATCATATGAAGGCAAGAATCAGTGGGAAATTAGACTAATAATGAGAGATATCCTCTAATAAGTTGTTACTACCTTAAATTAAACAACTAAAAAATAAAAACAGTACTCCAAATATGTTATTACAAACAATAAGAATCTCAAAGTATTCTGCAAAAGCAAGATCAACAAAACCATGAACATGAGTATGTATAATTAAAATTCATGTATAATTGTATATTGGTAATGTTTTGATTGATATTATATTGGTAATATATATGGGTCTGAATTTTTTACTGCTTTAATTTGCATTCAATCGTTATTGTTTTGGTCTTATTGTATTGGAAATTTGTATATTTCTCTTGGTTTGTGTTTTGGGTGCCTAGAAATGTCCATATATGCATGTCGTCGTGCATGTGGCTAGTCTATATTATGTCATAAGTGAGCACCCACCATATATAAATTTGAGATGTGTGCCCAATGGAAAGTTCGAGAGTCGGGTGAAAAGACGAAAGACCGCCATTTACTAATGAGATCCTCGGGTGTTGGATGTGGCGAAAAGGATAAAGGAACATACAAGGGCGGCAGTATTTCATAGTTGCAGCATATCACCGCCAAGGTACGTATTTACAAGTTTTAATATGTTTACAATCATGAATTGTAGAAAATATATCATATTTTTACTTGGTAATTTTGTGCTATTTTTTGTATAGGAGTCTCATTTTCAAGGTCAACCTATCCATTGGCTGGATGTGTACGTGGCCACCCGTGATGGTCTGCCTGATGCTATCCAGATAGCGGTAATAAGTTTTAACAACTTGATCTTGTTTATCAATGCTTACAGAATTTATTTTTAACTATTTAATTGTTAACATGATGACAGGATACTTATAAGTGTTTATTGAATGAGCGCTATCCTGAAGGCACTCCACGTCCGCCTATTGATCAAGAGTTGTGGGAGAGGGCGTCTGTTGTGAAGAAGTACTACATTAAAGGTCAAGGACAACAACGACGCCCATCCTTCAGTGGCTCAGGCTGCTCTTCTACCCAGTCTTCACAGTCATCGAGCCATCCAGTTGTTCATACTCCGACTGATTGTGTGAGAGCTATATGTCGAGATCGAGATCTTCTGAAGATACTGGGCGGGCATCTGGGGGCTCTGAGTCCTGAGGAGTTAGCTGAAGCAGTAGTGGCAGCAGCAGCAGGACAGCATGGGGATGTCGACGATGTATAAAATTAATTTGTTGTATATATTTTCGTAATATATACCAGTATCAACATAGTTACTATATTTGTAACTTGTTTTATTATTTTGTTAATTACATGGTGATCAAGGAGTCGATGATGCTTGACGCACCTGCTTTAGATCAGTTTTATAGTTATTTGATAAGCTTGTACTTGTATATTCATTCAATTCATATTGGTTTTCTGTATGTTACTTAAACAATATTAGATTTGTTTATATTTATTCAATTCATATTAGTTTTTAAAGGTTTATATAGTTTATATACTAGTTTGGTGTATATGTCGGTGAACGATGGATGTTTATATTATAGTGCATGCTGTTTATCTTGTTGTGTATGTGTGTTGGGATAAAACAGGTACAAAACAGGTACAGGTTTTTGGGAATTCTGCAAAACAGCAAAAACCCATTACTCATTTTTTTCATATCGGCCGATCGCATGCGGTCATTCATACGGTCATTGCCATCGCGACCACATCAAGATTGGCCCTGACCATCTTGACTCGATTTAGCAACCGAATTTGTCATTTCGATCGCTCATATCGGTCGCAGATATATGGGTCGCTAATAGTGGTTGCTGATGTGCATCCCATCGACCAGATTTTATGCGACGACTATCAGTGACCGCGACGCGTCGATCGGCCGATAACTATCTCGCAAATCGTGTCTGATCACGATAAGCGTGCGTTGATAAACCTTTTTCTTGTAGTGGCTGATGTGTCCCTCTTTTCCACATTTATAGTATACGACCGGTGGTCGTTCTCCTCCCTTAGAAACAGTTGATGCTGGTGCTGACGTCTTCACATTGTCATTATTGAATCTGATCTTTTTGAAACTTCAACTTGACTCGCCTCTCCTATTATCATGACCACGATTACCACCAGAGTGGTTACCGCTTTTTTCTGAATTTTTCCCTCCCCGTTGGTTATCATTGCTCCGATGACTGCTGTCACGGGTATGACCCTGGTTGTGGTCCCTCAGTTGAACGTACTTTTTATCTCGCTCTAATAATTAAGCCCTGTTGATAACATCTGAATATAGAGAAAATTTGTGAGAAATGAGATATTGACATATGTCGGGTTTCAAACCTCTCAGAAACATCAGCGTCATACGTTCCTCATTCTCCACCAAATGAGGTGCAAACCAGGATAACTCCGCGAACTTCGCCTCATACTGGGACATCGTCATGTTGTTCTATTCCAGTCTAATAAACTCTACCTCCTTCATATGACAAATACTTTCAGGAAAGTACTTATCATTGAACAGTTTCTGAAATGTCTCCCAAGACATGCTGAGTGCGGCTGGATGGGTACGCTTCACAGATTCCCACCAGTAATCTGCCTCACTACGAAATATAAAAGTGGCGAATGGAACCTTCTGTTCTTCCGTGCATCCCAAGACATCGAATATCTTTGTAATTTGCTTGACCCGCATTTCTGCCTTAATTGGATCCGGCTTTCCCCAGAATTCTGGTGGTCCCAACTCTTTGAACTGCTTAGATGTGACCAGCTGTGCATTGCCATTGATTCTACCTTTATTTTGAACAGGAGTCTCCCTCGTCTAGTTTTGCATGAACCGCAAAAAGCTTCTAAACATCTCATCGTTCATCGTCTGCTTAGTGGTGTTGTTTACAGGAGGAACATTTCCGGCTTGTTGAATGTTCTCCTCGTTGGTGATTAATGGTGTCTCCACGGTCTCATTTACTCCATCGTTAATATTTTCAGCTGCCATTCTTAAATACTGCCACAAAATAAGGGTTAATTAAAGAAATTGACATGCAACATAATAACCCTATACTCTGACCAACCAACAAATAAGCTTAGGTAGGACACACTAGCGAAAGATTTACTCGTCTCTCCCCTCCTAGTTCTATTCCCCGATTTCCGCCAAAGACCATATCCCTAAGCTATGATACCAACTGTGACGCCCCCAAAATAGGTATACATCACCCATTTTGAGTCGCCAAATATATGGTACAGAAACAACTACAACTTTGTTAATACAATTGTCTTGCAAAATACGACAACACATAAACTATAAGTTTAAATACAAATATTGTCCTCTAGACAATATCCACACTCAAATAAGTTCTCATTACAATTATTGATACATTATTTTACAAAAATAGTGAGGACTATTAAAAACAACTTTCTAGAACCATCATTCCATACCCCGACTAGTACTCACCACATTCTCGCCTCCTGAGAAGAAAAATGGAACAAAAAGGAAAATAGTGAGCTCAACTAGCCCAGTAAAGAACATTATGACTAAGATAATATAGAACAAATTATCGTTAGTCCTCAACAGGAAAAAATCTAATAGAATATAATAGACAACAAGTTTTAAATCAGTATTCACAGCGAAAATAATAATTCATTAGAAGAGTTAAGTAGAGAATGAAATCTACTATCTTCTATGATTTAAAAGTTCATCATCAATATTTTATCCCTATAATATCAATCAATATACATCAAATATTTATCTTTGCACTACAGACCAAAGATATTCATCAGTTGGTACCCGCGCGTGCCCAATGTACTCTGGCGTGCTGTTCGACACCATTTTGACTGTTTTGAACCCCCTCCTTCTAAACCTCATAATTTGGTCGTTATAAGTCAGAATTAGTTCAATCCCGCATCATTTTCTTCCTTGTAACATCTACGGGTTAAATGCTTTCTAAGTCAATATACTTTACGTCAACTTAAAAATGGGTCACTAAACTTTTTTTTTTTTTTACAGTCAACTCATTGTACTCGACTTTTCTAACACAAAGTTAAAAAATTCGTTAAATACTTTGACTTTAACGGAAAAAGATAGCTAAAATTTGAAGTTGTCCAAAAAAAGTGATGTGACGTCTTTGTGTGACGTGGCAATGATGATATGTGGATTGGAGGAAAACTTTTATGAAGAAAATAAAAATAAATTATTTTAAAGTATAATATAAATTTAAAAAAGTGTGCTAAAAAATAAGAAAATAAATAAAAATTATATTTAATTATTTTTGTAATTAATATCAAATAAAATTTTATTTATAATTAAGCCATTTATAAAATACAAAATCCAAAAATTTGCTAATTAAAATTAAGGGGAATGTGAAATATATTTAGGGAAATGAAAGAAAATTATAATAAAATTAGAAAATTTAGCAAAAAATACATGGTAGAAATTAAAAAATAAAAAGAGTTATTTAGTTATTTTTATAATTATTAGAAAATGTTTTTTTATATAATTAATAAAAATAAAATTGAAAATGTTCTTATAATAACAAATATAATTATCTGGATCTCGGTTATTATAAAGTTTTTTTGGTATATGTTATTCATTCGCCATAGAATCTTTGGCACATAGAGCATCGTCACAGACGCTGCCTATCGACCAATCGACTAACTTACCCAAAAATAAACTTTATGCTAACCATTTCCTAATTATACCATGAACCACCTCTCTCTTCAAACACCTTTGAAAGAAAGTGACACCCACCACGATATCACCATTTTCTCAAATCCCAGCAAAATCTCCTTCTCTTTCACATAATTCCTTCTCGGGTTCACTCTTCCCAATGGCCTAACAAGCACAAAACTCTCTGTCACCAAGAACCCACCCGATTATCTTTAACTCATAGTGCCACAAACGAAAAGCTTGTCGATCGGACAAAAGTTATTCGCCCCGATGATATTATCCGTCTGAGAATCGGAGTAATCCACTGAGATCGAAAGCTACTAATCCCCCAATCTGTCCAGGAAGATTTCAATGTCCGGATAAGTTTACTAATCCCCCAATATTATGCTGGTTTGTTTCTGGATTTGGGTGATGGTTTTCACTTCAATGGGGGCTACTTACAACAACGACGGTGGATGAGGGTGGTGGTTCATGGTTAAGAGAGAGAAAGTGCGTGGTGGTGATTGAATTGCCTCAATTATAATTGCCATGTATTATCAAAAAAAATAAAACTAAATAAAAATTGTCTCAATTATAATTTTAATGTCCGAATTTGAAAACATTTTTAATTTTAAAATATTTTTAATTTTATAATTTTTATAATTTTCTCAATTATATTTTTTATTAATTATATAAAAAAATATTTTCTATTAATTACAAGAATAACTAAATATAATCTCCTCAATTATATTTGTTATTAATTATACAAAAAAACATTTTCTATTAATTACAAAATAACTAAATAACTCTTTTTTTATTTTTATTTTACCATGTATTTTTTTGCTAAATTTTCTAATTTTATTATAATTTTCTTTCATTTCCCCCTAAATATATTTCACATTCCCCTTAATTTTAATTAGCATATTTTTGAATTTTGTATTTTATAAATGGCTTAATTACAAATAAAATTTTATTTGATAATAATTTCAAAAATAATTAAATATATTTGTTATTTATTTTCTTGTTTTTTTGGCACACTTTTTAAATTTATATTATACTTTAAATATTTTTTTTCATTTCTTCATAAAAAAATTTCTCCAAATCCACATAATCACTGCCACGTCACACAAGGACGCCACATTAGCTTTTTTTGGACAACTCAGCAGTTTAGCTGTCTTTTTCCGTTAAAGTCAAAGTATTTAACGATTTTTTTAATCGCTTTAGAAAAGTCGAAAGTACAATGAGTTGATCAGAAGAAGAAAAAATTCGATGACCCATTTGTAAGTTGACGTAAAATACTGGGCTTACAAAAAGCATTTAACCCTAACATCTACTAAAAATCCTCGTAGGTGGAATTTTTTTTCAAGTTCATTTTCAGGCCAAAACAGTGGCACAAAAGTCCCAACCCAAAAACGTTTTCTACTTTTGACAGTTTTGACTAGCCTCCTTCCAAAGGGCATAACTCCCACCTCCAGAATAGGAAAAAGGTCATTCTTATGTCTCACGGACTCCTTATTTAGTGTACTAAATAATCCCTAAAATAGAAAAAAAATTCAAAGAAGCTAATTGGAAATGTAAATCCATTCTAAAAGTCAAGGTTCACACTAGTTATTTTTAGTTTGGACAGCTTTTGATGCACTTACTTTGAATGTCATAACTCGTTCGTCCAAACTCCTGAATGAGTCTCTGTTCAAGGCTATGGATTCCTTGTTCTATGAACTATAAAAAACCCTAGAAAATAAAATTTTCTAGAAGCTTTAATCGCCCAAAAATTGACTCAAAAGTCAGTACACACACTAGTTTTACTGAGCTTTTAAACTAGCTTTACAAAAAAAATCACATCATGACTTCACACACAAACTTTTGCTTCCGCTCCAATTGGGTTATGTTCATAAATCATAATGACATAATAGCAAAATGGCTCCAAAATAGCCACTAACAGGTCCACACTACTAGTCCATTTTCCATCTTTTATGCATAGGTCCATTTTCTTTGATTTTCTTACATTTTCTTGCACTATTACATGGTTTAATCATATAATCTACATCATATTCCACAACCACCATCAACAAGATCACTTATAAAGTTTTAAAGAGGTGAAAGGAATTTAGGGTTTCAGCTTACCTCTTGAGGTTCTTTCTTCTTCTTCTTCTTAGCTAGGTTTGACTTAAGCTTGTTATTCCTTCATCTCTACCTTTTCCTTCTATCTGAGGCTTCTCTCTCTCTAGCTCTCTCTCAACTAACTTAGCAAAATGAAATGAAATGTAATGAAAAGAGATAATAACTTTGTCTTGGATAAGGTTGGGGCATTTAATGTTTAACTTTCTTAGGATCAAAACTTACTAAAAATTGTAAGTTTTCATCCTTCTTTGTCCCCCTTTTGTCCCCTTAACTTAGCATGGAAGGAAAGCTTGGTTCCCCCATCTCCTATATCATTGTTCCTCCTTGCTTTTCATCATCTTATCCCATGTGCAAAATTGATTTTAAGTGACACATGCCCCCTTTATTCCTTTAGCCATCCGGATATTCCCCATCTTCTCTTTATCCCTCTTTTGTTTTTTTTATTCACTTATCATCTTATTCTTCCACTATTTTGACCAAATTTTGACTTTCTCTGTAAGACCCCGAATTTTATTAAATGAAAGTATTCAATTTTCTTATAATTATTATTTTATTTAGTAAATGGTTAAATTGATAAAAGTTTAAAGTTAAGGGGATATGTGAAAATTTTTTACCAAAATAAGCAAGTTGTCATAAAATATTCGTTGTGTCGAGGAATATTTGTTTGGTCGAGAATATTCATTTTAACGTGGAATATTCATTGATGACTTCGTGGTTGCATAAGTAGCACACTGTATTGATTATTGATGCTTACGTGAGAAGTCACTCAGTTATACTCAATTATTGCTACAAATAATTCTTTTGTATCTCTTATATTATTGATTCAATTATTGTCACAAAGATCATCCGTGATAATATTTATTATTATTAAATCAATAATTGAGACGATAAATTTATTCATATTATTATTTGCAATATTGATGATGTCTCAGAAAGTTCTCATTGAAGAGAGGTTTGGTCACCTAATTGCACGCCTATGATAGGGAGAAATCCTTATCTAACGCCTCTTTAATTCCCAGGAATGATCCGTTTGTTAAATATTGTGAGTTATAATATTAATGATGAATAAGTTCGTGTTGATTAAAGATGAAATTGATATTTTCATTGTGTTGGGATTATTAGTGTTAGTGGAAATCGACATCTATTCCGATAATAATTGATATCTGGAGGTTATATTGACCAATCGGATAATTAATTGGATAAATGAATAATTAATTGTTATTAATTCACATGCTTATAACTATTTGTTCACATATATGTACTATTAATTCACATGCATGCACTATTAGGGGAGGTGGTGCAAGATTGATAATTCTTGCATGACTAAATTAAAAATGGAGGTATAGATGAAGGTACTATACTGTAATTATTTTTTTCACATGTATAGAACTATTGATTCACATGATTTTACTATTGATTCACATGATGTATTATTAGGGGAGGTGGTGCAAGTTTGATAATACTTGCAGGACTAAATTAAAAATAAAGGAAAAGATGAAGGTATTATACTGTAAGGTATTATACTTCACTATTCCAGTGTCCAGTCTTCTTCTGAGGTAAGGGGTATTATTTATTTCATATTCTGAAGAGATATTATTTTTCGTATTCGTATGAATATTATTTTCGTTCAATATTCGTAAGGAATATCATCTTCGTTCAATATTCGTAGGAATATTATTTTTGTTCAACAAATGTAAGGGGTATTATTTATTTCATATTCAAGAGATTATTTTTATATTCGTATGAATATTATTTTCGTTCAATATTCGTAAGGAATATCATCTTCGTTCAATATTCGTATGAATATTATTTTCGTTTAACAGTCGTAAGGGGTATTATTTCTTTCGTATTCATGAAGTGAGTTATTTTCTTTCAATACTAGTAAGGGTTGTTACACCATTCTTTATTATTCTGTTGGAATAACCTGTCTACGTGGACTGCCGCATGCATGGTGAAATTCTTCTGTTATTCTATTCTTTATTATTCTGTTGAATAACTTTTGTCTGTGCGACTACCACATGCATGGTGAATGACCATTCGTATTCATTCTTTATTAAATTGTGGAAATGATATGTCTACGTGGATTACCGCATTGAGGATAAAAATCCATTTGCAGTTTTGTATATTCTATTATACTCGTATGAGATATCATTTCTTTGTACTCATCATGGAATATCGTTTTTTTTGTATTTTCTTTTTATGAGTACTATTCACGGGTACTATTCATAAAGTACTATTCACAGGGTACTATTCCTGAAGTACTATTCATGGGATACTATTCACCCGGGTACTATTCACCTATAGTACTATTCATGACAAAAATTGATTTCTTTTCGATCCAAATCATTTTTGATACAATATCATTCTTAAATTTTACCCCATAAAGCAGTATCATGTTGACAATTTGGATATTTTTAAACTCTAGATAAATTTAAAGTCTTTAATATTTATCCTTGATTTCGTTTGATTAATGCTTATATCATTGTCATCATCCTTATGCTTATATTGTGATGAAAGTCATCTTTAGCTTACGTACATAGATGGACTGTTGATTGGTATAATTATGACCAGGGATCATTCGGTATAATCATGACCCGTAATGTTACAAATAATATGGTAAAAGTCCTCATTGGCCCGTAGTGCATTGATGGATGGATGTTGTTGGTATGATTATGACCGTGGATTATTCGGTATAATCATGACCATTGATGATTACATGAATATCGTTTTACTCAGAAGTGCATGGATGATTCGATGATGTGGTTTATTTATTAATTTAGTCTCAAATGATAAAGTTGATGAAAACCTTTTAAATCATAGAAGATAGTAGATATCATGCTCTACTTGACTCTTCTAATGGATTGCTTATTCATTGCAGCTTGTTGATCTAAAACTTGTTGTCTATTGTATTCTATCGGTTGTTATAATTGTTGAAGGCTAAGGATAATTTATCCCCGCATTATCTTAGTCATAATATTTCTTCTCGGACTAGTTGAGCTCACCTTTTACTTTCACCGTTCTCTTCGTAAAATGAGAATATAGGTGGGGACCGGCCTGGGAACCGGATTGACTATCCCGGATGGTTATTTTAGTAGTCCTCACTATTATGTGAAATAGTGTGATAATAATTATAATGAGGACTCCATTGAGAGTGGATATTGTCTAGAAGGAAATATTCTTGTTTAAACTCTCTCACTATGTTTTGTCGTATATTACTCTAACAATTGTATAATTAAGTTTGTATTTAATTTATGTACCATGTATTTGGCGACTCAAGATGGGTGATGTATACCTATTTTGGGGCTTCACATTCTCAATTGGGCTTGGTTTATTAACAAATTTAGGCTTTACATTGGACTTCCTTTTTAGGTATTCCCCACACTTGGCTTGGGCCACAAATAATTCTATACGTGGGCTCAATTAATTAAATTAATACTTAGGCTAGTAAATTAACTAGCACATTAGCCTAACCCCTTCTTTTTATTCCTAACTGCCATTCAAATTCTAGGCTTAGTTAGCCCATTAAATTTAATTAGTAATTTTATCTTCTAGTTAAAATTTCTATCTTTTTCGGTTACGCTTTCGCAACTCGTTCGTTTAGCCAAAAAATTGATTTTTGATTTTTGAAAATTCAATTTAGCCACCAATCTCCCTTTCCCAAATAAACACTATGTCGTTCTTTGAAAAATTGAAAAAATGAAAAAAAAAAATTCCTCGTGAATAGTATTTTTACAGCTTTTTCTCAAAATTTATTTTATTAGAGATTTCATCTCTCATTCTTAAATAAACGCTATGACATAATTCGAAATTTTTGAAAAAGAACGTTTATTAGCGTTTTCTGCAATTTATGAATAGTATAATAGCGTTTTTTCTTAGAAAATTTTTATTTCCTCAAACAAAATCCCAATTCATATATTCTAATACGTAAACACAATTTAGGTCATATTATGACTTTTAAACACATAATAATATCCATAAAAATTTTATTTTATTAGATATTCACATCGAAAAACCTAATTACAAGGATATCCGATTTCTCGGATTGTCACAGGCCCAACCTTGCGCCCTCAATCACTTAATATTTGGTGGACAAGGCAGCAAACAACCTTGGGCCTTTAGCCAGATGGTGGACCGGTGGCCCGAGGCCCAGATGGAGGGGAACCTTAAAAGAAACCACGAAAGAACCATATAGGAACACAATTCACCCTTTGACCCAAGGTGGATCCGCCAATTTGAGTAGACTTGATGAATATGATTCGATATGATATTGCTTGTTTGTAAAATAAATAATACAAACAAAATTGGGGCGAAGGGTCAAATTAGAGAATAATTTTGGAACTTTTGCTGACTTCATAAAAATTTGTGGCAAACTATACATAATTTGGGGGAGAAAAAGAATTAAAGAAAAGTTTAGAAAAAAGACTTAATGTCTTTATATATACTTGTTAAGTGGTTATAAATAATTTTTCTACTTCACTATATGACACTAAGTCAAAAATATGTCTTAATTCTTGGATTAATTGCATATCGAACTCAGATGTATACACTTTTTTACTATTCGTACCCTGGCATTTAAATGCTTTCATCTCGCTGCCCAAAGTACCGTTAAGTAACCATAACTGACCCTTTTGTAAATTTCGGCCAAAAATTAAAGTGGTCGGAACTGTCATGTGTTCCGATTGAGGGGGCATAAGTACGGTTTGACCGTATATTTATACATTTGACCATACAAAATCAACTTAAAAATAATTTGATATTAATCATATACATATAAAATACTCTTCATCTTCAAATACCCAACTTTATTTAAAAACTTTTTTCTTTTTCATCTTCTTCCCCATTCGCAATTACTTTACCATCTTTCTGCAAGAAAAAGCCTCCCATAACCAGTCTATGCCTTCTAAACCCCATAATTTTTGGCCGCAACACTCTAATGCGTGTCTTAGTCCTTTCCAATTCTTCTTCTCCTCTCTTTCTTCAGTCACCTTTCGTACCATCGAACTCCACTTCCCCCTTCCCACACTATAAGAAAATGCTCTAACAGCGACCAACAATATCAGCGACCGCACTTCCAGTCGCAGATACTATTATTAACAACCTCTAGTGGCGATCGTCATTGAATATAGTCACTGGTTTTATTTAGCGACCGATTGCGGTCGCTAAGTGGTCGCTATTTCATTTTTACCGCCTAAAAATTGACTTGAAATGTTGGCGCCCTATTTTTTTGCGACCTCTCACCATCAACGACCGGATGCGGTTGCTATTGACGGTCACTGATTCTTTTAATCTATCAGTCTTCTCGCTCGACAGTAGCTGAAGCACAAGAGAAAAAAAAAGAGGGAGAAAGAAAAGGGAGAAGAGGAGAAGGCCATCACTTAACCGCCTCACTACCACCGCCGCTCGTTATCATATACCACCAATCAACGCTTCGTATTGATTTCAATGAAATGCAAGTCTATTTTGAAATGCTTAGTGATACTTGTTGACATTAATTTACGCGACAATCAATCATTGAATTCTTAAAGTGTTGCTACTTCTCTAGTACAAGGAATATTATTTGATGTTTGTGGGAATTTAGTAGTAATTTCTGATTCGAAGAAGACACTACAAGAAATCACACAAAAAATGATGCTAAAATTTGTCACATAAAATTTATTTTTCGTCACTAAAACATTTGGTGACGATTGTTAATCGTCATAGAGACCATCACCGTATGAGCGTGGTATTAGGTTTATTTGACAATATTTGATATCGTCACTAAATGTTTTAACTTATGGTGACGATCTACATCATTGTCACTATAATTAATTACTTTTAGTGACGCTAATAGCGTCACTATTTGAATGAAACTTTCGTCACTCTATATTATGTTTCGTCATCAAAACTTGGTGCATTAAATGACAAAAATCATTTTTCGTCATTAAATGATATTATTTTAGTGACAAAAATATGTTACTCTATTTAAATCATTTAATTTTAATGACGACAATATTCTCATATTTATGATTATTCTTTCGTCATGTTATTGTGTTTATCGTCATCAAAAATAAAAAAATAAATGACGACAAAACAATTCGTCACTTAATAATATATTTAACATGACAATTATGTCAGTCATTTCATATTTTAAATAATATTACAAAATAATTTGTCATCAAAGAGTTACTTTCTAGGCCACATTTTTCAATGTCATTAATTGAATGCTTATAGTGACGATACATCTCGTCACAGAAAGAATTATTAATAGTGACAAAATTATTTTTTGTGACTAAATGAAAAACTAAATATAAAATTATAGATCTAAAAATAAGAAAAAAAAGATTACACTAATAATATTTAACCAATCGAAATGACGTCATTTTTAAGTAAGTGTCGTCGCATTATTAAACTCGTGAACTGTAAGCCAATTAGTAAATCCAAGTCAGATAGCCCACATCTATGAGCTCGATTTATTTTTATTTTTTTTACATTCTTCCTTCATTCCTTCTCTTCTCCGTTCTCTCTCCTCCACTTACTCCTATCATTCACCCCATTTCTAATTCCCTTACAAGGTTGTTAGTTGTTACAGAAGCTATGAAGGATGAGCTGCGAGTTTCCTTTTATCAAGCTGAAAGTAAAATTTTGGTAAATATCAGCAGTGGATTATATGTGGTTGTGTGCCATTATTATAAAGTATGATTTCCGTTGAAGTAATTGCATAAGATGTGAATCACACAATAAAAAGTAAAGGAAGCCACTTTCCTCAACATTAGATTTTAGTATATTGATACAATACTCCTATATATCACTCTTCTCTAATTTCTTGATTTCCATATCAGAGAGAAAGAAAAGAGAATTAGAGATGGGTGAATGATAGGAGTAAGGGGAGGAGAGAATGAAGAAGGAAATGAATGAAGGAAGAATGTAAAAAAAACAAAATCAAACTCCACAGTTTAATATTATGGATCCTAGAAAACTAAAAAAAATGAATTTGGTCAATACGACGTCGTTTTCCAATTGAGTGTCAATAGGTAGCGTCCACGCTTTAATACCGCAGATTTACACTTTTCAAAAAACTAAACAACGCTGCTTCCCAATTGGTCACTCATAGTTAAGCGTTAGACTTTAATACCGCTGGACGAGAGACTTTTATAAGGAGAATAGTTTAGACATTTGTCCCGTCCGCAGTATTAAACTGCTGAATACTGAAAATTAAACTGCAGAAAGGATGACTATTTAATCGTTCGATCTTCGAATGAAGGGGTCATGATGTGTTGTAAAGATATCATTAAATTGACAACATTAATTATGAATCACCCTTATATATATAAAATATAAATATAAGACATGGATTGATGAAGAAAGTTAATGTTAAGATCTCATATGTTTGTTATTTATATACCAACGCTACTAGAAAAATAAGAATACGTGGATTTGAATTTTGTGACGCTTTTTAAAAACAATCACAAAAGATAGTAATTTGTGATGAACTTTTAAGCAATCACAAAAATAATAGTATATATGATGGCTCTTAGTGATGACTAATCTTGCCATCAATGTATTATAATTATTAATTAGTAAAAGGAAGCCGTCACTTTTGAATGAATAAATTAAGTTACTCTTCTGGATCTCTGGAATATATAAAATATGTAAGTGGAAAGGTACTGTATGATTAACGGCTTAATTGAGTTTCATTTAAATTAATTAATCAGATGCATATTTGCACGTGAAATTCGATATTTATTATTTACTCTTTTCCAAATGTTATTATATAAATGTTTTTTCCCTTCATTCTAAAATAATAGCCGTTTTATGAAAAAAATAAAGTTTCATTTGCTTTTACTAAATTAATTGTCATGTCATATTGGATTTCGCTCCATAATTCCCATTACATGTTTCTTCTAACTTCTCTAGATTGTGTAAGCCTTTTTTTTTTTTTGGATAGTAAAATAAGTTTATAAACATTAAATAACTGAATTATTTTACGCCCTTTGTTCTGCACAAAAAAAAAAACTGATTTTTTGAAGTCAATTTGCGATAATTTTGAATTCAAATCGATTTGATCAGTTATTTATTAAATTTTTATCAATACAATTGTAAAAATTATGAAAAAAAAAGAATAAAAAAATTAGGTTTAAATATAATTTACTACCCTAAACTATAGGCTATATTCCACTTCGGTTCTCCACCTTTCAATTTTGTCAATTAGATGATTGAACTATCAATTTTTTCCACTTTGGTTCAATTAAGTCTGCCACATCGATAAATTGATGACGTGACTCGCTGACTAGACAAATTTATGCTGATGTGTACTAAAAAAAATTAAATTTTCAAATTTTTTTATTACATTAGAGGGCAAAAATGTAAATAAACAAAAAATCAATAACAAATAGTATAATAAATGATTAAACAAATTAAATAACTAAAACTCTGCATCTCTCTAGTAAATTAAATAACTAAAGCTCTGCATCTCCTAATTGGAATAATTCCCCAAAAAAACCATCTTCTCGTCTCTTCTCTTCTCTCCCAAACTTCACCCCTCAAATACTCACGCGAGGCTCCTTCTTCATTCTAGGGTTTTCTCTCTCAAAAATCAACTATTTTCTCTCTCATATAGATTGATTTTCATATATCTGAGGACCAATTAGGGTTTAGTTTATAGTGATAACTGAGAAATGGCTTTAGCAAGCTGACTAAAGTTCACGCTTCTGAGCAAATCCTATCTCTTCTCAATCAAAAAAATCCAACACAAAAGCCCTTAAAGATCTGCGTTTTTGGGTGGGAGGATGAATAATACTATTTCTTTCATAAACCCTAAGTCCTCTTTCCGTAAATTGAAGAAAAGTAAAAGGAATAGTGGGAAGAATGCTCCTTTTCGAGTTGTGGCGAGAAAGTAGTGGAATTGACCTTGGGACGACTAACTTTCCGTGGTAGAGGCGATGGAAGGTGGGAAGCCGGTGATTGTGACGAACGCGGAAGGGCAGAGAACGACGCCGTCGATGGTGGCTTATACTAAGAATGGGGATAGGCTGGTGGGTCAAATTGCAAAGAGATTAATTAGGGTTTTTTTGGGAAATTATTCCAATTAACAAAAAAAACCTAATTAACTAAACCCTAATTAAACAAATTAAATAGTTAATGATTTTTTGTTTATTTATATTTTTGCCCTTTAATATAATAAAAAAATTTAAAAACTTAATTTTTATAGTAAGTACACATCAGCATAAATTTGTCTAGTCAGCGAGTCACGTCATCAATTTATAACGTGACAGACTTAATTGAACCAAAGTGAAAAAAATTGATAGTTCAATCATCTAATTGACAAAATTGAAAGGTGGATAACCGAAGTGGAATATGGTATATAGTTTAGGGTAGTAAATTATATTTAAGCCAAAAATTATTACGAGTACTAATTACACTTTTTGTTGCTTTTAAAACTCAATGTTTTAATACCAAACCGGCCGGACGGACCAATTAAATTGAAACCGGTCTAAAAAATGATTCGGTCTATTAAAAAAATCGGAAGTATGAACAAATCGGTGACCCAGTGGTTAAATCGTTTGACCCAACGAATCGTCTACTAGTTCACGGTTTCAACAGGTTTGCTACCAATCCAAAAAAAATTGCATCAAACAATCATTCAGATTTATCGGTATAGTTTGTGCATGAGTACACATTTCATAAATTTGATAGAGATGTGAATGAGAGGAATAATGAATCTCATCTTTTTCTATTATCGCCGAAAATGGAGCAGTTAATTTGAGGAGAAGATGGGAGAGAAAATTACTATTTGGACGAGAGAGAAAGTGTGGTGAGAAAATTTGAAAATTACTATAAAGTAAATTTCACAAAAATACATGATGTTTACACGTTTTCGCACATCACCGCGTGTTTTTAAAACGCGTAACACACTGTTACTTTTTCCATCCATGCTAATGGTGAGTGTAACACACTGTCCATAAACGCGTGACGATGACATAAAAGATAAGGTGTGGGAAATAAAATTATCAATATAACCCTTTTAATGATCACTCCTATTTACCTCAAAATACCCTAACAAAATTTCTCCATGAAATATTTCTTTTTAGAAAAAGAAAACCCAACTCCACGATGAATTACACAAGGTTCTTAAAATTCAGTTTTAGAAAGATTTTGTGATTTGAAACGGTTTAACACATATAATCAAAGAAAAACTAGATTAATTGAAGCAAATCATCCTAATTAATACGCTAATTTGAGATCCCATTGGAGAATTGTCGATAGTTGGATATTAGCAACTTTTTTAATATCAAGATCCATTATTTTAGATTAGATCTTCAAATTGATGATACAAATAGTAATAATGGACTAAAATGAAGATAGTAGGATGGATTAATACCTCAAATGATGGTAGATTAGTTGATAATCAAAGTTGTAATGTTGCAGAAAATTAAGCTTGTGAACTAGGGTTTTCCAACCACAATTTGACCTCTTTTGGTGTTGTTTGAGGTCGAAACGTAACGTATCATGCTCCAAAGATGCTAATGAACAGATCACAGTAGTTTTCAAGCTTCGATTGATGAATTTGGATGATTTTTAGCTTGATTATTCTTCTTCAACTCACTTTCACAAACAGAACTTGTACATTGTTTTTTTGATGAGATTTGGGGTTGTTATTGGGTTTGCTTATAGTTGGTTATGCTCGAATTTGATTTAGGGATAGTTCCCATAGCTAGATTTTCATATCTTAATTAAGGGATTATATAGGTTGTTGAACTAATTTTTGTTTCAAATGGTTTCTTGCACAAATTGATGAGTGTATTGTGAATTGAATGAGTTGTTATGGTGATTCGTAGCATGTTTATTGATGATTTAATTGTTTAGAGGAAGCCCAAATTATTTTAAACTGTTTAAGGTCAAGTTTGAATGACTTTTAGTGAGAATCAATGGTGCATGGAATCAATGGTGAATAGTATTTAAATGGAGTTGATGAAACTTGAATGAGGATAAAAAAAAGTGACAATTAAAAGAATGGTATAATCGTACTATCATCAATTAATAATGTTAGAAAAATATTAATGTACAAATATTATTAATATTACGGACTATTTTCCCTTATAATTGCATATGTTTCTCAGATGTTATGTCAAAATCTGTTAGAGGGGACATATTTGTTAAAAATTGAAACTTTAATTATGACTTTATAAAAATTGAAACATTAATATCTAGATTACAAAATCGTGCAAACATATGAGAGAACAATTTTATAATTTGTCCGAGTATTTTATTCGCCTAGCACTACACACTTCTGCCCCCTTTGAACAAGTTTCTTTCCAAACCTACTTTAAGTTTTTATAAATAAATGTAGTATTAATTTATCAAATAATTATAACTGATTGATCACTATTATTATTACTTGTTGACTGCTTTTCAAAAGGTGAATGATAATGTCAAAATAATATTTATGCTGACAGAATAAATATGTATTTAATGATACTTTTACATTTGTTTTAACAACATTTCAAATTTTTAGTGATACTTATTGTTCAATTAAAAACATAATTATTACTTTGTCATTATTAATAGTCTTTCGAAAGGACATATACTAGTAATGATTAAATACTAACAAATATAATAATTAGTGTATCATTTCTATTAGAATTCTTTACACTACTATACAATAATTAGAAAGTAATTACAAGATTAGTGCATTCACAAAATAATTACAAAAAGAATGCACATGATGTGTGAGAGAGAGGGAGGGGAGATGCGTGAAGATTAGAGAAGAGGACACGTACGTACGTACCTCAAGTGAAAAGTGAAGAGAAGATTAATGAGCGAGCCAATCATGGGATCGAAGAGTTTATTTAAGTTTTGGAAAATTAAACTGATTATATACATAGAGAAGCGAACTGGAAGGAGCAAACTAAAAATGAACTGGCTATAACGACGGTTTTTTCGTCATTTGTAGCATAAGCCGGTTTTTTTTATGCTATAGCGACGGAAAAAACCATCGCTATAGCATGTTCGCTCTTAGTTTGCTCCTTCCAGTTCGCTGAAGAGAGCCGAGCTATATATATATATAGTCTCATGAGAGCGGATCGCCTAATGAAGAAAGTGAAGGAAGAAGAGGGGTAGCTGCTTGTCACAGAATTGACATATTCACAAACAACAACACCATCTCTCTTTCTCTTTATCTTTCTACATGTATGTATGTATGTATGTATGTATGTATGTATATAGTAAGAGAGAGAAGGAAAGATGATGAGATATTGAGAGATGTGATGAACTAGGCAACGACAAAAAAAGTATGATATCAAGGAGAAGGTCTGATATAATACATCAACAAAAAAAGTGCAATTACAAAAATATCTGGATGTTTACTGTGAGTAACCAATTACCAGACATTTTATTGATGTAAGGTAAACGAGATTGTGTTACACAATATTGAATAATATTTTGTATTTTTTTCTCCTTACATTATTAAGTAAGAGGAAAACCACACGACTACTCTTTGATTCCATCATGGTTAAACAAGATAAAGAAAACAAATACATGTAACACTTAGTAACTGTTCTCACTACAAGAAAAAGGTCTATCAGCGACCAATAATATCAGCGACCGCATATATGCGGTCACGATATTAATAATAATAATATCGCCTTCTGCGACCGTAATTATATCCGATTATTATTCAATATCAATGCGATGACATGTGTGTTAAGCTAAGTGTCGCTAGCACAATTTTACCTCCAAAAATTTGGCAGGAAATGTTGGCGCGATGATTCTTTGCGACTACTTGATATCAGCGACCGCATGCGGTCGCTGATAAGTCCATGTCATTAAAATTTAGCGACCGCATGCAGTCGCTACAGGCGGTCGCTGATCAAACTTAATCTAACCAGTATCAGTCATTCGCGAAAGACACAGACGGAAGAAAAAGAAAAGGGAGCAGATAGAGAGAAGAGGGAGAAAGGGGGGAAGAGAAGAAGGAGAAGAATTAGCTGCCATTGTCACCGCCGCCGGCCCGCCGCCACCACTGCCATTATCACCACCACCCACAGGTAACCCTAACTGCAATAATTTTTATAGTTTTCTAAATTTGAAGATTAATGTTGCCACGTGGACCACGTCAGCTTTGGCCCTGGACCATGCTGACTCAGCTTAACGACCGGATTTATAATTTCGGTCGTTCATATCAGTCGCAGATATGTCGGTCGCTAATTATGGTCGCTGATGTGCATCCCAGCGACCAGAATTTGTGCGACAATTATCAGCGACCGTCTGCGGTGGCTCGCTAATAGGCGGTCGTTGATAAACCTTTTTCTTGTAGTGTCTAAAATGATGTTTTTAAAACTATTTGGTTACCCACAAAAACTAAAATGGTTACTTTTGCATGTATAAAGGTTTGGCTACCAATTTGCACCTTTGTCTTGATGTAAAATGCAACCTTTATTGAATAATATTTGTATTTTTTTTTCTTACATTAAGTAAGAGGAAAACCACACGACTACTCTTTGATTCAATCATGGTTTAACAAGATAAAGAAAATAAATACATGTAACACTTGGTAATTGTTCTGAATTTTTTTTTTGTTACCCACAAAAACTAAAATGGTTATCTTTATATGAATGTTTGACTACCAACTGCACCATATAGAGAATGCACTAATTTTGTAAATAAAATATTGAAAATGTATTAATTCTTTAAATATTTTCTAGATGCACTTTTGTTGTAATTTTTTTAAAAAAATGTACTAGGAAGTGTAAATTTCCCTTTCTATTAGGGGTAGGCCCATACTTGAGTCCCAAATACGTGAAAAGCCCTAGGGCCCTGTACTTCACGGTACTACTCATTCAATATAATCTTAAGACATGAATGTAATTACAATATTATTACAACATATCAGATCTAATCCCAAGTACGCAGACCTTTATTAAATTATCTCAAATAATATTACAACATTATATAATATTACAATACATCATGTACTTTTGTACATTTGAATCTTCTTCCTTTATGCATTCCTTCCTCTTAACACCATCTGACCATTCAGGTCTTTCTGCTTTGGGTGTAAAGGTTTTAGAATTTGCATGGGTGAACATTTAATTTCCCAGCAAGTATTTGTAGTTGAATAAACAATAATCTTAAGAATAGAATAATATTTTTCTATATCTTCAACAATTAAATAATAATTGTTGAAGTAATTTAAACAATCATGAATAAAATTTTCCCTTTACTTTAAACACCTTTCATGAATAACATAATCTTAAATTCTACAACAGTTCAATTCCAAAATATTTCTTCTTTAATTTTGCACATAAGTGCTGATATTGGAATAACATGTTCTTGAATATAATGCTTAACAAGCACATCATTGCACGGGGTGCAATCCTGACCACATTTACTTACATCAACACATTATTGCACGGAGTGCAATTTATACTATCAATTGCCCAATTTATTTGAAAAGACATTATTAACTTGTCACAATTCAAGAATTATTATAATTCATATCTCAACAATAAAAATACCGATTGGAATAGC
This sequence comes from Panax ginseng, assembly GCA_020205605.1. Lineage (NCBI taxonomy): Eukaryota > Viridiplantae > Streptophyta > Magnoliopsida > Apiales > Araliaceae > Panax > Panax ginseng. Next base: position 144,532,889 of record CM035133.1, read on the forward strand.
TCAACAAATTGAGTTAAGCCGAATCAAATGGCAATAACTCTTTTTCATAGCTCATATCATATAATTCGATGAATTTCATATTGCATACGAAATTCTACAATTTAAACGCATTTCTTGTACAGAATAATAAATTTGTACAAGGTCATAAAATATTTGCACAATATATAATTTACAAGGTCATAAAATACTTGCACAATATATAATTTTGTGTAAGTTAGCAAACTTCAATTCACACAATTGAATGGGAGTTCAAAAACTTGCCTGGAGTGTTCTTTAATTTATACTCTAAATCTTCCATCAATTGTCCTACACAATTTAATTAACGATAATATACTAATTAGCCACATAATGACTTCATATATTGGTTTACGTTATATTATTACTCATTTTATGTTGTTCGCGTTTTATAAATAAAGTAGCGTGATAACCTTTCAAAAATGTCTTTTGACGTCGCGACTTTTGGGAACACTATGACCCTCATAACTGACCTTCTATGATGGTCTATTTTCATTATTATTTATTTTATAATATTAATCTTTTATAAGTTGGAACATTTTAGAACAATGTCAAAAATGTCGTATGTCGGCACGAAACGGCGCGGTGACACGCTCGACATGCACGACGCCACTCAGCGTCGCCCAACACGCCTCGACGTGCATCATGTCGCTCAGCATTGCACGACATGGACGTGCACCACGTCCTCGATGTCCCACGACACGCCCCGACATGCATCACGCCACTTAGAGTTGCATGGCGTTCGAAAACAACCCACGACATGCACGTGCCCAACCACACGCCTAGTCAGCCCAGCAGCGAGGTCTCGACGCCGACAGCGAGGCCCGCGCGTGCCCAACGTACTCTGGCGTGCTGTTCGACACCATTTTGACTGTTCTGAACCCCCTCCTTCCAAACCTCATAATTTGGTCGTTATAAGTCAGAATTAGTTCAATCTCGCATCATTTTATTCCTTGTAACATCTACGGGTTAAATGCTTTCTAAGTCAATATACTTTACGTCAACTTACAAATGGGTCACTAAACTTTTTTTTTTTACAATCAACTCATTGTACTCGACTTTTCTAACACAAAGTTAAAAAATCCGTTAAATACTTTGACTTTTACGGAAAAAGATAGCTAAGCTGCTGAGTTGTCCAAAAAAAGCTAATGTGATGTCTTTGTGTGACGTGGCAGTGATTATGTGGATTTGGAGGAAAACTTTTATGAAGAAAATAAAAAAAAATTATTTTAAAGTATAATATAAATTTAAAAAGTGTGCCAAAAAATAAGAAAATAAATAAAAAATTATATTTAATTATTTTTGTAATTAATATCAAATAAAATTTTATTTATAATTAAGCCATTTATAAAATACAAAATCCAAAAATTTGCTAATTAAAATTAAGGGGAATGTGAAATATATTTAGGGGGAAATGAAAGAAAATTATAATAAAATTAGAAAATTTAGCAAAAAATACATGGTAGAAATTAAAAAATAAAAAGAGTTATTTAGTTATTTTTATAATTATTAGAAAATGTTTTTTTTATATAATTAATAAAAAATAAAATTGAAAATGTTCTTATAATAACAAATATAATTATACGGATCCGGTTACTATAAAGTTTTTTTTTGGTATGTTATTCAATTGGCCAATAAAATGCTGACACACATAGAGCATCGTCTGCGTATCAGCACTCTATTGGCCAATTGACTAACTTACCCAAAAATAAACTTTATGCTAACCATTTCCTAATTATACCATGAACCGCCACTCTCTCCAAACACTGGAGCAGGCGGTCACCCACCACGATATCACCATTTTCGCAAATCCCTGCAAAATCTCCTTCTCTTTCACATAATTCCTTCTCGGGTTCACTCTTCCCAATGGCCTAACAAGCACAAAACTCTCTGTCACCAAGAACCCACCCGATTATCTTTAACTTATAGTGCCACAAACGAAAAGCTTGTCGATCGGACAAAAGTTATCCGCCCCGACGATATTATCCGTCCGAACGGAGTAATCCACGGCATCGAGTGGCTACTAATCCCCCAATCTGTCCAGGAAGATTTCAATGCCCGGAGAAGTTTACTAATCCCCCAATATTATGGTGGTTTGTTTGAGATTGGGTGGTGGTTTTTCATGTCAATGGGGGGATGACGACAACGGCCATGGATGAGGTGGTGGTTCATGGTTAAGAGAGAGAGAAGTCGTGTGGTGGTGATTGAATTGCCTCAATTATAATTGCCATATATTATCAAAAAAAAATAAAACTAAATAAAATTTGTCTCAATTATAATTTTAATGTCCTAATTTGAAAACATTTTTAATTTTAAAATATTTTTAATTTTATAATTTTATAATTTTCTCAATTATATTTTTTATTAATTATATAAAAAATATTTTCTATTAATTACAAGAATAACTAAATATAATCTCCTCAATTATATTTGTTATTAATTATACAACAAAACATTTTCTATTAATTACAAAAAACTAAATAAATAACTCTTTTTTTATTTTTTACCATGTATTTTTTTTGCTAAATTTTCTAATTTTATTATAATTTTCTTTCATTTCCCCTAAATATATTTCATTCCCCTTAATTTTAATTAGCATATTTTTGAATTTTGTATTTTATAAATGGCTTAATTACAAATAAAATTTTATTTGATAATAATTACAAAAATAATTAAATATATTTGTTATTTATTTTCTTATTTTTTTGGCACACTTTTTTAAATTTATATTATACTTTAAATATTTTTTCATTTCTTCATAAAAAATTTCTCCAATCCATAATCATCACCGCCACGTCACACAAGGACGCCACATTAGCTTTTTTTTGGACAACTCAATGCTTTAGTCATCTTTTTTCCGTTAAAGTCAAAGTATTTAACGATTTTTTTTTTTAGCTGTGTTAGAAAAGTCGAGTCTGATGAGTTATTTGTAAGAAAAAAAATTCAGTGACCCATTTGTAAGTTGACGTAAAATACAGTGGCTTACAAAGCATTTAACCCTAACATCTACTAAAAATCCTCGTAGGTGGAATTTTTTTTCAAGTTCATTTTCAGGCCAAAACAGTGGCACAAAAGTCCCAACCCAAAAACGTTTTCTACTTTTGACAGTTTTGACTAGCCTCCTTCCAAAGGGCATAACTCCCACCTCCAGAATAGGAAAAAGGTCATTCTTATGTCTACGGACTCCTTATTTAGTGTACTAAATAATCCCTAGAATAGAAAAAAAATTTCAGCAATCCAATCGGAACAGAAATCGGTCTAAAAGTCAAGGTTCACACTAGTTATTTTTAGTTTGGATAGTTTTGATGCACTTACTTTGGAATGTCATAACTCGTTCGTCCGAACTCGGAATGAGTCTGTTCCGAAGGCTATGGATTCCTTGTTCTACGAACTACAAAACCCCTAGAAAAATAAAATTTTCTAGAAGCTTTAACTGCCCAAAAAATTGACTCAAAAGTCGTACACACTAGTTTTACAGTTTTTAACTAGCTTTACAAAAAAATCTGTCATGACTTCGTCACACAAACTTTTGCTTCCGTTCCAATTGGGTTATGTTCATAAATCATAATGACATAATAGCAAAATGGCTCCAAAATAGCCACTAACAGTCCACTACTAGTCCATTTTCCATCTTTTATGCATAGGTCCATTTTCTTTGATTTTCTTACATTTTCTTGCACTATTACATGGTTTAATCATATAATCTACATCATATTCCACAACCACCATCAACAAGATCACTTACAAAGTTTTAAAGAGGTGAAAGGAAGTTAGGGTTTCAAACTTACCTCTTGAGGTTCTTTCTTCTTCTTCTTCTTAGCTAGGTTTGACTTAAGCTTGTTATTCCTTCATCTCTACCTTCTCCTTCTATCTGAGGCTTCTCTCTCTCTAGCTCTCTCTCAACTGACTTAGCAAAATGAAATGAAATGTAATGAAAAGAGATAATAACTTTGTCTTGGATAAGGTTGGGGCATTTAATGTTTAACTTTCTTAGGATCAAAACATACTAAAAATTGTAAGTTTTCATCCTTCTTTGTCCCCCTTTTGTCCCCTTAACTTAGCATGGAAGGAAAGCTTGGTTCCCCCATCTCCTATATCATTGTTCCTCCTTGCTTTTCATCATCTTATCCCATGTGCAAAATTGATTTTAAGTGACACATGCCCCCTTTATTCCTTTAGCCATCCGGATATTCCCCATCTTCTCTTTATCCCTCTTTTGTTTTTTTTATTCACTTATCATCTTATTCTTCCACTACTTTGACCAAATTTTGACTTTCTCTGTAAGATCCCAAATTTTATTAAATGAAAGTATTCAATTTTCTTATAATTATTATTTTATTTAGTAAATGGTTAAATTGATAAACGTTTAAAGTTAAGGGGATATGTGAAATTTTTTGCAAAATAAGCAAGTTGTCATAAAACATTCTTTGTGTCGAGGAATATTTGTTTGGTGGGAAATATTCATTTTAACGAAATATTTAAATGCGACGGCACAATCATTAGTGGACCCCACAGCGGAATTCTTGTCGAGAATGAGAAAATGACAAAATATCTTTTATGAAAATAACGACGAAAAAGTTTTATCGTTAAACTGTTGAACTACCCGGTGGTAAAAGTACAGTAATACTCGTGGTTGCATAGTAGCACACGGTATTGATTATTGATGCTTACGTGAGAAGTCACTCAGTTATACTCAATTATTACTACGATAATTCTTTGCGTAATAATATCTCTCATATTATTGATTCAATTATTGTCACAGTATCATCTGCATAATATTTATTATTATTAAATCAATAATTGAGACGATAAATTTATTCATATTATTATTTGCAATATTGACGATGTCTAGAAAGTTCTGTCGAAGAGAGGTTTGGTCACCTAATTGCACGCCAATAGGGAGAAATCCTTATCGGAACGCCCCCTCTTTAATTCCTGGGAATGATCTGGTTGTTAAATATTGTGAGTTATAATATTAATGATGAATAAGTTCGTGTTGATTAAAGATGAAATTGATATTTCCATTGTGTTGGGATTATTAGTGTTAGTGGAAATCGACATCTATTCCGATAATAATTGATATCTGGAGGTTATATTGACCAATCGGATAATTAATTGGATAAATGAATAATTAATTGCTATTAATTCACATGCTTATAACTATTTGTTCACATATATATACTATTAATTCACATGCATGCACTATTAGGGGAGGTGGTGCAAGATTGATAATTCTTGCATGACTAAATTAAAAATGGAGGTATAGATGAAGGTACTATGCTGTAATTATTTTTTTCACATGTATAGAACTATTGATTCACATGATTTTACTATTGATTCACATGATGTATTATTAGGGGAGGCTGTGCAAGTTTGATAATACTTGCGGGACTAAATTAAAAATAAAGGAAGGAAAAGATGAAGGTATTATCTTTGTAAGGTATTATACTTCACTATTCCAAAGTCGATCCAATCTTCTTCTTAGGGTAAGGGGTATTATTTATTTCATATTACGAAGAGATATTATTTTTCATTGATTCGTATGAATATTATTTTCGTTCAATATTAAGTAAGGAATATCATCTTAGTTCAATATTAAGTAGGAATATTATTTTTGTTCAACAATCGTAAGGGTATTATTTATTTCATATTACGAAGAGATATTATTTTTTATATTACGTATGAATATTATTTTAGATTCAATATTAAGTAAGGAATATCATCTTCGTTCAATATTAAGTAGGAATATTATTTTCGCTTCAACGATCGTAAGGGGTATTATTTCTTTCGTATTCATGAAGAGAGTTATTTTCTTTCAATACTAGTAAGGGTTGTTACTCCATTCTTTATTATTCTGTTGGAATAACCTGTCTACGCGGACTACCGCATACATGGTGAAATTCTTCTGTTATTCTATTCTTTATTATTCTGTTGGAATAACCTGTCTACGCGGACTACCACATGCATGGTGAATGACCATTCATATTCATTCTTTATTAAATTGTGGAAATGATCTGTCTACGTGGATTACCGCATTGCGGATAAAAATCCATTTGCAGTTTCGTATATTCTATTATACTCGTATGAGATATCATTTCTTTGTACTCATCATGGAATATCGTTTTCTTTTGTATTTTTTTTTATGAGTACTATTCATGGGTACTATTCACAAAGTACTATTCATAAAGTACTATTCACAGAGTACTATTCCTGAAGTACTATTCATGGGATACTATTCACCCGGGTACTATTCACCTATAGTACTATTCATGACAAAAATTGATTTCTTTTCGGTCCAAATCATTTTTGATACAATATCATTCTTGAATTTTACCCCATAAAGCAGTATCATGTTGACAATTTGGATATTTTTAAACTCTAAATAAATTTAAAGTTTTTAATATTTATCCTTGATTTCGTTTGATTAATGCTTATATCATTGTCATCATCCTTATGCTTATATTGTGATGAAAGTCATCTTTAGCTTACGTACATAGATGGACTGTTGATTGGTATAATTATGACCAGGGATCATTCGGTATAATCATGACCCATAATGTTACAAATAATGTGGTAAAAGTCCTCATTGGCCCGTAGTGCATTGATGGACAGTTGTTGGTATGATTATGACCAGAGATTATTCAATATAATCATGACCATTGATGATTACATGAATATCCTTGGCCCGTAGTGCATGGATGATTCGATGATGTGGTTTATTTATTAAGCCGAGTCTCAGTGATAAAGTTGATGAAAACCTTTTTAAATCATAGAAGATAGTAGATATCATGCTCTACTTGACTCTTCTAATGGATTGCTTATTCCGCTGCAGTTGTTGATCTAAAACTTGTTGTCTATTGTATTTTATCAGTTGTTATACTGTTGAAGGCTAAGGATAATTTATCCTGCATTATCTTAGTCATAATATTTCTTACTGGACTAGTTGAGCTCACCTTTTACTTTCATTGTTCTCTTCAGGAAATGAGAATATAGGTGGGACTGGTCGGGGAACGGATTAACGGTCCAGATGGTTGTTTTAGTAGTCCTCACTATTATGTGAAATAGTGTGATAATAATTATAATGAGGACTCCATTGAGAGTGGATATTGTCTAGAAGGCAATATTCTTGTTTAAACTCTCGGTATGTTTTGTATCGTATATTACTCGAAACAATTGTATAATTAAATTTGTATTTAATTTATGTACCATGTATTTGGCGACTCAAGATGGGTGATGTATTCCTATTTTGGGGACGTCACATTCTCAATTGGGCTTGGTTTATTAACAAATTTAGGCTTTACATTGGACTTCCTTTTTAGGTATTCCCACACACTTGGCTTGGGCCACAAATAATTCTATCGTGGGCTCAATTAATTAAATTAATACTTAGGCTAGTAAATTAACTAGCACATTAGCCTAACCCCTTCTTTTTTATTCCTACCAAGCCATTCAAATTCTAGGCTTAGTTAGCCCATTAAATTTAATTAGTAATTTTATCTTCTAGTTAAAATTTCTATCTTTTTTTTCGATTCACGCTTTTAACTCTCGTTCGTTTAGCCAAAAAATTGATTTTTGATTTTTGAAAATTCAATTTAGCCACCAATCTCCCTTTCCCAAATAAACACTATGTCGTTCTTTGAAAAATTGAAAAATTCAAAAAATGAAAAAAATATTTTCCTCGTGAATAGTATTTTTACAGCTTTTTCTCAAAATTTATTTTATTAGAGATTTCATCTCTCATTCTTAAATAAACGCTATGACATAATTCGAAATTTTTTAAAAAGAACGTTTATTAGCGTTTTTTGCAATTTATGAATAGTATAATAGCGTTTTTTCTCAGAAAATTTTTATTTCCTCAAACAAAATCCCAATTCATATATTCTAAAACGTAAACACAATTTAGGTCATATTATGACTTTTAAACACATAATAATATCCATAAAAATTTTATTTTATTAGATATTCACATCGAAAAACCTAATTACAAGGCTATCCGATTTCTCGGATTGTCACATGCCCAACCTTGCGCCCTCAATCACTTAATATTTGGTGGACAAGGCAGCAAACAACCTTGGGCCTTTAGCCAGATGGTGGACCGGTGGCCCGAGGCCCAGATGGAGGGGAACCTTAAAAGAAACCACGAAAGAACCATATAGGGAACACAATTCACCCCTTTGACCTAAGGTGGATCCGCCACTGAGTAGACTTGATGAATATGATTCGATATGATATTGCTTGTTTGTAAAATAAATAATACAAACAAAATTGAGGCGAAGGGTCAAATTAGAGAATAATTTTGGAACTTTTGCTGACTTCATAAAAATTTGTGGCAAACTATACATAATTTGGGGGAGAAAAAGAATTAAAGAAAAGTTTAGAAAAAAGACTTAATGTCTTTATATATACTTGTTAAGTGGTTATAAATAATTTTTCTACTTCACTATATGACACTAGGTCAAAAATATGTCATTAATTCTTGGATTAATTGCATATCGAACTCCGATGTATACACTTTTTTACTATTCGTACTCTAGCATTTAAATGCTTTCATCTCGCTGCCCAAAGTACCGTTAAGTAACCATAACTGACCCTTTTGTAAATTTCGGCCAAAAATTAAAGTGGTCGGAACTGTCATGTGTTCCGATTGAGGGGGCATAAGTACGGTTTGACCGTATATTTATACATTTGACCATACAAAATCAACTTAAAAATAATTTGATATTAATCATATACATATAAAATACTCATCATCTTCAAATACCCAACTTTATTTAAAAACTTTTTTCTTTTTCATCTTCTTCCCCATTCGCAATTACTTTACCATCTTTCTACAAGAAAAAGCCTCCCATAACCAGTCTATGCATTCTAAACCCCATAATTTTCGGCCGCAACACTCTAATGCGTGTCTTAGTCCTTTCCAATTCTTCTTCTCCTCTCTTTCTTCAGTCACCTTTCGTACCATCAAACTCCACTTCCCCCTTCCCACACTATAAGAAAATGCTCTAACAGCGACCAACAATATCAGCGACCGCACTTCCGGTCGCAGATACTATTATTAACAACCGCTAGTGGCGATCGCCATTGAATATAGTCACTGGTTTTGTTTAGCGACCGATTGCGGTCGCTAAGTGGTCGCTATTTCATTTTTACCTCCTAAAAATTGACTAGAAATGTTGGCGCCCTATTTTTTTGCGACCTCTCACCATCAGCGACCGCATCCGGTCGCTGATACTTCCACATCATTAAATAGTCAGCGATCGCATGCGATTTTCTATTAATGATCATTTATTCTTTTTTAATCTATCGGTCTTCTCGCTCGACGAGATGGTGAAGCACAAAAAAAAAAGAGGAGAAAGAAAAGGAGAAGAGGGAGAAGCCATCATGCATTATGCCGTAGCCATCACCGCCACATATTTGTTATTCTTTCGGTCAACGCCTTCAGGTATTGATTTCAATGAAATGCAAGTCTATTTTGAAATGCTTAGTGATACTTGTTGACATTAATTTACGCGACAATCAATCATTGAATTCTTAAAGTGTTGCTACTTCTCTAGTACAAGGAATAATATTTGAAGTTTGTGAGAATTTAGTAGTAATTTCTGATTCGAAGAAAACACTACAAGAAATCACACAAAAAATGATGCTAAAATTTGTCACATAAAATTCATTTTTCGTCACTAAAACATTTGGTGACGATTGTTAATCGTCATAGAGACCGTCACCGTATGAGCGTGGTATTAGGTTTATTTGACAATATTTGATGTCGTCACTAAATGTTTTAACTTATGGTGACGATCTACATCATTGTCACTATAATTAATTACTTTTAGTGACGCTAATAGCGTCACTATTTGAATGAAACTTTTGTCACTCTATATTATGTTTCGTCATCAAAACTTGGTGCATTAAATGACAAAAATCATTTTTCGTCATTAAATGATATTATTTTAGTGACAAAAATATGTTACTCTATTTAAATCATTTAATTTTAATGACGACAATATTGTCATATTTATGATTATTCTTTCGTCATGTTATTGTGTTTATCGTCATCAAAAATAAAAAAATAAATGACGACAAAACAATTCGCCACTTAATAATATATTTAAAATGACAATTATGTTGGTCATTTCATATTTTAAATAATATTACAAAATAATTTGTCATCAAAGAGTTACTTTCTGGGACACATTTTTCAATGTCACTAATTGAATGCTTATAGTGACGATACATCTCGTCACAGAAAGAATTATTAATAGTGACAAAATTAATTTTTGTGACTAAATGAAAAACTAAATATAAAATTATAGATCTAAAAATAAGAAAAAAGATTACACTAATAATATTTAACCAATTGGGAAATGACGTCATTTTTAAGTAAGTGTCGTCCGCATTATTAAACTGTGAACGCTAAGCCAATTAGTAAATCGTGATCATTATTAGCCATCTTTGAGAACTGATTTTTTTTACATTTTTACATTCTTCCTTCATTCCTTCCCTTCTCCATTCTCTCTCTCTCCACTTACTCCTATCATTTCACCCCATCTCTAATTCCCTTACAAGGTTGTTAGTTGTTACAGAAGCTATGAAGGATGAGCTGCGAGTTTCCTTTTATCAAGCTGAAAGTAAAATTTTGGTAAATATCAGCAGTGGATTATATGTGGTTGTGTGCCATTATTATAAAGTATGATTTTCGTTGAAGTAATTGCATAAGATGTGAATCACACAATAAAAAGTAAAGGAAGCCACTTTCCTCAACATTAGATTTTAGTATATTGATACAATACTCCTATATATCACTCTTCTCTAATTTCTTGATTTCCATATCAGAGAGAAAGAAAAGAGAATTAGAGATGGGTGAATGATAGGAGTAAGGGGAGGAGAGAATGAAGAAGGAAATGAATGAAGGAAGAATGTAAAAAAAATAAAATCAGACTCCACAGTTTAATATTATGGATCCTAGAAAACTAAAAAAAATGAATTTGGTCAATACGACGTCGTTTTCCAATTGGTCAGTCATAGGTAGCGTCCACAGTTTAATACTGCAGACGACACTTTTTAAAAAACTAAACAACGTCGTTTCCCAATTGGTCAGTCATAGTTAGCGTTAGCACTTTAATACTGCGGACGAGAGACTTTTATAAGGAGAATAGTTTAGACATTTGTCCCGTCCGCAGTATTAAACTGCGGAATACTGAAAATTAAACTGCAGACAGGATGACTATTTAATCGTTCGATCTTCGAATGAAGGGTCATGATGTGTTGTAAAGATATCATTAAATTGACAACATTAACTATGAATCAGTCCTTATATATATAAATATAAATATAAGACATGGATTGATGAATAAAGTTAATGTTAAGATCTCATATGTTTGTTATTTATATACCAACATTACTAGAAAAATAAGAATACGTGACGGAATTTTGTGACAGTTTTTAAAAACAATCACAAAAGATAGTAATTTATGATGAACTTTTTAAGCAATCACAAAATAATAGTATATATGATGGTTCTTAGTGATGACTAATCTTGCCATCAATGTATTATAATTGTGATGGTCATGTAAATCACACCAATTTGTTTATGCAAAATAAATTTTCTTTTTGTGACGCACTAAGTTATCACTTATAGATATACCATTTTCGTGATTGCATTTAAGCTATTAATAATATTTTAATGTAAGAAATAATCAAAACAATATTTTATGACGGTCGTGACAATCATTAAAACAGTTAGATTTTTGTGACAACTTTTATTTGTAATTACAAAAGAAGGTATTTTGTGATGGAATTTTCAAGCCATCACAAAACAATAAAATATATGATGACTCTTAGTGATGACTAATTTTACCATCACTAATAGAGTTTTTTTAACGCCATTGCAATCACCAAATCTTATGTGGAAGTAATTTTGTTTAGTAAGTCAACTCACATATGTTTCCTTTTATATTTTGTTTTAAAATTATAATCATGATCTGGACTTTGGTGTAGTGGTAATACTTGTTATTTAGTTTACAAATGGGATAGGGTTCGAATCCTATAAGTATCATTTGATACAATTAATATAGTGAAATAAATTATATGTAAATAGATATTCACGTTCTTACATTTGAACCCTAAAGTCTTGCTTTTTGTGATGACTTTGACAATCACAATAGATTATGTGTTAATGTGATTGTATTAATCATCACAAAAGCACTAAGAGTTTACGTGATTGCCAAAACCATCATGTAAAACCTTTCATGATGGGCGTATACAAGACGGCCATTGTGATGCCTAAAGCAATCACGTAAACCTTTCGTGATGATTTTTCTACTTTTTGTGATGAATTTTGGCCATCACAAATAGTATCGTATATATGTCTTGGCTAGAGCATTAGATTTCTAAGAGTTCTTGTGTTTTCTTGATATCATATGTTCAAAGCATTTTGAGTATGTTATAATCCTTTGTCAGTTTATATATGCATTGGTGATTATATTTCTCAACCTTTAAACAGAGTAACCAAACAACTAGATGAGTACACACCACAATAAATTTAGTCCTATATTAAGTTACTTAAAGCTAGTCGTCCTATTCTTGAATCAATATAATTGTTAACGATCACACCTAAAAGCCTAACGGTCGGGCCGTCGGAAAAATGTCAACAATGGAAGTTTGTAATTATTTTAGTGCTTAATTAAAAATAGATAGTGTTATTATCTGAAGCTTGAATTATGGTTGTATTTATAGCTTAACCACACATCCCCTACATGCACATCCCCTAATTGTACTAGGAGTCATGTGTAAACATAATTGTAAATCCCTGATTGAATAGAATTTGACTTCCTCATAAATAAAAAGTCAAACAGGACATGGGAGTCATACGTCAATTTGAACTATAGACCCTCTATAGCTAGAATGTCAAATCTTCTAGTGTGATATTTTGTCATGTGACATGGGTCTCCCGAATTTCCAAAACCCATCAAATCGCACTCCAACAATAATCTTGTAAGCAAATTTATCATGTTTTATCTAATGTTCCCCATGTGTGGCACTCGAAGCCATCAACCATATCACATAGGAAAAGACGAGGGGTTTTGTTTGACAAGATCTTCCTATTAGATTTACTTGTTCATTTTCTTGGATCATTATGTTGTACTATACAACACAATGAACTTATGTTATTAGGTGTTCAAGCTTAGTTTGGATTTTCATTTTTATTTTGGTGTATTGCCCGTGGCCCTTTCCAGAGCTTATGAATTTACCACTACATAATTTTGTTTTGCGTAATGAAATTTATTTTGCCAATAAAAAAAGGAAAATTGATATTTTCACAATAGAAAATAATATTTTCACATGAAAAGTGTCACTATAGATCCTATAACGACGTTTTTCCCGTCGTTATACATCTATAACGACACATAAAAATATCAAAAAGTGTTATGAAAATATCAATTTCCAAAAATACCATTCATATACTTCATATTCAAACATAATAGATAAAAGAATAGGACGCTTTCTTTCCTGCAATTACATAGGACATGAGAAACCAACCATTTGCTGCATTTAATAAGTTGACCCTCAATTCATTATATTGTTTACTTATGATGCAGGATGATCCGAGATCGAAGATATCAAACTATTGGATAGTATGTTAATGGTCTTGGAATATTATGAATTAGATAATCGTCACAAACGAAAAAAGTCATTAAACACTTTCGGCATTAATACCTTCAGCTTCGGGAGATGGAATGACACTTTCACCTTCGATTTCGGGAGATGGAATGGCGTCTTGACTTCGGAGTTCGACAGACTAATAGTTTATTTACTTTCTATTCCTATTTAGTTCTTTAATCAATAATATTTTATTATTAGCAAGTTTTTTATTTTGTTAGAAATTGTTTCCGTAAAAGTAGGAAGTTTGTTAGAATCTTTTTCACATTCCTAAGAGGATTTTATTTCCATATCTCTGGGAAGATTCTAGGGTGACTTGAAGATAAAGTTTTGCTAAGCTATATAAACCGGCTTGTGGGTTGAAATAAGGGACTTGATTTTGATAAATATACTATACACATTAGAGATATTTCTCTGTGTTTTCCGATGAAACTCTTTCTTCTTCCTGTGAATTTATTTGTTTAGCTAGCCCGCAGGATAATCGTTGTCCCGCCCGGCGTCAATTTGTATTCCTTTAACTCACTTTCTTAATTATTTTTATGGACGTCATCTTTTGAAGTTTAGCAAGCTTTGATGTGCACTTGTGCATATAAATTTCACTAAAAATTGGTGGTTTGAAATTCTTATGTTATGTAGTGAGAATTATACCTATATAATATGGTCTTTTCACCGTTGTTAGTAATTGATTAGTCTATTCTATGTGGAATTTATGACTAGAGCTTATTAGAAAGTAATTTTGAGGGCCACTTGTGTTTTTTTTCCCTACATTTGCAATTATTTGTTTGCCAGATGTTGTTTTCCTTCTTTAATGACCTTGCTTATTGCTTAATGGAAGAAAATGAAGTTTCCATGTTATGATAACTTCCCACAGAGTAATGTTTGATGGTGAGAGCATAGAGTATTGGAGAAATTTTTTGATCATAAAATACACATTTGTCCCACCCTTTCAAGTATAAATATTAATAATTCGAGTGGAGTCAAATTCAAAGTATCAGGTAAAATGACTTTCGGGCTGAGCTTAGGTAAGGGTAGGGTTAAAGTGCAATGCACCTAAAACAAAATAGAGAGGTAAATAAAAATATAATAAGTAAATAAATTTTTATTAAAAATACGACCATTTGTCTCCATATTAGAACCTAACAAAGATCATTGGCATACCATACGTACTAATATTTGGAAAATATCCTTCAAAAAAAAATTCTTATATATTATATGAAAGTCTTACTAAATGGTGTATAACACAGATCATCTTTAAGATCTGATGGGTAAGATTTATTTTATAATTTATAGTCTTACTAAATGTTGTTAATGGTTGTCTCTAATTCTCCTCAAATGATAGAATCAGTAGTCAACTATGGAGGGTTTAAGAATTTAAACCCTATAATTTTAGATCAACAACGTCCCTATAATTTTAGCGTATCTAGGTGGGGACCCAGTCGAGATATGCCCTAATTTCAAAACTTAATCAAAAAGCTGTCTTCTACTACTACTTTGAAAAACTATAAGATTAAATTTTTGCAAGTTTTTAAACATGTTGTAACAGAAATTATATTATATATTTAATTTAAAAAATATAGAAAATTAACTATATTTAAATATCATAGAGTAGTTTATAGGTTTTTTGTTATGTCTTGAAATCCATGTTAAGAAAACACCAAGAAAAATGACCACATAAAATTGTTAAGAGGGAGTATTTAATATAATCTCTTGAAAATTATTATCCCTCCGTCCTCTTTATTTGTCTTAATTAACTGACATTAATTTTATGATTAAACTGACCCTTTAATTGATAACTAAGCAAATGTATCAAAAATTTAAAAACTCCAAACCTTGATTTTAATAGTAATTTCATGATTATAATGATAACAGTGAATATATAATGTATTGATTTTTACAAATAGTTAAAAAAAAAAAAATTATTTGAAAGTCCCATTTTGGGGTGTATAATATAAATTTATTCACGTAAACAGGAAACAATCTTCCATAAAGAAGAAAATAAACAAAACACACTAATTAATTAAATGTTTTCTTTTCAAAACACACTGGAAAATTTGTTTGGTAACTTTTTGCGTTTTTTCTATTTGGTCAAACTAGTCAGGTCACATTTTAATAAAATTAAATTAAAATTTTTATTTGTTCTAAATATGATGCTTATAAATAAATTTGAATTTCAAATTAAGTTTCTATTATTAACAAAATGATGTCAAAAAAATAACTATTAAAGACTCCCAATTGAGTGTTAGTAATTTATTTTTTAATTTATATTTAATTTTTATGTAATTTTTAAATTTAATATTTAGTTTCTATTTTCAATCCTTCGAATTTGAATTCATATATAGTTTCTTAAAGTTCATAAATGAATAGAACCCAAAAGGCTAAATTTGGTTTTTAAGGAAATCTAAATGAAGTTAAATTATTGAAGAATAATAAGTGGCCATCATACTTTTAGTTTTAAAATGTAACTAAATTTTAATAACTAATATTTGAGTGAGAATTTTTTTTAACATTAATTAACAAAAGTTCTCCTATCTGAAATAAATTTGGAAGCTATAGTTTAATCATTAATATATTATATAATATTTATTATGTTTTTTTAATATTTATTATTATTTTCTTATAATTTTTAAATATATTTTTTGTTATATAATTTTTTAGAAAAAATATATATTGTAATATAATAAGTTACTCACTTACTCCTTATGTGCCAAGAATATCGAATAGATTAGTAGTTAAAAATTAATTTACTGAATCATCAGTTGCTATACTAAATAATGATGTGCAAGGAAAGTGTTTTAATTGTAGTTAAATTAAGTCTATTTAAAATAAATAAAAAATAAAATTAAGAAGACTTTATAAAGTATTTTAATAATAGTTAAATTCTAATCTCATACCAATAGTCATGATCAAAAAACTAAGTTTTGTCTTATTATATATGTTTTATTAACCAACCTGAAAAGTGAAATACTGAAATTGTAGCACCCCAAATATAAGTACTCACTACTCCAAACTTGGTACATCACTATTCATCCCACGATAAATAACTAACTACATAATACAAACTAAATCAGGAGATTTTATAAAGTATTTTAATAGTAGTTAAATTTTAATTTCATATCAAAAATCAGGACCAAAAAAACTAAGTTTTATCATATTAGATATGTATATAGATATAGATTGAAAACAGGTTTCACAGTTAAAAAGTATAATAATAACCAACCTGAAAAGTGAAAATGTTTTGAAAGTACTTTTATTTCACCTTAAATCATGGAGTAACATTTACTGCTCAACAGAAAATTAGAAAAGACCAATCGTAATTATGGAAATTAAGTATGGTTCTCAATGAAAACACTGATTATACAAATTTTAGTCTCTTTAATTCATTTAAAAAAATAAGTTGCTCAAGAGGAGAGGTTAAACCTTATATCTGCCCACATTATATTACATTTGTAACCGATATGAAAAGGATATATACAGTTAATACTTTCAAAACTTTTCAACTTAATTACTATATACAATTAACCGATATGAAAAGGATATATACAGTTAATACTTTGTGTAAAAATAGTGAAAATGGTAGAAAATAACTCCAAGTTACTATTCAAAATTTCAAAGGATTTTAGTGTAAAATAAAATAAGTTTAGTGCAATTTTCTTCAATATTAATACATATTAGACTTAAAAAAACAAAGATCAAATGTTTATTTACTCATGTATTTATTAACTTGAAGGATCTTACTAAGGGTTGCAACAATTCGGGTCAAATCTTGAATTCAAATCAAATCATGGCATAATAAAGCATAATACAATGTCTTAATAATATCTTTTGAGTCGTCTTAACAATTCTGAGTCCACATGCTCATTCAAAAGGTTATGGTAAAATTAATAATAATATCTCACATTTCTCCCACTTAAATACATGACGTTCTGTCAAACACAAAGACACACATACATAAATAAAATTCAATGCGATGTCTCAATAATATTTTCTTAGATAATTTTTAACCCCTGCAAACTTACCTAAAAGGTCATAATTCAGTGGTGGACCTAAGGCATGGCCAGGGGTTGTCATAATCCGGTCCAATTTTTCAGTACTTTTATTTATACCTTTATTTTTTTTTAATTTTACTCATAATTCTATCAAAATTAATTCATATATTTTAATATCAATTTTAAAATATAACGTTAATTTTTATTAAATATGAGATGTTTTAAAATTTCTAACTTTTAATAACAATAAATCTTATAATTAATAATACTCTTAGTCAATTTTTGTAATTATTTGTTTAAAATTAATTGAATTTATTTTTATTTTAAATTTGAAAAAAATCTTAAATATGCATATTGAAATAACTCGGGTCCAATCCGAATTCGGAACAAATCTCGAGTCAAATCCCAAGTCCGAATTGAATCAAATCTATCCAAATAAGACTTTGAACCACTAACTCAATAGTATCTTCTTGAGTCATCTTACCCCACCACAAGCTCACCCAAAAGGTTAAGACTAAGAGCATCAATAACAGATTCTCTAATAGACTCTCTATCCCCACATTTGAAGAATATATCAATAAATTAATATCTAACAGTTTCTTTATCCTTATATAATTCTCTATTTTAATCTCTATATATGATTTGACTCCTCAGGGTGAGGGAATCAAAAGAGCGTTCCCTATTTATGTAAAATGACATTTCACACCCTATTTATTGCGATTTTATGTTGGTTAAAGGATCTTTATCTCACTTACTTGTTGATTTGGGTATGCATGCCTATCAAATTCACTCATTTCTATTTTTTAAACAAAGGATTTAGAGAAGAAAGAGAACTATAAAAAAATTAAAAATCAGTCAAATTTTGATTTTGATCATTTTTGTAAAAAATATTACTACTAATTATAAATTTTATTATTTTATAATTAAAATAATGTTATTTTAGTTCTCATAAACACATAATGATCGTTGCACATTTTGATTTCTTGCAAAATTTATTTTTAAATTAAAATAATTATAATTTTTAAATTCAAACAACAATTACTTTTAAATAAAAAAAAATAGTTACAACGTTCAAAACATGATTTGACTGTTGGAACTTTTAAATTTTAAATTTCAAAATTTAATATTTAAGGAATCAATATAAGGAACCTGTTGGGTACATAGTGAAAAATACAGAGTAGGGATAGAGATAAGGAAACTGTTGTAAATGCTCTAAAAGTACTATTGGTAGTAACTTGATTCCTTATATACAGACAAATTTTTTTTCATATATTTTGATGTGGGACTAGCTCTGTGTCTCCCACCTCCAGACCTCCTTCTCTCCATTGTGGGATAATATCACCAGCCCTCCAGCAACCCGATTAGATAACCCGATCATTGTGGGATAATATCACCAGCCTTCGTGTCCCAACCTCTAGCAACCCAATTAGATAACTCGACCCGAGCTTTCAAGAGTCGGCTCTGATACCATATGAAACAACGCAGGTCAAATCCAAAGTCCGAAATAAATCTCGGGTCAAATCACAAGTCTAAATTGAATCAAATTCATCCAAATAAGACCTTATACCAAGGAGCTCAATACTATCTTCTTGAGTCATCTTAGCCCACCACAAGCTCACCCAAAAAAATTATGACTGAATGTACTATTGGTAGTAACTTAATTTCTTATATACAAACATTTTTTTCTGATATCTTTCGATGTGGGACTGAAGTGTTACACATATGATTTAAAATAAATGAAATTTTCAACAATCACTATTTTTTTGTGTGTGTATAAAATTTTTATTAAAAACATATTTTTATACATTTTTGTATACTTACAAACATAATTAATTATTTAATTTATAGTATATTTTTTTCATAAATATTTTCGCCCCTCCCGACATGAGTTTTTTGTTCAACCCCTGTCAAGATTGAAGGTATTAATAATAACAACTCAAGTCTTTATATACGCATTTAAATATTTTAGATGTTATATGTGGGAGAAAGGTGTTACACGAAAAAACTTTAATTTACTCTCTTTTTTAACCTTTAACGCTCATAAACAAAAGAAGGGAAGGAACAAATGTACGTACTTTCATTCACTTTCTTTTCACTAAGACTATATTTGTTTGAAAAAAAATATGTTTAGGATTGAACTATTTCTCATATAAGGGCCGGCAACATAGGCAACTGTCTCTGCTTGATTTTTTTTATAGGTATAGCGGTAGAGCAAATATATAAATTAATAAATTTAAGTGGGCAGATTAATGAAAGAGTTAAATTTGGAGAGGATAAAAAAAATTCATAAATCAATTCTGAATACAAGTACAAAAATCTTCTTAGTTGGTGAAACCTTAGAAGTATTTTTTGTATTATTTTTGGTTTTGAATGTTCATCAGCGTGTGAACTGTGAGAGATTGTTTGATTCAAGTTTAAATTTTTTTTATTATTAATTTGGTTGACTGTGGTTATTGTTTGTTTGGTTTGATTGGGTTTTTATTTTTGGGTTGTTTGATCTTCAATTGAAAATATGATCATTTTGGGGTTGAGTAGTTTCTGTGTTCTATTGTGATAGTTTACAATGATTTTGCCTTATTTTATAATGGAAATGAAAAATGATTATGAGCATTAAGCAACCACTCATTTCTAGTTGTCATGATTTTGTTTGAATATAGAAAATAAATTTGGTTTGAGACTTTTAGCATTTGAAAAATCATTCAAATTGAACCATGACAAGTAATCGAAGTAAGTTTCTAAATTGTGTCTAAATATTTTTTATTTGAAATTTCTTTTTTAGTTTGGATAATAACTATTTATTGCAATTTGTAAAACATTATTATGATTAAGTAGTATTATGATTAGTTCAAGTTTTCTTTATTTAACTTAATAAAAAAGTTAAAATATGTCCCTGCTGAGAAAAATTTCTGAATCCGCTCCTACCTCAATTTTAAGCTATCAGATGGCTTTATGGGATTAATAGCCCCACATTAAGAGACTAATATATAGTTAAAGATTAAATAATTCAAAATAATGTTATATTAAAATAAATAGTCCAATATCAAAACTTGCTTTTTGCAAATAGACATGGCCTAAAGATTTTAATTCTCATTCCCTTTCATGTACTATTTAATTATTGGGGTGCTGCCCTTCATCATTGTTTCCATTTTGCATGCGTAAATTGAGAGTTAATCCTTAAATAATTACAGTTTGAAATATAAAACAAATTTAAACTGTTTTAGTAGCTTGACAAGTTGTATGTATTACAATATTAATTAGTAAAAGGAAGCCGTCACTTTTTGAATGAATAAATTAAGTTACTCTTCTGGATCTCTGGAATATATAAAATATGTAAGTGGAAAGGTACTGTATGATTAACGGCTTAATTGAGTTTCATTTAAATTAATTAATCAGATGCATATTTGCACGTGAAATTCGATATTTATTATTTACTCTTTTCCAAATGTTATTATATAAATGTTTTTTTCCCCTTCATTCTAAAATAATAGCCGTTTTATGAAAAAATAAAGTTACATTTGCTTTTACTAAATTAATTGTCATGTCATATTGGATTTCGCTCCATAATTCCCATTACATGTTTCTTCTAACTTCTCTAGATTGTGTAAGCCTTTTTTTTTTTGGATAGTAAAATAAGTTTATAAACATTAAATAACTGAATTATTTTACGCCCTATGTTCTGCACAAAAAAAAACTGATTTTTTGAAGTCAATTTGCGATAATTTTGAATTCAAATCGATTTGATCAGTTATTTATTAAATTTTTATCAATTCAATTGTAAAAATTATGAAAAAAAAAGAATAAAAAAATTAGGTTTAAATATAATTTACTACCCTAAACTATAGGCTATATTCCACTTCGGTTCTCCACCTTTCAATTTTGTCAATTAGATGATTGAACTATCAATTTTTTCCACTTTGGTTCAATTAAGTCTGCCACATCGATAAATTGATGACGTGACTCGCTGACTAGACAAATTTATCTTTGATGTGTACTAAAAAAAATTAAATTTTCAAATTTTTTTATTACATTAGAGGGCAAAAATGTAAATAAACAAAAAATCAATAACAAATAGTATAATAAATGATTAAACAAATTAAATAACTAAAACTCTGCATCTCTCTAGTAAATTAAATAACTAAAGCTCTGCATCTCCTAATTGGAATAATTCCCCAAAAAAACCATCTTCTCGCTCTCTTCTTCTCTCCCAAACTTCACCCCTCAAATACTCACGCGGAGTCATTCCTTTCTTCATTCTAGGTTTTTCTCTCCAAAAATCAACTATTTTCTCTCTCATATAGATTGATTTTCATATATCTGAGGACCAATTAGGGGGTTAGTTTATAGTGATAACTGTAAATGGCTTTAGCAAAGAAACTAAAGTTCACGCTCTAGGAGCAAATCCTATCTCTTCTCAGTCAAAAAATCCAACACAAAAGCCCTTAAAGACTGCGTTTTTGGGTCAGAGGATGAATAATACTGTTTCTTTCATAAACCCTAAGTCCTCTTTCCAGAAATTGAAGAAAAGTAAAAGGAATAGTGGGAAGAATGCTCCTTTCAGAGTTGTGGCAGAGAAAGTAGTGGGAATTGACCTTGGGACGACTAACTCCGCCGTGGGGGCGATGGAAGGTGGGAAGCCGGTGATTGTGACGAAAGCGGAAGGGCAGAGAACGACGCCGTCGATGGTGGCTTATACTAAGAATGGGGATAGGCTGGTGGGTCAAATTGCAAAGAGATTAATTAGGGTTTTTTTGGGAAATTATTCCAATTAACAAAAAAAACCTAATTAACTAAACCCTAATTAAACAAATTAAATAGTTAATGATTTTTTGTTTATTTATATTTTTGCCCTTTAATATAATAAAAAAAATTTAAAAACTTAATTTTTATAGTAAGTACACATCAGCATAAATTTGTGTAGTCAGCGAGTCACGTCATCAATTTATGACGTGACAAACTTAATTGAACCACAATGAAAAAAATTGATAGTTCAATTATCTAATTGACAAAATTGAAAGGTGGATAACCGAAGTGGAATATGGTATATAGTTTAGGGTAGTAAATTATATTTAAGCCAAAAATTATTACGAGTACTAATTACACTTTATGTTGCTTTTAAAACTCAATGTTTTAATACCAGACCGGCCGGACGGACCAATTAAATTGAAATTAAACCTAAAAAAATGATTCGGTCTATTAAAAAAATCGGAAGTATGAACAAATCGGTGACCCAGTGGTTAAATCGTTTGACCCAACGAATCGTCTACTAGTTCACGGTTTCAACAGGTTTGCTACCAATCCAAAAAAAATTGCATCAAACAATCATTCAGATTTATCGGTATAGTTTGTGCATGAGTACACATTTCATAAATTTGATAGAGATGTGAATGAGAGGAATAATGAATCTCATCTTTTCCTATTATCGCCGAAAATGGAGCAGTTAATTTGAGGAGAAGATGGGAGAGAAAATTACTATTTGGACGAGAGAGAAAGTGTGGTGAGAAAATTTGAAAATTACTATAAAGTAAATTTCACAAAAATACATGATGTTTACACGTTTTCGCACATCACCGCGTGTTTTTAAAACGCGTAACACACTGTTACTTTTTCCATCCATGCTAATGGTGAGTGTAACACACTGTCCATAAACGCGTGACGATGACATAAAAGATAAGGTGTGGGAAATAAAATTATCAATATAACCCTTTTAATGATCACTCCTATTTACCTCAAAATACCCTAACAAAATTTCTCCATGAAATATTTTTTTTTAGAAAAAGAAAACCCAACTCCACGATGAATTACACAAGGTTCTTAAAATTCAGTTTTAGAAAGATTTTGTGATTTGAAACGGTTTAACACATATAATCAAAGAAAAACTAGATTAATTGAAGCAAATCATCCTAATTAATACGCTAATTTGAGATCCCATTGGAGAATTGTCGATAGTTGGATATTAGCAACTTTTTTAATATCAAGATCCATTATTTTAGATTAGATCTTCAAATTGATGATACAAATAGTAATAATGGACTAAAATGAAGATAGTAGGATGGATTAATACCTCAGATGATGGTAGATTAGTTGATAATCAAAGTTGTAATGTTGCAGAAAATTAAGCTTGTGAACTAGGGTTTTCCAACCACAATTTGACCTCTTTTGGTGTTGTTTGAGGTCGAAACGTAACGTATCATGCTCCAAAGATGCTAATGAACAGATCACAGTAGTTTTCAAGCTTCGATTGATGAATTTGGATGATTTTTTAGCTTGATTATTCTTCTTCAACTCACTTTCACAAACAGAACTTGTACATTGTTTTTTTGATGAGATTTGGGGTTGTTATTGGGTTTGCTTATAGTTGGTTATGCTCGAATTTGATTTAGGGATAGTTCCCATAGCTAGATTTTCATATCTTAATTAAGGGATTATATAGGTTGTTGAACTAATTTTTGTTTCAAATGGTTTCTTGCACAAATTGATGAGTGTATTGTGAATTGAATGAGTTGTTATGGTGATTCGTAGCATGTTTATTGATGATTTAATTGTTTAGAGGAAGCCCAAATTATTTTAAACTGTTTAAGGTCAAGTTTGAATGACTTTTAGTGAGAATCAATGGTGCATGGAATCAATGGTGAATAGTATTTAAATGGAGTTGATGAAACTTGAATGAGGATAAAAAGAAAGTGACAATTAAAAAGAATGGTATAATCGTACTATCATCAATTAATAATGTTAGAAAAATATTAATGTACAAATATTATTAATATTACGGACAATTTTCCCCTTATAATTGCATATGTTTCTCAGATGTTATGTCAAAATCTGTTAGAGGGGACATATTTGTTAAAAATTGAAACTTTAATTATGACTTTATAAAAATTGAAACATTAATATCTAGATTACAAAATCGTGCAAACATATGAGAGAACAATTTTATAATTTGTCCGAGTATTTTATTCGCCTAGCACTACACACTTCTGCCCCCTTTGAACAAGTTTCTTTCCAAACCTACGTGAAGATTAGAGAAGAGGACACGTACGTACGTACCTCAAGTGAAAAGTGAAGAGAAGATTAATGAGCGAGCCAATCATGGGATCGAAGAGTTTATTTAAGTTTTGGAAAATTAAACTGATTATATACATAGAGAAGCGAACCCAAGGAAGCAAACTAAAAATAAATCTGCTATAACGACGGTTTTTTCCGTCGCTGTAGAATAGAAAGCCGGTTTTTTATACTATAGCGACGGAAAAAACCATCGCTATAGCCTGTTCGCTCTTAGTTTGCTCCTTCCAGTTCGCTGAAGAGAGCCGGACTATATATATATATAGTCTCATGAGAGCGGATCGCCTAATGAAGAAAGTGAAGGAAGAAGAGGGTAGCTGTCACAGAATTGACATATTCACAAACAACAACACCATCTCTCTTTCTCTTTATCTTTCTACATGTATGTATGTATGTATATAGTAAGAGAGAGAAGGAAAGATGATGAGATATTGAGAGATGTGATTAACTAGGCAACGACAAAAAAAGTATGATATCAAGGAGAAGGTCTGATATAATACATCAACAAAAAAAGTGCAATTACAAAAATATCTGGATGTTTACTGTGAGTAACCAATTACCAGACATTTTATTGATGTAAGGTAAGCGAGATTGTGTTACACAATATTGAATAATATTTTGTATTTTTTTCTCCTTACATTATTAAGTAAGAGGAAAATCACACGACTACTCTTTGATTCCATCATGGTTAAACAAGATAGAGAAAACAAATACATGTAACACTTGGTAACTGTTCTCACTACTGAAAAAAGGTCTATCGTGACCAATAATATCGGCTGACGCATATCACGCGGTCGGCGATATTAATAATAATGACCGCCTTCATGATCAGTAATTATATCCAATCATTATTCAATATCGGACCGCGTGTGCTTCGCAGCACAATTTTACCTCGAAAAATTTGGCGTGAAATGTTGGCGCGATGATTCTTTGCGATTATTGATATCAAATGAATCGCATCGCGATCATTGATAAATCCATGTCATTAAAATTTAGCGATCGCGACGATCGCTACTGAGTGATCACGATCAAACTTAATCTAACCAGTATCAGTCATTCGCGAAAGACACAGACGAAAGAAAAAGAAAAGGGAGCAGATAAAGAGAAGAGGGAGAAAGGGGGGAAGAGAAGAAGGAGAAGAATTAGCTGCCATTGTCACCGCCGCCGGCCCGCCGCCACCACTGCCATTATCACCACCACCCACAGGTAACCCTAACTGCAATAATTTTTTTATAGTTTTCTAAATTTGAATATTAATGTTGCCACGTGGACCACGTCAGCTTTGGCCCTGGACCATGTTGACTCAGCTTAACGACCAGATTTATAATTTGATTATCATATCGATCGCGAGATGTTTGTCAAGCTAATTATGGTCGTGATGATGTGCATCCCAAATGACGAAATTTGTCTCGCGACAATTATCAGCGACCGTCTGCATGATCATTGATAAAGCGATCATTGATAAACCTTTTTCTTGTAGTGTCTGAAATGATGTTTTTAAAACTATTTGGTTACCCACAAAAACTAAAATGGTTACTTTTGCATGTATAAAGGTTTGGCTACCGGCTGCACCTTTGTAAGAGGAAAACCACACGACTACTCTTTGATTCAATCATGGTTTAACAAGATAAAGAAAATAAATACATGTAACACTTGGTAATTGTTCTGAATTTTTTTTTTGTTACCCACAAAAACTAAAATGGTTATCTTTATATGAATGTTTGACTACCAACTGCACCATATAGAGAATGCACTAATTTTGTAAATAAAATATTGAAAATGTATTAATTCTTTAAATATTTTCTAGATGCACTTTTGTTGTAATTTTTTTAAAAAAAATGTACTAGGAAGTGTAAATTTCCCTTTCTATTAGGGGTAGGCCCATACTTGAGTCCCAAATACGTGAAAAGCCCTAGGGCCCTGTACTTCACGGTACTACTCATTCAATATAATCTTAAGACATGA
Organism: Panax ginseng; assembly: GCA_020205605.1. NCBI lineage: Eukaryota > Viridiplantae > Streptophyta > Magnoliopsida > Apiales > Araliaceae > Panax > Panax ginseng. The sequence goes on from CM035133.1 coordinate 144,559,570, forward strand.
ATGTAATTACAATATTATTACAACATATCAGATCTAATCCCAAGTACGAAGACCTTTATTAAATTATCTCAAATAATATTACAACATTATATAATATTACAATACATCATGTACTTCTATACATTTGAATCTTCTTCCTTTATGCATTCCTTCCTCTTAACACCATCTGACCATTCAGGTCTTTCTGCTTTGGGTGTAAAGGTTTTAGAATTTGCATGGGTGAACATTTAATTTCCCAGCAAGTATTTGTAGTTGAATAAACAATAATCTTAAGAATAGAATGATATTTTTCTATATCTTCAACAATTAAATAATAATTGTTGAAGTAATTTAAACAATCATGAATAAAATTTTCCCTTTACTTTAAACACCTTTCATGAATAACATAATCTTAAATTCTACAACAGTTCAATTTCAAAATATTTCTTCTTTAATTTTGCACATAAGTGCTGATATTGGAATAACATGTTCTTGAATATAATGCTTAACAAGCACATCATTGCACGGGGTGCAATCCTGACCACATTTACTTACATCAACACATTATTGCACGGAGTGCAATTTATACTATCAATTGCCCAATTTATTTGATAAGACATTATTTGATAAGACATTATTCCAGTGTCCAGTCTTCTTCTGAGGTAAGGGGTATTATTTATTTCATATTCTGAAGAGATATTATTTTTCGTATTCGTATGAATATTATTTTCGTTCAATATTCGTAAGGAATATCATCTTCGTTCAATATTCGTAGGAATATTATTTTTGTTCAACAGTCGTAAGGGGTATTATTTATTTCATATTCTGAAGAGATATTATTTTTATATTACATTATGAATATTATTTTCGTTCAATATTCGTAAGGAATATCATCTTCGTTCAATATTCGTAGGAATATTATTTTCGTTCAACAGTCGTAAGGGGAATTATTTCTTTCGTATTCATGAAGAGAGTTATTTTCTTTCAATACTAGTAAGGGTTGTTACTCCATTCTTTATTATTCATTTGGAATAACTTTCTCTCTGACTACTCGCGCATACATGGTGAAATTCTTCTGTTATTCTATTCTTTATTATTCTGTTGGAATAACCTGTCTACGCGGACTACCACATGCATGGTGAATGACCATTCGTATTCATTCTTTATTAAATTATGGAAATGATCTGTCTACGTGGATTACCGCATTGCGGATAAAAATCCATTTGCAGTTTCGTATATTCTATTATACTCGTATGAGATATCATTTCTTTGTACTCATCATGGAATATCGTTTTCTTTTGTATTTTCTTTTTATGAGTACTATTCACAAAGTACTATTCATAAAGTACTATTCACAGGGTACTATTCCTGAAGTACTATTCATGGGATACTATTCACCCGGGTACTATTCACCTAAAGTACTATTCATGACAAAAATTGATTTTTTTCGGTCCAAATCATTTTTGATACAATATCATTCTTGAATTTTACCCCATAAAGCAGTATTATGTTGACAATTTGGATATTTTTAAACTCTAGATAAATTTAAAGTCTTTAATATTTATCCTTGATTTCGTTTGATTAATGCTTATATCATTGTCATCATCCTTATGCTTATATTGTGATGAAAGTCATCTTTAGCTTACGTACATAGATGGACTGTTGATTGGTATAATTATGACCAGGGATCATTCGGTATAATCATGATCCGTAATGTTACAAATAATGCGGTAAAAGTCCTCATTGGCCCATAGTGCATTGATGGACAGTTGTTGGTATGATTATGACCAGGGATTATTCGGTATAATCATGACCATTGATGATTACATGAATATCCTTGGCCCGTAGTGCATGGATGATTCGATGATGTGGTTTATATATTGCCGGAGTCTCAAATGATAAAGTTGATGAAAACCTTTTTAAATCATAGAAGATAGTAGATATCATGCTCTACTTGACTCTTCTAATGGATTGCTTATTCATTGCAGATTGTTGATCTAAAACTTGTTGTCTATTGTATTTTATCAGTTGTTATACTGTTGAAGGCTAAGGATAATTTATCCTGCATTATCTTAGTCATAATATTTCTTACTGGACTAGTTGAGCTCACCTTTTACTTTTATTGTTCTCTTCAGGAAATGAGAATATAGGTGGGACTGGTCGGGGAACGGATTAACGGTCCAGATGGTTGTTTTAGTAGTCCTCACTATTATGTGAAATAGTGTGATAATAATTATAATGAGGACTCCATTGAGAGTGGATATTGTCTAGAAGGCAATATTCTTGTTTAAACTCTCAGCTATGTTTTGTCGTATATTACTCGACAATTGTATAATTAAGTTTGTATTTAATTTATGTACCATGTATTTGGCGACTCAAGATGGGTGATGTATACCTATTTTGGGGGCTTCACATTCTCAATTGGGCTTGGTTTATTAACAAATTTAGGCTTTACATTGGACTTCCTTTTTAGGTATTCCCCACACTTGGCTTGGGCCACAAATAATTCTATACGTGGGCTCAATTAATTAAATTAATACTTAGGCTAGTAAATTAACTAGCACATTAGCCTAACCCCCTTCTTTTTATTCCTAACCAAGCCATTCAAATTCTAGGCTTAGTTAGCCCATTAAATTTAATTAGTAATTTTATCTTCTAGTTAAAATTTCTATCTTTTTCGGTTACGCTTTCGCAACTCGTTCGTTTAGCCAAAAAATTGATTTTTGATTTTTGAAAATTCAATTTAGCCACCAATCTCCCTTTCCCAAATAAACACTATGTCGTTCTTTGAAAAATTGAAAAAATGAAAAAAATGTTTTCCTCGTGAATAGTATTTTTACAGCTTTTTCTCAAAATTTATTTTATTAGAGATTTCATCTCTCATTCTTAAATAAACGCTATGACATAATTCGAAATTTTTGAAAAAGAACGTTTATTAGCGTTTTCTGCAATTTATGAATAGTATAATAGCGTTTTTTCTCAGAAAATTTTTATTTCCTCAAACAAAATCCCAATTCATATATTCTAAAACGTAAACACAATTTAGGTCATATTATGACTTTTAAACACATAATAATATCCATTAAAATTTTATTTTATTAGATATTCACATCGAAAAACCTAATTACAAGGCTATCCGATTTCTCGGATTGTCACATGCCCAACCTTGCGCCCTCAATCACTTAATATTTGGTGGACAAGGCAGCAAACAACCTTGGGCCTTTAGCCAGATGGTGGACCGGTGGCCCGAGGCCCAGATGGAGGGGAACCTTAAAAGAAACCACGAAAGAACCATATAGGGAACACAATTCACCCCTTTGACCTAAGGTGGATCCGCCACTGAGTAGACTTGATGAATATGATTCGATATGATATTGCTTGTTTGTAAAATAAATAATACAAACAAAATTGAGGCGAAGGGTCAAATTAGAGAATAATTTTGGAACTTTTGCTGACTTCATAAAAATTTGTGGCAAACTATACATAATTTGGGGGAGAAAAAGAATTAAAGAAAAGTTTAGAAAAAAGACTTAATGTCTTTATATATACTTGTTAAGTGGTTATAAATAATTTTTCTACTTCACTATATGACACTAGGTCAAAAATATGTCATTAATTCTTGGATTAATTGCATATCGAACTTCGATGTATACACTTTTTTACTATTCGTACTCTAGCATTTAAATGCTTTCATCTCATTTACCTTAAAGTACCGCTAAGTAACCATAATCTCACCATTTTGTAAATTTCTTAAAAAAAAATAAAGTGGTCGGAACTGTCATGTGTTCCGATTGAGGGGGCATAAGTACGGTTTGACCGTATATTTATACATTTGACCATACAAAATCAACTTAAAAATAATTTGATATTAATCATATACATATAAAATACTCATCATCTTCAAATACCCAACTTTATTTAAAAACTTTTTTCTTTTTCATCTTCTTCCCCATTCGCAATTACTTTACCATCTTTCTACAAGGAAAAGCCTCCCATAACCAGTCTATGCATTCTAAACCCCATAATTTTCGGCCGCAACACTCTAATGCGTGTCTTAGTCCTTTCCAATTCTTCTTCTCCTCTCTTTCTTCAGTCACCTTTCGTACCATCAAACTCCACTTCCCCCTTCCCACACTATAAGAAAATGCTCTAACAATGATTGAATATCGTCAATGACCGCACTTCCGGTCGCAGATACTATTATTAACAACCGCTAGTGGTGATCGCCATTGAATATAGTCACTGGTTTTGTTTAGCGACCGATTGCGGTCGCTAAGTGGTCGCTATTTCATTTTTACCGCCTAAAAATTGACTAGAAATGTTGGCGCCCTATTTTTTTGCGACCTCTCACCATCAGCGACCGCATCCGGTCGCTGATACTTCCACATCATTAAATAGTCAGCGACCGCATGCGGTTGCTATTGACGGTCACTTATTCTTTTAATCTATCAGTCTTCTCGCTCGACGACAAGAGTCAAGCAAAGAAAAAAAGGAGGAGAAAGAAAAGGAGAAGAGAGAGAAGCCACCATTGCAATCATCATAATCGCCATATATATTGTTACTACCACGGTCACGCCTTCGTATTGATTTGATTTCAATGAAATGCAAGTCTATTTTGAAATGCTTAGTGATACTTGTTGACATTAATTTACGCGTCAATCAATCATTGAATTCTTAAAGTGTTGCTACTTCTCTAGTACAAGGAATAATATTTGAAGTTTGTGAGAATTTAGTAGTAATTTCTGATTCGAAGAAAACACTACAAGAAATCACACAAAAAATGATGCTAAAATTTGTCACATAAAATTCATTTTTCGTCACTAAAACATTTGGTGACGATTGTTAATCGTCATAGAGACCGTCACCGTATGAGCGTGGTATTAGGTTTATTTTACAATATTTGATGTCGTCACTAAATGTTTTAACTTATGGTGACGATCTACATCATTGTCACTATAATTAATTACTTTTAGTGACGCTAATAGCGTCACTATTTGAATGAAACTTTTGTCACTCTATATTATGTTTCGTCATCAAAACTTGGTGCATTAAATGACAAAAATCATTTTTCGTCATTAAATGATATTATTTTAGTGACAAAAATATGTTACTCTATTTAAATCATTTAATTTTAATGACGACAATATTGTCATATTTATGATTATTCTTTCGTCATGTTATTGTGTTTATCGTCATCAAAAATAAAAAAATAAATGACGACAAAACAATTTGCCACTTAATAATATATTTAACATGACAATTATGTTGGTCATTTCATATTTTAAATAATATTACAAAATAATTTGTCATCAAAGAGTTACTTTCTGGGACACATTTTTCAATGTCACTAATTGAATGCTTATAGTGACGATACATCTCATCACGTAAAAGAATTATTAATAGTGACAAAAAATAATTTTTGTGACTAAATGAAAAACTAAATATAAAATTATAGATCTAAAAATAAGAAAAAGATTACACTAAATAATATTTAACCAATTGGGAAATGACGTCATTTTTAAGTAAGTGTCGTCTGCATTATTAAACTCGTGAACGCTAAGCCAATTAGTAAATCCAAGTCAGATAGCTATCATCTCATGAGCTGATTTTTTTTTTTTATTCTTCCTTCATTCCTTCCCTTCTCCGTTCTCTCTCCTCCACTTACTCCTATCATTCACCCCATCTCTAATTCCCTTACAAGGTTGTTAGTTGTTACAGAAGCTATGAAGGATGAGCTGCGAGTTTCCTTTTATCAAGCTGAAAGTAAAATTTTGGTAAATATCAGCAGTGGATTATATGTGGTTGTGTGCCATTATTATAAAGTATGATTTTCGTTGAAGTAATTGCATAAGATGTGAATCACACAATAAAAAGTAAAGGAAGCCACTTTCCTCAACATTAGATTTTAGTATATTGATACAATACTCCTATATATCACTCTTCTCTAATTTCTTGATTTCCATATCAGAGAGAAAGAAAAGAGAATTAGAGATGGGTGAATGATAGGAGTAAGGGGAGGAGAGAATGAAGAAGGAAATGAATGAAGGAAGAATGTAAAAAAATAAAATCAGACTCCACAGTTTAATATTATGGATCCTAGAAAATTAAAAAAAATGAATTTGGTCAATACGACGTCGCTTTTCCAATTGGTCAATCATAGGTAAATATCCACGCTTTAATATCGCAGACGACACTTTTTAAAAAACTAAACAACGTCGTTTCCCAATTGGTCAGTCATAGTTAGCGTTAGCACTTTAATACTGCGGACGAGAGACTTTTATAAGGAGAATAGTTTAGACATTTGTCCCGTCCGCAGTATTAAACTACGGAATACTGAAAATTAAACTGCAGACAGGATGACTATTTAATCGTTCGATCTTCGAATGAAGGGTCATGATGTGTTGTAAAGATATCATTAAATTGACAACATTAACTATGAATCAGTCCTTATATATATAAATATAAATATAAGACATGGATTGATGAATAAAGTTAATGTTAAGATCTCATATGTTTGTTATTTATATACCAACATTACTAGAAAAATAAGAATACGTGATTTGATTTTGTGACAGTTTTTAAAAACAATCACAAAAGATAGTAATTTGTGATGAACTTTTTAAGCAATCACAAAATAATAGTATATATAATGGTTCTTAGTGATGACTAATCTTGCCATCAATGTATTATAATTGTGATGGTCATGTAAATCACACCAATTTGTTTATGCAAAATAAATTTTCTTTTTGTGACGCACTAAGTTATCACTTATAGATATACCATTTTCGTGATTGCATTTAAGCTATTAATAATATTTTAATGTAAGAAATAATCAAAACAATATTTTATGACGGTCGTGACAATCATTAAAACAGTTAGATTTTTGTGACAACTTTTATTTGTAATTACAAAAAGAAGGTATTTTGTGATGGAATTTTCAAGCCATCACAAAACAATAAAATATATGATGACTCTTAGTGATGACTAATTTTACCATCACTATAGAGTATTTGTGACTGCCATTGCAATCACCAAATCTTATGTGGAAGTAATTTTGTTTAGTAAGTCAACTCACATATGTTTCCTTTTATATTTTGTTTTAAAATTATAATCATGATCTGGACTTTGGTGTAGTGGTAATACTTGTTATTTAGTTTACAAATGGGATAGGGTTCGAATCCTATAAGTATCATTTGATACAATTAATATAGTGAAATAAATTATATGTAAATAGTTATTCACGTTCTTACATTTGAACCCTAAAGTCTTGCTTTTTGTGATGACTTTGACAATCACAATAGATTATGTGTTAATGTGATTGTATTAATCATCACAAAAGCACTAAGAGTTTACGTGATTGCCAAAACCATCATGTAAAACCTTTCATGATCGGCGTATACAAGACGGCCATTGTGATGCCTAAAGCAATCACGTAAACCTTTCGTGATGATTTTTCTACTTTTTGTGATGAATTTTGATCATCACAAATAGTATCGTATATATGTCTTGGCTAGAGCATTAGATTTCTAAGAGTTCTTGTGTTTTCTTGATATCATATGTTCAAAGCATTTTGAGTATGTTATAATCCTTTGTCAGTTTATATATGCATTGGTGATTATATTTCTCAACCTTTAAACAGAGTAACCAAACAACTAGATGAGTACACACCACAATAAATTTAGTCCTATATTAAGTTACTTAAAGCTAGTCGTCCTATTCTTGAATCAATATAATTGTTAACGATCACACCTAAAAGCCTAACGGTCGGGCCGTCGGAAAAATGTCAACAATGGAAGTTTGTAATTATTTTAGTGCTTAATTAAAAATAGATAGTGTTATTATCTGAAGCTTGAATTATGGTTGTATTTATAGCTTAACCACACATCCCCTACATGCACATCCCCTAATTGTACTAGGAGTCATGTGTAAACATAATTGTAAATCCCTGATTGAATAGAATTTGACTTCCTCATAAATAAAAAGTCAAACAGACACATGAGAGTCATACGTCAATTTGAACTATAGACCCTCTATAGCTAAAATGTCAAATCTTCTAGTGTGATATTTTGTCATGTGACATGGGTCTCCCGAATTTCCAAAACCCATCAAATCGCACTCCAACAATAATCTTGTAAGCAAATTTATCATGTTTTATCTAATGTTCCCCATGTGTGGCACTCGAAGCCATCAACCATATCACATAGGAAAAGACGAGGGGTTTTGTTTGACAAGATCTTCCTATTAGATTTACTTGTTCATTTTCTTGGATCATTATGTTGTACTATACAACACAATGAACTTATGTTATTAGGTGTTCAAGCTTAGTTTGGATTTTCATTTTTATTTTGGTGTATTGCCCGTGGCCCTTTCCAGAGCTTATGAATTTACCACTACATAATTTTGTTTTGCGTAATGAAATTTATTTTGCCAATAAAAAAAGGAAAATTGATATTTTCACAACAGAAAATAATATTTTCACATGAAAAGTGTCACTATAGATCCTATAACGACGTTTTTTCCATCGTTATACATCTATAACGACACATAAAAATATCAAAAAGTGTTATGAAAATATCAATTTCCAAAAATACCATTCATATACTTCATATTCAAACATAATAGATAAAAGAATAGGACGCTTTCTTTCCTGCAATTACATAGGACATGAGAAACCAACCATTTGCTGCATTTAATAAGTTGACCCTCAATTCATTATATTGTTTACTTATGATGCAGGATGATCCGAGATCGAAGATATCAAACTATTGGATAGTATGTTAATGGTCTTGGAATATTATGAATTAGATAATCGTCACAAACGAAAAAGTCATTAAACACTTTCGGCATTAATACCTTCAGTTTCGGGAGATGGAATGACACTTTTACCTTCGATTTCGGGAGATGGAATGGCGTCTTGACTTCGGAGTTCGACAGACTAATAGTTTATTTACTTTCTATTCCTATTTAGTTCTTTAATCAATAATATTTTATTATTAGCAAGTTTTTTATTTTGTTAGAAATTGTTTCCGTAAAAGTAGGAAGTTTGTTAGAATCTTTTTCACATTCCTAAGAGGATTTTATTTCCATATCTCTGGGAAGATTCTAGGGTGACTTGAAGATAAAGTTTTGCTAAGCTATATAAACCGGCTTGTGTGTTGAAATAAGGGACTTGATTTTGATAAATATACTATACACATTAGAGATATTTCTCTGTGTTTTCCGGTGAACCTCTTTCTTCTTCATGTGAATTTATTTGTTTAGCTAGCCCGCAGGATAATCGTTGTCCCGCCCGGCGTCAATTTGTATTCCTTTACTCACTTTCTTAATTATTTTTATGGACGTCATCTTTTGAAGTTTAGCAAGCTTTGATGTGCACTTGTGCATATAAATTTCACTAAAAATTGGTGGTTTGAAATTCTTATGTTATGTAGTGAGAATTATACCTATATAATATGGTCTTTTCACCGTTGTTAGTAATTGATTAGTCTATTCTATGTGGAATTTATGACTAGAGCTTATTAGAAAGTAATTTTGAGGGCCACTTGTGTTTTTTTTCCCTACATTTGCAATTATTTGTTTGCCAGATGTTGTTTTCCTTCTTTAATGACCTTGCTTATTGCTTAATGGAAGAAAATGAAGTTTCCATGTTATGATAACTTCCCACAGAGTAATGTTTGATGGTGAGAGCATAGAGTATTGGAGAAATTTTTTGATCATAAAATACACATTTGTCCCACCCTTTCAAGTATAAATATTAATAATTCGAGTGGAGTCAAATTCAAAGTATCAGGTAAAATGACTTTCGGGCTGAGCTTAGTTAAGGGTAGGGTTAAAGTGCAATGCACCTAAAACAAATATAAGCATACCACACACAAGTCATCAGTTACTATGGCCCAATGTAGCTAAAATTTTCAATGTTATTGGTTCTATTTGAACAAAATAGAGAGGTAAATAAAAATATAATAAGTAAATAAATTTTTATTAAAAATACGACCATTTGTCTCCATATTAGAACCTAACAAAGATCATTGGCATACCATACGTACTAATATTTGGAAAATATCCTTCAAAAAAAAATTCTTATATATTATATGAAAGTCTTACTAAATGGTGTATAACACAGATCATCTTTAAGATCTGATGGGTAAGATTTATTTTATAATTTATAGTCTTACTAAATGTTGTTAATGGTTGTCTCTAATTCTCCTCAAATGATAGAATCAGTAGTCAACTATGGAGGGTTTAAGAATTTAAACCCTATAATTTTAGATCAACAACGTCCCTATAATTTTAGCGTATCTAGGTGGGGACCCAGTCGAGATATGCCCTAATTTTCTAAGACTTAACTGAAAACTGTACTACTCGCCACTGAAAACTATAAGATTAAATTTTTGCAAGTTTTTAAACATGTTGTAACAGAATTATATTATATATTTAATTTAAAAAATATAGAAAATTAACTATATTTAAATATCATAGAGTAGTTTATAGGTTTTTTGTTATGTCTTGAAATCCATGTTAAGAAAACACCAAGAAAAATGACCACATAAAATTGTTAAGAGGGAGTATTTAATATAATCTCTTGAAAATTATTATCCCTCCGTCCTCTTTATTTGTCTTAATTAACTGACATTAATTTTATGATTAAACTGACCCTTTAATTGATAACTAAGCAAATGTATCAAAAATTTAAAAACTCCAAACCTTGATTTTAATAGTAATTTCATGATTATAATGATAACAGTGAATATATAATGTATTGATTTTTACAAATAGTTTTTTTTTTTTTATTATTTGAAAGTCCCATTTTGGGGTGTATAATATAAATTTATTCACGTAAACAGGAAACAATCTTCCATAAAGAAGAAAATAAACAAAACACACTAATTAATTAAATGTTTTCTTTTCAAAACATACTGGAAAATTTGTTTGGTAACTTTTTGCGTTTTTTCTATTTGGTCAAACTAGTCAGGTCACATTTTAATAAAATTAAATTAAAATTTTTATTTGTTCTAAATATGATGCTTATAAATAACTTTGAATTTCAAATTAAGTTTCTATTATTAACAAAATGATGTCAAAAAATAACTATTAAAGACTCCCAATTGAGTGTTAGTAATTTATTTTTTATTTATATTTAATTTTTATGTAATTTTTAAATTTAATATTTAGTTTCTATTTTCAATCCTTCGAATTTGAATTCATATATAGTTTCTTAAAGTTCATAAATGAATAGAACCCAAAAGGCTAAATTTGGTTTTAAGGAAATCTAAATGAAGTTAAATTATTGAAGAATAATAAGTGGCCATCATACTTTTAGTTTTAAAATGTAACTAAATTTTAATAACTAATATTTGAGTGAGAATTTTTTTAACATTAATTAACAAAAGTTCTCCTATCTGAAATAAATTTGGAAGCTATAGTTTAATCATTAATATATTATATAATATTTATTATGTTTTTTAATATTTATTATTATTTTTAAATATATTTTTGTTATATAATTTTTTAGAAAAAATATATTGTAATATAATAAGTTACTCACTTACTCCTTATGTGCCAAGAATATCGAATAGATTAGTAGTTAAAAATTAATTTACTGAATCATCAGTTGCTATACTAAATAATGATGTGCAAGGAAAGTGTTTTAATTGTAGTTAAATTAAGTCTATTTAAAATAAATAAAAATAAAATTAAGAAGACTTTATAAAGTATTTTAATAATAGTTAAATTCTAATCTCATACCAATAGTCATGATCAAAAAACTAAGTTTTGTCTTATTATATATATGTTTTATTAACCAACCTGAAAAGTGAAATACTGAAATTGTAGCACCCCAAATATAAGTACTCACTACTCCAAACTTGGTACATCACTATTCATCCCACGATAAATAACTAACTACATAATACAAACTAAATCAGGAGATTTTATAAAGTATTTTAATAGTAGTTAAATTTTAATTTCATATCAAAAATCAGGACCAAAAAAACTAAGTTTTATCATATTAGATATGTATATAGATATAGATTGAAAACAGGTTTCACAGTTAAAAAGTATAATAATAACCAACCTGAAAAGTGAAAATGTTTTGAAAGTACTTTTATTTCACCTTAAATCATGGAGTAACATTTACTGCTCAACAGAAAATTAGAAAAGACCAATCGTAATTATGGAAATTAAGTATGGTTCTCAATGAAAACACTGATTATACAAATTTTAGTCTCTTTAATTCATTTAAAAAATAAGTTGCTCAAGAGGAGAGGTTAAACCTTATATCTGCCCACATTATATTACATTTGTAACCGATATGAAAAGGATATATACAGTTAATACTTTCAAAACTTTTCAACTTAATTACTATATACAATTAACCGATATGAAAAGGATATATACAGTTAATACTTTGTGTAAAAATAGTGAAAATGGTAGAAAATAACTCCAAGTTACTATTCAAAATTTCAAAGGATTTTAGTGTAAAATAAAATAAGTTTAGTGCAATTTTCTTCAATATTAATACATATTAGACTTAAAAAAACAAAGATCAAATGTTTATTTACTCATGTATTTATTAACTTGAAGGATCTTACTAAGGGTTGCAACAATTCGGGTCAAATCTTGAATTCAAATCAAATCATGGCATAATAAAGCATAATACAATGTCTTAATAATATCTTTTTGAGTCGTCTTAACAATTACAGGTCCACATGCTCATTCAAAAGGTTATGACTGAAATTAATAATAATATCTCACATTTCTCCCACTTAAATACATGACGTTCCTGTCAAACACAGCACACAGGCACACATAATAAAATTCAATGCGATGTCTCAATAATATTTTCTTAGATAATTTTTAACCCCTGCAAACTTACCTAAAAGGTCATAATTCAGTGGTGGACCTAAGGCATGGCCAGGGGTTGTCATAATCCGGTCCAATTTTTCAGTACTTTTATTTATACCCTTTATTTTTTTTTTAATTTTACTCATAATTCTATCAAAATTAATTCATATATTTTAATATCAATTTTAAAATATAACGTTAATTTTTATTAAATATGAGATGTTTTAAAATTTCTAACTTTTAATAACAATAAATCTTATAATTAATAATACTCTTAGTCAATTTTTGTAATTATTTGTTTAAAATTAATTGAATTTATTTTTATTTTAAATTTGAAAAAATCTTAAATATGCATATTGAAATAACTCTGTCCAATCCGAATTCAAACAAATCTCGAGTCAAATCCTAAGTCCGAATTGAATCAAATCTATCCAAATAAGACTTTGAACCACTAACTCAATAAGTATCTTCTTGAAATCATCTTACCCCACCACAAGCTCACCCAAAAGGTTAAGACTAAGAGCATCAATAACAGATTCTCTAATAGACTCTCTATCCCCACATTTGAAGAATATATCAATAAATTAATATCTAACAGTTTCCTTATCCTTATATAATTCTCTATTTTAATCTCTATATATGATTTGACTCCTCAGGGTGAGGGAATCAAAAGAGCGTTCCCTATTTATGTAAAATGACATTTCACACCCTATTTATTGCGATTTTATGTTGGTTAAAGGATCTTTATCTCACTTACTTGTTGATTTGGGTATGCATGCCTATCAAATTCACTCATTTCTATTTTTTAAACAAAGGATTTAGAGAAGAAAGAGAACTATAAAAAATTAAAAATCACCAAATTTTTGATTTTGATCATTTTTGTAAAAAATATTACTACTAATTATAAATTTTATTATTTTATAATTAAAATAATGTTGTTTTAGTTCTCATAAACACATAATGATCGTTGCACATTTTGATTTCTTGCAAAATTTATTTTTAAATTAAAATAATTATAATTTTTAAATTCAAACAACAATTACTTTTAAATAAAAAAATAGTTACAACGTTCAAAACATGATTTGACTGTTGGAACTTTTAAATTTTAAATTTCAAAATTTAATATTTAAGGAATCAATATAAGGAACCTGTTGGGTACATAGTGAAAAATACAGAGTAGGGATAGAGATAAGGAAACTGTTGTAAATGCTCTAAAAGTACTATTGGTAGTAACTTGATTCCTTATATACAGACAAATTTTTTTTCATATATTTTGATGTGGGACTAGCTCTGTGTCTCCCACCTCCGCACCTCCTTCTCTCCATCAGGGATAATATCACCACCCTCCAAAGAACCCGATTAGATAACCCGATCATTGTGGGATAATATCACCAGCCTTCGTGTCCCAACCTCTAGCAACCCAATTAGATAACTCGACCCGAGCTTTCAAGAGTCGGCTCGATACCATATGAAACAACGCAGTCAAATCCAAAGTCCAAATAAATCTCGTCAAATCACAAGTCTAAATTGAATCAAATTCATCCAAATAAGACCTTATACCAAGGAGCTCAATACTATCTTCTTGAGTCATCTTAGCCCACCACAAGCACACCCAAAAAAATTATGACTGAATGTACTATTGGTAGTAACTTAATTTCTTATATACAAACATTTTTTTCTGATATCTTTCGATGTGAGACTGAAATGTTACACATATGATTTAAAATAAATGAAATTTTCAACAATCACTATTTTTTTGTGTGTGTATAAAATTTTTATTAAAAACATATTTTTATACATTTTTGTATACTTACAAACATAATTAATTATTTAATTTATAGTATATTTTTTTCATAAATATTTTCGCCCCTCCCGACATGAGTTTTTTGTTCAACCCCTGTCAAGATTGAAGGTATTAATAATAACAACTCAAGTCTTTATATACGCATTTAAATATTTTAGATGTTATATGTGGGAGAAAGGTGTTACACGAAAAAACTTTAATTTACTCTCTTTTTTAACCTTTAACGCTCATAAACAAAAGAAGGGAAGGAACAAATGTACGTACTTTCATTCACTTTCTTTTCACTAAGACTATATTTGTTTGAAAAAAAATATGTTTAGGATTGAACTATTTCTCATATAAGGGCCAAGAACATAGGCAACCTGCCTCTCGCTTGATTTTTTTATAGGTATAGCGGTAGAGCAAATATATAAATTAATAAATTTAAGTGGGCAGATTAATGAAAGAGTTAAATTTGGAGAGGATAAAAAAAATTCATAAATCAATTCTGAATACAAGTACAAAAATCTTCTTAGTTGGTGAAACCTTAGAAGTATTTTTTGTATTATTTTTGGTTTTGAATGTTCATCAGCGTGTGAACTGTGAGAGATTGTTTGATTCAAATTTAAATTTTTTTTATTATTAATTTGGTTGACTGTGGTTATTGTTTGTTTGGTTTGATTGGGTTTTTATTTTTGGGTTGTTTGATCTTCAATTGAAAATATGATCATTTTGGGGTTGAGTAGTTTCTGTGTTCTATTGTGATAGTTTACAATGATTTTGCCTTATTTTATAATGGAAATGAAAAATGATTATGAGCATTAAGCAACCACTCATTTCTAGTTGTCATGATTTTGTTTGAATATAGAAAATAAATTTGGTTTGAGACTTTTAGCATTTGAAAAATCATTCAAATTGAACCATGACAAAGTAATCAAGTAAGTTTCTAAATTGTGTCTAAATATTTTTATTTGAAATTTCTTTTTTAGTTTGGATAATAACTATTTATTGCAATTTGTAAAACATTATTATGATTAAGTAGTATTATGATTAGTTCAAGTTTTCTTTATTTAACTTAATAAAAAAGTTAAAATATGTCCCTGCTGAGAAAAATTTCTGAATCCGCTCCTACCTCAATTTTAAGCTATCAGATGGCTTTATGGGATTAATAGCCCCACATTAAGAGACTAATATATAGTTAAAGATTAAATAATTCAAAATAATGTTATATTAAAATAAATAGTCCAATATCAAAACTTGCTTTTTGCAAATAGACATGGCCTAAAGATTTTAATTCTCATTCCCTTTCATGTACTATTTAATTATTGGGGTGCTGCCCTTCATCATTGTTTCCATTTTGCATGCGTAAATTGAGAGTTAATCCTTAAATAATTACAGTTTGAAATATAAAACAAATTTAAACTGTTTTAGTAGCTTGACAAGTTGTATGTATTACAATATTAATTAGTAAAAGGAAGCCGTCACTTTTTGAATGAATAAATTAAGTTACTCTTCTGGATCTCTGGAATATATAAAATATGTAAGTGGAAAGGTACTGTATGATTAACGGCTTAATTGAGTTTCATTTAAATTAATTAATCAGATGCATATTTGCACGTGAAATTCGATATTTATTATTTACTCTTTTCCAAATGTTATTATATAAATATTTTTTTCCCCTTCATTCTAAAATAATAGCCGTTTTATGAAAAAATAAAGTTACATTTGCTTTTACTAAATTAATTGTCATGTCATATTGGATTTCGCTCCATAATTCCCATTACATGTTTCTTCTAACTTCTCTAGATTGTGTAAGCCTTTTTTTTTTTTGGATAGTAAAATAAGTTTATAAACATTAAATAACTGAATTATTTTACGCCCTATGTTCTACACAAAAAACTGATTTTTTGAAGTCAATTTGCGATAATTTTGAATTCAAATCGATTTGATCAGTTATTTATTAAATTTTTATCAATTCAATTGTAAAAATTATGAAAAAAAAGAATAAAAAAATTAGGTTTAAATATAATTTACTACCCTAAACTATAGGCTATATTCCACTTCGGTTCTCCACCTTTCAATTTTGTCAATTAGATGATTGAACTATCAATTTTTTCCACTTTGGTTCAATTAAGTCTGCCACATCGATAAATTGATGACGTGACTCGCTGACTAGACAAATTTATGCTGATGTGTACTAAAAAAAATTAAATTTTCAAATTTTTTTATTACATTAGAGGGCAAAAATGTAAATAAACAAAAAATCAATAACAAATAGTATAATAAATGATTAAACAAATTAAATAACTAAAACTCAAGATCTCTAGTAAATTAAATAACTAAAGCTCGGATCTCCTAATTGGAATAATTCCCCAAAAAACCATCTTCTCGCCTCTTCTTCTCTCCCAAAACTTCACCCTCAAATACTCACACGGAGTCATCCCTTCTTCATTCTAGGTTTTTCTCTCCAAAAATCAACTATTTTCTCTCTCATATAGATTGATTTTCATATATCAGGACCAATTAGGGTTTAGTTTATAGTCGATAACTGAGAAATGGCTTTAGCAAAGAAGTTTCAAAGTTCACGCCTTCTGAGCAAATCCTATCTCTTCTCACCAAAAAATCCAACACAAAAGTCCTTAAAGATCATGCGTTTTTGGGTCGAGGATGAATAATACTGTTTCTTTCATAAACCCTAAGTCCTCTTTCCGTAAATTGAAGAAAAGTAAAAGGAATAGTGGGAAGAATGCTCCTTTCGAGTTGTGGCGAGAGAAAGTAGTGGGAATCGACCTTGGGATTTACTAACTCCGCCAGTAATGGCGATGGAAGGTGGGAAGCCGGTGATTGTGACGAAACGCGGAGGAAGGCGGAAAACGACGCCATTGATGGTGGCTTATACTAAGAATGGGGATAAATCAGTGGGTCAAATTGCAAAGAGATTAATTAGGGTTTTTTGGGAAATTATTCCAATTAACAAAAAAAACCTAATTAACTAAACCCTAATTAAACAAATTAAATAGTTAATGATTTTTTGTTTATTTATATTTTTGCCCTTTAATATAATAAAAAATTTAAAAACTTAATTTTTATAGTAAGTACACATCAAGGATAAATTTGTCTAGTCAGCGAGTCACGTCATCAATTTCTAACGTGACAGACTTAATTGAACCAAAGTGAAAAAAATTGATAGTTCAATCATCTAATTGACAAAATTGAAAGGTGGATAACCGAAGTGGAATATGATATATAGTTTAGGGTAGTAAATTATATTTAAGCCAAAAATTATTACGAGTACTAATTACACTTTTTGTTGCTTTTAAAACTCAATGTTTTAATACCAAACCGGCCGGACGGACCAATTAAATTGAAACCGGTCTAAAAAATGATTCGGTCTATTAAAAAAATCGGAAGTATGAACAAATCGGTGACCCAGTGGTTAAATCGTTTGACCCAACGAATCGTCTACTAGTTCACGGTTTCAACAGGTTTGCTACCAATCCAAAAAAAATTGCATCAAACAATCATTCAGATTTATCGGTATAGTTTGTGCATGAGTACACATTTCATAAATTTGATAGAGATGTGAATGAGAGGAATAATGAATCTCATCTTTTCCTATTATCGCCGAAAATGGAGCAGTTAATTTGAGGAGAAGATGGGAAAGAAAATTACTATTTGGACGAGAGAGAAAGTGTGGTGAGAAAATTTGAAAATTACTATAAAGTAAATTTCACAAAAATACATGATGTTTACACGTTTTCGCACATCACTGCGTGTTTTTAAAACGCGTAACACACTGTTACTTTTTCAATCCATGCTAATGGTGAGTGTAACACACTGTCCATAAACGCGTGACGATGACATAAAAGATAAGGTGTGGGAAATAAAATTATCAATATAACCCTTTTAATGATCACTCCTATTTACCTCAAAATACCCTAACAAAATTTCTCCATGAAATATTTCTTTTTAGAAAAAGAAAACCCAACTCCACGATGAATTACACAAGGTTCTTAAAATTCAGTTTTAGAAAGATTTTGTGATTTGAAACGGTTTAACACATATAATCAAAGAAAAACTAGATTAATTGAAGCAAATCATCCTAATTAATACGCTAATTTGAGATCCCATTGGAGAATTGTCGATAGTTGGATATTAGCAACTTTTTTAATATCAAGATCCATTATTTTAGATTAGATCTTCAAATTGATGATACAAATAGTAATAATGGACTAAAATGAAGATAGTAGGATGGATTAATACCTCAAATGATGGTAGATTAG
This sequence comes from Panax ginseng, assembly GCA_020205605.1. Taxonomy (NCBI): domain Eukaryota; kingdom Viridiplantae; phylum Streptophyta; class Magnoliopsida; order Apiales; family Araliaceae; genus Panax; species Panax ginseng. Next base: position 144,578,458 of record CM035133.1, read on the forward strand.
TTGATAATCAAAGTTGTAATGTTGCAGAAAATTAAGCTTGTGAACTAGGGTTTTCCAACCACAATTTGACCTCTTTTGGTGTTGTTTGAGGTCGAAACGTAACGTATCATGCTCCAAAGATGCTAATGAACAGATCACAGTAGTTTTCAAGCTTCGATTGATGAATTTGGATGATTTTTTAGCTTGATTATTCTTCTTCAACTCACTTTCACAAACAGAACTTGTACATTGTTTTTTTGATGAGATTTGGGGTTGTTATTGGGTTTGCTTATAGTTGGTTATGCTCGAATTTGATTTAGGGATAGTTCCCATAGCTAGATTTTCATATCTTAATTAAGGGATTATATAGGTTGTTGAACTAATTTTTGTTTCAAATGGTTTCTTGCACAAATTGATGAGTGTATTGTGAATTGAATGAGTTGTTATGGTGATTCGTAGCATGTTTATTGATGATTTAATTGTTTAGAGGAAGCCAAAATTATTTTAAACTGTTTAAGGTCAAGTTTGAATGACTTTTAGTGAGAATCAATGGTGCATGGAATCAATGGTGAATAATATTTAAATGGAGTTGATGAAACTTGAATGAGGATAAAAAGAAAGTGACAATTAAAAAGAATGGTATAATCGTACTATCATCAATTAATAATGTTAGAAAAATATTAATGTACAAATATTATTAATATTACGGACTATTTTCCCCTTATAATTGCATATGTTTCTCAGATGTTATGTCAAAATCTGTTAGAGGGGACATATTTGTTAAAAATTGAAACTTTAATTATGACTTTATAAAAATTGAAACATTAATATCTAGATTACAAAATCGTGCAAACATATGAGAGAACAATTTTATAATTTGTCCGAGTATTTTATTCGCCTAGCACTACACACTTCTGCCCCCTTTGAACAAGTTTCTTTCCAAACCTACTTTAAGTTTTTATAAATAAATGTAGTATTAATTTATCAAATAATTATAACTGATTGATCACTATTATTATTACTTGTTGACTGCTTTTCTTGTACAGAATAATAAATTTGTACAAGGTCATAAAATATTTGCACAATATATAATTTACATGGTCATAAAATACTTGCACAATATATAATTTTGTGTAAGTTAGCAAACTTCAATTCACACAATTGAATGGGAGTTCAAAAACTTGTCTGGAGTGTTCTTTAATTTATACTCTAAATCTTCCATCAATTGTCCTACACAATTTAATTAACGATAATATACTAATTAGCCACATAATGACTTCATATATTGGTTTACGTTATATTATTACTCATTTTATTTTGTTCGCGTTTTATAAATAAAGTAGCGTGATAACCTTTCAAAAATGTTTTTTGACGTCGCGACTTTTGGGAACACTATGACCCTCATAACGACCTTCTATGATGGTCTATTTTCATTATTATTTATTTTATAATATTAATTGGAACATTTTAGAACAATGTCAAAAATGTCGTATGTCGGCACGAAACGGCGCGGTGACACGCTCGACATGCACGACGCTACTCAGTGTCGCCCAACACGCCTCGATGTGCATCACGTCGCTCAGCATTGCACGACATGGACGTGCACCACGTCCGCGATGTCCCACGACACTCCCCGACATGCATCACGTCACTTGGAGTTGCATGGCGTTCGAAAACAACCCACGACATGCACGCGCAAACCACACGCCTGCCTAAATCACCAAAGAATGAGGTCTCGACGCCGACAAATGAGGCCCTCGCGCGTGCAACGCATCTCTGCGTCTTTGTTCGACGCCATTTTGACTGTTCTGAACCCCCTCCTTCCAAACCTCATAATTTGGTCGTTATAAGTCAGAATTAGTTCAATCTCGCATCATTTTATTCCTTGTAACATCTACGGGTTAAATGCTTTCTAAGTCAATATACTTTACGTCAACTTACAAATGGGTCACTAAACTTTTTTTTTTTTACAATAAACTCATTGTACTCGACTTTTCTAACACAAAGTTAAAAAATCCGTTAAATACTTTGACTTTAACGGAAAAAGATAGCTAAGCTGCTGAGTTGTCCAAAAAAAGCTGATGTGACGTCTTTGTGTGACGTGACAGTGATTATGTGGATTTGGAGGAAAACTTTTATGAAGAAAATAAAAAAAAATTTATTTTAAAGTATAATATAAATTTAAAAAGTGTGCCAAAAAATAAGAAAATTAATAAAAAATTATATTTAATTATTTTTGTAATTAATATCAAATAAAATTTTATTTATAATTAAGCCATTTATAAAATACAAAATCCAAAAATTTGCTAATTAAAATTAAGGGGATGTGAAATATATTTAGGGGAAATGAAAGAAATTTATAATAAAATTAGAAAATTTAGCAAAAATACATGGTAGAAATTAAAAATAAAAAGAGTTATTTAGTTATTTTTATAATTATTAGAAAATGTTTTTTTTATATAATTAATAAAAATAAAATTGAAAATGTTCTTATAATAACAAATATAATTATATTTGGATCCAAGTTATTATAAAGTTTTTTTTAGTATGTTATTCAATCACAATAAAATGCCGACACACATGTAGCATCGTCTCAGACGTGTCGACTCTATCGCCAATCGACTAACTTACCCAAAAATAAACTTTATGCTAACCATTTCCTAATTATACCATGAACCACCACTCTCTCCAAACACCTGAGCAAAGCACACCCACCACGATATCACCATTTTCGCAAATCCCAAAGAAAATCTCCTTCTCTTTCACATAATTCCTTCTCGTTCACTCTTCCCAATGGCCTAACAAGCACAAAACTCTCTCATCACCAAGAACCCACCCGATTATCTTTAACTCATAAGTGCCACAAACGAAAAGCTTGTCGATCGGACAAAAGTTATTCGCCCGATGATATTATCCGTCCGAACGAAGTAATCCACTGACATCGAGCTACTACTAATCCCCAATCTGTCGGGAAGATTTCAATGCGGAGAAGTTTACTAATCCCCAATATTATGGTGGTTTGTTTGTGATTTGGGTGGTGGTTTTCCGCGACGTCGGGGGGGGGCCACACAAGAACGACTATGGGGATGAGGGTGGTGGTTCGTGGTTAAGAGAGAGAAAGTGCGTGGTGGTGATTGAATTGCCTCAATTATAATTGCCATGTATTATCAAAAAAAATAAAACTAAATAAAAATCGTCTCAATTATAATTTTAATGTCCGAATTTGAAAACATTTTTAATTTTAAAATATTTTTAATTTTATAATTTTTATAATTTTCTCAATTATATTTTTTATTAATTATATAAAAAACATTTTCTATTAATTACAAGAATAACTAAATATAATCTCCTCAATTATATTTGTTATTAATTATACAAAAAAACATTTTCTATTAATTACAAAAATAACTAAATAACTCTTTTTATTTTTTATTTTTTACCATGTATTTTTTGCTAAATTTTCTAATTTTATTATAATTTTCTTTCATTTTCCCCTAAATATATTTCACATTCCCCTTAATTTTAATTAGCATATTTTTGAATTTTGTATTTTATAAATGGCTTAATTACAAATAAAATTTTATTTGATAATAATTACAAAAATAATTAAATATATTTGTTATTTATTTTCTTATTTTTTTGGCACATTTTTTAAATTTATATTATACTTTAAATATTTTTTTTCATTTCTTCATAAAAAAATTTCTCCAAATCCACATAATCACTGCCACGTCACACAAGGATGCCACATTAGCTTTTTTTGGACAACTCAACAGTTTAGCTGTCTTTTTCCGTTAAAGTCAAAGTATTTAACGATTTTTTAACTGTGTTAGAAAAGTCGAGTACAGTGAGTTGACTGTAAGAAAAAAAAATTCAGTGACCCATTTGTAAGTTGACGTAAAATACAGTGGCTTACAAAGCATTTAACCCTAACATCTACTAAAAATCCTCGTAGGTGGAATTTTTTTTCAAGTTCATTTTCAGGCCAAAACAGTGGCACAAAAGTCCCAACCCAAAAACGTTTTCTACTTTTGACAGTTTTGACTAGCCTCCTTCCAAAGGGCATAACTCCCACCTCCAGAATAGGAAAAAGGTCATTCTTATGCCTACGGACTCCTTATTTAGTGTACTAAATAATCCCTAGAATAGAAAAAAAATTCAGCAAGCCAATCGGAACAGAAATTGGTCTAAAAGTCAAGGTTCACACTAGTTATTTTTAGTTTGGATAGTTTTGATGCACTTACTTTGGAATGTCATAACTCGTTCGTCCGAACTCGGAATGAGTTTGTTCCGAAGGCTATGGATTCCTTGTTCTACGAACTACAAAACCCCTAGAAAAATAAAATTTTCTAGAAGCTTTAACTGCCCGAAAAATTGACTCAAAAGTCGGTACACACACTAGTTTTATAGTTTTTAACTAGCTTTACAAAAAAATCTGTCATGACTTCGTCACACAAACTTTTGCTTCCGTTCCAATTGGGTTATGTTCATAAATCATAATGACATAATAGCAAAATGGCTCCAAAATAGCCACTAACAGTCCACTACTAGTCCATTTTCCATCTTTTATGCATATGTCCATTTTCTTTGATTTTCTTACATTTTCTTGCACTATTACATGGTTTAATCATATAATCTACATCATATTCCACAACCACCATCAACAAGATCACTTACAAAGTTTTAAAGAGGTGAAAGGAAGTTAGGGTTTTAGCTTACCTCTTGAGGTTCTTTCTTCTTCTTCTTCTTAGCTAGGTTTGACTTAAGCTTGTTATTCCTTCATCTCTACCTTCTCCTTCTATCTGAGGCTTCTCTCTCTAGCTCTCTCTCAACTGACTTAGCAAAATGAAATGAAATGTAATGAAAAGAGATAATAACTTTGTCTTGGATAAGGTTGGGGCATTTAATGTTTAACTTTCTTAGGATCAAAACTTACTAAAAATTGTAAGTTTTCATCCTTCTTTGTCCCCTTTTGTCCCTTAACTTAGCATGGAAGGAAAGCTTGGTTCCCCCATCTCCTATATCATTGTTCCTCCTTGCTTTTCATCATCTTATCCCATGTGCAAAATTGATTTTAAGTGACACATGCCCCTTTATTCCTTTAGCCATCCTGGATATTCCCCATCTTCTTTTATCCTCTTTTGTTTTTTTTATTCACTTATCATCTTATTCTTCCGCTACTTTGACCAAATTTTGACTTTCTCTGTAAGACCCCAAATTTTATTAAATGAAAGTATTCAATTTTCTTATAATTATTATTTTATTTAGTAAATGGTTAAATTGATAAAAGTTTAAAGTTAAGGGGGATATGTGAAATTTTTTGCAAAATAAGCAAGTTGTCATAAAATATTCGTTGTGTTGAGGAATATTTGTTTGGTCGGAGAATATTCATTTTAACAGGAAATATTCGTACGACGACACAATCATTGGTGGACCCCACAACGAAATTACTGTCAGAATGAGAAAACGACATAAATATCTTTTTATGAAAATAATGACGAAAAGTTTCTTGAATTAAACTGTTGAACTACCTGGTGGTAAAAGTACAGTAATACTCGTGGTTGCATAGTAGCACACGGTATTGATTATTGATGCTTACGTGAGAAGTCACTCAGTTATACTCAATTATTACTACAGTAATTGCTGCATAATATCTCTCGTATTATTGATTCAATTATTGTCACAGTATCATCTGCATAATATATATTATTATTAAATCAATAATTGAGACGATAAATTTATTCATATTATTATTTGCAATATTGACGATGTCTAGAAAGTTCTGTCGAAGAGAGGTTTGGTCACCTAATTGCACGCCAATAGGGAGAAATCCTTATCTAACACCCCTCTTTAATTCCCGGGAATGATCTGGTTGTTAAATATTGTGAGTTATAATATTAATGATGAATAAGTTCGTGTTGATTAAAGATGAAATTGATATTTCCATTGTGTTGGGATTATTAGTGTTAGTTGAAATCGACATCTATTCTGATAATAATTGGTATCTGGAGGTTATATTGACCAATCGGATAATTAATTGGATAAATGAATAATTAATTGCTATTAATTCACATGCTTATAACTATTTGTTCACATATATGTACTATTAATTCACATGCATGCACTATTAGGGGAGGTGGTGCAAGATTGATAATTCTTGCATGACTAAATTAAAAATGGAGGTATAGATGAAGGTACTATACTGTAATTATTTTTTTCACATGTATAGAACTATTGATTCACATGATGTATTATTAGGGGAGGTGGTGCAAGTTTGATAATACTTGCAGGACTAAATTAAAAATAAAGGAAAAGATGAAGGTATTATACTGTAAGGTATTATACTTCACTATTCCAGTGTCCAGTCTTCTTCTGAGGTAAGGGGTATTATTTATTTCATATTCTGAAGAGATATTATTTTTCGTATTCGTATGAATATTATTTTCGTTCAATATTCGTAAGGAATATCATCTTCGTTCAATATTCGTAGAAATATTATTTTTGTTCAACAGTCGTAAGGGGTATTATTTATTTCATATTCTGAAGAGATATTATTTTTTATATTCGTATGAATATTATTTTCGTTCAATATTCGTAAGGAATATCATCTTCGTTCAATATTCGTAGGAATATTATTTTCGTTCAACAGTCGTAAGGGGTATTATTTCTTTCGTATTCATGAAGAGAGTTATTTTCTTTCAATACTAGTAAGGGTTGTTACTCCATTCTTTATTATTCTGTTGGAATAACCTGTCTACGCGGACTACCGCATACATGGTGAAATTCTTCTGTTATTCTATTCTTTATTATTCTGTTGGAATAACCTGTCTACGCGGACTACCACATGCATGGTGAATGACCATTCGTATTCATTCTTTATTAAATTGTGGAAATGATCTGTCTACGTGGATTACCGCATTGCGGATAAAAATCCATTTACAGTTTCGTATATTCTATTATACTCGTATGAGATATCATTTCTTTGTACTCATCATGGAATATCGTTTTCTTTTGTATTTTCTTTTTATGAGTACTATTCACGGGTACTATTCACAAAGTACTATTCATAAAGTACTATTCACAGAGTACTATTCCTGAAGTACTATTCATGGGATACTATTCACCCGGGTACTATTCACCTATAGTACTATTCATGACAAAAATTGATTTCTTTTCGGTCCAAATCATTTTTGATACAATATCATTCTTGAATTTTACCCCACAAAGCAGTATCATGTTGACAATTTGGATATTTTTAAACTCTAAATAAATTTAAAGTTTTTAATATTTATCCTTGATTTCGTTTGATTAATGCTTATATCATTGTCATCATCCTTATGCTTATATTGTGATGAAAGTCATCTTTAGCTTACGTACATAGATGGACTGTTGATTGGTATAATTATGACCAGGGATCATTCGGTATAATCATGACCCATAATGTTACAAATAATGTGTTAAAAGTCCTCATTGGCCCGTAGTGCATTGATGGACAGTTGTTGGTATGATTATGACCAGGGATTATTCCGTATAATCATGACCATTGATGATTACATGAATATCCTTGGCCCGTAGTGCATGGATGATTCGATGATGTGATTTATTTATTAAGCCGAGTCTCAGCGATAAAGTTGATGAAAACCTTTTTAAATCATAGAAGATAGTAGATATCATGCTCTACTTGACTCTTCTAATGGATTGCTTATTCCGCTGCAGTTGTTGATCTAAAACTTGTTGTCTATTGTATTTTATCAGTTGTTATACTGTTGAAGGCTAAGGATAATTTATCCTGCATTATCTTAGTCATAATATTTCTTACTGGACTAGTTGAGCTCACTCTTTACTTTCATTGTTCTCTTCAGGAAATGAGAATATAGGTGGGACTGGTCGGGGAACGGATTGACGGTCCAGATGGTTGTTTTAGTAGTCCTCACTATTATGTGAAATAGTGTGATAATAATTATAATGAGGACTCCATTGAGAGTGGATATTGTCTAGAAGGCAATATTCTTGTTTAAACTCTCAGCTATGTTTTGTCGTATATTACTCGACAATTGTATAATTAAGTTTTTATTTAATTTATGTACCATGTATTTGGCGACTCAAGATGGGTGATGTATACCTATTTTGGGGGCGTCACATTCTCAATTGGGCTTCATTTATTAACAAATTTAGGCTTTACATTGGACTTCCTTTTTAGGTATTCCCCACACTTGGCTTGGGCCACAAATAATTCTATACGTGGGCTTAATTAATTAAATTAATACTTAGGCTAGTAAATTAACTAGCACATTAGCCTAACCCCCTTCTTTTTATTCCTAACCAAGCCATTCAAATTCTAGGCTTAGTTAGCCCATTAAATTTAATTAGTAATTTTATCTTCTAGTTAAAATTTCTATCTTTTTCGGTTACGCTTTTGCAACTCGTTCGTTTAGCCAAAAAATTGATTTTTGATTTTTGAAAATTCAATTTAGCCACCAATCTCCCTTTCCCAAATAAACACTATGTCGTTCTTTGAAAAATTGAAAAAATGAAAAAAATGTTTTCCTCGTGAATAGTATTTTTACAGCTTTTTCTCAAAATTTATTTTATTAGAGATTTCATCTCTCATTCTTAAATAAACGCTATGACATAATTCGAAATTTTTTAAAAAGAACGTTTATTAGCGTTTTCTGCAATTTATGAATAGTATAATAGCGTTTTTTCTCAGAAAATTTTTATTTCCTCAAACAAAATCCCAATTCATATATTCTAATACGTAAACACAATTTAGGTCATATTATGACTTTTAAACGCATAATAATATCCATAAAAATTTTATTTTATTAGATATTCACATCGAAAAACCTAATTACAAGGATATTCGATTTCTCGGATTGTCACAGGCCCAACCTTGCGCCCTTAATCACTTAATATTTGGTGGACAAGGCAGCAAACAACCTTGGGCCTTTAGCGGATAGGACTGGGCCGGTGGCTGAGGAGGCCCGGATGGAAGGGAACCTTAAAAGAAACCACGAAAGAACCATATAGGGAACACAATTCACCCCTTTGCCCTAAGGTGGATCCGCCACTGAGTAGACTTAATGAATATGATTCGATATGATATTGCTTGTTTGTAAAATAAATAATACAAACAAAATTGGGGCGAAGGGTCAAATTAGAGAATAATTTTGGAACTTTTGCTGACTTCATAAAAATTTATGGCAAACTATACATAATTTGGGGGAGAAAAAGAATTAAAGAAAAGTTTAGAAAAAAGACTTAATGTCTTTATATATACTTGTTAAGTGGTTATAAATAATTTTTCTACTTCACTATATGACACTAGGTCAAAAATATGTCATTAATTTTTGGATTAATTGCATATCGAACTCCAATGTATACACTTTTTACTATTCGTACCACAGCATTTAAATGCTTTCATTTCATTTGCCCAAAGTACCGCTAAGTAACCATAATCGACCCTTTTGTAAATTTCTACCAAAAATTAAAGTGGTCTGAATCACATGTGTTCCGATTGAGGGGGCATAAGTACGGTTTGACCGTATATTTATACATTTGACCATACAAAATCAACTTAAAAATAATTTGATATTAATCATATACATATAAAATACTCATCATCTTCAAATACCCAACTTTATTTAAAAACTTTTTTCTTTTTCATCTTCTTCCGCATTCGCAATTACTTTACCATCTTTCTGCAAGAAAAAGCCTCCCATAACCAGTCTATGCCTTCTAAACCCCATAATTTTCGGCCGCAACACTCTAATGCATGTCTTAGTCCTTTCCAGTTCTTCTTCTCCTCTCTTTCTTTAGTCACCTTTCGTACCATCAAACTCCACTTCCCCCTTCCCACACTATAAGAAAATGCTCAAACAGTGACCAACAATATCGTGATCACTTCCTATCGCAGATATACTATTATTAACGACCGCTAGTGGCGACCACCATTGAATATAGTCACTGGTTTTGTTTAGCGACCGATTGCGGTCGCTAAGTGGTCGCTATTTCATTTTTACTGCCTAAAAATTGGCTAGAAATGTTGGCGCCCTATTTTTTGCGACCTCTCACCATCAGCGATCGCATCCAGTCGCTGATACTTCCACATCATTAAATAGTCAGCGACCGCATGCGGTTGCTATTGACGGTCACTGATTCTTTTAATCTATCAGTCTTCTCGCTCGACAGTAGCTGAAGCACAAGAGAAAAAAAAAGAGGGAGAAAGAAAAGGGAGAAGAGGGAGAAGGCCATCGCTGCAACCGCCGCCCACCGCCGCCACCGTTGCTACTGCCGGCCAACGCCCTCAGGTATTGATTTCAATCAAATGCAAGTCTATTTTGAAATTCTTAGTGATACTTGTTGACATTAATTTACGCGACAATCAATCATTGAATTCTTAAAGTGTTGCTACTTCTCTAGTACAAGGAATATTATTTGAAGTTTGTGAGAATTTAGTAGTAATTTCTGATTCGAAGAAGACACTTCAAGAAATCACACAAAAATGATGCTAAAATTTGTCACATAAAATTCATTTTTCGTCACTAAAACATTTGGTGACGATTGTTAATCGTCATAGAGACCGTCACCGTATGAGCGTGGTATTAGATTTATTTGACAATATTTGATGTCGTCACTAAATGTTTTAACTTATGGTGACGATCTACATCATTGTCACTATAATTAATTACTTTTAGTGACGCTAATAGCGTCACTATTTGAATGAAACTTTCGTCACTCTATATTATGTTTCATCATCAAAACTTGGTGCATTAAATGACAAAAATCATTTTTCGTCATTAAATGATATTATTTTAGTGACAAAAATATGTTACTCTATTTAAATCATTTAATTTTAATGACGACAATATTGTCATATTTATGATTATTCTTTCGTCATGTTATTGTGTTTATCGTCATCAAAAATAAAAAAATAAATGACGACAAAACAATTCACCACTTAATAATATATTTAAAATGTCAATTATGTTGGTCATTTCATATTTTAAATAATATTACAAAATAATTTGTCATCAAAGAGTTACTTTCTGGGACACATTTTTCAATGTCACTAATTGAATGCTTATAGTGACGATACATCTCGTCACAGAAAGAATTATTAATAGTGACAAAATTAATTTTTGTGACTAAATGAAAAACTAAATATAAAATTATAGATCTAAAAATAAGAAAAAAGATTACACTAATAATATTTAACCAATTGGGAAATGACGTCATTTTTAAGTAAGTGTCGTCCGCATTATTAAACTGTGAACGCTAAGCCAATTAGTAAACGGCGTCGTATTAGCCATACTGCGGAGCCTGATTTTTTTAATTTTTTTTTACATTCTTCCTTCATTCCTTCCCTTCTCCGTTCTCTCTCCTCCACTTACTCCTATCATTCACCCCATCTCTAATTCCCTTACAAGGTTGTTAGTTGTTACAGAAGCTATGAAGGATGAGCTGCGAGTTTCCTTTTATCAAGCTGAAAGTAAAATTTTGGTAAATATCAGCAGTGGATTATATGTGGTTGTGTGCCATTATTATAAAGTATGATTTTCGTTGAAGTAATTGCATAAGATGTGAATCACACAATAAAAAGTAAAGGAAGCCACTTTCCTCAACATTAGATTTTAGTATATCGATACAATACTCCTATATATCACTCTTCTCTAATTTCTTGATTTCCATATCAGAGAGAAAGAAAAGAGAATTAGAGATGGGTGAATGATAGGAGTAAGGGGAGGAGAGAATGAAGAAGGAAATGAATGAAGGAAGAATGTAAAAAAAATAAAATCAGACTCCACAGTTTAATATTATGGATCCTAGAAAACTAAAAAAAATGAATTTGGTCAATACGACGTCGTTTTCCAATTGGTCAGTCATAGGTAATGGCGTCCACAGCTTTAATCTGCATTTACACTTTTAAAAAACTAAACAACGTCGTTTCCCAATTGGTCGATCATAGTTAAGCGTTAGCACTTTATCTATGCGATGAGAGACTTTTATAAGGATAATAGTTTAGACATTTGTCCCGTCTGCGATGATTAAAGCTGCGAATCTCGAAAAATTAAAGCTGCAGAGAGACGATGACTATTTAATCGTTCGATCTTCGAATGAAGGGTCATGATGTGTTGTAAAGATATCATTAAATTGACAACATTAACTATGAATCAGTCCTTATATATATAAATATAAATATAAGACATGGATTGATGAAGAAAGTTAATGTTAAGATCTCATATGTTTGTTATTTATATACCAACACTACTAGAAAAATAAGAATACGTGACGGAATTTTGTGACAGTTTTTAAAAACAATCACAAAAGATAGTAATTTGTGATGAACTTTTTAAGCAATCACAAAATAATAGTATATATGATGGCTCTTAGTGATGACTAATCTTGCCATCGATGTATTATAATTGTGATGGTCATGTAAATCACACCAATTTGTTCATGCAAAATAAAAAATTTTTTTGTGACGCACTAAGTTATCACTTATAGATATACCATTTTAAATGATTGCATTTAAGCTATTACTAATATTTTAATGTAAGAAATAATCAAAACAATATTTTATGACGGTCGTGACAATCATTAAAACAGTTAGATTTTTGTGACAACTTTTATTTGCAATTACAAAAAGAAGGTATTTTGTGATGGAATTTTCAAGCCATCACAAAACAATAAAATATATGATGACTCTTAGTGATGACTAATTTTACCATCATTATAGAGTATTTGTGACTGCCATTGCAATCACCAAATCTTATGTGGAAGTAATTTTGTTTAATAAGTCAACTCACATATGTTTCCTTTTATATTTTGTTTTAAAATTATAATCATGATCTGGACTTTGGTGTAGTGGTAATACTTGTTATTTAGTTTACAAATGGGATAGGGTTCGAATCCTATAAGTATCATTTGATACAATTAATATAGTGAAATAAATTATATGTAAATAGATATTCACATTCTTACATTTGAACCCTAAAGTCTTGCTTTTTGTGATGACTTTGACAATCACAATAGATTATGTGTTAATGTGATTGTATTAATCATCACAAAAGCACTAAGAGTTTACGTGATTGCCAAAACCATCACATAAAACCTTTCATGATGGACGTATACAAGACGGCCATTGTGATGCCTAAAGTCATCACATAAACCTTTTGTGATGATTTTTCTACTTTTTGTGATGAATTTTGGCCATCACAAATAGTATCGTATATATGTCTTGGCTAGAGCATTAGATTTCTAAGAGTTCTTGTGTTTTCTTGATATCATATGTTCAAAGCATTTTGAGTATGTTATAATCCTTTGTCAGTTTATATATGCATTGGTGATTATATTTCTCAACCTTTAAACAGAGTAACCAAACAACTAGATGAGTACACACCACAATAAATTTAGTCCTATATTAAGTTACTTAAAGCTAGTCGTCCTATTCTTGAATCAATATAATTGTTAACAATCACACCTAAAAGCCTAACGGTCGGGCCGTCGGAAAAATATCAACAATGGAAGTTTGTAATTATTTTAGTGCTTAATTAAAAATAGATAGTGTTATTATCTGAAACTTGAATTATGGTTGTATTTATAGCTTAACCACAAATCCCCTACATGCACATCCCCTAATTGTATTAGGAGTCATGCGTAAACATAATTGTAAATTCCTGATTGAATAGAATTTGACTTCCTCATAAATAAAAAGTCAAACAGGACATGGGAGTCATACGTCAATTTGAACTATAGACCCTCTATAGCTAGAATGTCTAATCTTCTAGTGTGATATTTTGTCATGTGACATGGGTCTCCCGAATTTCCAAAACCCATCAAATCGCACTCCAACAATAATCTTGTAAGCAAATTTATCATGTTTTATCTAATGTTCCCCATGTGTGGCACTCGAAGCCATCAACCATATCACATAGGAAAAGACGAGGGGTTTTGTTTGACAAGATCTTCCTATTAGATTTACTTGTTCATTTTCTTGGATCATTATGATGTACTATACAACACAATGAACTTATGTTATTAGGTGTTCAACCTTAGTTTGGATTTTCATTTTTATTTTGGTGTATTGCCCGTGGCCCTTTCCAGAGCTTATGAATTTACCACTACATAATTTTGTTTTGCGTAATGAAATTTATTTTGCCAATAAAAAAAGGAAAATTGATATTTTCACAACAGAAAATAATATTTTCACATGAAAAGTGTCACTATAGATCCTATAACGACGTTTTTCCCGTCGTTATACATCTATAACGACACAAAAAATATCAAAAAGTGTTATGAAAATATCAATTTCCAAAAATACCATTCATATACTTCATATTCAAACATAATAGATAAAAGAATAGGACGCTTTCTTTCCTGCAATTACATAGGACATGAGAAACCAACCATTTGCTGCATTTAATAAGTTGACCCTCAATTCATTATATTGTTTACTTATGATGCAGGATGATCCGAGATCGAAGATATCAAACTATTGGATAGTATGTTAATGGTCTTGGAATATTATGAATTAGATAATCGTCACAAACGAAAAAGTCATTAAACACTTTCGGCATTAATACCTTCAGCTTCGGGAGATGGAATGACACTTTCACCTTCGATTTCGGGAGATGGAATGGCGTCTTGACTTCGGAGTTCGACAGACTAATAGTTTATTTACTTTCTATTCCTATTTAGTTCTTTAATCAATAATATTTTATTATTAGCAAGTTTTTTATTTTGTTAGAAATTGTTTCCGTAAAAGTAGGAAGTTTGTTAGAATCTTTTTCACATTCCTAAGAGGATTTTATTTCCATATCTCTGGGAAGATTCTAGGGTGACTTGAAGATAAAGTTTTGCTAAGCTATATAAACCGGCTTGTGGGTTGAAATAAGGGACTTGATTTTGATAAATATACTATACACATTAGAGATATTTCTCTGTGTTTTCCGGTGAACCTCTTTCTTCTTCCTGTGAATTTATTTGTTTAGCTAGCCCGCAGGATAATCGTTGTCCCGCCCGGCGTCAATTTGTATTCCTTTAACTCACTTTCTTAATTATTTTTATGGACGTCATCTTTTGAAGTTTAGCAAGCTTTGATGTGCACTTGTGCATATAAATTTCACTAAAAATTGGTGGTTTGAAATTCTTATGTTATGTAGTGAGAATTATACCTATATAATATGGTCTTTTCACCGTTGTTAGTAATTGATTAGTCTATTCTATGTGGAATTTATGACTAGAGCTTATTAGAAAGTAATTTTGAGGGCCACTTGTGTTTTTTTTCCCTACATTTGCAATTATTTGTTTGCCAGATGTTGTTTTCCTTCTTTAATGACCTTGCTTATTGCTTAATGGAAGAAAATGAAGTTTCCATGTTATGATAACTTCCCACAGAGTAATGTTTGATGGTGAGAGCATAGAGTATTGGAGAAATTTTTTGATCATAAAATACACATTTGTCCCACCCTTTCAAGTATAAATATTAATAATTCGAGTGGAGTCAAATTCAAAGTATCAGGTAAAATGACTTTCGGGCTGAGCTTAGTTAAGGGTAGGGTTAAAGTGCAATGCACCTAAAACAAAATAGAGAGGTAAATAAAAATATAATAAGTAAATAAATTTTTATTAAAAATACGACCATATGTCTCCATATTAGAACCTAAAAAAGATCATTGGCATACCATACGTACTAATATTTGGAAAATATCCTTCAAAAAAAAATTCTTATATATTATATGAAAGTCTTACTAAATGGTGTATAACACAGATCATCTTTAAGATCTGATGGGTAAGATTTATTTTATAATTTATAGTCTTACTAAATGTTGTTAATGGTTGTCTCTAATTCTCCTCAAATGATAGAATCAGTAGTCAACTATGGAGGGTTTAAGAATTTAAACCCTATAATTTTAGATCAACAACGTCCCTATAATTTTAGCGTATCTAGGTGGGGACCCAATTCGAGATATCTTTTAATTTCTCAAAACTTAGCTAAAAAACTGCATTACTACATGGCTTTGAAAACTATAAGATTAAATTTTTGCAAGTTTTTAAACATGTTGTAACAGAATTATATTATATATTTAATTTAAAAAATATAGAAAATTAACTATATTTAAATATCATAGAGTAGTTTATAGGTTTTTTGTTATGTCTTGAAATCCATGTTAAGAAAACACCAAGAAAAATGACCACATAAAATTGTTAAGAGGGAGTATTTAATATAATCTCTTGAAAATTATTATCCCTCCGTCCTCTTTATTTGTCTTAATTAACTGACATTAATTTTATGATTAAACTGACCCTTTAATTGATAACTAAGCAAATGTATCAAAAATTTAAAAACTCCAAACCTTGATTTTAATAGTAATTTCATGATTATAATGATAACAGTGAATATATAATGTATTGATTTTTACAAATAGTTAAATTTTTTTTTTTTATTTGAAAGTCCCATTTTGGGGTGTATAATATAAATTTATTCACGTAAACAGGAAACAATCTTCCATAAAGAAGAAAATAAACAAAACACACTAATTAATTAAATGTTTTCTTTTCAAAACACACTGGAAAATTTGTTTGGTAACTTTTTGCGTTTTTTCTATTTGGTCAAACTAGTCAGGTCACATTTTAATAAAATTAAATTAAAATTTTTATTTGTTCTAAATATGATGCTTATAAATAAATTTGAATTTCAAATTAAGTTGCTATTATTAACAAAATGATGTCAAAAAAATAACTATTAAAGACTCCCAATTGAGTGTTAGTAATTTATTTTTTAATTTATATTTAATTTTTATGTAATTTTTAAATTTAATATTTAGTTTCTATTTTCAATCCTTCGAATTTGAATTCATATATAGTTTCTTAAAGTTCATAAATGAATAGAGAACCCAAAAGGCTAAATTTGGTTTTTAAGGAAATTTAAATGAAGTTAAATTATTGAAGAATAATAAGTGGCCATCATACTTTTAGTTTTAAAATGTAACTAAATTTTAATAACTAATATTTGAGTGAGAATTTTTTTTAACATTAATTAACAAAAGTTCTCCTATCTGAAATAAATTTGGAAGCTATAGTTTAATCATTAATATATTATATAATATTTATTATGTTTTTAATATTTATTATTATTTTCTTATAATTTTTAAATATATTTTTGTTATATAATTTTTTAGAAAAAATATTTGTAATATAATAAGTTACTCACTTACTCCTTATGTGCCAAGAATATCGAATAGATTAGTAGTTAAAAATTAATTTACTGAATCATCAGTTGCTATACTAAATAATCATGTGCAAGGAAAGTGTTTTAATTGTAGTTAAATTAAGTCTATTTAAAATAAATAAAAAATAAAATTAAGAAAACTTTATAAAGTATTTTAATAATAGTTAAATTCTAATCTCATACCAATAGTCATGATCAAAAAAACTAAATTTTGTCTTATTATATATGTTTTATCAACCAACCTGAAAAGTGAAATACTGAAATTGTAGCACCCCAAATATGAGTACTCACTACTCCAAACTTGGTACATCACTATTCATCCCACGATAAATAACTAACTACATAATACAAACTAAATCAGGAGATTTTATAAAGTATTTTAATAGTAGTTAAATTTTAATTTCATATCAAAAATCAGGACCAAAAAAACTAAGTTTTATCATATTAGATATGTATATAGATATAGATTGAAAACAGGTTTCACAGTTAAAAAGTATAATAATAACCAACCTGAAAAGTGAAAATGTTTTGAAAGTACTTTTATTTCACCTTAAATCATGGAGTAACATTTACTGCTCAACAGAAAATTAGAAAAGACCAATCGTAATTATGGAAATTAAGTATGGTTCTCAATGAAAACACTGATTATACAAATTTTAGTCTCTTTAATTCATTTAAAAAATAAGTTGCTCAAGAGGAGAGGTTAAACCTTATATCTGCCCACATTATATTACATTTGTAACCGATCTGAAAAGGATATATACATTATATTAAAACTTTTCATTTTACTATATACAATTAACCGATATGAAAAGGATATATACAGTTAATACTTTGTGTAAAAATAGTGAAAATGGTGAAAATAACTCCAAGTTACTATTCAAAATTTCAAAGGATTTTAGTGTAAAATAAAATAAGTTTAGTGCAATTTTCTTCAATATTAATACATATTAGACTTAAAAAAACAAAGATCAAATGTTTATTTACTCATGTATTTATTAACTTGAAGGATCTTACTAAGGGTTGCAACAATTCGGGTCAAATCTTGAATTCAAATCAAATCATGGCATAATAAAGCATAATACAATGTCTTAATAATATCTTTTTGAGTCGTCTTAACAATTACAGGTCCACATGCTCATTCAAAAGGTTATGGCTGAAATTAATAATAATATCTCACATTTCTCCCACTTAAATACATGACGTTCCTGTCAAACACACTGCACACAGACACACATAATAAAATTCAATGCGATGTCTCAATAATATTTTCTTAGATAATTTTAACCCCCAAAACTTACTTAAAAGGTCATAATTAATTAGTGGACCTAAGGCATGGCCAGGGGTGGTCATAATCCGGTCCAATTTTTCAGTACTTTTATTTATACCCTTAATTTTTTTTTTTATTTTACTCATAATTCTATCAAAATTAATTCATATATTTTAATATCAATTTTAAAATATAACGTTAATTTTTATTAAATATGAGATGTTTTAAAATTTTAACTTTTAATAACAATAAATCTTATAATTAATAATACTCTTAGTCAATTTTTGTAATTATTTGTTTAAAATTAATTGAATTTATTTTTATTTTAAATTTGAAAAAAATCTTAAATATGCATATTGAAATAACTTTCGGGTCCAATCCGAATTGAACAAATCTGAGAGTCAAATTCAAGTCCGAATTGAATCAAATCTATCCAAATAAGACTTTGAACCACTAACTCAATAGTATCTTCTTGAGTCATCTTACCTCACCACAAGCTCACCCAAAGGTTAAGACTAAGAGCATCCATAATAGGTTCTCTAATAGACTCTCTATCCCACATTTGAAGAATATATCAATAAATTAATATCTAACGGTTTCTTATCCTTATATAATTCTCTATTTTAATCTCTATATATGATTTGACTCCTCGGGGTGAGGGAATCAAAAAGCGTTCTCTATTATGTATGTAAATGACATTTCACACCCTATTTATTGCGATTTTATGTTGGTTAAAGGATCTTTATCTCACTTAATTGTTGATTTGGGTATGCATGCCTATCAAATTCACTCATTTCTATTTTTTAAACAAAGGATTTAGAGAAGAAAGAACTATAAAAAAATTAAAAATCAGTCAAATTTTGATTTTGATCATTTTTGTAAAAAATATTACTACTAATTATAAATATTGCTTTTTGCAAATAGACATGGCCTAAAGATTTTAATTCTCATTCCCTTTCATGTACTATTTAATTATTGGGGTGCTGCCCTTCATCATTGTTTCCATTTTGCATGCGTAAATTGAGAGTTAATCCTTAAATAATTACAGTTTGAAATATAAAACAAATTTAAACTGTTTTAGTAGCTTGACAAGTTGTATGTATTACAATATTAATTAGTAAAAGGAAGCCGTCACTTTTTGAATGAATAAATTAAGTTACTCTTCTGGATCTCTGGAATATATAAAATATGTAAGTGGAAAGGTACTGTATGATTAACGGCTTAATTGAGTTTCATTTAAATTAATTAATCAGATGCATATTTGCACGTGAAATTCGATATTTATTATTTACTCTTTTCCAAATGTTATTATATAAATGTTTTTTTCCCCTTCATTCTAAAATAATAGCCGTTTTATGAAAAAATAAAGTTACATTTGCTTTTACTAAATTAATTGTCATATCATATTGGATTTCGCTCCATAATTCCCATTACATGTTTCTTCTAACTTCTCTAGATTGTGTAAGCCTTTTTTTTTTTTTGGATAGTAAAATAAGTTTATAAACATTAAATAACTGAATTATTTTACGCCCTTTGTTCTGCACAAAAAAAAAAACTGATTTTTTGAAGTCAATTTGCGATAATTTTGAATTCAAATCGATTTGATCAGTTATTTATTAAATTTTTATCAATACAATTGTAAAAATTATGAAAAAAAAAGAATAAAAAAATTAGGTTTAAATATAATTTACTACCCTAAATTATAGGCTATATTCCACTTCGGTTCTCCACCTTTCAATTTTGTCAATTAGATGATTGAACTATCAATTTTTTCACTTTGGTTCAATTAAATTACGCCACATCGATAAATTGATGACGTGACTTCATTGACTAGACAAATTTATGCTGATGTGTACTAAAAAAAATTAAATTTTCAAATTTTTTTATTACATTAGAGGGCAAAAATGTAAATAAACAAAAAATCAATAACAAATAGTATAATAAATGATTAAACAAATTAAATAACTAAAACTCTGCATCTCTCTAGTAAATTAAATAACTAAAGCTCTGCATCTCCTAATTGGAATAATTCCCCAAAAAAACCATCTTCTCGTCTCTTCTCTTCTCTCCCAAACTTCACCCCTCAAATACTCACGCGGGAGCTGTCCTTTCTTCATTCTAGGGTTTTTCTCTCTCCAAAAATCAACTATTTTCTCTCTCATATAGATTGATTTTCATATATACAGGGACCAATTAGGGTTTAGTTTATAGCTGATAACCAGAAATGGCTTTAGCAGCAGCTAAAGTTCACGCTCTAGGAGCAAATCCTATCTCTTCTCAGTCAAAAAATCCAACACAAAAGCCCTTAAAGACTGCGTTTTTGGGTCAGAGGATGAATAATACTGTTTCTTTCATAAACCCTAAGTCCTCTTTCCAGAAATTGAAGAAAAGTAAAAGGAATAGTGGGAAGAATGCTCCTTTCAGAGTTGTGGCAGAGAAAGTAGTGGGAATTGACCTTGGGACGACTAACTTTCCGTAGTAGAGGCGATGGAAGGTGGGAAGCCGGTGATTGTGATGAGCAGCGGAAGAGGCGGAAGAAACGGCAGCGTCGATGGTGGCTTATACTAAGAATGGGGATAAATGGTGGGTCAAATTGCAAAGAGATTAATTAGGGTTTTTTGGGAAATTATTCCAATTAACAAAAAAAACCTAATTAACTAAACCCTAATTAAACAAATTAAATAGTTAATGATTTTTTGTTTATTTATATTTTTGCCATTTAATATAATAAAAAAATTTAAAAACTTAATTTTTATAGTAAGTACACATCAGCATAAATTTGTCTAGTCAGCGAGTCACGTCATCAATTTATAACGTGACAAACTTAATTGAACCAAAGTGAAAAAATTGATAGTTCAATCATCTAATTGACAAAATTGAAAGGTGGATAACCAAAGTGGGAATATGGTATATAGTTTAGGGTAGTAAATTATATTTAAGCCAAAAATTATTACAGTACTAATTACACTTTATGTTGCTTTTAAAACTCAATGTTTTAATACCAGACCGGCCGGACGGACCAATTAAATTGAAACCGGTCTAAAAAATGATTCGGTCTATTAAAAAAATCGGAAGTATGAACAAATCGGTGACCCAGTGGTTAAATCGTTTGACCCAACGAATCGTCTACTAGTTCACGGTTTCAACAGGTTTGCTACCAATCCAAAAAAAATTGCATCAAACAATCATTCAGATTTATCGGTATAGTTTGTGCATGAGTACACATTTCATAAATTTGATAGAGATGTGAATGAGAGGAATAATGAATCTCATCTTTTCCTATTATCGCCGAAAATGGAGCAGTTAATTTGAGGAGAAGATGGGAGAGAAAATTACTATTTGGACGAGAGAGAAAGTGTGGTGAGAAAATTTGAAAATTACTATAAAGTAAATTTCACAAAAATACATGATGTTTACACGTTTTCGCACATCACCGCGTGTTTTTAAAACGCACGTAACACTGCTATTACTTTTTCCATCCATGCTAATGGTGAGTGTAACACACTGTCCATAAACGCGTGACGATGACATAAAAGATAAGGTGTGGGAAATAAAATTATCAATATAACCCTTTTAATGATCACTCCTATTTACCTCAAAATACCCTAACAAAATTTCTCCATGAAATATTTCTTTTAGAAAAAAAAACCCAACTCCACGATGAATTACACAAGGTTCTTAAAATTCAGTTTTAGAAAGATTTTGTGATTTGAAACGGTTTAACACATATAATCAAAGAAAAACTAGATTAATTGAAGCAAATCATCCTAATTAATACGCTAATTTGAGATCTCATTGGAGAATTGTCGATAGTTGGATATTAGCAACTTTTTTAATATCAAGATCCATTATTTTAGATTAGATCTTCAAATTGATGATACAAATAGTAATAATGGACTAAAATGAAGATAGTAGGATGGATTAATACCTCAAATGATGGTAGATTAGTTGATAATCAAAGTTGTAATGTTGCAGAAAATTAAGCTTGTGAACTAGGGTTTTCCAACCACAATTTGACCTCTTTTGGTGTTGTTTGAGGTCGAAACGTAACGTATCATGCTCCAAAGATGCTAATGAACAGATCACAGTAGTTTTCAAGCTTCGATTGATGAATTTGGATGATTTTTTAGCTTGATTATTCTTCTTCAACTCACTTTCACAAACAGAACTTGTACATTGTTTTTTTGATGAGATTTGGGGTTGTTATTGGGTTTGCTTATAGTTGGTTATGCTCGAATTTGATTTAGGGATAGTTCCCATAGCTAGATTTTCATATCTTAATTAAGGGATTATATAGGTTGTTGAACTAATTTTTGTTTCAAATGGTTTCTTGCACAAATTGATGAGTGTATTGTGAATTGAATGAGTTGTTATGGTGATTCGTAGCATGTTTATTGATGATTTAATTGTTTAGAGGAAGCCCAAATTATTTTAAACTGTTTAAGGTCAAGTTTGAATGACTTTTAGTGAGAATCAATGGTGCATGGAATCAATGGTGAATAGTATTTAAATGGAGTTGATGAAACTTGAATGAGGATAAAAAGAAAGTGACAATTAAAAAGAATGGTATAATCGTACTATCATCAATTAATAATGTTAGAAAAATATTAATGTACAAATATTATTAATATTACGGACTATTTTCCCCTTATAATTGCATATGTTTCTCAGATGTTATGTCAAAATCTGTTAGAGGGGACATATTTGTTAAAAATTGAAACTTTAATTATGACTTTATAAAAATTGAAACATTAATATCTAGATTACAAAATCGTGCAAACATATGAGAGAACAATTTTATAATTTGTCCGAGTATTTTATTCGCCTAGCACTACACACTTCTGCCCCCTTTGAACAAGTTTCTTTCCAAACCTACTTTAAGTTTTTATAAATAAATGTAGTATTAATTTATCAAATAATTATAACTGATTGATCACTATTATTATTACTTGTTGACTGCTTTTCAAAAGGTGAATGATAATGTCAAAATAATATTTATGCTGACAGAATAAATATGTATTTAATGATACTTTTACATTTGTTTTAACAACATTTCAAATTTTTAGTGATCCTTATTGTTCAATTAAAAACATAATTATTACTTTGTCATTATTAATAGTCTTTCGAAAGGACATATACTAGTAATGATTAAATACTAACAAATATAATAATTAGTGTATCATTTCTATTAGAATTCTTTACACTATTATACAATAATTAGAAAGTAATTACAAGATTAGTGCATTCACAAAATAATTACAAAAGAATGCACATGATGTGTGAGAGAGAGAGAGGGAGATGCGTGAAGATTAGAGAAGAGGACACGTCGTCATTACCTCAAGTGAAAAGTGAAGAGAAGATTAATGAAGCGCCAATCATCATGGGATCGAAGAGTTTATTTAAGTTTTGGAAAATTAAACCGATTATATACATAGAAAGCGAATGGAAGGAAGCGAACTAAAATGAATAGGCTATATACGACGATTTTTTAAAATCATTTGTAGCATAAGCCGGTTTTTATGCTATATAGCGACGGAAAAAACCATCGTTATAATGGGGTTATCTTAGTTTGCTCCTTCCGGTTCATTGAAAATCCGACTATATATATATATATCTCAGTCTCATGAGGCGGATCGCTTTAATGAAGAAAGTGAAGGAAGAAGAGGGGTAGGCTAGCATCACGCAGAATTGACATATTCACAAACAACAACACCATCTCTCTTTCTCTTTATCTTTCTACATGTATGTATGTATGTATGTATGTATGTATGTATGTATATAGTAAGAGAGAGAAGGAAAGATGATGAGATATTGAGAGATGTGATGAACTAGGCAACGACAAAAAAAGTATGATATCAAGGAGAAGGTCTGATATAATACATCAACAAAAAAAGTGCAATTACAAAAATATTTGGATGTTTACTGTGAGTAACCAATTACCAGACATTTTATTGATGTAAGGTAAACGAGATTGTGTTACACAATATTGAATAATATTTTGTATTTTTTTCTTCTTACATTATTAAGTAAGAGGAAAACCACACGACTACTCTTTGATTCCATCATGGTTAAACAAGATAAAGAAAACAAATACATGTAACACTTAGTAACCTGTCTCATTACAAGAAAAGGTCTATCGTGACGAATAATAATATCGTGACGCATATCACGATTGCTGATAATAATAATAACCGCTATACTGCGACCGTAATTATATCCGATTATTTATTCATATCGGCGACCATGTGTGTTATTAAGTGGTCGCTAACACAATTTTACCTCCTCAATTTGGCGGAAATATTGGTAGCGAGGATTCTTTGCGACTACTTGATATCGGCGATCGCGTCGCGATCATTGATATAAAATCCATCATTAAAATTTAGCGATAGCGTCGCGATCAGCTTCTGATGATCATTGATCAAACTTAATCTAACGATGTCGGTCATTCGCGAAAGACACAGACGGAAGAAAAAAAGAAAGGGGAGATAGAGAGAGAGGGGAAAGGGGGGAAGAGAAGAAGGAGAAGAATTAGTTTGCCATTGTCACCGCCATGCCGCACCATACCACCATACCATTATCACCGCCGCCCACAGGTAACCCTAACTGCAATAATTTTTATAGTTTTCTAAATTTGAAGATTAATGTTGCCACGTGGACCACGTCGACTTTGTACTGGACCATCTTGACTCGACAAACAATAGGATTTATAATTTGATTAGTTCATATCGATCGCAGATATGTCGATTGATTCATTAATTATGGTCATTGATGTGCATCCCAATGACGAAATTTATCTTGACAATTATCAGCGACCGTCTGCGGTCGCTGATAGGCGGTCGCTGATAAACCTTTTTCTTGTAGTGTCTGAAATGATGTTTTTAAAACTATTTGGTTACCCACAAAAACTAAAATGGTTACTTTTGCATGTATAAAGGTTTGGCTACCAAATTTTTTGTCTTGATGTAAAATAACCAAGATTGCACACAATATTGAATAATATTTGTATTTTTTTTTCTTACATTAAGTAAGAGGAAAACCACACGACTACTCTTTGATTCAATCATGGTTTAACAAGATAAAGAAAATAAATACATGTAACACTTGGTAATTGTTCTGAATTTTTTTTTGTTACCCACAAAAACTAAAATGGTTATCTTTATATGAATGTTTGACTACCAACTGCACCATATAGAGAATGCACTAATTTTGTAAATAAAATATTGAAAATGTATTAATTCTTTAAATATTTTCTAGATTCACTTTTGTTGTAATTTTTTTTTAAAAAATGTACTAGGAAGTGTAAATTTCCCTTTCTATTAGGGGAAAGCCCATACTTGAGTCCCAAATACGTGAAAAGCCCTAGGGCCCTGTACTTCACGGTACTACTCATTCAATATAATCTTAAGACATGAATGTAATTACAATATTATTACAACATATCAGATCTAATCCCAAGTACGCAGACCTTTATTAAATTATCTCAAATAATATTACAACATTATATAATATTACAATACATCATGTACTTTTGTACATTTGAATCTTCTTCCTTTATGCATTCCTTCCTCTTAACACCATCTGACCATTCAGGTCTTTCTGCTTTGGGTGTAAAGGTTTTAGAATTTGCATGGGTGAACATTTAATTTCCCAGCAAGTATTTGTAGTTGAATAAACAATAATCTTAAGAATAGAATAATATTTTTCTATATCTTCAACAATTAAATAATAATTGTTGAAGTAATTTAAACAATCATGAATAAAATTTTCCCTTTACTTTAAACACCTTTCATGAATAACATAATCTTAAATTCTACAACAGTTCAATTCCAAAATATTTCTTCTTTAATTTTGCACATAAGTGCTGATATTGGAATAACATGTTCTTGAATATAATGCTTAACAAGCACATCATTGCACGGGGTGCAATTCGACCACATTACTTACATCAACACATTATTGCACGAGTGCAACTTATCTATCAATTGCCCAATTTATTTGAAAAGACATTATTAACTTGTCACAATTCAAGAATTATTATAATTCATATCTCAACAATAAAAATACCGATTGGAATAGCTCAACAAATTGAGTTAAGCCGAATCAAATGGCAATAACTCTTTTTCATAGCTCATATCATATAATTCGATGAATTTCATATTGCATACGAAATTCTACAATTTAAACGCATTTCTTGTACAGAATAATAAATTTGTTCAAGGTCATAAAATATTTGCACAATATATAATTTACAAGGTCATAAAATACTTGCACAATATATAATTTTGTGTAAGTTAGCAAACTTCAATTCACACAATTGAATGGGAGTTCAAAAACTTGCCTAGAGTGTTCTTTAATTTATACTCTAAATCTTCCATCAATTGTCCTACACAATTTAATTAACGATAATATACTAATTAGCCACATAATGACTTCATATATTGGTTTACGTTATATTATTACTCATTTTATGTTGTTCGCGTTTTATAAATAAAGTAGCGTGATAACCTTTCAAAAATGTCTTTTGACGTCGCGACTTTTGGGAACACTATGACCCTCATAATGACCTTCTATGATGGTCTATTTTCATTATTATTTATTTTATAATATTAATCTTTTATAAGTTGGAACATTTTAGAACAATGTAAAAATGTCGTATGTCGGCTGGCTTGGTAGCGGTGACACGCTTTCGACATGCACGCACGCCACTTTCGGCGTCGTTGACAACCGCCTCGACGTGCATCATGTCGCTCAGCATTGCACGACATGGACGTGCACCACGTCCTCGATGTCCCACGACACGCCCCGACATGCATCACGCCACTTAGAGTTGCATGGCGTTCGAAAACAACCCACGACATGCACGTGCCCAACCACACGCCTAATCGGCCCGGCGCGACGAGGTCTCGGCACGCCGAAGCAATGAGGCCAGCGGCGTGCAACGTACTCTGGCGTCTTTGTTAGGACACCATTTTGATATTACGAACCCCTCCTTCCAAACCTCATAATTTGGTCGTTATAAGTCAGAATTAGTTCAATCTCGCATCATTTTTCCTCCTTATAACATCTACGGGTTAAATGCTTTCTAAGTCGATATACTTTACGTCAACTTACAAATAGGTCACTAAACCTTTTTTTTTTGATAAAAACTCATTGTACTCGACTTTTCTAACACGAGTTAAAAATCAGTTAAATACTTTGACTTTTACGGAAAAAGATAGCTAAAATTTCTTTGAGTTGTCCAAAAAAAAAAAATGATGTGATGTCTTTGTGTGACGTGGCGATGATTATGTGGATTTGGAGGAAAACTTTATGAAGAAAATAAAAAAAAATTATTTTAAAGTATAATATAAATTTAAAAAGTGTGCCAAAAAATAAGAAAATAAATAAAAATTATATTTAATTATTTTTGTAATTAATATCGAATAAAATTTTATTTATAATTAAGCCATTTATAAATACAAAATCCAAAAATTTGCTAATTAAAATTAAGGGGAATGTGAAATATATTTAGGGGGAAATGAAAGAAAATTATAATAAAATTAGAAAATTTAGCAAAAAATACATGGTAGAAATTAAAAAATAAAAAGAGTTATTTAGTTATTTTTATAATTATTAGAAAATGTTTTTTTTATATAATTAATAAAAAATAAAATTGAAAATGTTCTTATAATAACAAATATAATTATACGGATCCGGTTACTATAAAGTTTTTTTTTGGTATGTTATTGATTGGCGATAGAATCTTTGACACATGAGCATCGTGCGCGTATCGCGACTCTATTGGCCAATTGACTAACTTACCCAAAAATAAACTTTATGCTAACCATTTCCTAATTATACCATGAACCGCCACTCTCTCCAAACACTGGAGCAGGCGGTCACCCACCACGATATCACCATTTTCGCAAATCCCTGCAAAATCTCCTTCTCTTTCACATAATTCCTTCTCGGGTTCACTCTTCCCAATGGCCTAACAAGCACAAAACTCTCTGTCACCAAGAACCCACCCGATTATCTTTAACTTATAGTGCCACAAACGAAAAGCTTGTCGATCGGACAAAAGTTATCCGCCCCGACGATATTATCCGTCCGAACGGAGTAATCCACGGCATCGAGTGGCTACTAAACCCCCAATCTGTCCAGGAAGATTTCAATGCCCGGAGAAGTTTACTAATCCCCCAATATTATGGTGGTTTGTTTCAGGATTTGGGTGGTGATTTTCATGTCAATAGGGGGGCGATAGCAACGATGGCGGTGGATGATGGTGGTGGTTCATGGTTAAGAGAGAGAAAGTGCGTGGTGGTGATTGAATTGCCTCAATTATAATTGCCATATATTATCAAAAAAAATAAAACTAAATAAAAATTGTCTCAATTATAATTTTAATGTCCGAATTTGAAAACATTTTTAATTTTAAAATATTTTTAATTTTTATAATTTTCTCAATTATATTTTTTATTAATTATATAAAAAAATATTTTCTATTAATTACAAGAATAACTAAATATAATCTCCTCAATTATATTTGTTATTAATTATACAACAAAACATTTTCTATTAATTACAAAAATAACTAAATAACTCTTTTTATTTTTTACCATGTATTTTTTGCTAAATTTTCTAATTTTATTATAATTTTCTTTCATTTCCCCCTAAATATATTTCACATTCCCCTTAATTTTAATTAGCATATTTTTGAATTTTGTATTTTATAAATGGCTTAATTACAAATAAAATTTTATTTGATAATAATTACAAAAATAATTAAATATATTTGTTATTTATTTTCTTATTTTTTTGGCACACTTTTTAAATTTATATTATACTTTAAATATTTTTTTTCATGTCTTCATAAAAAAATTTCTCCAAATCCACATAATCACTGCCACGTCACACAAGGACGCCACATTAGCTTTTTTGGACAACTCAGCAGTTTAGCTGTCTTTTTCCGTTAAAGTCAAAGTATTTAACGATTTTTTTAACTGTGTTAGAAAAGTCGAAATACAATGAGTTATTCGTAAGAAAAAAAATTCATGACCCATTTGTAAGTTGACGTAAAATCGGTGGCTTACAAAGCATTTAACCCTAACATCTACTAAAATCCTCGTGGGTGGAATTTTTTTCAAGTTCATTTTCGAGGCCAAAGCAATGGCACAAAAGTCCCAACCCAAAAGCGTTTTATACTTTTGACAGTTTTGACTAGCCTCCTTCCAAAGGGCATAACTCCCACCTCCAGAATAGGAAAAAGGTCATTCTTATGTCTACGGACTCCTTATTTAGTGTACTAAATAATCCCTAGAATAGAAAAAAATTTCAGCAATCCAATCGGAACAGAAATCGGTCTAAAAGTCAAGGTTCACACTAGTTATTTTTAGTTTGGATAGTTTTGATGCACTTACTTTGGAATGTCATAACTCGTTCGTCCGAACTCGGAATGAGTCTGTTCCGAAGGCTATGGATTCCTTGTTCTACGAACTACAAAACCCCTAGAAAAATAAAATTTTCTAGAAGCTTTAACTGCCCAAAAAATTGACTCAAAAGTCAGTACACACTAGTTTTACAGTTTTTAACTAGCTTTACAAAAAAATCTGTCATGACTTCGTCACACAAACTTTTGCTTCCGTTCCAATTGGGTTATGTTCATAAATCATAATGACATAATAGCAAAATGGCTCCAAAATAGCCACTAACAGTCCACTACTAGTCCATTTTCCATCTTTTATGCATAGGTCCATTTTCTTTGATTTTCTTACATTTTCTTGCACTATTACATGGTTTAATCATATAATCTACATCATATTCCACAACCACCATCAACAAGATCACTTACAAAGTTTTAAAGAGGTGAAAGGAAGTTAGGGTTTCAGCTTACCTCTTGAGGTTCTTTCTTCTTCTTCTTCTTAGCTAGGTTTGACTTAAGCTTGTTATTCCTTCATCTCTACCTTCTCCTTCTATCTGAGGCTTCTCTCTCTCTAGCTCTCTCTCAACTGACTTAGCAAAATGAAATGAAATGTAATGAAAAGAGATAATAACTTTGTCTTGGATAAGGTTGGGGCATTTAATGTTTAACTTTCTTAGGATCAAAACATACTAAAAATTGTAAGTTTTCATCCTTCTTTGTCCCCCTTTTGTCCCCTTAACTTAGCATGGAAGGAAAGCTTGGTTCCCCCATCTCCTATATCATTGTTCCTCCTTGCTTTTCATCATCTTATCCCATATGCAAAATTGATTTTAAGTGATACAT
Source organism: Panax ginseng (assembly GCA_020205605.1). Taxonomy (NCBI): domain Eukaryota; kingdom Viridiplantae; phylum Streptophyta; class Magnoliopsida; order Apiales; family Araliaceae; genus Panax; species Panax ginseng. Next base: position 144,609,184 of record CM035133.1, read on the forward strand.
GCCCCCTTTATTCCTTTAGCCATCCGGATATTCCCCATCTTCTCTTTATCCCTCTTTTGTTTTTTTTATTCACTTATCATCTTATTCTTCCACTACTTTGACCAAATTTTGACTTTCTCTGTAAGACCCCGAATTTTATTAAATGAAAGTATTCAATTTTCTTATAATTATTATTTTATTTAGTAAATGGTTAAATTGATAAACGTTTAAAGTTAAGGGGGATATGTGAAATTTTTTGCAAAATAAGCAAGTTGTCATAAAACATTCTTTGTGTCGAGGAATATTTGTTTGGTCGGAGAATATTCATTTTAACAGGGAATATTCGTACGACGGCACAATCATTGGTGGACCCCACAACGGAATTACTGTCAGAATGAGAAAATGACAGAAATATCTTTTTATGAAAATAACGACGAAAGTTTTATCGTTAAACTGTTGAACTACCCGGTGGTAAAAGTACAGTAATACTCGTGGTTGCATAGTAGCACACGGTATTGATTATTGATGCTTACGTGAGAAGTCACTCAGTTATACTCAATTATTGCTATAGTAATTGCTGCATAATATCTCTCATATTATTGATTCAATTATTGTCACAGTATCATCTGCATAATATTTATTATTATTAAATCAATAATTGAGACGATAAATTTATTCATATTATTATTTGCAATATTGACGATGTCTAGAAAGTTCTGTCGAAGAGAGGTTTGGTCACCTAATTGCACGCCAATAGGGAGAAATCCTTATCGGAACGCCCCCTCTTTAATTCTTGAGAATGATCTGGTTGTTAAATATTGTGAGTTATAATATTAATGATGAATAAGTTCGTGTTGATTAAAGATGAAATTGATATTTCCATTGTGTTGGGATTATTAGTGTTAGTGGAAATCGACATCTATTCCGATAATAATTGATATCTGGAGGTTATATTGACCAATCAAATAATTAATTGGATAAATGAATAATTAATTGCTATTAATTCACATGCTTATAACTATTTGTTCACATATATATACTATTAATTCACATGCATGCACTATTAGGGGAGGTGGTGCAAGATTGATAATTCTTGCATGACAAAATTAAAAATGGAGGTATAGATGAAGGTACTATGCTGTAATTGTTTTTTCACATGTATAGAACTATTGATTCACATGATTTTACTATTGATTCACATGATGTATTATTAGAGGAGGTTGTGCAAGTTTGATAATACTTGCAGGACTAAATTAAAAATAAAGGAAAAGATGAAGGTATTATACTGTAAGGTATTATACTTCACTATTCCAGTGTCCAGTCTTCTTCTGAGGTAAGGGGTATTATTTATTTCATATTCTGAAGAGATATTATTTTTCGTATTCGTATGAATATTATTTTCGCTTCAATATTAAGTAAGGAATATCATCTTCGTTCAATATTCGTAGGAATATTATTTTTGTTCAACAGTCGTAAGGGGTTATTATTTATTTCATATTCGAAGAGATATTAATTTTTATATTCGTATGAATATTATTTTCGTTCAATATTATTCGTAAGAATATCATCTTCGCTTCAATATTAAGTAGGAATATTATTTTCGCTCAACAGTCGTAAGGGGTATTATTTCTTTCGTATTCATGAAGAGAGTTATTTTCTTTCAATACTAGTAAGGGTTGTTACTCCATTCTTTATTATTCTGTTGGAATAACCTGTCTACGCGGACTACCGCATACATGGTGAAATTCTTCTGTTATTCTATTCTTTATTATTACATTGGAATAACTTTGCTCTCACGCGACTACCACATGCATGGTGAATGACCATTCATATTCATTCTTTATTAAATTGTGGAAATGATCTGTCTACGTGGATTACCGCATTGCGGATAAAAATCCATTTGCAGTTTCGTATATTCTATTATACTCGTATGAGATATCATTTCTTTGTACTCATCATGGAATATCGTTTTCTTTTGTATTTTCTTTTTATGAGTACTATTCACAAAGTACTATTCATAAAGTACTATTCACAGAGTACTATTCCTGAAGTACTATTCATGGGATACTATTCACCTGGGTACTATTCACCTAAAGTACTATTCATGACAAAAATTGATTTTTTTCGGTCCAAATCATTTTTGATACAATATCATTCTTGAATTTTACCCCATAAAGCAGTATTATGTTGACAATTTGGATATTTTTAAACTCTAGATAAATTTAAAGTCTTTAATATTTATCCTTGATTTCGTTTGATTAATGCTTATATCATTGTCATCATCCTTATGCTTATATTGTGATGAAAGTCATCTTTAGCTTACGTACATAGATGGACTGTTGATTGGTATAATTATGACCAGGGATCATTCGGTATAATCATGATCCGTAATGTTACAAATAATGCGGTAAAAGTCCTCATTGGCCCATAGTGCATTGATGGACAGTTGTTGGTATGATTATGACCAGAGATTATTCGGTATAATCATGACCATTGATGATTACATGAATATCCTTGGCCCGTAGTGCATGGATGATTCGATGATGTGGTTTATTTATTAAGCCGAGTCTAAGCGATAAAGTTGATGAAAACCTTTTTAAATCATAGAAGATAGTAGATATCATGCTCTACTTGACTCTTCTAATGGATTTCTTATTCCGCTGCAGTTGTTGATCTAAAACTTGTTGTCTATTGTATTTTATCAGTTGTTATACTGTTGAAGGCTAAGGATAATTTATCCTGCATTATCTTAGTCATAATATTTCTTACTGGACTAGTTGAGCTCACCTTTTACTTTCATTGTTCTCTTCAGAAATGAGAATATAGGTGGGACTGGTCGGGGAACGGATTAACGGTCCAGATGGTTGTTTTAGTACTCCTCACTATTATGTGAAATAGTGTGATAATAATTGAGATATGAATTATAATAATTCTTGAATTGTGACAAGTTAATAATGTCTTTTCAAATAAATTGGGCAATTGATAGTATAAGTTGCACTCCGTGCAATAATGTGTTGATGTAAGTAAATGTGGTCAGGATTGCACCCCGTGCAATGATGTGTTTGTTAAGCATTATATTAAAGAACATGTTATTCCAATATCATGACCATTGATGATTACATGAATATCCTTGGCCCGTAGTGCATGGATGATTCGATAATGTGGTTTATTTATTAAGCCGAGTCTCAGCGATAAAGTTGATGAAAACCTTTTTAAATCATAGAAGATAGTAGATATCATGCTCTACTTGACTCTTCTAATGGATTTCTTATTCCGCTGCAGTTGTTGATCTAAAACTTGTTGTCTATTGTATTTTATCAGTTGTTATACTGTTGAAGGCTAAGGATAATTTATCCTGCATTATCTTAGTCATAATATTTCTTACTGGACTAGTTGAGCTCACCTTTTACTTTCATTGTTCTCTTCAGGAAATGAGAATATAGGTGGGACTGGTCGGGGAACGGATTAACGGTCCAGATGGTTATTTTAGTAGTCCTCACTATTATGTGAAATAGTGTGATAATAATTGAGATATGAATTATAATAATTCTTGAATTGTGACAAGTTAATAATGTCTTTTCAAATAAATTGGGCAATTGATAGTATAAGTTGCACTCCGTGCAATAATGTGTTGATGTAAGTAAATGTGGTCAGGATTGCACCCCGTGCAATGTTGTGCTTGTTAAGCATTATATTCAAGAACATGTTATTCCAATATCATGACCATTGATGATTACATGAATATCCTTGGCCCGTAGTGCATGGATGATTCGATGATGTGGTTTATTTATTAAGCCGAGTCTCAGCGATAAAGTTGATGAAAACCTTTTTAAATCATAGAAGATAGTAGATATCATGCTCTACTTGACTCTACTAATGGATTGCTTATTCCGCTGCAGTTGTTGATCTAAAACTTGTTGTCTATTGTATTTTATCAGTTGTTATACTGTTGAAGGCTAAGGATAATTTATCCTGCATTATCTTAGTCATAATATTTCTTACTGGACTAGTTGAGCTCACCTTTTACTTTCATTGTTCTCTTCAGGAAATGAGAATATAGGTGGGACTGGTCGGGGAACAGATTAACGGTCCAGATGGTTGTTTTAGTAGTCCTCACATTGAACTATCAATTTTTTCCACTTTGGTTCAATTAAGTCTGCCACATCGATAAATTGATGACGTGACTCGCTGACTAGACAAATTTATACTTCACTATTCCAGTGTCCAGTCTTCTTCTGAGGTAAGGGGTATTATTTATTTCATATTCTGAAGAGATATTATTTTTCGTATTCGTATGAATATTATTTTTGTTTAATATTCGTAAGGAATATCATCTTCGTTCAATATTCGTAGGAATATTATTTTTGTTCAACAGTCGTAAGGGGTATTATTTATTTCATATTCTGAAGAGATATTATTTTTTATATTCGTATGAATATTATTTTCGTTCAATATTCGTAAGGAATATCATCTTCGTTCAATATTCGTAGGAATATTATTTTCGTTCAACAGTCGTAAGGGGTATTATTCTTTCGTATTCATGAAGAGAGTTATTTTCTTTCAATACTAGTAAGGGTTGTTACTCCATTCTTTATTATTCTATTGGAATAACCTGTCTACGCGGACTACCGCATACATGGTGAAATTCTTCTGTTATTCTATTCTTTATTATTCTGTTGGAATAACCTGTCTACGCGGACTACCACAAGCATGGTGAAAGACCATTCATATTCATTCTTTATTAAATTGTGGAAATGATCTGTCTACGTGGATTACCGCATTGCGGATAAAAATCCATTTGCAGTTTCGTATATTCTGTTATACTCGTATGAGATATCATTTCTTTGTACTCATCATGGAATATCGTTTTCATTTGTATTTTCTTTTTATGAGTACTATTCACAAAGTACTATTCATAAAGTACTATTCACAGAGTACTATTCCTGAAGTACTATTCATGGGATACTATTCACCCGGGTACTATTCACCTAAAGTACTATTCATGACAAAAATTGATTTTTTTTCGGTCCAAATCATTTTTGATACAATATCATTCTTGAATTTTACCCCATAAAGCAGTATTATGTTGACAATTTGGATATTTTTAAACTCTAGATAAATTTAAAGTCTTTAATATTTATCCTTGATTTCGTTTGATTAATGCTTATATCATTGTCATCATCCTTATGCTTATATTGTGATGAAAGTCATCTTTAGCTTACGTACATAGATGGACTGTTGATTGGTATAATTATGACCAGGGATCATTCGGTATAATCATGATCCGTAATGTTACAAATAATGCGGTAAAAGTCCTCATTGGTCCGTAGTGCATTGATGGACAGTTGTTGGTATGATTATGACCAGGGATTATTCGGTATAATCATGACCATTGATGATTACATGAATATCCTTGGCCCGTAGTGCATGGATGATTCGATGATGTGGTTTATTTATTAAGCCGAGTCTCAACGATAAAGTTGATGAAAACCTTTTTAAATCATAGAAGATAGTAGATATCATGCTCTACTTGACTCTTCTAATGGATTTCTTATTCCGCTGCAGTTGTTGATCTAAAACTTGTTGTCTATTGTATTTTATCAGTTGTTATACTGTTGAAGGCTAAGGATAATTTATCCTGCATTATCTTAGTCATAATATTTCTTACTGGACTAGTTGAGCTCACCTTTTACTTTCATTGTTCTCTTCAGGAAATGAGAATATAGGTGGGACTGGTCGGGGAACGGATTAACGGTCCAGATGGTTGTTTTAGTAGTCCTCACTATTATGTGAAATAGTGTGATAATAATTGAGATATGAATTATAATAATTCTTGAATTGTGACAAGTTAATAATGTCTTTTCAAATAAATTGGGCAATTGATAGTATAAGTTGCACTCAGCAAATAATGTGTTGATGTAAGTAAATGTGGTCGAGATTGCACCGATGCGATGATGTGCTTGTTAAGCATTATATTCAAGAACATGTTATTCCAATATCATGACCATTGATGATTACATGAATATCCTTGGCCCGTAATGCATGGATGATTCGATGATGTGGTTTATTTATTAAGCCGAGTCTCAGCGATAAAGTTGATGAAAACCTTTTTAAATCATAGAAGATAGTAGATATCATGCTCTACTTGACTCTTCTAATGGATTTCTTATTCACCGCAGCTTGTTGATCTAAAACTTGTTGTCTATTGTATTTTATCGGTTGTTATCTTTTGTTGAAGGCTAAGGATAATTTATCCCGCATTATCTTAGTCATAATATTTCTTCTTGGACTAGTTGAGCTCACCTTTTACTTTCATTGTTCTCTTCTGTGAAATGAGAATATAGGTGGGGCCCGGTCGGGAAACGGATTAACAGTCCGGATATGGTTGTTTTAGTAGTCCTCACTATTATGTGAAATAGTGTGATAATAATTGAGATATGAATTATAATAATTCTTGAATTGTGACAAGTTAATAATGTCTTTTCAAATAAATTGGGCAATTGATAGTATAAGTTGCACTCCGTGCAATAATGTGTTGATGTAAGTAAATGTGGTCAGGATTGCACCCCGTGCAATGATGTGCTTGTTAAGCATTATATTCAAGAACATGTTATTCCAATATCATGACCATTGATGATTACATGAATATCCTTGGCCCGTAATGCATGGATGATTCGATGATGTGGTTTATTTATTAAGCCGAGTCTCAGCGATAAAGTTGATGAAAACCTTTTTAAATCATAGAAGATAGTAGATATCATGCTCTACTGACTCTTCTAATGGATTGCTTATTCCGTCGCAGCTTGTTGATCTAAAACTTGTTGTCTATTGTATTTTATCGGTTGTTATCTTTGTTGAAGGCTAAGGATAATTTATCCCGCATTATCTTAGTCATAATATTTCTTACTGGACTAGTTGAGCTCACCTTTTACTTTCATTGTTCTCTTGAAATGAGAATATAGGTGGGACCGGGTGGGGAAACAGATTAACTATCCGGATGGTTGTTTTAGTAGTCCTCACATTGAACTATCAATTTTTTCCACTTTGGTTCAATTAAAATCTCGCCACATCGATAAATTGATGACGTGACTCACCGACTAGACAAATTTATCTTTGATGTGTACTAAAAAAATTAAATTTTCAAATTTTTTATTACATTAGAGGAAAAAATGTAAATAAACAAAAATCAATAACAAATAGTATAATAAATGATTAAACAAATTAAATAACTAAAACTCTGCATCTCTCTAGTAAATTAAATAACTAAAGCTCTGATCTCCTAATTGGAATAATTCCCCAAAAAACCATCTTCTCGCCTCTTCTTCTCTCTCCCAAACTTCACCCTCAAATACTCACGCATGGAGTCATCCCTTCTTCATTCTAGGGTTTTTCTCTCAAAAAATCAACTATTTTCTCTCTCATATAGATTGATTTTCATATATCAGGACCAATTAGGGTTTAGTTTATAGTGATAACTGAAATGGCTTTAGCAAGACTAAAGTTCACGCTCTAGAGCAAATCCTATCTCTTCTCACCAAAAAATCCAACACAAAAGCCCTTAAAAGATCATTTTTTTGGGTCGAGGATGAATAATCTTGCTTTTTCATAAACCCTAAGTCCTCTTTCCGTAAATTGAAGAAAAGTAAAAGGAATAGTGGGAAGAATGCTCCTTTCGAGTTGTGGCGGAGAAAGTAGTGGGAATTGACCTTGGACGACTAACTCCGCCGTAGAGGCGATGGAAGGTGGGAAGCCGGTGATTGTGATGAAACGCAAGAAGGCGGAGAACGGCGCCTGTCGATGGTGGCTTATACTAAGAATGGGGATAGGCTGGTGGGTCAAATTGCAAAGAGATTAATTAGGGTTTTTTTGGGAAATTATTCCAATTAACAAAAAAAACCTAATTAACTAAACCCTAATTAAACAAATTAAATAGTTAATGATTTTTTGTTTATTTATATTTTTGCCCTTTAATATAATAAAAAAATTTAAAAACTTAATTTTTATAGTAAGTACACATCAGCATAAATTTGTCTAGTCAGCGAGTCACGTCATCAATTTATGACGTGACAAACTTAATTGAACCACAGTGAAAAAAATTGATAGTTCAATCATCTAATTGACAAAATTGAAAGGTGGATAACCGAAGTGGAATATGGTATATAGTTTAGGGTAGTAAATTATATTTAAGCCAAAAATTATTACGAGTACTAATTACACTTTATGTTGCTTTTAAAACTCAATGTTTTAATACCGGGCCGTGACGGACCAATTAAATTGAAACCTATCTAAAAATGATTCGATCTATTAAAAAATCGGAAGTATGAACAAATCGGTGACCCGATTGGTTAAATCGTTTGACCCAACTAATCGCCTACTAGTTCACTTGGTTTCAACAGGTTTGCTACCAATCCAAAAAAAATTGCATCAAACAATCATTCAGATTTATCGGTATAGTTTGTGCATGAGTACACATTTCATAAATTTGATAGAGATGTGAATGAGAGGAATAATGAATCTCATCTTTTCCTATTATCGCCGAAAATGGAGCAGTTTAATTTGAGGAGAAGATGGGAGAAAAATTACTATTTGGACGAGAGAGAAAGTGTGGTGAGAAAATTTGAAAATTACTATAAAGTAAATTTCACAAAATACATGATGTTTACATCGCCGCACATCATCGCGTGTTTTTAAAAACGCGCGTAACACACTATTACTTTTTCCATCCATGCTAATGGTGAGTGTAACACACTGTCCATAAACGCGTGACGATGACATAAAAGATAAGGTGTGGAAATAAAATTATCAATATAACCCTTTTAATGATCACTCCTATTTACCTCAAAATACCCTAACAAAATTTCTCCATGAAATATTTCTTTTTAGAAAAAGAAAACCCAACTCCACGATGAATTACACAAGGTTCTTAAAATTCAGTTTTAGAAAGATTTTGTGATTTGAAACGGTTTAACACATATAATCAAAGAAAAACTAGATTAATTGAAGCAAATCATCCTAATTAATACGCTAATTTGAGATCCCATTGGAGAATTGTCGATAGTTGGATATTAGCAACTTTTTAATATCAAGATCCATTATTTTAGATTAGATCTTCAAATTGATGATACAAATAGTAATAATGGACTAAAATGAAGATAGTAGGATGGATTAATACCTCAAATGATGGTAGATTAGTTGATAATCAAAGTTGTAATGTTGCAGAAAATTAAGCTTGTGAACTAGGGTTTTCCAACCACAATTTGACCTCTTTTGGTGTTGTTTGAGGTCGAAACGTAACGTATCATGCTCCAAAGATGCTAATGAACAGATCACAGTAGTTTTCAAGCTTCGATTGATGAATTTGGATGATTTTTTAGCTTGATTATTCTTCTTCAACTCACTTTCACAAACAGAACTTGTACATTGTTTTTTTGATGAGATTTGGGGTTGTTATTGGGTTTGCTTATAGTTGGTTATGCTCGAATTTGATTTAGGGATAGTTCCCATAGCTAGATTTTCATATCTTAATTAAGGGATTATATAGGTTGTTGAACTAATTTTTGTTTCAAATGGTTTCTTGCACAAATTGATGAGTGTATTGTGAATTGAATGAGTTGTTATGGTGATTCGTAGCATGTTTATTGATGATTTAATTGTTTAGAGGAAGCCCAAATTATTTTAAACTGTTTAAGGTCAAGTTTGAATGACTTTTAGTGAGAATCAATGGTGCATGGAATCAATGGTGAATAGTATTTAAATGGAGTTGATGAAACTTGAATGAGGATAAAAAGAAAGTGACAATTAAAAAGAATGGTATAATCGTACTATCATCAATTAATAATGTTAGAAAAATATTAATGTACAAATATTATTAATATTACGGACAATTTTCCCCTTATAATTGCATATGTTTCTCAGATGTTATGTCAAAATCTGTTAGAGGGGACATATTTGTTAAAAATTGAAACTTTAATTATGACTTTATAAAAATTAAAACATTAATATCTAGATTACAAAATCGTGCAAACATATGAGAGAACAATTTTATAATTTGTCCGAGTATTTTATTCGCCTAGCACTACACACTTCTGCCCCCTTTGAACAAGTTTCTTTCCAAACCTACGTGAAGATTAGAGAAGAGGACACGTACGTACGTACCTCAAGTGAAAAGTGAAGAGAAGATTAATGAGCGAGCCAATCATGGGATCGAAGAGTTTATTTAAGTTTTGGAAAATTAAACTGATTATATACATAGAGAAGCGAACTGGAAGGAGCAAACTAAAAATAAACTGGCTATAACGACGGTTTTTTCCGTCGCTGTAGAATAGAAAGCCGGTTTTTTATGCTATAGCGACGGAAAAAACCATCGCTATAGCCTGTTCGCTCTTAGTTTGCTCCTTCCAGTTCGCTGAAGAGAGCCGACTATATATATATATAGTCTCATGAGAGCGGATCGCCTAATGAAGAAAGTGAAGGAAGAAGAGGGGTAGCTGCTTGTCACAGAATTGACATATTCACAAACAACAACACCATCTCTCTTTCTCTTTATCTTTCTACATGTATGTATGTATGTATATAGTAAGAGAGAGAAGGAAAGATGATGAGATATTGAGAGATGTGATTAACTAGGCAACGACAAAAAAAGTATGATATCAAGGAGAAGGTCTGATATAATACATCAACAAAAAAAGTGCAATTACAAAAATATCTGGATGTTTACTGTGAGTAACCAATTACCAGACATTTTATTGATGTAAGGTAAGCGAGATTGTGTTACACAATATTGAATAATATTTTGTATTTTTTTCTCCTTACATTATTAAGTAAGAGGAAAATCACACGACTACTCTTTGATTCCATCATGGTTAAACAAGATAGAGAAAACAAATACATGTAACACTTGGTAACTGTTCTCACTACAAGAAAAAGGTCTATCAGCGACCAATAATATCAATGACGATATGCGTCACGATATTAGTAATAATGACCGCTTTCTATGATCATAAATTATATCCAAATATTATTCAATATCGTGACCACGTGTCATGTGCTCGCTAGCACAATTTTACCTCGAAAAATTTGGCAGGAAATGTTGGCGCGATGATTCTTTGCGACTACTTGATATCAGCGACCGCATGCGGTCGCTGATAAGTCCATGTCATTAAAATTTAGCGACCGCATGCAGTCGCTATAAAAGCGTCATTGATCAAACTTAATCTAACTAACATGTCGGTCATTCGCGAAAAGACACGTATGAAAAGAAAAAGAAAGGGAGAGAGAGAGAGAGGGGAGAAAGGGGGAAGAGAAGAAGAGAAGAATTAGTCGCCATTGTCACCGCCACCGGCCCGCCCGCCACCACTGCCATTATCACCACCACCCACAGGTAACCCTAACTGCAATAATTTTTTTATAGTTTTCTAAATTTGAATATTAATGTTGCCACGTGGACCACGTCAGCTTTGGCCCTGGACCATGTTGACTCAGCTTAACGACCAGATTTATAATTTGATTACGCTCATATCGATCATGATGTTTGTCAAGCTAATTATGGTCGCCGATGTGCATCCCAAATGACCGAAATTTGTCTTGACAATTATCAGCGACCGTCTGCGGTCGCTGATAGGCGGTCGCTGATAAACCTTTTTCTTGTAGTGTCTGAAATGATGTTTTTAAAACTATTTGGTTACCCACAAAAACTAAAATGGTTACTTTTGCATGTATAAAGGTTTGGCTACCAGCTGCACCTTTGTAAGAGGAAAACCACACGACTACTCTTTGATTCAATCATGGTTTAACAAGATAAAGAAAATAAATACATGTAACACTTGGTAATTGTTCTGAATTTTTTTTTTGTTACCCACAAAAACTAAAATGGTTATCTTTATATGAATGTTTGACTACCAACTGCACCATATAGAGAATGCACTAATTTTGTAAATAAAATATTGAAAATGTATTAATTCTTTAAATATTTTCTAGATGCACTTTTGTTGTAATTTTTTTTAAAAAAAATGTACTAGGAAGTGTAAATTTCCCTTTCTATTAGGGGTAGGCCCATACTTGAGTCCCAAATACGTGAAAAGCCCTAGGGCCTCAGATTTCACTTCAGTATTACTCATTCAATATAATCTTAAGACATGAATGTAATTACAATATTATTACAACATATCAGATCTAATCCCAAGTACGAAGACCTTTATTACATTATCTCAAATAATATTACAACATTATATAATATTACAATACATCATGTACTTCTATACATTTGAATCTTCTTCCTTTATGCATTCCTTCCTCTTAACACCATCTGACCATTCAGGTCTTTCTGCTTTGGGTGTAAAGGTTTTAGAATTTGCATGGGTGAACATTTAATTTCCCAGCAAGTATTTGTAGTTGAATAAACAATAATCTTAAGAATAGAATGATATTTTTCTATATCTTCAACAATTAAATAATAATTGTTGAAGTAATTTAAACAATTATGAATAAAATTTTCCCTTTACTTTAAACACCTTTCATGAATAACATAATCTTAAATTCTACTGACGATTCAATTTCAAAATATTTCTTCTTTAATTTTGCACATAAGTGCTGATATTGGAATAACATGTTCTTGAATATAATGCTTAACAAGCACATCATTGCACGGGGTGCAATCCTGACCACATTTACTTACATCAACACATTATTGCACGGAGTGCAATTTATACTATCAATTGCCCAATTTATTTGATAAGACATTATTAACTTGTCACAATTCAAGAATTATTATAATTCATATCTCAACAATAAAAATACCGATTGGAATAGCTCAACAAATTGAGTTAAGCCGAATCAAATGGCAATAACTCTTTTTCATAGCTCATATCATATAATTCGATGAATTTCATATTGCATACGAAATTCTACAATTTAAACGCATTTCTTATACATAATAATAAATTTGTACAAGGTCATAAAATATTTGCACAATATATAATTTACAAGGTCATAAAATACTTGCACAATATATAATTTTGTGTAAGTTAGCAAACTTCAATTCACACAATTGAATGGGAGTTCAAAAACTTGTCTGGAGTGTTCTTTAATTTATACTCTAAATCTTCCATCAATTGTCCTACACAATTTAATTAACGATAATATACTAATTAGCCACATAATGACTTCATATATTGGTTTACGTTATATTATTACTCATTTTATTTTGTTCGCGTTTTATAAATAAAGTAGCGTGATAACCTTTCAAAAATGTTTTTTGACGTCATGACTTTTTAGAAACACTATGACCTCATAACGACCTTCTATGATGGTCTATTTTCATTATTATTTATTTTATAATATTAATCTTTTATAAGTTGGAACATTTTAGAACAATGTCAAAATGTCGTATGTATAAGACAAAAAGCAGCGCGGTGACACGCTCGACATGCACGACGCCACTCAGCGTCGCCCAACACGCCTCGACGTGCATCACGTCGCTCAACATTGCACGACATGGACGTGCACCACGTCCGCGATGTCCCACGACACGCCCCGACATGCATCACGTTACTTAGAGTTGCATGGCGTTCGAAAACAACCCACGACATGCACGTGCCCAACCACACGCCTAGTCACCCGGTGAGGTCTCGGCCGCCGACAATGAGGCCCTCGCGTGCTAACGTACTTCAAGTCAGTTCGACGCCATTTTGACTGTTCTGAACCCCCTCCTTCCAAACCTCATAATTTGGTCGTTATAAGTCAGAATTAGTTCAATCTCGCATCATTTTATTCCTTGTAACATCTACGGGTTAAATGCTTTCTAAGTCAATATACTTTACGTCAACTTACAAATGGGTCACTAAACTTTTTTTTTTTACAATAAACTCATTGTACTCGACTTTTCTAACACAAAGTTAAAAAATCATTTAAATACTTTGACTTTTACGGAAAAAGATAAGCTAAGTCAGCCGAGTTGTCCAAAAAAAAGTCGATGTGATGTCTTTGTGTGACGTGACAGTGATTATGTGGATTTGGAGGAAAACTTTTATGAAGAAAATAAAAAAAAATTATTTTAAAGTATAATATAAATTTAAAAAGTGTGCCAAAAAATAAGAAAATTAATAAAAAATTATATTTAATTATTTTTGTAATTAATATCAAATAAAATTTTATTTATAATTAAGCCATTTATAAAATACAAAATCCAAAAATTTGCTAATTAAAATTAAGGGGATGTGAAATATATTTAGGGGGAAATGAAAGAAATTTATAATAAAATTAGAAAATTTAGCAAAAAATACATGGTAGAAATTAAAAAATAAAAAGAGTTATTTAGTTATTTTTATAATTATTAGAAAATGTTTTTTTTATATAATTAATAAAAAATAAAATTGAAAATGTTCTTATAATAACAAATATAATTATACGGATCCGGTTACTATAAAGTTTTTTTTTAGTATGTTATTCAATTGGCTAATAAAATGCTGACACACATAGAGCATCGTCACAGATCAAAGACTCTATCGCCAATTGACTAACTTACCCAAAAATAAACTTTATGCTAACCATTTCCTAATTATACCATGAACCACCACTCTCTCCAAACACTGGAGCAGGTGGTCACCCACCACGATATCACCATTTTCGCAAATCCCAGCAAAATCTCCTTCTCTTTCACATAATTCCTTCTCGGGTTCACTCTTCCCAATGGCCTAACAAGCACAAAACTCTCTGTCACCAAGAACCCACCCGATTATCTTTAACTCATAGTGCCACAAACGAAAAGCTTGTCGATCGGACAAAAGTTATTCGCCCCGATGATATTATCCGTCCGAATCGAGAGTAATCCACTTTATCGAGCTGGCTACTAATCCCCAATCTGGCCTGTGAAGATTTCAATGCCCGGAGAAGTTTACTAATCCCCCAATATTATGGTGGTTTGTTTCAGGATTTGGGTGGTGGTTTTCATGTCAATGGGGGGCGACAGCAACGACGGCGGTGGATGATGGTGGTGGTTCATGGTTAAGAGAGAGAAAGTGCGTGGTGGTGATTGAATTGCCTCAATTATAATTGCCATGTATTATCAAAAAAAATAAAACTAAATAAAAATTGTCTCAATTATAATTTTAATGTCCGAATTTGAAAACATTTTTAATTTTAAAATATTTTTAATTTTATAATTTTTATAATTTTCTCAATTATATTTTTTATTAATTATATAAAAAAAACATTTTCTATTAATTACAAGAATAACTAAATATAATCTCCTCAATTATATTTGTTATTAATTATACAAAAAACATTTTCTATTAATTACAAAAATAACTAAATAACTCTTTTTATTTTTTTTTTACCATGTATTTTTGCTAAATTTTCTAATTTTATTATAATTTTCTTTCATTTCCCCTAAATATATTTCACATTCCCTTAATTTTAATTAGCATATTTTTGAATTTTGTATTTTATAAATGGCTTAATTACAAATAAAATTTTATTTGATAATAATTACAAAAATAATTAAATATATTTGTTATTTATTTTCTTATTTTTTTGCACATTTTTAAATTTATATTATACTTTAAATATTTTTTTTCATTTCTTCATAAAAAATTTCTCCAAATCCACATAATCACCGCCACGCCACACAAGGATGCCACATTAGCTTTTTTTTTTTGGACAACTCAAAGCAGCTTTAATGTGTTTTTTTTCCGTTAAAGTCAAAGTATTTAACGATTTTTTTTTAACTGTGTTAGAAAAGTCGAAAGTACAAAGTTGAGTCGATCGTAGAAAAAAAAAATCAAAGGACCCATTTGTAAGTTGACGTAAATACAAAGGGCTTACAAAGCATTTAACCCTAACATCTACTAAAAATCCTCGTAGGTGGAATTTTTTTCAAGTTCATTTTCAGCCAAAACAAGGCACAAAAGTCCCAACCCAAAAACGCTTTCTACTTTTGACAGCTTTTGACTAGCCTCCTTCCAAAGGGCATAACTCCCACCTCCGTAATAGGAAAAAGGTCATTCTTATGCTCACGGACTCCTTTATTTAGTGTACTAAATAATCCCTAGAATAGAAAAAAAAATTCAAAGAATCCAATCGGAACAGAAATTGGTCTAAAAGTCAAGGTTCACACTAGTTATTTTTAGTTTGGATAGTTTTGATGCACTTACTTTGGAATGTCATAACTCGTTCGTCCGAACTCGGAATGAGTTTGTTCCGAAGGCTATGGATTCCTTGTTCTACGAACTACAAAACCCCTAGAAAAATAAAATTTTCTGTGAAGCTTTAATCGCCCAAAAATTGACTCAAAAGTCGGTACACACACTAGTTTTATAGTTTTTAACTAGCTTTACAAAAAATCATCATGACTTCGTCACACAAACTTTTGCTTCCGCTCCAATTGGGTTATGTTCATAAATCATAATGACATAATAGCAAAATGGCTCCAAAATAGCCACTAAATGGTTCACTTACTAGTCCATTTTCCATCTTTTATGCATATGTCCATTTTCTTTGATTTTCTTACATTTTCTTGCACTATTACATGGTTTAATCATATAATCTACATCATATTCCACAACCACCATCAACAAGATCACTTACAAAGTTTTAAAGAGGTGAAAGGAAGTTAGGGTTTTAGCTTACCTCTTGAGGTTCTTTCTTCTTCTTCTTCTTAGCTAGGTTTGACTTAAGCTTGTTATTCCTTCATCTCTACCTTCTCCTTCTATCTGAGGCTTCTCTCTCTCTAGCTCTCTCTCAACTGACTTAGCAAAATGAAATGAAATGTAATGAAAAGAGATAATAACTTTGTCTTGGATAAGGTTGGGGCATTTAATGTTTAACTTTCTTAGGATCAAAACTTACTAAAAATTGTAAGTTTTCATCCTTCTTTGTCCCCCTTTTGTCCCCTTAACTTAGCATGGAAGGAAAGCTTGGTTCCCCCATCTCCTATATCATTGTTCCTCCTTGCTTTTCATCATCTTATCCCATGTGCAAAATTGATTTTAAGTGACACATGCCCCCTTTATTCCTTTAGCCATCCTGGATATTCCCCATCTTCTCTTTATCCCTTTTGTTTTTTTTTATTCACTTATCATCTTATTCTTCCACTACTTTGACCAAATTTTGACTTTCTCTGTAAGACCCCAAATTTTATTAAATGAAAGTATTCAATTTTCTTATAATTATTATTTTATTTAGTAAATGGTTAAATTGATAAAAGTTTAAAGTTAAGGGGGATATGTGAAATTTTTTGCAAAATAAGCAAGTTGTCATAAAATATTCGTTGTGTTGAGGAATATTTGTTTAGTCGGAGAATATTCATTTTAACAGGAAATATTCGTACGACGGCACAATCATTGGTGGACCCCACAACGAAATTACTGTCAGAATGAGAAAACGACATAAATATCTTTTTATGAAAATAATGACGAAAGTTTTACCGTTAAACTGTTGAACTACCTGGTGGTAAAAGTACAGTAATACTCGTGGTTGCATAGTAGCACACGGTATTGATTATTGATGCTTACGTGAGAAGTCACTCAGTTATACTCAATTATTACTACAGTAATTGCTGCATAATATCTCTCGTATTATTGATTCAATTATTGTCACAAAGATCATCCGTGATAATATATATTATTATTAAATCAATAATTGAGACGATAAATTTATTCATATTATTATTTACAATATTGACGATGTCTAGAAAGTTCTGTCGAAGAGAGGTTTGGTCACCTAATTGCACGCCAATAGGGAGAAATCCTTATCGGAACACCCCCTCTTTAATTCCTGGGAATGATCTGGTTGTTAAATATTGTGAGTTATAATATTAATGATGAATAAGTTCGTGTTGATTAAAGATGAAATTGATATTTCCATTGTGTTGGGATTATTAGTGTTAGTGGAAATCGACATCTATTCTGATAATAATTGGTATCTGGAGGTTATATTGACCAATCGGATAATTAATTGGATAAATGAATAATTAATTGCTATTAATTCACATGCTTATAACTATTTGTTCACATATATGTACTATTAATTCACATGCATGCACTATTAGGGGAGGTGGTGCAAGATTGATAATTCTTGCATGACTAAATTAAAAATGGAGGTATAGATGAAGGTACTATACTGTAATTATTTTTTCACATGTATAGAACTATTGATTCACATGATTTTACTATTGATTCACATGATGTATTATTAGGGGAGGTGGTGCAAGTTTGATAATACTTGCAGGACTAAATTAAAAATAAAGGAAAAGATGAAGGTATTATACTGTAAGGTATTATACTTCACTATTCCAAAGGTCCAAATTTCTTCTCCGAGGTAAGGGGTATTATTTATTTCATATTCGAAGAGATATTATTTTTTCGTGATTCGTATGAATATTATTTTCGTTCAATATTCGTAAGGAATATCATCTTCGTTCAATATTCGTAGGAATATTATTTTTGTTCAACAGTCGTAAGGGGTATTATTTATTTCATATTCTGAAGAGATATTATTTTTTATATTCGTATGAATATTATTTTCGTTCAATATTCGTAAGGAATATCATCTTCGTTCAATATTCGTAGGAATATTATTTTCGCTCAACAAATGTAAGAAATTATTATTTCTTTCAGATTCATGAAGAGAGTTATTTTCTTTCAATACTAGTAAGGGTTGTTACTCCATTCTTTATTATTCGTTTGAATAACTCGCTCACGCGACTCACCGCATACATGGTGAAATTCTTCCTGTTATTCTATTCTTTATTATTCGTTGGAATAACCTCGCTCACGCGACTACCACATGCATGGTGAATGACCATTCAGATTCATTCTTTATTAAATTGTGGAAATGATCCGTCTCACGTGATTACCGCATCATGATAAAAATCCATTTGCGCTTTCAGATATTCTATTATACTCGTATGAGATATCATTTCTTTGTACTCATCATGGAATATCGCTTTTCTTTTGTATTTTCTTTTTATGAGTACTATTCACGGTACTATTCACAAAGTACTATTCATAAAGTACTATTCACAGTGGTACTATTCCTCAAGTACTATTCATGGGATACTATTCACCCTGTACTATTCACCTATAAGTACTATTCATGACAAAAAATTGATTTCTTTTCATTCCAAATCATTTTTGATACAATATCATTCTTGAATTTTACCCCATAAAGCAAAGATTATGTTGACAATTTGATATTTTTAAACTCTAAATAAATTTAAAGTTTTTAATATTTATCCTTGATTTCGCTTTGATTAATGCTTATATCATTGTCATCATCCTTATGCTTATATTGTGATGAAAGTCATCTTTAGCTTACGTATATAGATGGACCGTTGATTGGTATAATTATGACCGTGGATCATTCGGTATAATCATGACCCATAATGTTACAAATAATGTGTTAAAAGTCCTCATCGGCTGTAGTGCATCGATGGACGCTTGTTGGTATGATTATGACCGTGGATTATTCCGTATAATCATGACCATTGATGATTACATGAATATCCTCGGCCCGTAGTGCATGGATGATTCGATGATGTGATTTATTTATTAAGCCGAGTCTCAGCGATAAAGTTGATGAAAACCTTTTTAAATCATAGAAGATAGTAGATATCATGCTCTACTTGACTCTTCTAATGGATTGCTTATTCCGCTGCAGTTGTTGATCTAAAACTTGTTGTCTATTGTATTCTATCAGTTGTTATACTGTTGAAGGCTAAGGATAATTTATCCTGCATTATCTTAGTCATAATATTTCTTACTGGACTAGTTGAGCTCACCCTTTACTTTCATTGTTCTCTTCAGGAAATGAGAATATAGGTGGGACCGGCCTGGGAACCATTAACTATCCGTATGGTTGTTTTAGTAGTCCTCACTATTATGTGAAATAGTGTGATAATAATTATAATGAGGACTCCATTGAGAGTGGATACTGTCTAGAAGGCAATATTCTTGTTTAAACTCTCAGCTATGTTTTGTCGTATATTACTCGACAATTGTATAATTAAATTTGTATTTAATTTATGTACCATGTATTTGGCGACTCAAGATGGGTGATGTATTCCTATTTTGGGGACGTCACATTCTCAATTGGGCTTGGTTTATTAACAAATTTAGGCTTTACATTGGACTTCCTTTTTAGGTATTCCCCACACTTGGCTTGGGCCACAAATAATTCTATACGTGGGCTCAATTAATTAAATTAATACTTAGGCTAGTAAATTAACTAGCACATTAGCCTAACCCCCTTCTTTTTATTCCTAACCAAGCCATTCAAATTCTAGGCTTAGTTAGCCCATTAAATTTAATTAGTAATTTTATCTTCTAGTTAAAATTTCTATCTTTTTCTACACGCTTTTTGAACTCGTTCGCTTAGCCAAAAAATTGATTTTTGATTTTTGAAAATTCAATTTAGCCACCAATCTCCCTTTCCCAAATAAACACTATGTCGTTTTTGAAAAAATTGAAAAATGAAAAAAAAATGTTTTCCTCGTGAATAGTATTTTTACAGCTTTTTCTCAAAATTTATTTTATTAGAGATTTCATCTCTCATTCTTAAATAAACGCTATGACATAATTCGAAATTTTTTAAAAAGAACGTTTATTAGCGTTTTTTGCAATTTATGAATAGTATAATAGCGTTTTTTCTCAGAAAATTTTTATTTCCTCAAACAAAATCCCAATTCATATATTCTAATACGTAAACACAATTTAGGTCATATTATGACTTTTAAACACATAATAATATCCATAAAAATTTTATTTTATTAGATATTCACATCGAAAAACCTAATTACAAGGATATCCGATTTCTCGGATTGTCACAGGCCCAACCTTGCGCCCTTAATCACTTAATATTTGGTGGACAAGGCAGCAAACAACCTTGGGCCTTTAGCCAGATGGTGGACCGGTGGCCCGAGGCCCAGATGGAAGGGAACCTTAAAAGAAACCACGAAAGAACCATATAGGGAACACAATTCACCCCTTTGCCCTAAGGTGGATCCGCCACTGAGTAGACTTGATGAATATGATTCGATATGATATTGCTTGTTTGTAAAATAAATAATACAAACAAAATTGGGGCGAAGGGTCAAATTAGAGAATAATTTTGGAACTTTTGCTGACTTCATAAAAATTTGTGGCAAACTATACATAATTTGGGGGAGAAAAAGAATTAAAGAAAAGTTTAGAAAAAAGACTTAATGTCTTTATATATACTTGTTAAGTGGTTATAAATAATTTTTCTACTTCACTATATGACACTAGGTCAAAAATATGTCATTAATTTTTGGATTAATTGCATATCGAACTCCAATGTATACACTTTTTTACTATTCGTACCCTGGCATTTAAATGCTTTCATCTCACGCCTAAAGTACCAAGTTAAGTAACCATAATCCCATTCTTTTGTAAATTTCTACTAAAATTAAAGTGGTCTGAATCACATGTATGTTCCGATTGAGGGGTATAAGTACGGTTTCGACCAGATATTTATACATTTGACCATACAAAATCAACTTAAAAATAATTTGATATTAATCATATACATATAAAATACTCATCATCTTCAAATACCCAACTTTATTTAAAAACTTTTTTCTTTTTCATCTTCTTCCCATTCGCAATTACTTTACCATCTTTCTGCAAGAAAAAGCCTCCCATAACCAGTCTATGCCTTCTAAACCCCATAATTTTCGGCCGCAACACTCTAATGCATGTCTTAGTCCTTTCCAGTTCTTCTTCTCCTCTCTTTCTTTAGTCACCTTTCGTACCATCAAACTCCACTTCCCCCTTCCCACACTATAAGAAAATGCTCAAACAGTGACCAACAATATCAGCGACCGCACTTCCGGTCGCAGATACTATTATTAACGACCGCTAGTGGCGACCACCATTGAATATAGTCACTGGTTTTGTTTAGCGACCGATTGCGGTCGCTAAGTGGTCGCTATTTCATTTTTACTGCCTAAAAATTGGCTAGAAATGTTGGCGCCCTATTTTTTGCGACCTCTCACCATCAAATGATCGATCCAATCCGATACTTCCACATCATTAAATAGTCAGCGACATCGCATGCGGTTGCTATTGACGGTCACTGATTCTTTTAATCTATCGCCTTCTCGCCGACAAGAGTCAAGCACAAGAGAAAAAAAAGAGGAGAAAGAAAAGGAGAAGAGGAGAAGGCCATCAACAGAATCATTGCCCACCATCGCCGCCATACCATTGCTTGCTATCTAGATCAACAACGCTTCGGTATTGATTTCAATCAAATGCAAGTCTATTTTGAAATGCTTAGTGATACTTGTTGACATTAATTTACGCGACAATCAATCATTGAATTCTTAAAGTGTTGCTACTTCTCTAGTACAAGGAATATTATTTGAAGTTTGTGAGAATTTAGTAGTAATTTTTGATTCGAAGAAGACACTACAAGAAATCACACAAAAATGATGCTAAAATTTGTCACATAAAATTCATTTTTCATTACTAAAACATTTGGTGACGATTGTTAATCGTCATAGAGACCGGCCACCGTATTATGAGCATGTATTAGATTTATTTGACAATATTTGATGTCGCTACTAAATGTTTTAACTTATGGTGACGATCTACATCATTGTCACTATAATTAATTACTTTTAGTGACGCGCTAATAAATAATACTATTTGAATGAAACTTTCGTCACTCTATATTATGTTTCATCATCAAAACTTGGTGCATTAAATGACAAAAATCATTTTTCGTCATTAAATGATATTATTTTAGTGACAAAAATATGTTACTCTATTTAAATCATTTAATTTTAATGACGACAATATTGTCATATTTATGATTATTCTTTCATTCATGTTATTGTGTTTATCGTCATCAAAAATAAAAAATAAATGACGACAAAAACAATTCGCCACTTAATAATATATTTAAAATGACAATTATGTTGGTCATTTCATATTTTAAATAATATTACAAAATAATTTGTCATCAAAGAGTTACTTTCTGGGACACATTTTTCAATGTCACTAATTGAATGCTTATAGTGATTTATACATCTCGTCACGTAAAGAATTATTATTAATAGTGACAAAATTAATTTTTGTGACTAAATGAAAAACTAAATATAAAATTATAGATCTAAAAATAAGAAAAAAGATTACACTAATAATATTTAACCAATTGGGAAATGACGTCATTTTTAAGTAAGTGTCGTCCGCATTATTAAACTGTGAACGCTAAGCCAATTAGTAAACGTCGTCAGATAGCCATATACTCATGAGAGCTCGATTTTTTTAATTTTTTTTACATTCTTCCTTCATTCCTTCCTTCTCCGTTTCTCTCCCACCACTTACTCCTATCATTCACCCCATCTCTAATTCCCTTACAAGGTTGTTAGTTGTTACAGAAGCTATGAAGGATGAGCTGCGAGTTTCCTTTTATCAAGCTGAAAGTAAAATTTTGGTAAATATCAGCAGTGGATTATATGTGGTTGTGTGCCATTATTATAAAGTATGATTTTCGTTGAAGTAATTGCATAAGATGTGAATCACACAATAAAAAGTAAAGGAAGCCACTTTCCTCAACATTAGATTTTAGTATATCGATATTAATATTCTATATATCACTCTTCTCTAATTTCTTGATTTCCATATCGAGAGAAAGAAAAGAGAATTAGAGATGGGTGAATGATAGGAGTAAGGGGAGAGAGAATGAAGAAGGAAATGAATGAAGGAAGAATGTAAAAAAATAAAATCGAACTCCACAGCTTTAATATTATGGATCCTAGAAAACTAAAAAAATGAATTTGGTCAATACGACGTCGTTTTCCAATTGGTCATTGATAGTAAATAGCGTCCACAATTTAATATCGCATTTACACTTTTTAAAAAACTAAACGTCGTTTCCCAATTGGTCAGTCATAGTTAGCGTTAGCACTTTAATACTGCGGATGAGAGACTTTTATAAGGATAATAGTTTAGACATTTGTCCCGTCCGCAGTCTTAAACTGCGGAATACTGAAAATTAAACTGCAGACAGGATGACTATTTAATCGTTCGATCTTCGAATGAAGGGTCATGATGTGTTGTAAAGATATCATTAAATTGACAACATTAACTATGAATCAGTCCTTATATATATAAATATAAATATAAGACATGGATTGATGAAGAAAGTTAATGTTAAGATCTCATATGTTTGTTATTTATATACCAACACTACTAGAAAAATAAGAATACGTGACGGAATTTTGTGACAGTTTTTAAAAACAATCACAAAAGATAGTAATTTGTGATGAACTTTTTAAGCAATCACAAAATAATAGTATATATGATGGCTCTTAGTGATGACTAATCTTGCCATCAATGTATTATAATTGTGATGGTCATGTAAATCACACCAATTTGTTCATGCAAAATAAAAAAATTTTTTGTGACGCACTAAGTTATCACTTATAGATATACCATTTTCGTGATTGCATTTAAGCTATTACTAATATTTTAATGTAAGAAATAATCAAAACAATATTTTATGACGGTCGTGACAATCATTAAAACAGTTAGATTTTTGTGACAACTTTTATTTGCAATTACAAAAAGAAGGTATTTTGTGATGGAATTTTCAAGCCATCACAAAACAATAAAATATATGATGACTCTTAGTGATGACTAATTTTACCATCATTATAGAGTATTTGTGACTACCATTGCAATCACCAAATCTTATGTGGAAGTAATTTTGTTTAATAAGTCAACTCACATATGTTTCCTTTTATATTTTGTTTTAAAATTATAATCATGATCTGGACTTTGGTGTAGTGGTAATACTTGTTATTTAGTTTACAAATGGGATAGGGTTCGAATCCTATAAGTATCATTTGATACAATTAATATAGTGAAATAAATTATATGTAAATAGATATTCACGTTCTTACATTTGAACCCTAAAGTCTTGCTTTTTGTGATGACTTTGACAATCACAATAGATTATGTGTTAATGTGATTGTATTAATCATCACAAAAGCACTAAGAGTTTACGTGATTGCCAAAACCATCACGTAAAACCTTTCATGATGGACGTATACAAGACGGCCATTGTGATGCCTAAAGCCATCACGTAAACCTTTCGTGATGATTTTTCTATTTTTTGTGATGAATTTTGACCATCACAAATAGTATCGTATATATGTCTTGGCTAGAGCATTAGATTTCTAAGAGTTCTTGTGTTTTCTTGATATCATATGTTCAAAGCATTTTGAGTATGTTATAATCCTTTGTCAGTTTATATATGCATTGGTGATTATATTTCTCAACCTTTAAACAGAGTAACCAAACAACTAGATGAGTACACACCACAATAAATTTAGTCCTATATTAAGTTACTTAAAGCTAGTCGTCCTATTCTTGAATCAATATAATTGTTAACGATCACACCTAAAAGCCTAACGGTCGGGTCATCGAAAAATGTCAACAATGGAAGTTTGTAATTATTTTAGTGCTTAATTAAAATAGATAGTGTTATTATCTGAAGCTTGAATTATGGTTGTATTTATAGCTTAACCACACATCCCTACATGCACATCCCCTAATTGTACTAGGAGTCATGTGTAAACATAATTGTAAATCCTCGATTGAATAGAATTGACTTCCTCATAAATAAAAAGTCAAACAGACACATGGGAGTCATACGTCAATTTGAACTATAGACCCTCTATAGCTAGAATGTCAAATCTTCTAGTGTGATATTTTGTCATGTGACATGGGTCTCCCAATTTCCAAACCCATCAAATCGCACTCCAACAATAATCTTGTAAGCAAATTTATCATGTTTTATCTAATGTTCCCCATGTGTGGCACTCTCGAAGCCATCAACCATATCACATAGGAAAAGACGAGGGTTTTGTTTGACAAGATCTTCCTATTAGATTTACTTGTTCATTTTCTTGGATCATTATGTTGTACTATACAACACAATGAACTTATGTTATTAGGTGTTCAAGCTTAGTTTGGATTTTCATTTTTATTTTGGTGTATTGCCCGTGGCCCTTTCCAGAGCTTATGAATTTACCACTACATAATTTTGTTTTGCGTAATGAAATTTATTTTGCCAATAAAAAAGAAAAATTGATATTTTCACAACAGAAAATAATATTTTCACATGAAAAGTGTCACTATAGATCCTATAACGACGTTTTTCCCGTCGTTATACATCTATAACGACACATAAAAATATCAAAAAGTGTTATGAAAATATCAATTTCCAAAAATACCATTCATATACTTCATATTCAAACATAATAGATAAAAGAATAGGACGCTTTCTTTCCTGCAATTACATAGGACATGAGAAACCAACCATTTGCTGCATTTAATAAGTTGACCCTCAATTCATTATATTGTTTACTTATGATGCAGGATGATCCGAGATCGAAGATATCAAACTATTGGATAGTATGTTAATGGTCTTGGAATATTATGAATTAGATAATCATCACAGACGAAAAAGTCATTAAACACTTTCGGCATTAATACCTTCAGCTTCGGGAGATGGAATGACACTTTCACCTTCGATTTCGGAGATGGAATGGCGCCTTGACTTCGGAGTTCGATGTACTAATAGTTTATTTACTTTCTATTCCTATTTAGTTCTTTAATCAATAATATTTTATTATTAGCAAGTTTTTTATTTTGTTAGAAATTGTTTCCGTAAAAGTAGGAAGTTTGTTAGAATCTTTTCACATTCCTAAGAGGATTTTATTTCCATATCTCTAGGAAGATTCTAGGTGACTTGAAGATAAAGTTTTGCTAAGCTATATAAACCGGCTTGTGGGTTGAAATAAGGGACTTGATTTTGATAAATATACTATACACATTAGAGATATTTCTCTCTGTGTTTTCCTAAATGAACCTCTTTCTTCTTCCCCGAATTTATTTGTTTAGCTAGCCCGCAGGATAATCGTTGTCCCGCCCGGCGTCAATTTGTATTCCTTTAACTCACTTTCTTAATTATTTTTATGGACGTCATCTTTTGAAGTTTAGCAAGCTTTGATGTGCACTTGTGCATATAAATTTCACTAAAAATTGGTGGTTTGAAATTCTTATGTTATGTAGTGAGAATTATACCTATATAATATGGTCTTTTCACCGTTGTTAGTAATTGATTAGTCTATTCTATGTGGAATTTATGACTAGAGCTTATTAGAAAGTAATTTTGAGGGCCACTTGTGTTTTTTTTCCCTACATTTGCAATTATTTGTTTGCCAGATGTTGTTTTCCTTCTTTAATGACCTTGCTTATTGCTTAATGGAAGAAAATGAAGTTTCCATGTTATGATAACTTCCCACAGAGTAATGTTTGATGGTGAGAGCATAGAGTATTGGAGAAATTTTTTGATCATAAAATACACATTTGTCCCACCCTTTCAAGTATAAATATTAATAATTCGAGTGGAGTCAAATTCAAAGTATCAGGTAAAATGACTTTCGGGCTGAGCTTAGGTAAGGGTAGGGTTAAAGTGCAATGCAATAAAAAAATAAAACAAAATCAGTTAGATGGCCCAATGTAGCTAAAATAAAAATATAATAAGTAGATAAATTTAAGTAAATAAATTTTTAAAAATACGACCATTTGTCTCCATATTAGAACCTAACAAAGATCATTGGCATACCATACGTACTAATATTTGGAAAATATCCTTCAAAAAAAAATTCTTATATATTATATGAAAGTCTTACTAAATGGTGTATAACACAGATCATCTTTAAGATCTGATGGGTAAGATTTATTTTATAATTTATAGTCTTACTAAATGTTGTTAATGGTTGTCTCTAATTCTCCTCAAATGATAGAATCAGTAGTCAACTATGGAGGGTTTAAGAATTTAAACCCTATAATTTTAGATCAACAACGTCCCTATAATTTTAGCGTATCTAGGTGGGGACCCAAATGAGAGATATGCCCTAATTTCCAAAGACTTAATCGAAAACTGTATTACTCGCCACCGAAAAACTATAAGATTAAATTTTTGCAAGTTTTTAAACATGTTGTAACAGAATTATATTATATATTTAATTTAAAAAATATAGAAAATTAACTATATTTAAATATCATAGAGTAGTTTATAGGTTTTTTGTTATGTCTTGAAATCCATGTTAAGAAAACACCAAGATAAATGACCACATAAAATTGTTAAGAGGGGGTATTTAATATAATCTCTTGAAAATTATTATCCCTCCGTCCTCTTTATTTGTCTTAATTAACTGACATTAATTTTATGATTAAACTGACCCTTTAATTGATAACTAAGCAAATGTATCAAAAATTTAAAAACTCCAAACCTTGATTTTAATAGTAATTTCATGATTATAATGATAACAGTGAATATATAATGTATTGATTTTTACAAATAGTTAAAAAAAAAAAAATATTTGAAAGTCCCATTTTGGGGTGTATAATATAAATTTATTCACGTAAACAGGAAACAATCTTCCATAAAGAAGAAAATAAACAAAACACACTAATTAATTAAATGTTTTCTTTTCAAAACACACTGGAAAATTTGTTTGGTAACTTTTTGCGTTTTTTCTATTTGGTCAAACTAGTCAGGTCACATTTTAATAAAATTAAATTAAAATTTTTATTTGTTCTAAATATGATGCTTATAAATAAATTTGAATTTCAAATTAACTTGCTATTATTAACAAAATGATGCCAAAAAACAACTATTAAAGACTCCCAATTGAGTGTTAGTAATTTATTTTTTAATTTATATTTAATTTTTATGTAAATTTAAATTTAATATTTAGTTTCTATTTTCAATCCTTCGAATTTATATATAGTTTGTTAGAGTTCATAAATGAATAGAACCAAAAGGATAAACTTGGTTTTTAAGGAATTCTAAATGAAGTTAAATTATTGAAGAATAATAAGCGGCCATCATACTTTTTAGTTTTAAAATGTAACTAAATTTTAATAACTAATATTTGAGTGAGAATTTTTTTTAAACATTAATTAACAAAAGTTCTCCTATCTGAAATAAATTTGGAAGCTATAGTTTAATCATTAATATATTATATAATATTTATTATGTTTTTTAATATTTATTATTATTTTCTTATAATTTTAAATATATTTTTGTTATATAATTTTTAGAAAAAATATATTGTAATATAATAAGTTACTCACTTACTCCTTATGTGCCAAGAATATCGAATAGATTAGTAGTTAAAAATTAATTTACTGAATCATCAGTTGCTATACTAAATAATCATGTGCAAGGAAAGTGTTTTAATTGTAGTTAAATTAAGTCTATTTAAAATAAATAAAAAATAAAATTAAGAAGACTTTATAAAGTATTTTAATAATAGTTAAATTCTAATCTCATACCAATAGTCATGATCAAAAAACTAAGTTTTGTCTTATTATATATGTTTTATCAACCAACCTGAAAAGTGAAATACTGAAATTGTAGCACCCCAAATATGAGTACTCACTACTCCAAACTTGGTACATCACTATTCATCCCACGATAAATAACTAACTACATAATACAAACTAAATCAGGAGATTTTATAAAGTATTTTAATAGTAGTTAAATTTTAATTTCATATCAAAAATCAGGACCAAAAAAACTAAGTTTTATCATATTAGATATGTATATAGATATAGATTGAAAACAGGTTTCACAGTTAAAAAGTATAATAATAACCAACCTGAAAAGTGATTAGAAAAGACCAATCGTAATTATGGAAATTAAGTATGGTTCTCAATGAAAACACTGATTATACAAATTTTAGTCTCTTTAATTCATTTAAAAAAATAAGTTGCTCAAGAGGAGAGGTTAAACCTTATATCTGCCCACATTATATTACATTTGTAACCGATCTGAAAAGGATATATACAGTTAATACTTTCAAAACTTTTCAACTTAATTACTATATACAATTAACCGATATGAAAAGGATATATACAGTTAATACTTTGTGTAAAAATAGTGAAAATGGTAGAAAATAACTCCAAGTTACTATTCAAAATTTCAAAGGATTTTAGTGTAAAATAAAATAAGTTTAGTGCAATTTTCTTCAATATTAATACATATTAGACTTAAAAAAACAAAGATCAAATGTTTATTTACTCATGTATTTATTAACTTGAAGGATCTTACTAAGGGTTGCAATAATTCGGGTCAAATCTTGAATTCAAATCAAATCATGGCATAATAAAGCATAATACAATGTCTTAATAATATCTTTTTGAGTCGTCTTAACAATTACAGGTCCACATGCTCATTCAAAAGGTTATGACTGAAATTAATAATAATATCTCACATTTCTCCCACTTAAATACATGACGTTCCTGTCAAACACAGCACACAGACACACATAATAAAATTCAATGCGATGTCTCAATAATATTTTCTTAGATAATTTTTAACCCCTGCAAACTTACCTAAAAGGTCATAATTCAGTGGTGGACCTAAGGCATGGCCAGGGGTGGTCATAATCCGGTCCAATTTTTCAGTACTTTTATTTATACCCTTAATTTTTTTTTTAATTTTACTCATAATTCTATCAAAATTAATTCATACATTTTAATATCAATTTTAAAATATAACGATAATTTTTATTAAATATGAGATGTTTTAAAATTTCTAACTTTTAATAACAATAAATCTTATAATTAATAATACTCTTAGTCAATTTTTGTAATTATTTGTTTAAAATTAATTGAATTTATTTTTATTTTAAATTTGAAAAAAATCTTAAATATGCATATTGAAATAACTCGGGTCCAATCCGAATTCGGAACAAATCTCGAGTCAAATCCCAAGTCCGAATTGAATCAAATCTATCCAAATAAGACTTTGAACCACTAACTCAATAGTATCTTCTTGAGTCATCTTACCTCACCACAAGCTCACCCAAAAGGTTAAGACTAAGAGCATCCATAACAGGTTCTCTAATAGACTCTCTATCCCCACATTTAAAGAATATATCAATAAATTAATATCTAACAGTTTTCTTATCCTTATATAATTCTCTATTTTAATCTCTATATATGATTTGACTCCTCAGGGTGATGGAATCAAAAGAGCGTTCCCTATTTATGTAAAATGACATTTCACACCCTATTTATTGCGATTTTTTGTTGGTTAAAGGATCTTTATCTCACTTAATTGCTGATTTGGGTATGCATGCCTATCAAATTCACTCATTTCTATTTTTTAAACAAAGGATTTAGAGAAGAAAGAACTATAAAAAAATTAAAAATCAGTCAAATTTTAATTTTGATCATTTTTGTAAAAAATATTACTACTAATTATAAATATTGCTTTTTGCAAATAGACATGGCCTAAAGATTTTAATTCTCATTCCCTTTTATGTACTATTTAATTATTGGGGTGCTGCCCTTCATCATTGTTTCCATTTTGCATGCGTAAATTGAGAGTTAATCCTTAAATAATTACAGTTTGAAATATAAAACAAATTTAAACTGTTTTAGTAGCTTGACAAGTTGTATGTATTACAATATTAATTAGTAAAAGGAAGCCGTCACTTTTTGAATGAATAAATTAAGTTACTCTTCTGGATCTCTGGAATATATAAAATATGTAAGTGGAAAGGTACTGTATGATTTACGGCTTAATTGAGTTTCATTTAAATTAATTAATCAGATGCATATTTGCACGTGAAATTCGATATTTATTATTTACTCTTTTCCAAATGTTATTATATAAATGTTTTTTTTCCCTTCACTCTAAAATAATAGCCGTTTTATGAAAAAATAAAGTTTCATTTGCTTTTACTAAATTAATTGTCATGTCATATTGGATTTCGCTCCATAATTCCCATTACATGTTTCTTCTAACTTCTCTAGATTGTGTGTTTTTTTTTTTTTTTTTTTGGATAGTAAAATAAGTTTATAAACATTAAATAACTGAATTATTTTACGCCCTTTGTTCTGCACAAAAAAAAAAACTGATTTTTTGAAGTCCATTTGCGATAATTTTGAATTCAAATCGATTTGATCAGTTATTTATTAAATTTTTATCAATACAATTGTAAAAATTATGAAAAAAAAAGAATAAAAAAATTAGGTTTAAATATAATTTACTACCCTAAACTATAGGCTATATTCCACTTCGGTTCTCCACCTTTCAATTTTGTCAATTAGATGATTGAACTATCAATTTTTTCCACTTTGGTTCAATTAAGTCTGCCACATCGATAAATTGATGACGTGACTCGCTGACTAGACAAATTTATGCTGATGTGTACTAAAAAAAATTAAATTTTCAAATTTTTTTATTACATTAGAGGGCAAAAATGTAAATAAACAAAAAATCAATAACAAATAGTATAATAAATGATTAAACAAATTAAATAACTAAAACTCTGCATCTCTCTAGTAAATTAAATAACTAAAGCTCTGCATCTCCTAATTGGAATAATTCCCCAAAAAAACCATCTTCTCGTCTCTTCTCTTCTCTCCCAAACTTCACCCCTCAAATACTCACGCGGGAGCTGTCCCTTCTTCATTCTAGGGTTTTTCTCTCTCCAAAAATCAACTATTTTCTCTCTCATATAGATTGATTTTCATATATACAGGGACCAATTAGGGTTTAGTTTATAATCGATAACTGTAAATGGCTTTAGCAAAGAGTTATTAAAGTTCACGCCTAGAGCAAATCCTATCTCTTCTCACCAAAAAAATCCAACACAAAAGCCCTTAAAGATCAAGCGTTTTTTTGGGTCGAGGATGAATAATACCGCTTTTTCATAAACCCTAAGTCCTCTTTCCGTAAATTGAAGAAAAGTAAAAGGAATAGTGGGAAGAATGCTCCTTTCAGAGTCAGTGGCAGAAAGTAGTGGGAATCGACCTTGGGACGACTAACTCCGCCGTGGGCGATGGAAGGTGGGAAGCCGAAGATTGTGACGAAACGCGAAGGCGCGTAGAACGACGCCATTGATGGTGGCTTATACTAAGAATGGGGATAAATGGTGGGTCAAATTGCAAAGAGATTAATTAGGGTTTTTTTGGGAAATTATTCCAATTAACAAAAAAAACCTAATTAACTAAACCCTAATTAAACAAATTAAATAGTTAATGATTTTTTGTTTATTTATATTTTTGCCCTTTAATATAATAAAAAAATTTAAAAACTTAATTTTTATAAGAAGTACACATCAAGATAAATTTGTCTAGTCAATGATTCACGCCATCAATTTATAACGTGATGTACTTAATTGAACCAAAGTGAAAAAATTGATAGTTCAATCATCTAATTGACAAAATTGAAAGGTGGATAAATCAAGTGGAATATGGTATATAGTTTAGGTAGTAAATTATATTTAAGCCAAAAATTATTACGAGTACTAATTACACTTTTTGTTGCTTTTAAAACTCAATGTTTTAATACCAAACCGCCGACGGACCAATTAAATTGAAACCGGTCTAAAAAATGATTCTGTCTATTAAAAAAAAATCGAAGTATGAACAAATCCAAGGACCCAAGGTTAAATCGCTTGACCCAACGAATCGCCTACTAGTTCACTAAGCTTCAACAGGTTTGCTACCAATCCAAAAAAAAATTGCATCAAACAATCATTCAGATTTATCGGTATAGTTTGTGCATGAGTACACATTTCATAAATTTGATAGAGATGTGAATGAGAGGAATAATGAATCTCATCTTTTCCTATTATTGCCGGAAATGGAGCAGTTAATTTGAGGAGAAGATGGGAGAGAAAATTACTATTTGGACGAGAGAGAAAGTGTGGTGAGAAAATTTGAAAATTACTATAAAGTAAATTTCACAAAAATACATGATGTTTACATCGCTGCACATCATCATGCGTTTTTTTTAAAACGCGTAACACACTGTTACTTTTTCCATCCATGCTAATGGTGAGTGTAACACACTGTCCATAAACGCGTGACGATGACATAAAAGATAAGGTGTGGGAAATAAAATTATCAATATAACCCTTTTAATGATCACTCCTATTTACCTCAAAATACCCTAACAAAATTTCTCCATGAAATATTTCTTTTTAGAAAAAGAAAACCCAACTCCACGATGAATTACACAAGGTTCTTAAAATTCAGTTTTAGAAAGATTTTGTGATTTGAAACGGTTTAACACATATAATCAAAGAAAAACTAGATTAATTGAAGCAAATCATCCTAATTAATACGCTAATTTGAGATCCCATTGGAGAATTGTCGATAGTTGGATATTAGCAACTTTTTTAATATCAAGATCCATTATTTTAGATTAGATCTTCAAATTGATGATACAAATAGTAATAATGGACTAAAATGAAGATAGTAGGATGGATTAATACCTCAAATGATGGTAGATTAGTTGATAATCAAAGTTGTAATGTTGCAGAAAATTAAGCTTGTGAACTAGGGTTTTCCAACCACAATTTGACCTCTTTTGGTGTTGTTTGAGGCCGAAACGTAACGTATCATGCTCCAAAGATGCTAATGAACAGATCACAGTAGTTTTCAAGCTTCGATTGATGAATTTGGATGATTTTTAGCTTGATTATTCTTCTTCAACTCACTTTCACAAACAGAACTTGTACATTGTTTTTTGATGAGATTTGGGGTTGTTATTGGGTTTGCTTATAGTTGGTTATGCTCGAATTTGATTTAGGATAGTTCCCATAGCTAGATTTTCATATCTTAATTAAGGGATTATATAGGTTGTTGAACTAATTTTTGTTTCAAATGGTTTCTTGCACAAATTGATGAGTGTATTGTGAATTGAATGAGTTGTTATGGTGATTCGTAGCATGTTTATTGATGATTTAATTGTTTAGAGGAAGCCCAAATTATTTTAAACTGTTTAAGGTCAAGTTTGAATGACTTTTAGTGAGAATCAATGGTGCATGGAATCAATGGTGAATAGTATTTAAATGGAGTTGATGAAACTTGAATGAGGATAAAAAGAAAGTGACAATTAAAAAGAATGGTATAATCGTACTATCATCAATTAATAATGTTAGAAAAATATTAATGTACAAATATTATTAATATTACGGACTATTTTCCCCTTATAATTGCATATGTTTCTCAGATGTTATGTCAAAATCTGTTAGAGGGGACATATTTGTTAAAAATTGAAACTTTAATTATGACTTTATAAAAATTGAAACATTAATATCTAGATTACAAAATCGTGCAAACATATGAGAGAACAATTTTATAATTTGTCCGAGTATTTTATTCGCCTAGCACTACACACTTCTGCCCCCTTTGAACAAGTTTCTTTCCAAACCTACTTTAAGTTTTTATAAATAAATGTAGTATTAATTTATCAAATAATTATAACTGATTGATCACTATTATTATTACTTGTTGACTGCTTTTCAAAAGGTGAATGATAATGTCAAAATAATATTTATGCTGACAGAATAAATATGTATTTAATGATACTTTTACATTTGTTTTAACAACATTTCAAATTTTTAGTGATACTTATTGTTCAATTAAAAACATAATTATTACTTTGTCATTATTAATAGTCTTTCGAAAGGACATATACTAGTAATGATTAAATACTAACAAATATAATAATTAGTGTATCATTTCTATTAGAATTCTTTACACTACTATACAATAATTAGAAAGTAATTACAAGATTAGTGCATTCACAAAATAATTACAAAAAGAATGCACATGATGTGTGAGAGAGAGGAAGGGGAGATGCGTGAAGATTAGAGAAGAGGACACGACGTACGCATTTCAAGTGAAAAGTGAAGAGAAGATTAATGAGCGAGCCAATCATGGGATCAAGAGTTTATTTAAGTTTTGGAAAATTAAACCGATTATATACATAGAGAAGCAAACCGAAGGAGCAAACTAAAAATGAATCGCTATAACGACGATTTTTTTTTTCCGTCATCAGAGCATAGAAAGTTTGTTTTTATGCTATAAATGACGGAAAAACCATCGCTATAGCTTGTTCGCTCTTAGTTTGCTCCTTCCAAATAATTAGAGAGCCGAAATATATATATATATATAGTCTCATGAGAGCGGATCGCCTAATGAAGAAAGTGAAGGAAGAAGAGGGTAGTCGCTTGTCACGTAATCGACATATTCATTAAACAACAACACCATCTCTCTTTCTTTATCTTTCTACATGTATGTATGTATGTATGTATGTATATAGAGAGAGAAGGAAAGATGATGAGATATTGAGAGATGTGATTAACTAGGCAACGACAAAAAAAAGTATGATATCAAGGAGAAGGTCCGATATAATACATCAACAAAAAAGTGCAATTACAAAATATCTCGATGTTTATCCGTGAGTAACCAATTACCGTATATTTTATTGATGTAAGGTAAACGAGATTGTGTTACACAATATTGAATAATATTTTGTATTTTTTTCTCCTTACATTATTAAGTAAGAGGAAAACCACACGACTACTCTTTGATTCCATCATGGTTAAACAAGATAAAGAAAACAAATACATGTAACACTGTGTAACTGTTCTCACTACAAGAAAAGGTCTATCAATGACTAATAATATCAATGACGATATGCGGTCACCGATATTAGTAATAATGATCACTTTCTCATGACCGTAATTATATCCAAATATTATTCAATATCAACGACCGCATGTGGTCGCTAAGTGGTCGCTAGCACAATTTTACCTCCAAAAATTTGGCAGGAAATGTTGGCGCGAGGATTCTTTATGATTATTGATATCAAATGATCGCATGCGCGTCATATAAGTCCATGTCATTAAAATTTAGCGATCGCATGCACGATGCAATGCATAAAGGGTCACGATCAAACTTAATCTAACCAGTATCAGTCATTCGCGAAAGACACATACGGAAGAAAAAGAAAAGGGAGCAGATAGAGAGAAGAGGGAGAAAGGGGGGAAGAGAAGAAGGAGAAGAATTAGCTGCCATTGTCACCGCCACGTACGCCACCACCACCACTTGCCATTATCACCACCACCCACAGGTAACCCTAACTGCAATAATTTTTATAGTTTTCTAAATTTGAAGATTAATGTTGCCACGTGGACCACGCCACTTTTGGCCTCGACCATGTCGACTCAAATTTTAACGACCGGATTTATAATTTCGGTCGCTCATATCGGGCAGCAGATATGTTTGTCAAGCTAATTATGGTCGCCGATGTGCATCCCAAATGACTGTAATTTAGGCGACAATTATCATCGATCGTCTCATGATCGCCGATAAAGCTTTCACCGATAAACCTTTTTCTCAGTAGTGTCCGAAATGATGTTTTTAAAACTATTTGGTTACCCACAAAAACTCTAAAATGGTTACTTTTGCATGTATAAAGGTTTGGCTACCAAATTTTTTTTTTTAAGAGGAGGAAACCACACGACTACTCTTTTGATTCAATCATGGTTTAACAAGATAAAGAAAATAAATACATGTAACACTTGGTAATTGTTCAATTTTTTTTTGTTACCCACAAAAACTAAAATGGTTATCTTTATATGAATGTTTGACTACCAACCGCACTATATAGAAATGCACTAATTTTGTAAATAAAATATTGAAAATGTATTAATTCTTTAAATATTTTCTAGATGCACTTTTGTTGTAATTTTTTTAAAAAAATGTACTAGAAGTGTAAATTTCCTTTTATTAGGGGTAGGCCCATACTTGAGTCCCAACACGTGAAAAGCCCTAGGGCCCTCAGATTTCACTTCAGATTACTCATTCAATATAATCTTA
The DNA here is from genome assembly GCA_020205605.1 of Panax ginseng. NCBI lineage: Eukaryota > Viridiplantae > Streptophyta > Magnoliopsida > Apiales > Araliaceae > Panax > Panax ginseng. Next base: position 144,646,893 of record CM035133.1, read on the forward strand.
AGACATGAATGTAATTACAATATTATTACAACATATCGATCTAATCCCAAGCACGCAGCAGACCTTTATTAAATTATCTCAAATAATATTACAACATTATATAATATTACAATACATCATGTACTTTTGTACATTTGAATCTTCTTCCTTTATGCATTCCTTCCTCTTAACACCATCCTCACCATTCGTGTCTTTTTCGCTTGGGTGTAAAGGTTTTAGAATTTGCATGGGTGAACATTTAATTTTCCAAAGAAGTATTTGTAGTTGAATAAACAATAATCTTAAGAATAGAATAATATTTTTCTATATCTTCAATAATTAAATAATAATTGTTGAAGTAATTTAAACAATCATGAATAAAATTTTCCCTTTACTTTAAACACCTTTCATGAATAACATAATCTTAAATTCTACAACAGTTCAATTTCAAAATATTTCTTCTTTAATTTTGCACATAAGTGCTGATATTGGAATAACATGTTCTTGAATATAATGCTTAATAAGCACATCATTGCACGGGGTGCAATCCTGACCACATTTACTTACATCAACACATTATTGCACGGAGTGCAACTTATACTATCAATTGCCCAATTTATTTGATAAGACATTATTAACTTGTCACAATTCAAGAATTATTATAATTCATATCTCAACAATAAAATACCGATTGGAATAGCTCAACAAATTGAGTTGTTCTAATCAAATGGCAATAACTCTTTTCATAGCTCATATCATATAATTCGATGAATTTCATATTGCATACGAAAATTCTACAATTTAAACGCATTTCTTGTATGTAATAATAAATTTGTACAAGGTCATAAAATATTTGCACAATATATAATTTATAAGGTCATAAAATACTTGCACAATATATAATTTTGTGTAAGTTAGCAAACTTCAATTCACACAATTGAATGGGAGTTCAAAAACTTGTCTCGAGTGTTCTTTAATTTATACTCTAAATCTTCCATCAATTGTCCTACACAATTTAATTAACGATAATATACTAATTAGCCACATAATGACTTCATATATTGGTTTACGTTATATTATTACTCATTTTATTTTGTTCGTTTTATAAATAAAGTAGCGTGATAACCTTTCAAAATGTCTTTTGACGTCGCGACTTTTTGGGAACACTATGACCTCTCATAATGACCTTCTATGATGGTCTATTTTCATTATTATTTATTTTATAATATTAATCTTTTATAAGTTGGAACATTTTAGAACAATGTCAAAATGTCGATGTCGGCAGACGAAAACGGCCATGGTGACACGCCGACATGCACGACGCCACTCAAATACCGCCTAACACGCCGACGACGTGCATCACGTCGCCAAAGATTGCATTTATACGGACGCGTGCACCACGTCCCTCGATGTCCCACGACACGCCCGACACACGCATCACGCCACTTAGAGTCGCATGGCGTCAAAACAACCCACGACATGCACGTGCTCAACCACACGCCTAGTCACCCCAAAGAATGAGGTCTCGACGCCGACAATGAGGCCTCAAGCGCCTAACGTATCAAGCGTCATTGTTGCTCGACACCATTTTGATCTGCTCAACCCCTCCTTCCAAACCTCATAATTTGGTCGTTATAAGTCAGAATTAGTTCAATCTCGCATCATTTTATTCCTTGTAACATCTACGTTTAAATGCTTTCTAAGTCACTGTACTTTACGTCAACTTACAAATGGGTCACTGAACTTTTTTTTTTACAATCAACTCATTGTACTCGACTTTTCTAACACAAAGTTAAAAAATCAAGTTAAATACTTTGACTTTTTACTTTTAAAAAGATAAATAAGTCACCGAAGTTGTCCAAAAAAAGTCGATGTGATGTCTTTGTGTGACGTGATGAAGATTATGTGGATTGGAGGAAAACTTTTATGAAGAAAATAAAAAAAATTATTTTAAAGTATAATATAAATTTAAAAAGTGTGCCAAAAAATAAGAAAATAAATAAAAAATTATATTTAATTATTTTTGTAATTAATATCAAATAAAATTTTATTTATAATTAAGCCATTTATAAATACAAAATCCAAAAATTTGCTAATTAAAATTAAGGGGATGTGAAATATATTTAGGGAAATGAAAGAAATTATAATAAAATTAGAAAATTTAGCAAAAAATACATGGTAGAAATTAAAAATAAAAAGAGTTATTTAGTTATTTTTATAATTATTAGAAAATGTTTTTTTTATATAATTAATAAAAAATAAAATTGAAAATGTTCTTATAATAACAAATATAATTATATTTGATCCAAGTTCATTATAAAGTTTTTTTTTTGGTATGTTATTCAATCACGATAAAATGTCGACACACATAGAGCATCGTCTCACAGACGAAGACTCTATCGGCCAATCGACTAACTTACCCAAAAATAAACTTTATGCTAACCATTTCTAATTATACCATGAACCACCACTCTCTCCAAACACTGGAGCAGGCGATCACCCACCACGATATCACCATTTTCGCAAATCCCAAAGAAAATCTCCTTCTTTTTCATAATTCCTTCTAAGGTTCACTCTTCCCAATGGCCTAACAAGCACAAAACTCTCTCGTCACCAAGAACCCAACCCGATTATCTTTAACTTATAGTGCCACAAACGAAAAGCTTGTCGATCGGACAAAAGTTATTCGCCTGACGATATTATCCGTCTCGAATCTGAGTAATCCACTCAGATCGAGTGGCTACTAATCCCCAATCTGGCCCAGAAGATTTCAATGCCCGAGAAGTTTACTAATCCCCAATATTATGGTGGTTTGTTTGTGATTTGGGTGGTGGTTTTCATGTCAATGGGGCGGCATGAAGAACGACTTTGCATGGATGAGGTGGTGGTGGTTCATGGTTAAGAGAGAAAAGTGCGTGGTGGTGATTGAATTGCCTCAATTATAATTGCCATATATTATCAAAAAAAAAAAAAACTAAATAAAAATTGTCTCAATTATAATTTTAATGTCCGAATTTGAAAACATTTTTAATTTTAAAATATTTTTAATTTTTATAATTTTCTCAATTATATTTTTATTAATTATATAAAAAAACATTTTCTATTAATTACAAGAATAACTAAATATAATCTCCTCAATTATATTTGTTATTAATTATACAACAAAAAATTTTCTATTAATTACAAAAAAAACTAAATAACTCTTTTTATTTTTTATTTTTTACCATGTATTTTTTTGCTAAATTTTCTAATTTTATTATAATTTTCTTTCATTTCCCTAAATATATTTCACATTCCCTTAATTTTAATTAGCATATTTTTGAATTTTGTATTTTATAAATGGCTTAATTACAAATAAAATTTTATTTGATAATAATTACAAAAATAATTAAATATATTTGTTATTTATTTTCTTATTTTTTTGGCACACTTTTTAAATTTATATTATACTTTAAATATTTTTTTCATTTCTTCATAAAAAAATTTCTCCAAATCCACATAATCACTGCCACGTCACACAAGGACGCCACATTAGCTTTTTTTGGACAACTCAGCAGTTTAGCTGTCTTTTTCCGTTAAAGTCAAAGTATTTAACGATTTTTTTAACTGTGTTAGAAAAGTCGAGTACAGTGAGTTGACTGTAAGAAAAAAAAATTCAGTGACCCATTTGTAAGTTGACGTAAAATACAAAGGGCTTACAAAAGCATTTAACCCTAACATCTACTAAAAATCCTCGTAGGTGGAATTTTTTTTCAAGTTCATTTTCAGGCCAAAACAGTGGCACAAAAGTCCCAACCCAAAAACGTTTTCTACTTTTGACAGTTTTGACTAGCCTCCTTCCAAAGGGCATAACTCCCACCTCCGTATTAGGAAAAAGGTCATTCTTATGTTCACGGACTCCTTATTTAGTGTACTAAATAATCCCTAGAATAGAAAAAAATTTCAAAGAATCCAATCGAATGTAAATCGGGCCTAAAAGTCAAGGTTCACACTAGTTATTTTAGTTTGATAGTTTTGATGCACTTACTTTGAATGTCATAACTCGCTCGTCCGAACTCTGAATGAGTCTCTGTTCAAGGCTATGGATTCCTTGTTCTACTTTAACTACAAAACCCCTAGAAAAATAAAATTTTCTAAAAGCTTTAATCGCCTCAAAAATTGACTCAAAAGTCAAGACACACACTAGTTTTACGCTTTTAACTAGCTTTACAAAAAATCATCATGACTTCTTCGCCACACAAACTTTTGCTTCCTTTCCAATTGGGTTATGTTCATAAATCATAATGACATAATAGCAAAATGGCTCCAAAATAGCCACTAACAAATTCCACTACTAGTCCATTTTCCATCTTTTATGCATAGGTCCATTTTCTTTGATTTTCTTACATTTTCTTGCACTATTACATGGTTTAATCATATAATCTACATCATATTCCACAACCACATCATCAACAAGATCACTTACAAAGTTTTAAAGAGGTGAAAGGAAGTTAGGTTTTCACTTTACCTCTTGAGGTTCTTTCTTCTTCTTCTTCTTCTTCTTAGCTAGGTTTGACTTAATCTTGTTATTCCTTCATCTCTACCTTCTCCTTCTATCTGAGGCTTCTCTCTCTCTAGCTCTCTCTCAACTGACTTAGCAAAATGAAATGAAATGTAATGAAAAGAGATAATAACTTTGTCTTGGATAAGGTTGGGGCATTTAATGTTTAACTTTCTTAGGATCAAAACTTACTAAAAATTGTAAGTTTTCATCCTTCTTTGTCCCCCTTTTGTCCCCTTAAATTAGCATGGAAGGAAAGTTTGGTTCCCCCATCTCCTATATCATTGTTCCTCCTTGCTTTTCATCATCTTATCCCATGTGCAAAATTGATTTTAAGTGACACATGCCCCCTTTATTCCTTTAGCCATCCGGATATTCCCCATCTTCTCTTTATCCCTCTTTTGTTTTTTTTATTCACTTATCATCTTATTCTTCCACTACTTTGACCAAATTTTGACTTTCTCTGTAAGACCCCAAATTTTATTAAATGAAAGTATTCAATTTTCTTATAATTATTATTTTATTTAGTAAATGGTTAAATTGATAAAAGTTTAAAGTTAAGGGGGATATGTGAAAATTTTTGCAAAATAAGCAAGTTGTCATAAAATATTCGTTGTGTCGAGGAATATTTGTTTGGTCCAACAGGAAATATTCGTACGACGGCACAATCATTGGTGGACCCCACAACGGAATTATTGTCAGAATGAGAAAACGACAGAAATATCTTTTTGTGAAAATAATGACAAAAGTTTTACCGTTAAACTGTTGAACTACCTGGTGGTAAAAGTACAGTAATACTCGTGGTCGCATAAGTAGCACACTCACAGTATTGATTATTGATGCTTACGTGAGAAGTCACTCGCTTATACTCAATTATTACTACAATAATTGGCCGATAATATCTCTCATATTATTGATTCAATTATTGTCACAAAGATCATCTCGTATAATATTTATTATTATTAAATCAATAATTGAGACGATAAATTTATTCATATTATTATTTGCAATATTGACGATGTCTAGAAAGTTCGTCAAGAGAGGTTTGGTCACCTAATCGCACGCCAATAGGGAGAAATCCTTATCTAACGCCTCTTTAATTCCCCGAATGATCCGGTTGTTAAATATTGTGAGTTATAATATTAATGATGAATAAGTTCGTGTTGATTAAAAAGATGAAATTGATATTTCCATTGTGTTGGGATTATTAGTGTTAGTGGAAATCGACATCTATTCCGATAATAATTGGTATCTGGAGGTTATATTGACCAATCGGATAATTAATTGGATAAATGAATAATTAATTGCTATTAATTCACATGCTTATAACTATTTGTTCACATATATATACTATTAATTCACATGCATGCACTATTAGGGGAGGTGGTGCAAGATTGATAATTCTTGCATGACTAAATTAAAAATGGAGGTATAGATGAAGGTACTATACTGTAATTATTTTTTCACATGTATAGAACTATTGATTCACATGATTTTACTATTGATTCACATGATGTATTATTAGGGAGGTGGTGCAAGTTTGATAATACTTGCAGGACTAAATTAAAATAAAGGAAAAGATGAAGGTATTATAATCGTAAGGTATTATACTTCACTATTCCAAAGGTCCAAATCTTCTTCCGAGGTAAGGGTATTATTTATTTCATATTCAAAGAGATATTATTTTTCGATTCGTATGAATATTATTTTCGCTCAATATTCGTAAGGAATATCATCTTCGCTCAATATTCGTAGGAATATTATTTTTGTTCAACAAATGTAAGGGGTATTATTTATTTCATATTCAAGAGATATTATTTTTATATTCATATGAATATTATTTTCGCTCAATATTCGTAAGGAATATCATCTTCGCTCAATATTCGTAGGAATATTATTTTCGCTCAACAAATGTAGTAAGGGGGAATTATTTCTTTCGATTCATGAAGAGAGTTATTTTCTTTCAATACTAGTAAGGGTTGTTACTCCATTCTTTATTATTCTGTTGAATAACTCCGCTCACGCGACTACCGCATTTATGGGTGAAATTCTTCTGTTATTCTATTCTTTATTATTCTGTTGGAATAACCTGTCTACGCGGACTACCACATGTATGGTGAATGACCATTCGTATTCATTCATTATTAAATTGTGGAAATGATCTGTCTACGTGGATTACCGCATTGCGGATAAAAATTCATTTGCAGTTTCGTATATTCTATTATACTCGTATGAGATATCATTTCTTTGTACTCATCACTTTAATATCGCTTTTGTATTTTCTTTTTATGAGTACTATTCACGGTACTATTCACAAAGTACTATTCATAAAGTATTATTCACAGAGTACTATTCCTGAAGTACTATTCATGGGATACTATTCACCCGGGTACTATTCACCTATAGTACTATTCATGACAAAAATTGATTTCTTTTCGGTCCAAATCATTTTTGATACAATATCATTCTTGAATTTTACCCCACAAAGCAAAGATCATGTTGACAATTTGGATATTTTTAAACTCTAAATAAATTTAAAATTTTTAATATTTATCCTTGATTTCGTTTGATTAATGCTTATATCATTGTCATCATCCTTATGCTTATATTGTGATGAAAGTCATCTTTAGCTTACGTACATAGATGGACCGTTGATTGGTATAATTATGACCGTGGATCATTCGGTATAATCATGACCCATAATGTTACAAATAATGTGGTAAAAGTCCTCATCGCCCGTATTGATGGTGCTTGTATCATTATGATGGAGGAGATTGTTGGTATGATTATGACCATTGATGATTATTCATGAATATAATCATAACCATTGATGATTACATGAATATCCTTGCCCGTAGTCTCAAATGATAAAGTTGATGAAAACCTTTTTAAATCATAGAAGATAGTAGATATCATGTGCTTCTACTTGACTCTTTCTAATGGATTGCTTATTCCACCGCAGCTTGTTGATCTAAAACTTGTTGTCTATTGTATTCTATCGGTTGTTATATTTGTTGAAGGCTAATGATAATTTATCCCGCATTATCTTAGTCATAATATTTCAGATCGGACTAGTTGAGCTCACCTTTACTTTCATTGTTCTCTTCGTGAAATGAGAATATAGGTGGACCGGCTCTGGGAACTGATTGACCATCCGCATGGTTGTTTTAGTAGTCCTCACTATTATGTGAAATAGTGTGATAATAATTATAATGAGGACTCCATTGAGAGTGGATATTGTCTAGAAGGCAATATTCTTGTTTAAACTCTCAGCTATGTTTTGTCGTATATTACTCGACAATTGTATAATTAAGTTTGTATTTAATTTATGTACCATGTATTTGGCGACTCAAGATGGGTGATGTATACCTATTTTGGGGGCGTCACATTCTCAATTGGGCTTGGTTTATTAACAAATTTAGGCTTTACATTGGACTTCCTTTTTAGGTATTCTCCACATTTGGCTTGGGCCACAAATAATTCTATACGTGGGCTCAATTAATTAAATTAATACTTAGGCTAGTAAATTAACTAGCACATTAGCCTAACCCCCTTCTTTTTATTCCTAACCAAGCCATTCAAATTCTAGGCTTAGTTAGCCCATTAAATTTAATTAGTAATTTTATCTTCTAGTTAAAATTTCTATCTTTTTCTACACGCTTTTCAAGAACTCGTTCGCTTAGCCAAAAAATTGATTTTGATTTTTGAAAATTCAATTTAGCCACCAATCTCCTTTCTTTCCCAAATAAACACTATGTCGTTCTTTTGAAAAATTGAAAAATGAAAAAAAAAAATATCCTCGTGAATAGTATTTTTACAAATTTTTCTCAAAATTTATTTTATTAGAGATTTCATCTCTCATTCTTAAATAAACGCTATGACATAATTCGAAATTTTTTAAAAAGAACGTTTATTAGCGTGAGTGTAAAAGGTCTATCAATGACCAATAATATCAATGATCGCATATACTGCTCTTTGATATTAGTAATAATGATCATTTCCTCGCGATCGTAGAATTATATCCAAATACTATTCAATATCAATGATCGCATGTGGTCGCTAAGTGTCGCTAAGACAATTTTACCTCCAAAATTTGGCGTAAAATGTTGGCGCCGATGATTCTTTACGACTACTTGATATCAGCGACCGCGTGCGCGTCACCGATAAGTCCATGTCATTAAAATTTAGCGCCCGCGTCACGCAATGCTATAAAGGATCACGATCAAACTTAATCTAACCAGTATCAATCATTCACGAAAGACACAGACGGAAGAAAAAGAAAAGGGAGAAGATAGAGAGAAGAGGGAGAAAGGGGGGAATGAAAGAAGGAGAAGAATTAGCTGCCATTGTCACCGCCGCCAGCCCGCCGCCACCACTGCCATTATCACCGCCGCCCACAGGTAACCCTAACTGCAATAATTTTTATAGTTTTCTAAATTTGAAGATTAATGTTGCCACGTGGACCACGCCGACTTTGGCCTGGACCATGCCGACTCGAATTAACGACGTGATTTATAATTTGATTAAGCTCATATCGATGAATGAGATATGTTTGTCAAGCTAATTATGGTCGCTGATGTGCATCCCAAATGACCGAAATTTATCTGACAATTATCAATGACCGTCTCATGTCACGATGATAAAGCGTCACGATAAACCTTTTTCTTATAGTGTCTGAAATGATGTTTTTAAAACTATTTGGTTACTCACAAAAACTAAAATGGTTACTTTTGCATGTATAAAGGTTTGGCTACCAGTTGCACCTTTGTACTGATGTAAGGTAACCGAGATTGTGTTACACAATATTGAATAATATTTGTATTTTTTTTTCTTACATTAAGTAAGAGGAAAACCACACGACTACTCTTTGATTCAATCATGGTTTAACAAGATAAAGAAAATAAATACATGTAACACTTGATAATTGTTCTGAATTTTTTTTTTGTTACCCACAAAAACTAAATTGGTTATCTTTATATGAATGTTTGACTACCAACTGCACCATATAGAGAATGAACTAATTTTGTAAATAAAATATTGAAAATGTATTAATTCTTTAAATATTTTCTAGATGCACTTTTGTTGTAATTTTTTTTAAAAAATGTACTAGGAAGTGTAAATTTCCTTTCTATTAAATGGCGGTGCCCCATACTTGAGTCCCAAATCGTGAAAAGCCCTAGGGCCCTCATGATTTCTTGCAGACTACTCATTCAATATAATCTTAAGACATGAATGTAATTTCAATATTATTACAACATATCGATCTAATCCCAAGTACGAAGACCTTTATTAAATTATCTCAAATAATATTACAACATTATATAATATTACAATACATCATGTACTTTCATACATTTGAATCTTCTTCCTTTATGCATTCCTTCCTCTTAACACCATCCCACCATTCGTGTCTTTCTCTTTGGGGTGTAATTCATATCTCGGTGATAAATATACCGATTGAATAGCTCAACAAATTGAAGCGTTTAGGCAATAACTCTTTTTTATAGCGGCGGTGAATTTCATATTAAGTCTGCGTTCGATAATAAAAAAAGGTCATTCTTGTCGATACTCACGCGGCGGTCGATAATAACGTCAATAAGCGGCGGTTCGGCCAAATCGCTAATGATACCGTCTCTAATGAGGTTTTTTCGGTGGAAAAGTTCGCGGTGGAGGGAAAAGTCACTTTGGCGACGGGGGACTAGAGTTAATGGCGGCGACAACACCGTCGCAAATGCGTCGTGTCGGCGGGGTTACTAGCGACGGCATTGCCGTCGAGAATGACCTTATATTTTTAACCCTCCCAGCGACGGCAACGTCTCTGCCTTTCTTCCCTCTCTATTTTTCATTTTTCGCTCTCAGTTTCCCCACTCCTCACCATTGATTGTTAGCCTAGATTAACATAACTTTCAATTGATTTTCCGAATTGATTGTCACCCCATCCATCATCATTTCACCTTCATCATCTCGCCGACCCGTTTCATTTTCCAGCCGCTGCAGTACTTGATCCCATTTTTTCCGGCCGGTCACTTCTCGCTCGCCATTTCATCATCTCTGTGTGTGTGGAGAGGCGTGTATTGCTGAGCTTCTAGAGGTACCGTTCCTCCATCTCTATATTGTTGTCATTTCCCGTCGCCCACTCTCCTTTGTGGTTCGAAAGGTACAAAATTTGGTCTCTGTATGTATTTTAGTTGTAATATTTGTTTATGTTGAGTTGCTTAGTGTTTATCATGTGTTAATTTGAGCTCATTTTATCAGTATGTGTAAGAATGATCATTTTTGGGAGCATATGAATGAGATACTTCAATAATTTTGAAAGAGAGATATATATATTTGCGTGTCGTGTAGGAATTGTCAAGACTATAGACCCGATTAAGGGTGTCGATTGAGGAGTGATTCCTTGTCGATATTATGGATTGATCGAATGTTAGTCATAGAAATATTTACATTTCACTCAATTGAAACTCCAAAAGAATGAGGAATTGGAAACTAAAAAATGTGATATCTTGTAGAAGTGTTTTGTCGACATTCACTTGTAATAAAATTTGGTGACATACTTAGCATTAGTAAAATTTGAAAGAAAAAACTTTATAGTTAGACTGGTGTTCCTTAAAAGTATTTCTTTTATTTTTATTTTTTGTTTTGTATACATGTTATTTCTTATATATTTTATAGTGTAAATTGTGAAGGTTCATTGAAAGCACGGTTCAACCCAATAATAGGTGTTCATTTTATACCTGCAATCAAATGTTTTCTTGATTATTCGTCTCTTAATGACTTTGGTAACGTTCTCACAAGCTAGTTCAAGTTCTTTACATTGTAGATAAACTTTAATTTCCTTTTTTGTCATAACATATCTCGGTATATATAGCCAAATTGTTGAGTAGAAAGTTTGTATATTTTTATATGGATTTTATTTGATTTTGAAGATAGACCTCATAGACCACAATTTTTTATAACGGCTTTATCATGCTATTGTATCTTGGATGTGATGAAGCCACCATAGTTGATAATAAATTAATATATATGAGTATTGAATGATAATACATATGCTCATATACATATGTTTTGATTTGTTGAAAGATTTTAGGTTTTGATAGAGATAATATTTGAATAGTGTTGCTTTTTGTATTTTTTAATGAACAGAAAAGGAAAGAAAATAGATGGAGTTTTTGTAATCTCTCACACCCTCTACATTACTAACATAATGAAACTTATTTTGTTTCACATTGATGACATTAATGGTTTGAAAAGTGAATGTGTATTTATATAGAATAATCCTTACTTTGACATGTGCATATATTTTCATATAGTTTAGGAAGCTTAGAAACCCGTTTGAGATTCACTTAGTAGGAGTGAATCTCAAATAGTCCCCGTTTTGGGACTGTTCTTGTATGTTTCGATCTCACTTGGTTTGGTGTTAACGACTTGAGCACGTCTTTATATTTTTTGAATTTTGGTTGATATATATATCTCTTGATGTTCTTGGTGCATATTTAGACTACGATGTGTTAGTCTATTTACGTGTACTTGAAGACCATGGGGAGAGTCTTCTTGAAAATTAAAAAAATAAAGATGTGTTCAAGTTGTTAACATCGATGAAATGACACATCCGGAATGGGATAAAAGCTGACCCGTTAGAGTGGGAGATGAAGTTAGAAAACTCATAAGCTTGCATATACATTAACTTGGAGACTTGATTGTGTTTGTCTAACTTTCCATATATATAGCGAACGGTTGTCAAGAGATATACATTGATCGAAGTTGGATGGAGCGTAGGGTAGCCTTGATAGGAGTGGGCTTAGCTCTGAGTATCGTAGTGGGGTTGAAACAGTTTCTCAACTTGGCGTTTGAAAGCAAGTCGGTGGCGATGAGATCGAGATGTCCTTGTAAGAGGTGTGTGAATGAAATGTGGAAGGAAAGGAGTGATGTCATATGTCGACTTATTTGCGTATGGGTTCAAGCGGGGTTATCGACATGGATCTATCATGGGGAAACTGGTTGGATGAACATGAATCGAGCCGGAATCCGGAGGTGGCGAAAACTTTGGTTTATACTAACATGATAGTCGAAGGCTGCTTTGGTTCGTACTTTAAGTGGAATCTGAGACGAGGGATGGCGATGGCGTCGAGCGAGAGAGCGAATGATGGGGCTAAGGGTTTCTATGAGTTATTGCATGAAGCGGCTGACACCAGCTGTATGGCCAGACACGAAAAACACTGCCGTCTTATCTCTGCTTTGTGACTAAGTTTTACACTTCAAGAATGAGCATGGTATGGCGAGAGAGGTTTTAATGAAGTATTAAGCATTGTGAAGGAGTGTTTACTGCGAGCAATAAGTTCTGGAATCGTACTATGATGTGAAGAAAATGGTCAAAAGGCTCGATCTAGGGTATGAGAAGATTGATGCTTGTGAGAATGATTGTATGTTGTATTACGGTGATGTCGATAAAGATAAGAGGTCGTGTGATATTTGTGGTACAAGTAGATCTTGTGAGCAACGTGAGAAAAAAGGGAAAAGACGTGCTTGAGAAAGATCTTCGTTACTTTCCCATTGCCCCAGAGGCTTCAATGGTTGTTCATGTCAATACATCTGCAGGGGATATGAGGTGGCACTCTACTACGGGACATAGTCGGTCAACTGGCCTTTTGACGAGATGGGCTTGAGTGGAAAAATTTTGATAACAAGCACCCTCGTTTCTTTGAAGAGGTTCGCAATGTTAGGCTTGGACTTGCTACGGATGGGTTTAATCCGTTTAAGCAGACCTTACAAAAGCCCTACTCAACTTGGCCGGTGATTATTGTGGTGTATAACCTCCAGCCTTGATGTGCATGAAAGATCCTACATGTTCATGCCTTTCTTGATTCCGGGTGATAAGAGTCAGAAGTAAAGACATCAATGTATACCTCGGTAGTTAGTTGATGAGTTGAAGATGTTGTGGGAAAAAGGGGTTCAAACTTATGATGTATCTCTTAAGCGAACTTTGACATGAGGCGCGACTTTCTTGTGGACAATAAATGACTTCCGGCGTTAGGAATGATCGGCGGATGGTTGACTCGTGGGGGGCTTATCATGTCCGTGTGCATGGGGTCGATTAAAGGCTGTCGGCTCAAACATGGGGGAAAATGAGTTTCTTCGCAACATCCAGACGAGTTTTTTGCTTGATTGAACATCGTTATCGACGGATGAGTAGACAATTCAATCGAAAAAAGAGAAAGCGTCAAATACACAGCCGTCTTTACGGGTCGTGATGTTGAGTTGGATTAGTCATTTGAAGTTTCCACCTCGGGGAAGAATCACAGATTAAAGCGAGCTTATGGTTACGGTAAGGTTCTGGCCCGGACACACGATCCATGTTCTTTGACACCTTTTGCCTTATTGGGCTACACTTTGCATCCATCATTGTTTAGATCCGATGCATCTTGAGAAAAACGTGTTTGATAATATTTTTATCTGATCATAGATGCCATTGGTAGAACAAAGGACAACAACAAGTCGAGGCTTGATTTGGTCGAAATGAACATTAGGGAAGATTTGTGGTATGTCGGGGAGGGTAGTAAAGGCGGTAATGCCTAAAAATGAATATACTTTGACGAGGAGCAGTTGATATTGATATGTAATTGGATCGATGGGTTTGAAGCTCCCGGATGGATATTCTTGAATATAGCAAGGTGTTGTAAAGTTGAAGAAATTTGAAGTTTGAGGTCTCAAAAGTCATGATTATCACGTATTCATGCGAAGAGTGATCCATGTGGCATTTATCGACTTATTAAAAAGCGTGTGGTTGAAGCAATCTTGTGAGCTTTCTAATTTCTTGAGAGATCTATGCTTGGCGGACTTGGTCAAAGACATAGATAAAATGGAGATCTGAGATAGTGGAAATAATGTGCAAGTTAGAAATGATCTTCCCTCCATCGTTTTTTGATTCAATGGAGCATTTACCTATTCACTTGCCATACGAAGCTAAGTTTGGCGGTCCGTACAATATAGATGGATGTATCCATTCGAGAGAGTAATGACATTAATGTTTTAATACGGTAAAATGTTCATTATTTTTTGTTAATCTATATATCACATAGGTATATCGTGACGTCTAAAGCAAAAGGTGAAGAATAGAGCCGTGTAGAAATTCGATTCTTTGAAAGATTATGTTATGGAGGAACTTGTTAATTTACGCTCGTTGTACTTTGGTAGAATGTTCATCTGACTTTAACGCTTACGTCGGAATCGGTTTTTGTTGCTTGCATGAGGAAAATGGAGAATTAAGCGCCTTTAGTCATCATCTGTCGCCCATTCGGTTCGGTAAAAAAGCGATTCTTGACCAGATAGTGAGTATCAAATTTACGCCACATTGTATGCACTTGTCAACATGAATGAAGTAGCGCCATACATTAAGTAAGTAGTCATAACTATATATACACGGTGTAATTGTGTCAAGTTCCTTTCCAAACACATTGAGTATATAAGCGTATTGCGGTCGATATGATGTTGAAATCGTGAAGCGAATCCAGAGTATATCGGACGAGGATTTGCAAAATTTGAAAATGGAGAATTTGTGCAATGGTTTAAGGATCATATAAGTCTAACCTTTAAAAGCGTTCAATGAATCTACCATCATAGACTTATTCTTATGGCGTAATTAACTTTAGAATATGTTGTGTTAATGTACATTAGGTCCTCACGGATGAGTTAGTGACAATCGACTAAAGCTTATAGCCGAAATGACCCCAAAAAAGATCTGTAGATACTTATACATGTTGCATTGTCAATGATTCTGATTTAAGTGTTGCGATATTGGGGAAATCGCTTACATTGATTCTGGTGTTGTGGTGAAAGGTAGGCTACTACGATAACATTTGGGATGGTGGTATGGACGATTGCTAGAAGTTGTCGTTCTCAAATATTGGGGTCATAAAAATTAGTTTGCTTCAATTGTCATTGGTTTGATGTTAGAATGGAGTTAAAGTAGATAAAAATTCGGAGACGGGTGTTTATTAATGTTAAGTCAAAACTAAGGCGATGAGTGGTATGGGCGAGCCTTTTATTTTAGCAAGTCAAGCGACACGGTGTACTTCTGTGCGGTGTTAAGACTCCTGCAAGCCCATGGCATCTTTGTTATAACCACCAAAGCCCGTGGTTTTTTCAAGGCACAACTCCTCGTCAGACGATGAACCTTTACAAGTCGAGTCTACTAGTGTCACACTTTCTTGATGTGACAATTATTAGTGAGTCTAGTGAAGAAGAGGATGATGTTGTCATTTGTCGAAAGTGAAGATGATGTTGTTGAGGAGGTAAATATAATTGAAGAAATCGTTGAAGGCAGCGAAGATGGTGATGACAACGATAGTGAAGATCTCTTTGCTTTCGAAGATGATGATTACGATATTGATGGCTTTGACGATATAAATGATTAGGAGTATGTACTATTTGTGTCATTTTAGTTGTATTCAAATGTAATAGTTTGTAGTAGTGCAATCATTATCTTCAACTTATATTAATCTACTAAATAAGGTGTTGAGTTGTTTTAGGAGTATGTACTATTTGTGTCGATTTAGGTTATTATTTATCTTTGTATCCTTTTAGTTACTATTTATGTTGCATTCTTTTAATTGTATCCTTTTAGGTTACTATTTATCTTTAAACTTTTAGGTTACTATTTATGTTGCATTCTTTTAATTGTATCATATGTTATCCTCTATGTTATCCCTCTTTTCTTTGTATGTTGCATTCTTTTAGTTGACGGATACATACATATAGCAGCTTACTTTCACTGCACGATCGTGTGGTGGGCGTGCGGTCGTGAAAGTAGTGGAGATTCTACAGCGTGATGATCGGTAGGGATCGTCGGTATAATTATATATATTATTGGGATACACCTTATTATTTTTTATTTTATATTGTATTGACATTATATTCGTTTATATAAATATTGATGTATTTCAATACATAGGTGATCGGCGTAGGCCTCATGAGGGACTATGCGTGGCTTGCTAGGAATCCCCAGTAGCCTCTTATATATAGTGTTGGGACTCATAGGTAATTTCATAATCCTATATAATATTACTATAATATAAGTATTTAGTTCTTATATATTCTTTGTAATTTGCAATTTCAATTGTAGTATCCTTGACGCCACGCTGAGGAACACGTTGCTTAGGATCGTCATGATCGATTTCTCAAGCCCGTGGATGATGGTGGGCGGATGTGGATGATCGTACCGTCGATTGATTATTGTCAAATTTAAGGTAGGATGCCAATCATTCATATACTAGTTTTATTAGACATTTGAATATCTTGTTACCTCTTTGATTTATGTTATCTCTTTGATTTATATTGTCTACTAAACTTCTTAATGTGTAATGTGCGAGAGATATTATCGTTTTGAGGGCCAGGCGGGAAGCCCATGGCATGGCTATTACCTTACAGATACCTAGAGATGAATTAGCACAAGTGGGTCTCTGTTGGAAGAAAAAAAAGGCCAGACGAAGATGGGTGATGGGCGGAACACTTAAGGATGTTCGCCCGATTTCATATCTAACTGCGATGTGGGACGGATGTGCGACATTTGGGATGGTGAGACCTTCAAGAAGATGTCGGCCTGACGTTGGTGCCCCTAACAATGAGTCGTCTCCCCACACTGCTGGGTCTCGATCGTCTGACTGTCTGGGAGAGACTTGAGGTGAGTTTAAAGCATGCACCCTCCTTTGGAGTTTTGGTGGCACGCCCACCAAAAGAAAGGTGACGATGGTTATATCTCACACGAGGCGAGCAGCATTCTTTGTAAGTTATTTAATGCTCTTATTTAATATGTATTTAAAATTGGATATTCTTTTATATTATTTCATTTTATACTTTGCGTATCATCCACTAATGTGTGTTTTTTCAGTGACAGTTCAAAGATCTTGCGATGGCGGAGCGGCCCGGAGGTGACACTCCGGTGAAGCGAGTCTCACGTGTGCGAACGAGGAGATAGAGGGGTAGGCTGCGAGCTCTGAGGGGACCAAGAAGGTAGAGTTGTGGGCATTCCCCATGTCGGCTTACACCTAGTCCTAACTGCGAGATCTCGACGACGCCCACCCAGCTGGAGTAGTAGTGGTGCGAGTGGATCGGTAGCCGACCCTTCATTATCCGATGACTTCTTCGGCGGATCATAGAGGGTGCATGTCGGCGGTGTTGTGCGGTCGGTACACCATCACGCGGCGGATATATCGGTAGCTCGGGAGGTTGTCCACGGCTCTGTCGATCCTACAATTGCCGTTGGCGATCTCATGGGTGTAATGCGGGAGGAGGATCCATCGTGTGTGTGCGATTGTCTTGGCCACATCTTCCCACCACATATTGACGGTAAAAACAATTAAATTACATATTTCCTTATTTAATTTATGTAATTTGTAATTGTATTGCTTAGATAAACATAAGATAAAACCCTAACACCATTATACACACACGATTCCGACATACGGAGACCGAGTTATCGCCTAGTTTGCGAAACTGAACAAGACTTAGGCAAAAAGCCGAAAAAGAGCCCGAAACCCGCATCGTCCGTCCGAACGCCACGCAAACACACACACGGCACCGCGTAGGTATTAGACACGCGTTACAACTGACGGGACTCGATTTTGACATACGGAGACCGGGTTATCGCCTAGTTTGCGAACTGAACAAGACTTAGGCAAAAAGCCGAAAAAGAGCCCGAAACCCGCATCGTCCGTCCGAACGCCACGCAAACACACACACGGCACCGCGTAGGTATTAGACACGCGTTACAACTGACGGTACTCGATTTCGACATACGGAGACCGAGTTATCGCCTAGTTTTTGAAACTGAACAACAACATAGAACACAAACTAAAATAATATAAATATGATCTATTTTGGGGACTCCGTTATTAATATTTTAATTTTGTAGGGTCTTGTTGATGATACTCGTGGAGGTGGAGATGGCGGCACAGGTGATGCTCGTGGAGGAGATGGTGATGATCTTCGAGCTGATGCTGATGAGACTATGGAGGATGGGACCGGCGATGGGACAGAGATTCCTGATCTTGGGCAGTAGTTTGTTTATATTTATATTTTGACTTTCATGTATGTATTTAGCTTTTGAGTTGTACAGATTTGAGTTTAGTATCTAATTATATTAATTGTTGATAGTAAAAGATATGATTGTTATTGATATGTGTATATTATCATTATTTATTTTTCTTAGTTTATAACAGGTACAATGTATATGTAAATGAACAGGGGAATTTTGCAATTTTATTATTTTTTTTTAAAGTGGGTCATTATGGGACTTACCATGCAAGTAAGAATGAGTCATTAACGACAACAAGCCGTCGTCAATGACCGTCGATAACCATGACTAACTTGCCGACTTGACGGCCGAATGCCATGGAGGCGACGACCCATACTTTAATTCTGACAGATAAGAAGCGATGACAGACGATCTGCGTCATGCCAATGACCTTATTTTTTGTAGTGAATTTAAACGCATTTCTTGTACAGAATAATATATTTTTACAAGGTCATAAAATATTTGCACAATATATAATTTACAAGGTCATAAAATACTTGCACAATATATAATTTTGTGTAAGTTAGCAAACTTCAATTCACACAATTGAATGGGAGTTCAAAAACATGCCTGGAGTGTTCTTTAATTTATACTTTAAATCTTCCATCAATTGTCCTACACAATTTATACTAATTGACGTCGCAACTTTTGGGAAAACTATGACCCTCATAACGACCTTCTATGATGGTCTATTTTCATTATTATTTATTTTATAATATTAATCTTTTATAAGTTGGAACATTTTAGAACAATGTCAAAATGTCGTATATTTCGGACGAAATCTTGGTAGCAGTGACACGCTCGACATGCACGCCACGCCACTGTCACCAACCCAACCGCCTCGGCGATCGTCAGCATCACGCTCGGCAAGATTGCACGACATGGACGTGCACCACCTTCGCGATGTCCCACGACACGCCCCGACATGCATCACGCCACTTAGAGTTGCATGGCGTTCGAAAACAACCCACGACATGCACGTGTCCAACCACACGCCTAGTCAGCCCAGCAGCGAGGTCTCGACGCCGACAGCGAGGCCCTCGCGTGCCCAACGTACTCTGGCGTGCTGTTCGACGCCATTTTGACTGTTCTGAACCCCCTCCTTCCAAACCCCATAATTTGGTCGTTATAAGTCAGAATTAGTTCAATCTCGCATCATTTTATTCTTTGTAACATCTACGGGTTAAATGCTTTCTAAGTCAATATACTTTACGTCAACTTACAAATGGGTCACTAAACTTTTTTTTTTTACAATAAACTCATTGTACTCGACTTTTCTAACACAAAGTTAAAAAATCCGTTAAATACTTTGACTTTAACGGAAAAAGATAGCTAAGCTGCTGAGTTGTCCAAAAAAAAGCTGATGTGACGTCTTTGTGTGACGTGGCAGTGATTATGTGGATTTGGATGAAAACTTTTATGAAGAAAATAAAAAAAAAATTATTTTAAAGTATAATATAAATTTAAAAAGTGTGCTTAAAAATAAGAAAATAAATAAAAATTATATTTAATTATTTTTGTAATTAATATCAAATAAAATTTTATTTATAATTAAGCCATTTATAAAATACAAAAATCCAAAATTTGCTAATTAAAATTGAGGGAATGTGAAATATATTTAGGGGAAATGAAAGAAAATTATAATAAAATTAGAAAATTTAGCAAAAAATACATGGTAGAAATTAAAAAATAAAAAGAGTTATTTAGTTATTTTTATAATTATTAGAAAATGTTTTTTTATATAATTAATAAAAATAAAATTGAAAATGTTCTTATAATAACAAATATAATTATACGGATCAAGTTACTATAAAGTTTTTTTTTTGGTATGTTATTGATTGGCGATAAAATCTTTCGACACACATGTAGCATCGCCGTCGTGACAAGACTCTATCGGCCAATTAGCGATTAACTTACCCAAAAATAAACTTTATGCTAACCATTTCTAATTATACCATGAACCACCACTCTCTCCAAACACTGGAGCAGGCGATCACCCACCACGATATCACCATTTTCGCAAATCCCAAAGAAAATCTCCTTCTTTCACATAATTCCTTCTCAAGTTCACTCTTCCCAATGGCCTAACAAGCACAAAACTCTCTGTCACCAAGAACCCACCCGATTATCTTTAACTCATAGTGCCACAAACGAAAAGCTTGTCGATCGGACAAAAGTTATTCGCCCCGACGATATTATCCGTCCGAACGGAGTAATCCACGGCATCGAGCGGCTACTAATCCCCCAATCTGTCCAGGAAGATTTCAATGCCCGGAGAAGTTTACTAATCCCCCAATATTATGGTGGTTTGTTTCAGGATTTGGGTGGTGGTTTTCACGTCAATGGGGGGCGACAGCAACGACGGCGGTGGATGAGGGTGGTGGTTCATGGTTAAGAGAGAGAAAGTGCGTGGTGGTGATTGAATTGCCTCAATTATAATTGCCATGTATTATCAAAAAAAATAAAACTAAATAAAAATTGTCTCAATTATAATTTTAATATCCGAATTTGAAAACATTTTTAATTTTAAAATATTTTTAATTTTATAATTTTTATAATTTTCTCAATTATATTTTTTATTAATTATATAAAAAAACATTTTCTATTAATTACAAGAATAACTAAATATAATCTCCTCAATTATATTTGTTATTAATTATACAAAAAAACATTTTCTATTAATTACAAAAATAACTAAATAACTCTTTTTTATTTTTTATTTTTTACCATGTATTTTTTTGCTAAATTTTCTAATTTTATTATAATTTTCTTTCATTTTCCCTAAATATATTCACATTCCCTTAATTTTAATTAGCATATTTTTGAATTTTGTATTTTATAAATGGCTTAATTACAAATAAAATTTTATTTGATAATAATTACAAAAATAATTAAATATATTTGTTATTTATTTTCTTATTTTTTTTTTACACACTTTTTAAATTTATATTATACTTTATATATTTTTTTCATTTCTTCATAAAAAATTTCTCCAAATCCACATAATCAATTTTGCGTCACACAAGGACGCCACATTAGCTTTTTGGGACAACTCAACAGTTTAGCTGTCTTTTTCCGTTAAAGTCAAAGTATTTAACGATTTTTTTAACTGTGTTAGAAAAGTCGAGTACAGTGAGTTGACTGTAAGAAAAAAAAATTCAGTGACCCATTTGTAAGTTGACGTAAAATACAGTGGCTTACAAAGCATTTAACCCTAACATCTACTAAAAATCCTCGTAGGTGGAATTTTTTTTCAAGTTCATTTTCAGGCCAAAACAGTGGCACAAAAGTCCCAACCCAAAAACGTTTTCTACTTTTGACAGTTTTGACTAGCCTCCTTCCAAAGGGCATAACTCCCACCTCCAGAATAGGAAAAAGGTCATTCTTATGTCTACGGACTCCTTATTTAGTGTACTAAATAATCCCTAGAATAGAAAAAAATTTCAGCAAGCCAATCGGAACAGAAATCGGTCTAAAAGTCAAGGTTCACACTAGTTATTTTAGTTTGGACAGTTTTGATGCACTTACTTTGGAATGTCATAACTCATTCGTCTGAACTCGGAATGAGTCTGTTCCGAAGGCTATGGATTCCTTGTTCTACGAACTACAAAACCCCTAGAAAAATAAAATTTTCTAGAAGCTTTAATCGCTTAAAAAATTGACTCAAAAGTCGGTACACACACTAGTTTTTGATTTTTAACTAGCTTTACAAAAAATATGTCATGACTTACGTCACACAAACTTTTGCTTCATTCCAATTGGGTTATGTTCATAAATCATAATGACATAATAGCAAAATGGCTCCAAAATAGCCACTAACAAATCCACTACTAGTCCATTTTCCATCTTTTATGCATAGGTCCATTTTCTTTGATTTTCTTACATTTTCTTGCATTATTACATGGTTTAATCATATAATCTACATCATATTCCACAACCACCATCAACAAGATCACTTACAAAGTTTTAAAGAGGTGAAAGGAAGTTAGGGTTTCAACTTTACCTCTTGAGGTTCTTTCTTCTTCTTCTTCTTAGCTAGGTTTGACTTAAGCTTGTTATTCCTTCATCTCTACCTTCTCCTTCTATCCGAGGCTTCTCTCTACAGCTCTCTCTCAACCCGACTTAGCAAAATGAAATGAAATGTAATGAAAAGAGATAATAACTTTGTCTTGGATAAGGTTGGGGCATTTAATGTTTAACTTTCTTAGGATCAAAACTTACTAAAAATTGTAAGTTTTCATCCTTCTTTGTCCCCCTTTTGTCCCCTTAACTTAGCATGGAAGGAAAGCTTGGTTCCCCCATCTCCTATATTATTTTCCTCCTTGCTTTTCATCATCTTATCCCATGTGCAAAATTGATTTTAAGTGACACATGCCCCCTTTATTCCTTTAGCCATCCGGATATTCCCCATCTTCTCTTTATCCCTCTTTTGTTTTTTTTATTCACTTATCATCTTATTCTTCCACTACTTTGACCAAATTTTTACTTTCTCTGTAAGACCCCAAATTTTATTAAATGAAAGTATTCAATTTTCTTATAATTATTATTTTATTTAGTAAATGGTTAAATTGATAAAAGTTTAAAGTTAAGGGGGATATGTGAAAATTTTTGCAAAATAAGCAAGTTGTCATAAAATATTCGTTGTCTCGAGGAATATTTGTTTGGTCGGAGAATATTCATTTTAACAGGGAATATTCATACGACGGCATAATCATTGGTGGACCCCACAACGGAATTACTGTCAGAATGAGAAAACGACAGAAATATCTTTTTATGAAAATAACGACGAAAGTTTTACCGTTAAACTGTTGAACTACCCGATGGTAAAAGTACAGTAATACTCGTGGTTGCATAGTAGCACACGGTATTGATTATTGATGCGTACGTGAGAAGTCACTCAGTTATACTCAATTATTACTACAGTAATTGCTGCATAATATCTCTCGTATTATTGATTCAATTATTGTCACAGTATCATCTGCATAATATTTATTATTATTAAATCAATAATTGAGACGATAAATTTATTCATATTATTATTTGCAATATTGACGATGTCTAGAAAGTTCTGTCGAAGAGAGGTTTGGTCACCTAATTGCACGCCAATAGGGAGAAATCCTTATCGGGCAGCCCCTCTTTAATTCACAGGAATGATCTGGTTGTTAAATATTGTGAGTTATAATATTAATGATGAATAAGTTCGTGTTGATTAAAGATGAAATTGATATTTCCATTGTGTTGGGATTATTAGTGTTACTGAAAATCGACATCTATTCCGATAATAATTGGTATCTGGAGGTTATATTGACCAATCGGATAATTAATTGGATAAATGAATAATTAATTGCTATTAATTCACATGCTTATAACTATTTGTTCACATATATGTACTATTAATTCACATGCATGCACTATTAGGGGAGGTGGTGCAAGATTGATAATTCTTGCATGACTAAATTAAAAATGGAGGTATAGATGAAGGTACTATACTGTAATTATTTTTTCACATGTATAGAACTATTGATTCACATGATTTTACTATTGATTCACATGATGTATTATTAGGGGAGGTGGTGCAAGTTTGATAATACTTGCGGGACTAAATTTAAAATAAAGGAAAAGATGAAGGTATTATCTTTGTAAGGTATTATACTTTGTAAGGTATTATACTTCACTATTCCAATTATCCAGGTCTTCTTCTCGAGGTAAGGGTATTATTTATTTCATATTACGAAGAGATATTATTTTTCTTATTCATTATGAATATTATTTTAGCTTCAATATTCGTAAGGAATATCATCTTCGTTCAATATTCGTAGAATATTATTTTTTGTTCAACGATCGTAAGGGTAATATTTATTTCATATTACGAAGAGATATTATTTTTATATTCGTATGAATATTATTTTCGCTTCAATATTAAGTAAGAATATCATCTTCATTCAATATTAGTAGGAATATTATTTTCGCTTCAACAAATGTAAGGGGTATTATTTCTTTCAGTATTCATGAAGAGAGTTATTTTCTTTCAATACTAGTAAGGATTGTTACTCCATTCTTTATTATTACATTGGAATAACTTTTACTGTCACGGACTACTGCATGCGTGGTGAAATTCTTCTTCATTATTCTATTCTTTATTATTACATTGGAATAACTTTGTCTACGCGGACTACCACATGCATGGTGAATGACCATTCGTATTCATTCTTTATTAAATTGTGGAAATGATCTGTCTACGTGGATTACCGCATTGCGGATAAAAATCCATTTACAGTTTCGTATATTCTATTATACTCGTATGAGATATCATTTCTTTGTACTCATCATGGAATATCGTTTTCTTTTGTATTTTCTTTTTATGAGTACTATTCATGGGTACTATTCACAAAGTACTATTCATAAAGTATTATTCACAGGGTACTATTCCTGAAGTACTATTCATAGAATACTATTCACCCAGGTACTATTCACCTATAGTACTATTCATGACAAAAATTGATTTCCTTTCGGTCCAAATCATTTTTGATACAATATCATTCTTGAATTTTACCCCACAAAACAGTATCATGTTGACAATTTATATATTTTTAAACTCTAAATAAATTTAAAGTTTTTAATATTTATCCTTGATTTCGTTTGATTAATGCTTATATCATTGTCATCATCCTTATACTTATATTGTGATGAAAGTCATCTTTAGCTTACGTACATAGATGGACTGTTGATTGGTATAATTATGACCAGGGATCATTCGGTATAATCATGACCCGTAATGTTACAAATAATGTGGTAAAAGTCCTCATTGGCCCGTAGTGCATTGATGGACAGTTGTTGGTATGATTATGACCATGGATTATTCGGTATAATCATGACCATTGATGATTACATGAATATCCTTGGCCCGTAGTGCATGGATGATTCGATGATGTGATTTATTTATTAAGCCGAGTCTCAGCGATAAAGTTGATGAAAATCTTTTTAAATCATAGAAGATAGTAGATATCATGCTCTACTTGACTCTTCTAATGGATTGCTTATTCCGCTGCAGTTGTTGATCTAAAACTTGTTGTCTATTGTATTCTATCAGTTGTTATACTGTTGAAGGCTAAGGATAATTTATCTTGCATTATCTTAGTCATAATATTTCTTACTGGACTAGTTGAGCTCACCCTTACTTTCATTGTTCTCTTCAGGAAATGAGAATATAGGTGGGGCCCGGGTGAGGAACCAGTTAACGGTCCAGATGGTTGTTTTAGTAGTCCTCACTATTATGTGAAATAGTGTGATAATAATTATAATGAGGACTCCATTGAGAGTGGATATTGTCTAGAAGGCAATATTCTTGTTTAAACTCTTAGCTATGTTTTGTCGTATATTACTCGACAATTGTATAATTAAGTTTGTATTTAATTTATGTACCATGTATTTGGCGACTCAAGATGGGTGATGTATACCTATTTTGGGGGCGTCACATTCTCAATTGGGCTTGATTTATTAACAAATTTAGGCTTTACATTAGACTTCCTTTTTAGCTATTCCCCACACTTGGCTTGGGCCACAAATAATTCTATACGTGGGCTCAATTAATTAAATTAATACTTAGGCTAGTAAATTAACTAGCACATTAGCCTAACCCCCTTAGTTTTATTCCTAACCAAGCCATTCAAATTCTAGGCTTAGTTAGCCCATTAAATTTAATTAGTAATTTTATCTTCTAGTTAAAATTTCTATCTTTTTTCTATTCACGCTTTTCAACTCTCGTTAGTTTAGCCAAAAAATTGATTTTTGATTTTGAAAATTCAATTTAGCCACCAATCTCCCTTTCCCAAATAAACACTATGTCGTTCTTTGAAAAATTGAAAAAACGAAAAAAATGTTTTCCTCGTGAATAGTATTTTTACAGCTTTTTCTCAAAATTTATTTATTAGAGATTTCATCTCTCATTCTTAAATAAACGCTATGACATAATTCGAAATTTTTTAAAAAGAACGTTTATTAGCGTTTTCTGCCATTTATGAATAGTATAATAGCGTTTTTTCTCAGAAAATTTTTATTTCCTCAAACAAAATTCCAATTCATATATTCTAATACGTAAACACAATTTAGGTCATATTATGACTTTTAAACACATAATAATATCCATAAAAATTTTATTTTATTAGATATTCACATCGAAAAACCTAATTACAAGGCTATCCGATTTCTCGGTTGTCACAGCCCAACCTCATGCCTCAATCACTTAATATTTGGTGGACAAGGCGTGAAACAACCTTGGGCCTTTAGCGGATAATGGACCGGGGCCTGAGGCCCGGATGGAGGGAACCTTAAAAGAAATCACGAAAAGAACCATCACAGAACACAATTCACCCTTTGACCTAAGGTGGATCCGCCACTGAGTAGACTTGATGAATATGATTCGATATGATATTGCTTGTTTGTAAAATAAATAATACAAACAAAATTGGGGCGAAGGGTCAAATTAGAGAATAATTTTGGAACTTTTGCTCAGACTTCATAAAAATTTGTGGCAAACTATACATAATTTGGGGGAGAAAAAGAATTAAAGAAAAGTTTAGAAAAAAGACTTAATGTCTTTATATATACTTGTTAAGTGGTTATAAATAATTTTTCTACTTCACTATATGACACTAGGTCAAAAATATGTCATTAATTCTTGGATTAATTGCATATCGAACTCCGATGTATACAATTTTTACTATTCATACCACAGCATTTAAATGCTTTCATCTACGCTACCAATCTTAGTTAAGTAACCATAAGCACCCTTTTGTAAATTTCGGCCAAAAATTAAAGTGGTGGGGCCGTAAATATGTGTTCCGATTGAGGGGCATAAATACGGTTTGGCCAGTATATTTATACATTTGACCATACAAAATCAACTTAAAAATAATTTGATATTAATCATATACATATAAAATACTCATCATCTTCAAATACTCAACTTTATTTAAAAACTTTTTTCTTTTTCATCTTCTTCCCCATTCGCAATTACTTTACCATCTTTCTGCAAGAAAAAGCCTCCCATAACCAGTCTATGCCTTCTAAACCCCATAATTTTCGGCCGCAACACTCTAATGCATGTCTTAGTCCTTTCCAGTTCTTCTTCTCCTCTCTTTCTTGAGTCACCTTCGTACCATCAAACTCCACTTCCCCTTCCCACTAAGAAAATGCTCTAACAATGACCAACAATATATCGTGCCGCCGCACTTCCTTAACAGAGATACTATTATTAACGACCGCTAGTAGGCCGTAGCCATTGAATATAGTCATTTGGTTTTGTTTAGCGACCGATTGCGGTCGCTAAGTGGTCGTTATTTCATTTTTACCGCCTAAAAATTGGCTAGAAATGTTGGCGCCCTATTTTTTTGCGACCTCTCACCATCATCGATCGTGCATCCGGTTACCGATATTCCATCGTCATTAAATAGTCAACGATAGCGTGCGATTCTTATTAATGATCCATTGATTCTTTTAATCTATCGGTCTTCTCCAGCTCGACAATGAATTGAAGCACAAAAGAAAAAAAAAGAAGGAGAAAGAAAAGGGAGAAGAGGGAGAAGGCCATTTATGAATCCGCCACCACCATTGCCATATATTCTTCTGGCCAACCCAACGCCTTCAGGTATTGATTTCAATGAAATGTAAGTCTATTTTGAAATGCTTAGTGATACTTGTTGACATTAATTTACGCGACAATCAATCATTGAATTCTTAAAGTGTTGCTACTTCTCTAGTACAAGGAATATTATTTGAAGTTTGTGAGAATTTAGTAGTAATTTTTGATTCGAAGAAGACACTACAAGAAATCACACAAAAATGATGCTAAAATTTGTCACATAAAATTCATTTTTCGTCACTAAAACATTTGGTGACGATTGTTATCATTCATAGAGACCGAATCCATAGTATGAAAGCGTGGTATTAGGTTTATTTGACAATATTTGATGTCGTCACTAAATGTTTTAACTTATGGTGACGATCTACATCATTGTCACTATAATTAATTACTTTTAGTGACGCTAATAGCGTCACTATTTGAATGAAACTTTCGTCACTCTATATTATGTTTAATCATCAAAACTTGGTGCATTAAATGACAAAATCATTTTTCGTCATTAAATGATATTATTTTAGTGACAAAAATATGTTACTCTATTTAAATCATTTAATTTTAATGGCAATAATATTGTCGTATTTATGATTATTCTTTACATGTTATTGTGTTTATCGTCATCAAAAATAAAAAAATAAATGACGACAAAACAATTCGTCACTTAATAATATATTTAACATGGCAATTATGTCAGTCATTTCATATTTTAAATAATATTACAAAATAATTTATCATCAAAGAGTTACTTTCTGGGACACATTTTTCAATGTCACTAATTGAATGCTTATAGTGACGATACATCTCCACACAAAGAGTTATTAATAGTGACAAAATTATTTTTTGTGACTAAATGAAAAACTAAATATAAAATTATAGATCTAAAAATAAGAAAAAAGATTACACTAATAATATTTAACCAAAATGATTGTAATGATAAAAAAACACCAATAATAGAATAACTAAATTTCTATTCTCCATCATATTTAACCAAAATAGAAAAATTAGAATCCAAAGTATCATCCATTCTACTTAACATCAATAATTTATCAAGTATAACATTCTAAATAAAATATCCAACTTTTTAAATATGACCATAATGAAAGTTCAGAAATTTTAAACGTCGACAAGCTGATTAAGAATTGTTTTCGGCTCTTTATGTCCTTGGGCTAGTGCTGCCTTAATCAACCATAGGAATTCTCGATTGTTTGCCAACTTGTTCTGAATTCTTGAGTTATACAGTTCTGTCTCCTGTACTTATCTTCATAATTGTTCCTATAACAAAAAAATATGAAATACTGATAAATAACCACAAAACATTAAACCCTTAAAGAAACTATTTAGAAGCGAAACCCAGAGAGGGAAGAGAGGTTCAAAAATTTCTATAGATTCAAAGATTGATCTAACATATATTTTCAACTTTTCTTTCATCTTACATTAATATTTTTCAAAGTTGTAAGCATGAATCATTTATATTTTCCAACATCTTTACTGCCAGTTTACAATCTATTGAAAGAACTAACATGATTCAGAAAAATCAAAGACAATAAAATGCCAGTATCCCCAAGTGTCTTTCAGTTGTAAACATAATGGCAGGAAAAAGGAGAAAACAAGAATCACCAAATTCAAGGAATTATCATAGTACTACTACGGTACTACAAAAAATGCATCTCAACAGTATCATTCCATAACACACCAAAAATAATTGTCATGAACGTGACTAGACCTCCTAAAATGATGTTAGAGAACTGTAACACCCCCTTTCCGAAATAGAAAGAGAGGTTACACAAAACTCAACAAAACTAATGAATATATATAAAAAGACTCTAAATCACAAAATAATAATCTCATAACGATTTAATGTCATAAGACAAACCATAATAAATGTCACTGGCTCAAACCACAATCTGAACTAATTATTACAACTCTAAATAGATCAATCTATCATAGCCTAACAAAATATAAATAAACCATTGGATAGAAGGGAGCTCTCGTCACACTTGCCCTTGATCCCCCTGATTACCTACGGGAAGAAAAACACAGCATGAGCCAAATGCCCAGTACGGATATAGAATAAAAGAATAATGAAACGAAATAACTAACACAATTAATTGAACTGAATTGTAACGAACAAAACCAACACAACGAAATGATAGGCTGAATCAAATGGCTGGATGTTTTTTCATACCGAGCTCAAAATATATAGTAATATACCTTGCCACACAGGCAAGTCAAATAATGCCACACAGGCAATCACACATCGGACTGCGCAATCCAGATGCGTGCAAAATCAAAAGGCGTGTTTGGCACAAACATCACCACTCCGCAGAACAGAACAGAAAACTAGGGTCGACCCATATGCCTCCCACAACAAAACACCAAATGGCCAACTCCCACCGGAGCACAAAAGCGGAGGCGCTGGGTGATCGATCACACCGCCACGAAGGTGTCATGTCTCGGTGCCAAGAGGACATGCTGTGGTACCCCCACAGTGGTTATAGCTCGTGTATACCCTACTAGATTCTAACAAAATATAATGTCACAACACATGCGACACAACAAAAGGGTTCTAACATGTACATGTTAAACTGAAACGAGATATCAACACAAAGTCTCCAAAAATATTAACATGCACATTACTACAAATATCAAAATAAATTTAGATATGTTGTACTAGTCTACAGAGTACAAATATGAGTTCCAACTATGAACGCCAAACGAAATTATCACAATGAATTTGACAAGTAATCATGAGAGGCAATACTAATTTTCAAAACACATAACGAAACGAACAAATTAAAAAACAAAAGAGTCTCGCTGAAAGAGTACGGAATCCGTACCTGAATTAAGCAATGTAATACCCAAAATATATTCCAAAAACTCGTTTAGACTCTCTCCGTTCAATCTAAATAATTTAATAAAATTTTATTACAATTCAATCATTAATAACATAATACTATTAAATTTATTATTAAGAACTTTTATACTTATGTCGGTAAAATTAACTAATTAATTTAAATTAATTACATAACTTTAATTTAATTTACAATTTCCGTTTATACAATTCATGGCTAAAACTAATTAAAATATAATATCTATATAACTTAATAGTCATGCTCTGCAGGTTGGTACATATATTGATATAAACAATCCTAATATATCTATGTATATAATAACATAATAATTGCAGCAACATGATTACCTTCCTGTTCCGTTTTTTTTTTCGTGCATTAATGTTACTGGATTCATGCATATATTATTTTAATATTCATTATTATTTAATTAATATCCACCTTATCAAATTCACATGATACTCAACAATAAGCCAATTACTATAAACTGTGTACAAGCCTTATACAAATACAACAGACTTTTACATGATGATTTCACAATGATTATAGTACTACACTATTAATTCAATAACCTGCAGGCAGAGACTCGCATGGATTCAATTCTTCCTCTTGATTCTTGTACCGCCGCTGCTCGTCTTCTTCTTTTGTTCTGCTACCGCCTCCTTTCTTTTTCCCCAGTCAGACAGTTACCCATCAAAGTAATGCCAAGTAAAATTAGGTTTTACTTATTAATTAATATATTTTATTAACTCTATAAATTTTTAATAGGATTTTAAATTATACAATTATAAATTAGATCCACTTAGTTTAAAGCCCAATTTTACCAATTTAATTTTATCCATCACTTACTAATATGTATTAGCCCACATATATTAAATAACTAGTTTGACCCAAAAAATGACAAAGTCCAATTAATATGTTTTAAAACAAAATAATTTTTTTTTATATTATTTGTAAGTATGTCAATTCATAACATCTTTATAAAATCATTTATTTGTTATTAGAGCAAAACATAGGCACAACAAGATTAGTTATACCAGTCCAAATATTTGCATAAATAAGAGAAGCCTATTCACGACGCCCAATAGAACTAATCTATTATACCAAATATATTTGGACCTAGTGTTTGAATAGGTACTAAAAGCATATCTAACATATAACATACAACTGTCTCTCCTGAAAAGTGACCTTCGGTGCATGACCTGAAAACAGATCTTTTTAACTTCTCTGGTGAAAAATAAACCACTAACATGCAAAGAAGAATTACATCAACAGATGATAATGTAGATGAATTTCTTGATGCAAGTGAAGGATGGAACTATAAAAACAACAAATTTATCAGAGTTGTTCCCTTTTTCTCGTCTGCATAAACTATTAAGTTTATCTTTCAAAACCTAAAATGCCCTGTTAAAATTTAGTTTAGCATTCCAGACTTACTTGATATCTAACCCAACTTCATCATCAAACACTAAACTAGAAAGTTGTGGTAGACCTACATAGTTTAAACAACATATATAAGAAAACCAAGCCAGTAACCTGCAATGTTTTAATCAGTTTACCTAGCACAATTTCCACTATGTGGCGGCTCTTGGCTGTTTCATCCCAGAATTGACGGAATCTTGCAGTCTGCAAATGAAGTACGCTTAAATATTACACCACTAAAGGCAATATTTTGGCTGACCAACGAATACAGTAAAGACCTACCTCCAAATAGTGTGAGAGCACAATTAGAGTCTTGAACTAATCCTCCATTTGCTGATAAATACAAAGCAAAAAAACAAAAATGTTTCGACAAAAAATAAAAATAAAACTCAATAACAAATGGACTCTCAACAACGTTGATATTCATAGGAATGTATATTTTAAAAGATGATGATATTAAATCACAAATTGCATATTACTTTTACTTATATCAACTCAACTCAACAGTGCCTTTTATCCCAAACAAGTTGAGGGGTAGACATTTTTACTTTTGTAAGAATCTAAATATATCCTTGACAGCCTTTACACCTTTTACATATCTCTAACAAGGTTCAAATCATCTACAACTCATTTTGGAAGATGGCTCGAAACTCTTTTTTAAACATGAACTTGAATGCACTGCTATGCCCTGCTTCTTTGTCTTTTCTGGAGGTTGCAAATCTACCACAATGCAGATTGTGTCATCTCAAAGTCCTTTGAATATGGGAGCAAATTATTGAAACCAGATATTTATAAACTAAGAAAAAAGAATTGATCAGAGAAACAAAATTATTTGACAAGAGGCAAGCATCATATACTTTTAACTATTTGTGAAGCTGCAGCATCCGGTGGCATTCCACGACTATGCTATTCTGGAGCCACGTAACTGCAAATGACATAAATAATGATGTTTGATTACTGAAACACAGTGAATATCCCATCAAATAATGATATTAAAAACGAAGACCAAGGCACAAATGTGATATAAAGGGAATCACAAACATTACCCAAACGTTCCCATTACTCTGGTAGTTATGTGACTTTCTCCTGAATCCAAGAGCTTGGCCAATCCAAAGTCAGAAACTTTGGAATTGAATTCCTGATCAATCAGAATATTGCTAGATTTTATGTCTCGGTGAACAACTTTTGGTTCAATAGCTTCATGCAAGTAGGCAAGCCTGCAAACCATCATTATAGGATATATATGTACGCAACACACGCAAACCTTATGGTATCCGACATAAGAAGGCAACGACATCGCCTAGGGATGTCCACCGAGAGCTTTCAAATCATTTTCTGTTTGGACAGTTTGTAGTCAAATAAGAAGGAAAATGCTTGTTCCCCGAAAATTGGAGAACTTTGTCATTGTATAGCACTACAATTTGTTCTTATTGTCAGTAAGGAGTCTTACAATTGTAAGAAAATTAATTGGATGGAAAGTCCATATGCTCTAAATTAAGTAAGACTTGCTAATGTAATCTAGGGGAAAAAAGAAAATTAGGTTGGGTAATATGAAAAAAAATCTGTCTTAACAAGGGCCTACCACAAATAAAACTGGATTTGAAGGAGAAATTCACTTCTTTGTCTGGTAAGTGTTACTAATTTCTGGACACTTCTCTTTCTTACTTTCCTAATTCTGCATATCAAGAGAATTCAATGATTATCCTCTTTTTCTAATGAGTGAACGTATTTGATTATCCTCCGTTTTCATTTATTTATCTGTTTTGTTATAGTTTCTGGCAAACCTTATCCTTTGGAGAATGGCATTCCTCCAGCTCCTGTCCCAACACCAACAGCAGGCAATGTTTCAGGTACTAATTGTTTCTATATTAGCTATGGAAGTATTAAAGCCATTCTTCTGCAATCAGAACAATTAGCTGCATTGCAATTTGGAAGTCTTATAATGGAAGCGATTCCTGGAAGCATATCTTGATGTTTTGTTATGGTCGGTAAGAGATGTTATAGACAAGAGATGCAAATCAAGTTGGTGTTCATAGAAATATAATGAATGAACTGGTTAGTGTGACGCCCCAAACTCCGGTGCTCTAGAAATATAATGAATGACTAGTTAGTGTGACGCCCCCAAATCCGGGTTATCTTTAACTCGGGTATGGTGCTCACGATACTAGAATACCCATTCATACTATAAGGAAACTGTCTTATATTACATAAATATCGAACTTAAATCCCAGGTTCTAGAGACCTTTACATATAATACAAACCAAATATTATTACAACATATATATTGCTTATACCTTATTAGGATTTTAACACTTTAATGCTTCATGTCTTGGTCTAGAGATTTTAGTATACAAGGTAGCTTATTTTATGATTTTGCAAGTATCTACCATTTGGTTGAGTAATTTATAATTCTCACTTTATAGGTTATTCTTGCATATTAAAGTGGAACATTCTTAATTTTTCCTCTCTATGCCAAAATAGTCCCAACTTGATCAACTTGTGGCAGTCGATCTTTGTTTGGCCGTTTGGGGTTTAGGCAGGCTTTGTGTTCAAGGTTAACTACCTAATTAGAACTGCCTTAGCAATTCTTTGATTTGTGACCTGCTACTGCCTAAAGGCAGTAGCTTTACTTCCTTTCTCTTTACTTACCTATATGATTTTGAGACATGTCCCACACACTTGCTTATTTAAATTTAGAATTTGATGGGCAAGTTTTTGAGTTGCACCATAAAGCCTAAAATGGCTTTTCCAAGTCAGCAGCAAAACAATAGTATACTAGCTAATCAATATGTGCAAGGCACTGCTATAACA
This sequence comes from Panax ginseng, assembly GCA_020205605.1. Lineage (NCBI taxonomy): Eukaryota > Viridiplantae > Streptophyta > Magnoliopsida > Apiales > Araliaceae > Panax > Panax ginseng. The sequence goes on from CM035133.1 coordinate 144,682,199, forward strand.
GTTACTTATTCTAAACTGCGGCTGCTAAAAATAATGGGCAGTACCCTGCCCTCTTTTCTTCTTTCCTATTCTAAGTTTGAAGCTCACTTTTACTTAAGGTTTGCACATGATAGGTAAGCTCTTTAATCACACTTTAAATCAAAAATTGGGTTTCTAAAACTGCTATAGCAGTTGTCTGCTCAAACAGTTCTTTTTTTTTTCTCCGATCATGAAAGCAGCCACTAAAGCATGGCTTTGACATCTGATCTTGGAAACTGAAGAGGGCCATTTACCTATTGTGGTTGGTTACAACTGCTGTCGTTGGGCAGTAGCTGGCTCTTTTGACCTCACTTTGCTACCTCTTCAAGGATCTAATATCTTAATAACTGATGCTAACAGAAAATCACAAGGAAGCAAGCCAAAAAAATAAAAATTTGGTTCCTGCTGCTGCCATTAGGCAGCAGCCCTGCCTCCCCTGCTCCTTAACCCATTCCTAGCAATCCTCTAACCTCAGTTTTGCTAGATTTCTAGGAACAGACCTCTTGGCTATAATCTTTTAGAGTTCTAAAGTTATCCCAATTGGCCTATAAAGCTTTGGCTCCTTGGTTTAGTGACTGTTTCAACAGAGTAGGCAAAGGAGTTTGTCAAGCTAGAATTACTTAGCCTAAAAATTGAACTATGCTAAAATCTTTCTATGCCAAAACATTTCAGTCATCACATATGTTGGGTAAATCAAGTAAATAGTTTACTTGTTCTACTATTCAGTTCCTTTTTACTAAAACAATTCTCTTAGGTCTTTTATCAAACAGTTGGTGGGCATGGTTATAAGCTACTAGTTCCATAGCCCTTTGTTTATATTACAACCCATTTTATCCTCCTTATTTGTCCACAGCCCATCCTATCTCCTCTACTCAAACTCAGTCATCAATAGTGCAATATTTAGTCATCAATACAGTCCTCATAATACCATGGCAGTTAGTAAGGTCACACAAGTAAGACTCAGTCGGTCAACATAGCAATATAGCATAGTAGTGAATTTTAATACTACAACAGTTAGTAAAGCAACACATAACAGTTCATATAATGCAATAACAGTTAGTATAGCAACTAAAGTCCTTCTAGCAGTCATTTATGCTCATTCCAGCCACAAGTATATTGTCATAGTCCATTAAGTATACCAGTTCTGGGCATGATAATATAATTTACAATGATAAATAACCAACCATTTTGGGACTCTTTTTTTTCCAGCCACACTGTTTTGCCATTTAGCAGTTTTAGATTAGTATCTTAGGCATGGTTCATCACACCAAAACAGTAGCAAGCACTGATATGTATGCCTTTCTAACACAAACATTTTGTCTACCATATATTCATGATTTAAAGCATCTAAGTCAAGGTTTTTATGCTTTTAGGCCAACACAGCCCTCTTTAGGATTTAATTTCCAAAAACAAACATGGTTTACCCCTATGTTTACAAGGATAGCATGAAAGTGCAATATAAAGGTTTATACTATCTTTTTATATGATATTTATCATACATAACATATATTTGATTGGTATTGAATAGCTTACACCATATCAGTCCTTATCAAGCCTCTAGTCTAGCATACAAGGTTTTTAAAATAGTGGCTAAGTCTTACATAATATACCAAACCACATAGTCTACAAGCTTAGCTGACTTTACTTGATTATTTATCTTGATATTGTAGTCATAAGTTCTGACTGCACACTTAGCCTAATCTTTTAGCATATAGCAGTCCATTTAATATCACAGCAGTCCATATGGTAACACAGATCATGCTAACCGAAATCACATTATTATTAACTTTGAAAAATTTGTAACTCTTTGATTTCACATACTTAAGTAACACTTTAATGAGGTTGTCCCTATTGATTAGTAATCACTGGCTACCCTAATATTAACAGTATAGCAGCTCCTTTATGTTACTTTAGTTTCAATCTTGAATATTACTCAACTAGTTACAATGAGAAGGTGAACTCTTTTAGCATGCTCGATACTTTAGTAATAATATATGGCTTATTCGATATCCTTTTCTTTAGATCACAGTTAGCATAAACCATAAACTAAATCAGTCCTTAGCTTGGCAAATCATCAAACACCTAGAGTGCAGTTCTTATATATGCATATATTACATACTCTCTTAGCTCATTGTCTCCCAGCCGTATGGCTTAAACAACAACAAGCATAGGACTACACTAAACAGTCCCAATCACAATAGTTCAAATAACATGAAACAGTCATCATATTAAGTTACCATAACAACCATACACATTCTCTGGTCACTGACAGTTCATTTTGCTAATTAATTCAATATCCATCCTAATCATTTATCAGTTCAGTTGCTACCCGGAATGAATGGAAAGATTAAAGGCCAGAATTGGCTTACCTTGTTGATTCGAAGGTGTCAAGTGGGTTGAGCTGCTCAATTCCTTTTCCCCTCTAGCCGAACTCTGCTGATATCACTGTCAGTTGGCTCTCTTTTTCTTTCTTACTATGTTAAAGCCTTGGGAAGTCAGTTAAGGGGTGGGACAAGAGGTTAAATAGCTGAACTTTTCTTTGGTCATGCCAAGCTCTGCCCCTAGCCGGCCCCTACCAGCCTCCCTACCAAGCTGGGAGCAATCAATACTAGTCTAGTTCCTTTGGCTCCTTCCAGCCACCCTAGCTCACCTACTACCCCTTATCTTCTGCAAGCCTATTTCACCTGCTATTTGTCTGCTATTAATCTAACTGACCTGCTAAAACAGAACTAACTTAGAAACCATATGCTTGCTGTCTGACTATGTTTCAAGTTATGCCCGAGTTTTTCTTAGTTAGTTTGAAGCAGCTAGCTGGTTATACACTAATGTGGTTTACAGGATTGAGTCATGACAAATCTTGGTTTGGGCTTGGACCAGTACTCTTGTTAATGATTGGGGCTACCGAATTGGTCTTTAAAAATAGGCTAGAATTGGCCCCCTTTTCATTATATCTTCTTATAGACCCAACCCATATCCTAATTAATTGAAAGAGACTTGCAAGCATTCATGGCAAAAATTTATTATGGCCCAATATTTTAATATGAACTCTTGTTAAATTAAAACACATGGACTTTTATCTATTATTTTCTCTAGCAACAATAGTTAGCACATATATCATTAAAATGATTATTCCATGTAATCTTAACTAATGATGGTACATTATTTCTTTATCCTTCAAAAATCAAGATGCAAAATAAACTATTAAATAATAGTTTTGTCGCAATGTGAAATAAATAAATAAAAAAATTATCCTCAAAATTTGACATTATAATAATTGAATATTACATAAGATTTTCTGAGTCATTACAGTTAGGGGTACCTATTGTGTATGAGTACCTATTATGTCACTTAATATGTCGTCTGTATCATTGTACGTTCGATATCTAATGACTGATATCTATTTGTTTTGCAGCGAATATGGAACATCACAAGGATCATGTGCCTTATGGATGGATAATGGGGAGTTTGGGGGTTGGATTGTCTTTGATCGTTGTATTTGTACTTATTTTTGTTTCCTTAAAGTCATCACGCTTTAGTGAAGGCCAAGGCAGTCATGCAAAAGATCATGATAAGAAGGGTACTTCATAAGTTCCATATTCTTCAAACACGAGTTTTGTTGTGGTTCGAGGAGGACGATTCTTTATAAACCGGATGAAAAAGCAATCTAACCTCGAAATTTAGTGATCGGAAGATAAACATTCCTAAAGTTTTGTTTTTTAACCGTCTTTAGATCCTCCTATTTTTGATTATTATGTAGAATCGAGAATTACGTACTCTCAAACCATTAAGTTTTTACCATTTTTATGCATCAAATCAACAACTTAGTTTGTATACAAGTTAGAAGAGGCAGAAACCGAATAATATTTCCTTTAATATAATGACATCTTTTATGGTTGCTCAAAGAAATATCTTTGAGGAAGCCATCCCATCGAGGATATCCTAACTACTTTAGAGTCTCCATATCTTTTATAACACGGTGTGATTTTGATGTTATTCTCCAGTTGTACAATACTTTTACAAATACAGTGGTCAGGAACTTCAATTCTATTTATTTATTTGTTATATTTTGATTATGTTGAAACTTGACACTGAAATGAGTTCTTCTAATTTGAAATTTTAAACTACATTAGTTAAGGATTTAAATGACTCAAATTAGGCTTGTGCCCATGTCACCATATACCACACCTATCGTTTGAAATGCCAATGCAAGAGTTCACCAAGTTGAAACATCCTAAGTCAATAAATTATTGAAACAGAATAAGAAAAGACATGGCTAAAATTGATGAATAAATCATTTTGAGACGGGATCAAAAGAAAATTTGCGTTCCATCTAGTAACTGCAAGGGGAATTAAAGCACCCAAGATAATATGTAAACTACTGCAGCTGAAATAATTCTAACAGACTAAATAAGTCTTCTTCTCAAATATTTTAATTTGCACATCCTTAAGTTCCTATATCTATATATTTGGCAACACCCCAACACAAATAAGATGTAGTACAGTAGTACCAGAAAGCAAAAGGACTAAAATGTAGGGATTAAAAAGTACGCACCCATTTGACACCCACCAACAAAAAAGAGAGCCCTAAACACCCATATGCCATATATAGACAAATCGACATAAATATAGAGAAATCAATTAACTAAATATGATGACAGATTGACCGGGTCAGAATTTTTCGTCAATTTATCGACTCGAGTGTCAAGTGTTCACCAAATAATTTCAAGTAATTGGGCTAAAGATTATTCAAGTGGACCGCATGGGTTGGTTTAATTAATTTATTAGTTATCATGTGGGCCGCAATTTTTTTTAAAAGTCATCAGACTTTATATGGGCTATATACATGACATGGCAATTTGGCAAGGTTGTTGATCACGTGGGCCATATGTTTTCTTCAAGTTATTAGACTTAGCAATTCAAGTGGGTTTGTCAACAATAATATACATGAAGCAATGCATGGATTCAACAGCATATTATTTTTGGTGGGCCACGTTTTTACAATCATCAAGCTGGTCCATATAAATTCTTAGTAGTACACGAATTTTGGCTTATAAAGGAATATCAATTTTAACATAATTCCTACGCGGCTAGGAAAGTATTTTTGATTTAGAATTAGTTTTAAATCCTATTGTAATTAGGATTTCTTTTCCAAGTTGACTTCTATTTCCTTATAGAAATTAGGGTTATAGTTTATAAATTCCTATTAGGATTTGAATTGTTTTGAGTAGTATAAATAGAGGTCCAAGTTGATGTAATCAAACACATTATACATTATTCATTATTCAATATATTTGTGAGGTTATTCTCTATTTTTGGTTCTTTGAAGAATTCCTAAGTATTTTCTTAGTTATTTCTTTGAGATTCAATTTGGCTTATCATACAACAATTCATAGTTGTGTGTGGCGTCTTCTACCGCATCAATCGTCGATTGTACCGAGATTACCGCTTCAATATAAGTGAGGGGTCAAGGTCTCGTTGGTGTCCATTCAACGCAGAATTTCGAGCGAGAAATTGTACCTAAGATTACCGCTCACATATAAGCGAAGGGTTAATGTGTTGCAAGCAATTCACCCAACAACTATGATAGAAAGCGATCGGTGGCGACCACCTCACGTAAGCGTCTTAGTGGATTCTATCATTTGGTATCGAGCTAAGCCTTTCTAGCGAAGTTACTTATCTTTAATTTTCTCCAAAATATATATAAATGCAAAAAAAAAAAATAGAAAAAGAATTTTTTTTCATATTCTATTTTCATTGTGCTAACCAAACTTGTAGCACACCATCAAATCATCAAATTCCAACAAAGATTTCATACTGTTCCGTCATCATCAATTCTGAAACGGAGCTACAATTTACAAATTTGAAGCATACAAAAGGAGTACAAGGCAATCGATCAGTGATTTTGTGATATTCTGATAGTTACACCATCTATAATTTTGATTTGTGATAAGTAATTTTGAATTGATTAGTAAAACCAAGAATTTTGCTAGGGAATTCAATAAGAACCTATTAGAGAGAATATTAGAGGTAAAAGGCAAGAGTGTAAGATTATTAGAGGTAAAAGCCAAATTTGAAGCGATACTACACGAGTGATTCATCATTATTTGAGCGAAACACGTAAAGGAGTGTGTGAGAAAAATTTTTATCTACTAACCTTTGTTTTATAGCAAACATGTATGGCTACAATTATGAAAGTTCTTATGGGTCTCGAAGGAATACTTTCGAAGGCAATATTGATACAGAGGCATATCTGAGATGGGAGAGAAAAATGGAGCGAGAATTTGATGTCATGATTACTCCCGAGAGGAGGAAGGTCAAATGGGCGATTCAAGAGTTCTCCGATCATACAATTATATGGTGGCGACTTAGCAAACAAAAACACATGGGGAGCGTCCAGATTCGAGACATGGCGGAATTAAAAACAATGATGAGAAGCGATTTGCTCCAAGACAACGTGATGCGGGAGGAGGAGTATACATCTCAAAGACATGTAGAAACAACCTTCGAAGGCGATTTACAATGAGACAATAATAGGAGTGTTCGCACACAAGTAAACAAGGAAGATTATTGGATGCAGCTACAATATACTTCTAAGGCGCAAAAGAAACAAGATCAGCGGGGGGAGGTGGAAGAAATTATAGAATATGCGGTCCAAGGAGAGTTATTGGGTTCGAGTGTTCAAGATGAAATCTATGATCAAAAGCAAGATGGTGAACATCCGAAAGAAAGTAATCAAGGAGATGAGTTTGTAAAAGAAAATGCATATGGAAAAGATCGACAAAAAGAAATTGTTCAAAAGGTTGATAATGTAAAAGAAAAAATTGAAAAGAGTGAGAATGAAAAGAAAAGAGAGATTGAGAAAAAAGAGAATGAAAAGAAAAGAGAGATTGAGAAAAAAGAGAATGAAAAGAGTGACCTTAAAATAAACGAGAGAAAAACTAATGAGAGGGTGAGCATAAAGAAGAGAGAGAAGAAATATGTGACTATGAAAAAGAGAGTGAGTTGAAAAGTGAGTTATATTTTGAAAAGCCAATGACTGTACATTCGTACAAGACGACGCTTTTGAATACTAACGCTAATGATTCTTCTTTGTCTAGTTTTATTTAAATCTCTTATGCAGGTTGTTGATGAAATACCTGTCTTATCATTCCGTCTTGATCAAATGATAGTATTCCCGAGGAGACGACGGAGTTACCAAGGCGGGTTGGAGAGTTGGTGAAAGTGGGTATCGTGAGAGAAGACACGAGTTCATGTGTTGATTATGAGATCATAGTGACTAAGGAGGATGGGACAACGAGTTTGTTCGTCGATTTTGAATTGGTAAACAAGTATCGTTATTCTTTTTCTTGTTTGGATAATATGCTTGATAGATTGCATAGTACTTGTGTTTTATCTACATGTGATAATGATCATGTGATGACAATGCCTAATCAAATTAGCATGAGAGATAGTGATAAAAGGAAAATTGTTTTAGCATGTGAGTTATATAGGTGGTTAGTTATTTCTGTTAGATTAACTGATGAATCTAGTGTTTTCATGAGTTATCTAAAACATGTTTTGCATGCTTCCATTGAATTTGTTGTTAGCTATTTTGAGGGTAAAATCGTCTTTATCATAAACTATGGAGGATATTTGATTTATGTTGAGTTAATTTATGATCATGATATATATTCTCATTTTCGATGTGCTTACTTGCATGAAATTAATTCTAGGTTTTCTTATCCAAATATTGACTTAGGGTTTCATGCTAGTCAATCTTTACATGAATTATCATTAGTTGACAATGGTAGTAATCATGTTGTTTCGTAAGAGCAATCTTCATTGTATTATTTTCTATCATATGGTTTTGTTTTGAGAAGTGTTTATCATCAAGATGGATTGAGATATGATTTACATGTATGTTTAGTTAGTTCACTTGGATTAGCTAAGGCATTGCATACTTCCATGGAATTGTTGAATTATATTTTACATTCTTTTATGGGAAAATTTGTTATTCTCTATTTTGATGATATTCATATTTTTGTCAACATTTTGGGAAATTCTTTAGCATGTGTTGAGTTTGTTTGCGATCATCGTCGATATGCTATTGAATTTTCAACTTATGATTGTGACCTTTTTATTCCGTTGGTGCTATTCGATCAATGCATTGAGAGTTTACAGGGGAAGTGTTTTGAATATTGTTGTATTAGATTATGCATGTGATTTTGATTTATTTGATTCCTTTGTGATTAGACAAAAGGAACTTGTTGATTTGTTTTATTTTGTGTTTAATCCATGGATTCAGGTGTATGGGCTTATGCGACCTGATGAATTTCAAAAGTTGATATTTGACCCAGGATCATTGACGTGGTTATGTTTAAAAATGATCGAGATCATAAGATTTTCATTTGATCCGGGAATTCGCCATTGGGAAAATCTATCACATGAAGAGTTTTTCATTTTGATATTTGATCCAAGAGGAGTTGGAACTTTTCAAATTCTTGCTTGCGTTGTTGATATTGCTTATTCATTTAAATTACCAAATGAGACTTGTGGTTATGTTTTGTTTGGTGATTCTAACTTTGATTGTTTTGATGTAGGATCGATTGTGGACAAATCCTTTTCAAGGAGGCGGATGCGATTTGAGGACAAATCCTTTTGAAGAGGAGGGGAATGATGACAGATTGACCGGGTCAGAATTTTTCGTCAAATTATCGACTCGAGTGTCAAGTGTTCAACAAATAATTTCAAGTAATTGGGCTAACGATTATTCAAGTGGACCGCATGGGTTGGTTTAATTAATTTATTAGTTATTATGTGGGCCGCAGTTTTTTTTAAAAGTCATCAGACTTTATATGGGCTATATACATGACATGGCAATTTGGCAAGGTTGTTGATCACGTGGGCCATATGTTTTTTTCAAGTTATCAGACTTAGCAATTCAAGTGGGTTTGTCAACAATAATATACATGAAAGCGATGCATGGATTGAACATAATATTATTTTTGGTGGGCCACGTTTTTATAATCATCAAGCTGGTCCATATAAATTCTTAGTAGTACATGAATTTTGGCTTATAAAGGAATATCAATTTTAACATAATTCCTACGCGGCTAGGAAAGAATTTTAGTTTTAAATCCTATTGTAATTAGGATTTCTTTTCCAAGTTGACTTCTATTTCCTTATAGAAATTAGGGTTATAGTTTATAAATTCCTATTAGGATTTGAATTATTTTGAGAAGTATAAATAGAGGTCTAAGTTGATGTAATCAAACACATTATACATTATTCATTATTCAATATATTTGTGAGGTTATTCTCTATTTTTGGTTCTTTGAAGAATTCTTAAGTATTTTTTTAGTTATTTCTTTAAGATTCAATTTGACTTATCATACAACAATGCATAGTTGTGTGTGGCGTCTTCTACCATCGATCAATCGCCTATTGTCTGCAGAGATTACCGCTTCAATATAAGCGAGGGGTCAAGGTGTCGTTGGTGTCCATTCAACGCTTGAAATTCGAACGCATGACAATTGTACCAAGATTACAATCTACATATAGGCGAGGGTTAAGGTGTTGCAAGCAATTCACCCAACAACTATGCTTTAAAACGATCGGTGTGGCGACCACCTCACGCATGGCGTCTTGGTGGAGTCTATCAAAATATCAAAATAAACTCAAAATTACCTAAGAAAATTTTGGATTACGAAGTTGGAGGCGGCAAGAAGGATGCGCTGCGGCGAGTCGACTTTTACTGAGTGAGATTGAAGACCGAAAAGTGAATCGAAGCGAGTCGGAGGTTGGCCGGTCTTGGGTGGGAAAGGAATGGATGGATCGGAGAATTCGAGATGGATGGAGACAAAGGTTCGAGATGGATATGGTTGAGGACCTGGTTCGAGATGGCGAGAAAGGTTTGGGAATAAACTCGATCAAGTGAAGTTGAAGCTAAAGGCAATCTGAAAAGTGATATATTTAATATTATTAAAAAAAAATAATTGATATCATGAAGTTATTTTAAAAGTATTATTAAAAGTAAATTACTATTGTAAAAATTTAATCTATTTATATATAATATAATTTATATTCATTATAATTACTTTTTAAAAATTATTTTAATAAAATAGTGACTAATTTTATTTTTCACAAAAAATCTCTCACCATTATGTATAGCGAATAATAATTTTTTTTTATCAATAATATTTTTCTTAAGTAAATTTTCATCAAAAATTGATTTAAACATCCTTATATCATCTCAATTTTCTGAAAAAAAAAAATCTAAATTGTGAAGGATATTTCTTTCAAAATAACAATATTGTCACTATTTTTTTCCTTCGTTTTTCCTTATTAGAAAACTCCTCACTGTGAAGGAATAAATTCCTTCACAAATTTTCCTTCTAAATTATGCTTATTTTACATAATATTCCAAAAAATGTGTATTACTCACACCTTTGTATGAAAATTATATTTTTCATAGTAATGCTTTAATATTACAATAATTCTATATTAAAATTATTTTAATACCCTTTCTTAAATAAAATTTCTAAAATTAATATTAAATTTAATATTAAAAATTATTATTAATTGATCGTCTCTTTTATGAAAAGATTTAGTTAAGTAACACATCATGCAATAAAAATATATTCATATATATATATATATATATATATATATATATATTTTATTTATCACACATATGCATTATCTTTTTTATATAGTCACTTATTACATATCACATATTCAATACGGTATATATTAAAATAAAAAAATATTTTAATAAATTCTTATTTTAATATATACTGAACATTTGGACTATTACATTATCTTTTGTCAACACTATAAATGCATACATAACTTATAGAGCAGCCTTATGAATTTAAGTCTCCTGATACGCGAAATCACTACTCTCATATTTTTTTCAAGAAAGCAGAACCATTCTATGATGTCGATTTACTACACTTACTAATCAAATCTATGAAGTTGCTTCGTCAAAAATTTAAACCAAATAGTGATTTAGTTATCAAAATTGTACAAGATCATCAACAGCAATAACAACCATCAACAACAATGACATGAAATTATTTCAAAATCGTAGTTGTTCAATTAGAACAACTACTAATCAATTCAAATCAAAATCTAGAAACATTCCTAAAATGTCAAATAATTTCTGCTTTCAAATTGGGATTATTGAAAATTAATAATGGAGGTTCTTGACTAAATGGAGGCTGCCAATGATAAAAGGAAGACCGGTGACGTCGCTTGGATACAAGTTTGTTCGGGAAAATTTATGCCTCCATATAAAAATGTGACGTCATTGCATACTTTGTCACTAAATATAAGGATTTATGACGAACAAGTGTTGTCACTTATCCACTCAACTAATTAGTGATGCACTATTATTTCGTCATATAAAATTGGTATTTGTGACAATAAAAATTGTCATAATTTATTAATTTTTCGTCTTTACAAAATTTGCCTCAAAATTTTTTAATTTTTTTTGCCTCCAAATCAAATTGTGACGATATTATGTACTTTGTCACTAAATATAAAAATTTATGACGAACCATTTTTGTCACTTATCCACACATCTATTTAGTGACGCACTATTATCTCGTCATATAAAATTGGTATTTATGACAATACAAATTGTCATAAATTAATTATTATATTTTCGTCTTTAAAAAATTTCCCTCCACATTTTTTCAGAAAAATTTTGCATCCAAATAAAATTGTGACGATATTATATACTTTGTCACTAAATATAAGAATTTATGACGAACTATTTTTGTCACTTATCCACTCATTTAATTAGTGACAAACTATTATCTAAATCATATAAAATTGGTATTTATGACAATACAAATTATCATAAATTATTATTTTTCCGTCTTTAAAAAATTTCCCTCCAAAATTTTTCAGAAAATTTTTGCCTCCAAATAAAATTGTGATGAATTTATATTTGGCGTCACTAAATGTGAATATTAGTGACGAAAGCACATTGTCACTAAATTTTACAAATAATTAATGACAAACTATTATGTTGTCATCCAAAGAAATATTTGGTGACAATAAATACTGTCATCAATTATTACAAAATGTCACTAAAAGGTTTCCTCCAAAATTTTGGTATACATCACCCATCTTGAGTGCGCCAAATACATGGTACAAAATTCAAATACAACTTAATAATACGGTATTATGGTGTAAAATACGACAAAGCGTAAACGAGAGTTTAATAAGAATATTGTCATCTAGACAATATCCACACTCAAAAAGTCCTCTTTACATTTATTTTCACACTATTTAACGAGAATAGTGAGGACTACTAAAACTATCATGCGGGCCGTCACTCCAGTTCCCAAGCTAGTCCAAAACTACGTTCTCATTTCTGAAAGAGAATAGTGAAAGAAAAAAGGTGAGCTCAACTAGCCCGATAAAAATATTATGACTAAGATAATGCGAGAATAAATTATCATTAGCCTTGAACAATGTTAAGCGATAAAATATAACAAACATCAAGTTTAAGCTGCGGTGAACAAAAGCAATCCATTAAAAAGAGTCAGTAGAGAATAAAATCTACTATCTTTTATGATTTAAAGGTTTTCATCACTTTTATCGGCTGAGACTCGACAATAAATAATCCACATCATCCACACTTTTCTGACGAGGATATTCATTAGTATCACAACCACAAATTATCCATGCACTTTCGACCCGAGGATATTAGTGTATTCATCGATGGTCATGATCATGCCAACAAGCTGTCCATCAATGCATTCTACGGGCCATGAGGACTTTTTCCACATCATTTGTAACATTACGGTCATGATTACACCGAATAATCCACAGTGGTCATAATCATACCAAGTCCATCATATACTTTCTGAGGCCCACAGATGACTTTCAACATAATATAAACATGAGGATGATGACAATGATATAAAATTCAATAAAACAAGTTCAAAATTAATTTATCCGAGGAACTAATAACGTCCAAATTATCGACATGATACTTCTTTGTAGAGTAAAACTTCAAGAATGCTCGGAAGAATATTTTTCCATGAAAAGATCTTTGGATGAAGCGCAAATATCGAGGATATTCCACTAATTTCATGGAGTATAGAAGTCAAAACTTTAACCAACTGAGTATAATAAAGAATGGAATAACAAAAGAAATCACCGGGCATGCGATAGACCGCACAGACGAGTTATTCCAACAGAATAATAAATAACGGAACGGGTCGTGCGTAAAAACTACGAGACGGGATATTCCAGCGAATAATAAATAATGGAACCGGTCGTGCGTAAGCGCCTGAGACGGGATGTTCAACGAGAATAATAAATAACGGAACCGAGGTCATGCGTAGCATGCTTGAAGCGAGATGTTCAACGAGAATAATAAAAATGGAATAACGAAAGAATTTCACCATGTATGCGGTACTTGGCATAGAGCAGTTATTCAACATAATGATAAAGAATGGAATAACGAAGAATTTCACCAAGTATAGGGTAGCCAGCGTATCTGAGTTATTCAACGAGAATAATAAATAATGGAATAACGAAGTTCTCTTCATGAATAAGAAAGAAATAATACCCACTTACCTTAGTAGGAAATTGGATCTGTAATATTGTAGTAATGAAAGATTCTTCTTCTTTCTCTCTTATTCTCTCTATTCTTTCTCGCTCTAAAAGCTTTAGTGAATTAAGTGAAAAATAATGAAGGAATGAGCTTACATTTATAAGCTTGGTAGAGTAAAGGGTAAAATAGTCTTTTTGCCATAATTTATGACATCATCGCTTACATCATCGATCATATGACATCATTGCTTACATCATCGATCAAATGACATCATTGCTTACATCATCCTTGGATGACATCATTGCTTACCTCATCGTTAGATGACATCATCATTTTACATCATCATCGAAATTCAAATTCAAATTGTTCTCTTCCACCTCATTTTACTTTTATACCATGAATTTACTATAATAATGTTACCATTCAAATTATAAAAAAAAACATACTATCATATAATCACATCATACTACTATATAATATAATATTATAATAATATATTTAAATGAATTATTGATTTGATAATTTGAAATCTTGTGTAATGACAATTATTGAATCAAAAATATCAACGTAGCAATTATTGAATCAATAAAATATTAAGCGATAATTCTTTATAACAATTATTGAGTAGTGCCTTCTTACGTAAGAATCGATAATTCAAAAAATCTTGTCTGCATCTGGTGTCTTTCTTGTGCGAACAACGCGTATTCTTGTATTTTAACCACGAATATTCAACGATTGTTAGCGGTAACTCTTAGTAGTTTATTTTCATAAAAATATTTTTGTCGTTTTCTAACTCAAATGATAATTCCATTGTAGGGTCCACCAATGATTGTGTTAATTCGTCGAAATATTCCCCAACAAAAAGAATATTCCCCGACCAAATGAATATTTTATAACAACTTGCGTACTTTGCAAAATTTATAAATATTACCCACAACTATAACATTATATCAAATTCATTCAATAATATTTATAGAAAAATCATCTTTATTTAAAAAGTTGGGGTCTTACAACCTCCCCTTCTTATGAAATTTTGCTCTCGAAATTAGGGTACGTACCTGGTATGTTGAAAAGGTAAGGATATCTTGATTTCATTTGATTCTAACTCCCGGTCATTTCCTCGACATCGTGGTTTCTCCACAAAACTTTGACTTGAGGTATAACCTTGGAGCGTAGAATATGTTCCTTCTTATCAAGATTTGAACAGGAACCTCTTCATCGTCAAATCTTCCGCTATTTCGTCCGGTTCTAACTTCGATAATGTGGTTGGGTCTTCCACATATTTACGTAACATGGATATGTGAAAAATGTTATGAACACGAGACATACTTGGCGGTAAAAGAGTCTATCATACCAGGTTCCTACTCGATCGAGGATTAAAAATGGGCGATGAATCGAGGATTGAGCTTTCCTCTCTTTCCAAATCTAAGTAACTCCTTTCCATGGAACAACACGTAACAACACATGATCTCGATATCAAATTCCACGTCCTTTCGATGAAGATCGGCATAACTCTTTTATCGATCTTGTGAGGTTTTTATCGTTCTTGGGATCGTTTGAATCTTTTTAAGTAGTCATACGTACCAACTCTGGTCCCAACAACGTTGCTTCACCCACCTCATCCCGACATCTTTGAGAGCGACACTTTCTTCCATCTGGCGCTTGAATGGAGCCATGCCAATACTTGTTTGATAATTGTTGTTGTATGAAAACTCCACCAGCGGTAAGAACTTGTCCCAACTTCCTTGAAGTCGAGGACACGAGTCTTAATAAATCTTCAAGAGTTTGAATAGTCCTCTCTACGATTGTCCGTCCGTCGATGATGATATATTAAACTAAATCGTAAATCCGTGCCCATAGCTTTTTGCAAACTAACCCAAAATCGTGAAGTGAATCTTGGGTCTCGATCGAAAACTATGGATCTTGGCATACCATGCGATCTTACAATCTCGTTTATGTACATCTGAGCAAGGCGTTCAAGTGTATAAGTTTCTCGTATTGGTAAGAAATGAAGCGGACTTGGTCGATCTATCAACAATGACCCAAATTGCATCTATGCCTTGAGAAACCTTGGGAAGACCGATGTAACAAATCCATGGTAATGTGCTCCCACTTCCATTACGGAATTTCAAGTGGTTCTGATGGACCTTTTGGTACTTGATGCTCACTTGACTTCGTTGACAAGTTAGACACCTTGAGATAAACAGTAGCGCTATCTCTCTCTTCATTATTGCTCCACCAAAATGTATGGCGAAAGATCACGATACATTTTGGTACTCCCGAGATGGATTGCAAAGCGGTGTGTTGTGCGCCTCTCCATCATGATTTTATACTTTAAATCGAGGTCGTTAGGAACACAAAGTGCAGAGTTGACTCAAAGTATTCCTTCTTCATCGATTCTTGCTTAGGCGCTAGCACCTTCTTGCACTTTTCTTCCTCATACGCATCGACTCGGATCGTAACTTGAAGCGACTTTAACTTTATCAATTAAAATCGGTTCTACTTTCATATATTATACCATCATCACATGGGTCCTGGGGTTTTTAACTCTATCTCCATCCTTTGCAAGTCACACAAAATGGGCCTTTGCGTTGTCAATATCGCTTTTCGTACTTTCGCATATGATCTTACTCGATCGTCGGCTACCACGTTAAACTTTTCGGGATGGTATTGGATGGTATGATCATAATCTTTCAATTCATTCAAGCCAGCGTCGTTGTCGCATGTTGAGTTCCTTTTGAGTGAAGAAATATTTGAGGCTTTTATGATCAAGTAAAGATCTCCACTTTCTCCCCATACAAGTAATGCCTCCAAATTTTAAGTGCGAAAACAACATTGCCAACTCTAGATCGTGAGTAGGATAATTCCTCTCATATTCTTTGAGTTGTCGAGAGGCATAAGCTATGACTTTCCCATGTTGCATGAGAACACATCCTAACCCTTTGCTGAAGCATCACTTTAGATGACAAATCCCTCAAGGCGGATGGTATTGTCGAGCAGTCTTTGAAATGAGTCTCCTCTTGAGTTCTTGAAAACTCTTCTCACATTCCTCGTTCAACCAATTTTGTATCTTTAAAGTCAATTTGAGTTAATGGAGTAGCGATTAGAAAACCCTTCTACAAATCTCTCGATAATAACCGGCTAAAGCGAAAAAAGCTACGTGCTTGATCCTTTGATTTAGGTTGCTCCCGACTTTGAATAGCTTCATCTTTCTTTGGGTCAGCGGATATTCCATGGCTTGATACTACGTGCCCAAGGAATGCTACTTCCTCAAGCGAAACTTCGCATTTCTTCACTTGGCATAAAGCTTATATTCACGAAGCTTTTGGAGTGTCGACCTCAAGTGTTGCTCATGATCTTCACGGCTTTTGGAATAAATAAGGATGTCATCAATAAAGGCGACCACAAAGTGATCCAAATATTCCTTGAATACTCGGTTCATCATATCCATGAAAGCGGCGGGAGCATTAGTCGATCAAAAAGACATGACTAGGAATTCATAATGCCGTCTGCAGGAGTTACGAAAGCCGTCTTTGGAATGTCATCGGTTCTAATCTTCAATTGGTGATATCGAGCGAAGATCAATCTTTGAAAAGAATTTGGCTCCTTATGGCGGTCAAACGGGTCATCAATACGTGGCAATGGGTACCTATTTTTGATGGTGACATGATTCACTCCAGATAATCAATACAAAATCGCATACTCCCATCTTTCTTTTTCACGAATAGAGCAGGAGCACCCCAGGAGAAGTACTAGGATGAATAAAGCGATGTCTAACAATTCCTGCGGTTGGGTCTTTAACTCCACGAAGTTCAATAGGAGCCATTCGATATGGGGCTTTGGAAATGGGTTTTATCTTAGGGTTCAAGTCGATACAAAATTCAATTTCACGCTCTCTGGGGGTAGGCGGGAAGTTCTTGAGGGATCGTCGGAAATTTATTAACAATAGAAATATCATTCAAAAGCGGCGTATTTTTTTTTTAGATCCGTGACATGAGCTAAGAAAACTTGACATCCATTTTTTAATAAGCGAATAGCTTTATGGCTTGAGATGATAGTGATTGATTTTAATGGTTTGGTTGCTTGAATTAGCATAATAGGTTGGTTAGGAATATGAAAGCTAACAACCTTACGAAAATAATCAATTTTTGCATGATGAGTAGTTAACCAATCAATCCACAAATTACGTCAAATGCAAGTATTTTCAATGAAATAAGATCGACGGGTAATGTGTGGGTGCCGATTTGAACCAAACAAGACTTATAAGCGATTGGATGTAATGAAGGTTTCTCCCAATGGAGTTTCAACGATAAAAGTCGAGGTCCAATTTCTCGGAGTCAAATTTAAGCGTTGGCGCGGTGGGAGAAATAAAAGAATGGGTAGAACCGGTATCAAATAAGGTATATACTTATTAGAGTTTATGATAAGCTTACCGTGATGACCTCGTTCGGGTTCCTTGCTTTACGGGAGGTCACGACAAAGCGCTCTCCCTTGAACTACGGTTTTTGTCTTTTGCAGGATGACCTTTGATGCCTCCATCCCAATTTGGACTTGTCTTGATTGCACGACAAAATCGGGCGGTGACCTTCTCTTCCACAATTGTAACATGCTTTGGATGGCATCGCGCGATTTGGATGATGTGTCCCTCTCCTCCACATTTGAAGCATATGATAGGTGGTCGTTCTCCTTCCTTAACGAGTCTTGATCTTGACGTCTTTCCATCATTGTTGAATCTCTTCTTCTTGAAATGTCCATTCTTATTGTTTTGGCCATGATTACCACCAAAAGTGGTTACCATTTACGGCATGTTGATTCCCTCATGCTTATTGTCATAACTTGATGGTTATTATCACTTGGTATTATCATTTTGTCAATTTGCTCTCTTTTGGTTGGGTTGACTCATTATCGCGCTCCAATAAGCGAGCCCTATTAACAACATCTGAATACAAACCACGGTTTATGAGAGATAAGATATTGGCGTATCTCGGGTTTCAAACCTCTTAGAAACATTAGCGTCATTCTCTCCTCATTATCAACCAAATGAGATCTGCCAATCGGACAACTTCGGCAAACTTGGCCGTCTTTGCGACACGGTCATGTTGTTTTGCTCGACTTGATGAACTCTACCTCTTTCATGTATGATGAATACTTTCGGGAAAGTACTTGTCGTTGAAACAGTTCTTGGAACTTCTCCCAAGACATCTTGATCTGGCGGGTTGAGTCGCTTTCTGATTTCCACCGATGTCCTGCCTCTGCACATAACATGAAGGTGGCAAAGGAACCTTTTGCTCCTCGGAGCATCCCAAGACATCAAATATCTTGTTGATCTGCTTTATCCACGTCTCACCTTAAGTGGTTTTGGCTCTCAAAAAACTCGGTGGTCCCGGTTCCTTGAAGCGCTTAGCGGTGACCGTCAGAGAGTTGCCGGTGTTTCCACTGCATTTTGGATGAGGAGCCGCTCTTGCACGATGTTGCATGAATTGCATAAAGCCTCTGAACATTCCATCGTTCATCATCTGGTCCGTGTTTGTTTGTTTGCACGAGGATTATCGCCTTCTTCGATGCACATTATCACGATTATTGATCTGTGGAGACTCAGCGGTCTCTGTGCTCCATTGATGTTCTCAACATTCTCGGATGTCATTTTCAAATCTTGCCACAAAACAAGGGTTAATTAACATATCACATATTATCCTATATACTCGTGAGAGCCAATTAAATACCAAATAAACTTAGGTAGGTCATACTAGCGAAAAATTCCCGTCTCTCCCCTCTAGTTCTTGTCTCACATCTTAGCAGGGGATCATATCCTAAGCTTTGATACCAAGCTGTGGCCCCCCAAAATAGGTATACATCACCCATCTTGAGTCGCCAAATACATGGTACAAAATTCAAATACAACTTAATAATACGGTATGTAAGTGTAAAATATCGACGACAAAAGCGTAAAGCGAGAGTTTAATAAGAATATTGTCATCTAGACAATATCCACACTCAAAAGAGTCCTCTTTACATTTATTTTCACACTATTTAAAGAATAGTGAGGACTACTAAAACTATCATCTGGATAGTCACTCCAGTTCCCAGAGTAGTCCAAACTACGTTCTCATTTCTGAAGAAAACGGTGAAAGAAAGGGTGAGCTCAACTAGCCCGATGAAAAAATATTATGACTAAGATAATGCGAAATAAATTATCATTAGCCTTGACAATGTTAAGCGATAAAATATAACAAACATCAAGTTTAAGCTGCGGTGAAACAAGCAATCCATTAAAAAGAGTCAAGTAGAGAATAAAATCTACTATCTTTTATGATTTAAAAGGTTTTCATCACTTTTATCGTTTGAGACTCGACAATAAATAATCCACATCATCCACTTTCTGACGAGGATATTCATTAGTATCACAACCACAAATTATCCATGCACTACTGGCCGGATATTAGTGTATTCATCGATGGTCATGATCATGCCAACAAGCTGTCCATCGATGCATCTACGGGCCATGAGGACTTTTTCACATCATTTGTAACATTACGGTCATGATTACACAAATAATCCACAGTCATAATCATACCAAGTCCATCTATACACTTTCTGAGCCACAGATGACTTTCAACATAATATAAACATGAGGATGATGACAATGATATAAGAATTCAATAAAACAAGTTCAAAATTAATTTATCCGAGGAACTAATAACGTCCAAATTGTCGACATGATACTTCTTTGTAGAGTAAAACTCAAGAATGCTCAGAAGAATATTTCCATGAAAAGATACTGGATGAAGTGCAAATATCGAGGATATTCCACTGATTTCATGGAGTATAGAAGTCAAAACTTTAACCAACTGAGTATAATAAAGAATGGGATAACAAAAGAAATCACCAGGCATGCGATAGACCGCCTTGCAGACGGTTATTCAACGAATAATAAATAACGGAACGGGTCATGCGTAAGCGCACGAGCGGATATTCAACGAGAATAATAAATAATGGAACCGGTCATGCGTAAGCGCGCACGAGCGAGGATGTTCCAACGAATAATAAATAACGAAACCGGGTCATGCGTGCAGCATGCAAGCGGGATGTTCAACGAGAATAATAAAAATGGAATAACGAAGAATTTCACCATGTATGCGGTACTTGGCATGAGGCAGTTATTCAACATAATGATAAAGAATGGAATAACGAAAGAATTTCACCAAGTATAGGGTAGCCAGCGTATCTGAGTTATTCAACGAATAATAAAAAATGGAATAACGAAGTTCTCTTCATGAATAAGAAAGAAATAATACCCCTTACCCTTAGTAGGAAATTGGATCTGCAATATTGTAGTAATGTAACGAAGATTCTTCTTCTTTCTCTCTTATTCTCTCTATTCTTTCTCGCTCTAAAGCTTTAGTGAATTAAGTGAAAAATAATGAAGGAATGAGCTTATTTATAAGCTTGGTAGAGTAAAGGGTAAAATAGTCTTTTTCTTATAATTTATGACATCATCGCTTACATCATCGATCATATGACATCATTGCTTACATCATCGATCAAATGACATCATTGCTTACATCATCCTTCCGATGACATCATTGCTTACCTCATCGTTCCGATGACATCATCACCTTACATCATCGAATTCAAATTCAAATTGTTCTCTTCCACCTCATTTTACTTTTATACCATGAATTTACTATAATAATGTTACCATTCAAATTATAAAAAAAAATATACTATCATATAATCACATCATACTACTATAATATAATATTATAATAATATATTTAAATGAATTATTGATTTGATAATTTGAAATACTGTGTAATGACAATTATTGAATCAAAAATATCAACGTAGCAATTATTGAATCAATAAAATATTAAGCGATAATTCTTTATAACAATTATTGAGTAGTGCCTTCTTACGTAAGAATCAATAATTCAAAAATATTATGTGCAATCTGGTATCTATCTCTTTGTGCAACAACGCGTATTCTTGTATTTTAACCACGGGTATTCAACGATGTTAGCGGTAACTCTTAGCCGTTATTTTCATAAAAATATTTTTGTCATTTTCTAACTCAAATAATAATTCCGTTGTGGGGTCCACCAATGATTATTATCGTCGTCGAATATTCGAATATTCCCAAACAAAAAGAATATTCCCAAAGCCAAACGAATATTTTATAACAACTTTGCGTACTTTGCAAAATTTATAAATATTACCCTGACAACTATAACATTATATCAAATTCATTCCATAATATTTAAAAATAATATTTATAGAAAAATCATCTTTATTTAAAAAGTTGGGGTCTTAGCTAGTCCATATTATAGGGGATACTCTGGCAAAAATTTTTTGTTGGTCGGTTAGTTGTGAACATTTATAATATTAACGAGCCAATCATATGCTTACAAGTATGCTAAAGTTATATGCTTACTAGCTAGTATGCTCAAGTCATATGGTTACAAGTTTGTTTTGGTCATATGCATACAAGTATGCTTAAATGTTAATCATATGCTGCTTAAGTCATATGCTTACAAGTATGCTTAAATGTTAATCATATGCTTACAAGTATGCTCAAGTCATATGCTTACAAGTATGCTTAAATACTAATCATATGCTTACAAGTATATGCTCAAGTTATATGGTTACAAGTATGCTCAAGTTATATGCTTACAAGTATGCTTAAATGTTAATCATATGCTTACAAGTATGCTCAAGTCATATGCTTACAAGTATGCTTAAATGTTAATCATATGCTTACAAGTATGCTCAAGTCATATGTTAACCTTTATAATGTTGTCTGTAGTAGGTACAGTGGTATCATAGACCTCTATTCAGACCGTAGTTGGATGGCACGACGAAAGTCAAGTGCCCAGATAGAAGTTCAATTTGAATTTAAATTTGGTTGCCAAGTGTTTTTGAGTATCGTTATAGTCACCCAGAATGTATGAATGGTTAGTCGCAGATACGATGTCCATGTTTGAAGTGTAAGAATGTAAATTATATGGACAAAGACGTGGTAAACTATCATTTACTTGTTTCTGGGTTCATGAAAAATTACGAAGAATGTTGGTGGGCACATGGGCAGAAAAGAGATGGTGGCATCACATAAGTACACAATTCGGTCAGTAGTACTCATCATATGAATGAAATGGTTCATGATATTGCAGGGCCAGATTTTTATTGGGAACAAGGCAGAGGGCAACCTATGAATTCTGATGCCAAAGACTTCTTTAAGTTGTTCGACTAGAGTAGCGAGCCATTATGGCATGGTTGCACCAAACACACTACATTGTCTGCAGTGGCAACATTACTTAACATCAAGGCTGATCACAACATGAGCCATGAGTGTTTTGAGTCGCTCTTGAAAGCCATTAAGAGTATGTTACCTGATGGTGAGAAATTACCTGGTAACTATTACTTTTATAAGAAAATGGTGAAGAAGTTGGGTCTTGGATACTAAAAGATCGATGCATGTCCCAACGATTGCATGTTATTTTATAAGGAAAATGAACATATGACAAGGTGCACATTTTGCAGTCATGATCGGTTTAAGCCTAATAAAGAGGGTGTGAATACAAAAAAATCATGAGTGCACATGGGTTAAGTCTCTGAAACTACTAGATGGATATACGTCAAACATTGCATGGTGTGTTACGGGTGGGAAATTACAAGGGATGAAGAGTCATGATTCAATACTTGTGTCAGATGACATTGATACTGAGGAGGAAGAGTTATTGACTGAATCTGACACTGAATCTGAAGTAGATAATGGTTATGAATCTGCAATACGTATACAAGATGATTCTGAATCAGACATTGACACTTGAACAAATGAAATGTATGTTTAGCATTACATGTTTTTTATATCATTGTCATGTTTATGTACTTAACTATTTAAATGCAATTTTCTGTCATTATTGTCATTTTATATTCATATATATACATGTAATCAAATATAACTCATACCAACATCTTTATATCACTGTCATGTTTATGTACTTTACTATTTAAATGCAATTTCCTGTCATTATTGTCATTTTATATTCATATATACATGTAATCAAATATAACTCATAATAACATCTTGAAATTTGTAATATATATATATATAGATGGCTTCTGAAGTAGCGCAGAAAAAGCGCAGCTTGGGTAGGGGGCCTAATCATGTCCCCAAGGCCCCTACTAATCCGGATGATCAGATTCGTCCTCCTCCAAGTAGCACGTACGTCCCACATCATTTATATATAAGCATTTTAGATTCTATTTATACAAGATATATAGAACTTAGATCTAAATTGCTTTAATATATCTACTTATCGTTGATGTAAATTGTTGTATATTATAGTATTTTTCATATAATAAGATCGTCAAGTGCATATCACAGCTGTGCTTACAGAATTGGCCTACACCTGTGATTACGTGGGCGAGCACACCTATCGCCCACAAGGATGCAGTTTGGGTTGAATTTCAAGTATGTTTTTTTAATTATGACAGATAATATTATATTCTAAGGATAATTGTTTAGTAGTGTTGGATTATATGTTAAAAGTACCATTTTAATATTATTATTGTTGTTTTATTTGCAGAAAAGATATAGATGGGAGGATGCGCAGGCTTTAGTGATACAGACATTATTCTGGTAGAAGTGCGCTATTTGTACCAAAGATAATTTGAACAAAGAACGACAAAAAGCCCTTCACAATGCATCGATCGACCATCTAGGCCAGGGAGAGGATTACATGCACGAGCATAGCCCCTGGTGGTGCACCCAGTCCATATGGGCTAAGATGTGTGCCCAATGGAGAGCTAAGAGCTGGGTG
Source organism: Panax ginseng (assembly GCA_020205605.1). Taxonomy (NCBI): domain Eukaryota; kingdom Viridiplantae; phylum Streptophyta; class Magnoliopsida; order Apiales; family Araliaceae; genus Panax; species Panax ginseng. The sequence goes on from CM035133.1 coordinate 144,706,592, forward strand.
AATAGACGAAAGACTGCTGCCACCAACAGATCCTCGGGTGTACCCGATGGTAAAAAGGCTAAAGGAACATATAAGGGTGGCAGTATTTCACAGTTGTAACATATCACTGCCAGGGTACGTATTTACAAGTTTTAATATGTTTACAATCATGAATTATAGAATATATATCACATTTTTAATTAGTAATATTGGAATATTTTTTATATAGGAGTCTCAGTCTCAAGGTTAGCCTATCCATTGTCTGGATGTGTACGTGGCCACCCGTGATGGTCTGCCTGATGCTATCCAGATAGCGGTAATAAGTCTTAACAACTTAATCTTGTTTATCAATGCTTACAGAATTTATTTTTAACTATTTCATTGTTAACATGATGACATGATACTTATAAGCGTTTATTGAATGAGCGCTATCTTGAAGACACTTCACGTCCGCCAATTGATCAAGAGTTATGGGAGAAGGCGTCTGTTGTGAAGAAGAACTACATTAAAGGTCAAGGAAAACGACGACGCCTATCCTTGATTGGCTCGAGTAATTCTCTTACCCAGTCTTCCATAGTCATCGATTCATCCAAATTGCTCATACTCCCTGCCGATGTGTGAGAGCTATATGTCGCATTCGCGATCTTCTCAAGGTACTGGGCGGGCATCTGGTGGCTTTGAGTCCTGATGAGTTAGCTGATGCAGTGGCGGCAGCAGCAGCAGCACAACATAAGGAGGGCGACGAGGTAAGCAATTTGTTGTATATTGTCATAATATATACAAGTATCAACATAGTTACTATATTTGTAACTTATTTTATTATTTTGTTAATTACAAGGTGATCAAGGAGAAGCTACTTAAGACAATGATGTTTGACGACTGATTTAGTGTTGTTTTGTAGTTATTTGATAAGCTTGTACTTTTATATTCATTCTTTGGATGTTTGTTTGTTACTTAAACATTAGATTTATGGTTATTTATTCAATTCATATTGGTTTTTAAAAGTTTATATAGTTTATATACTATTTTGGTGTATGTGTCGGCATATATATGGACAATGGATGTTTATATTGTTGTGCACATTGTTGATATTGTTGTGTATGTGTGTTGGGATAAAGCAGGTACAAAACAGGTACAGTTTTTTGGGAATTCTGCAAAACATGAAAAAGTTGGTTTTAAATTTTTTTAACATCAGCGACCGCATGCGGTCGCTGATAAGTATTAGCGACTGAAAATCATTTGAAGGTATCAGCGATCGCGTGCGGTCGCTGATAGTGGTCATTGACACGTGAACCACGTCAAACTTTGCCTCGAACCATCGCTGAATCGACAGCGGCGAATTGATTAAGCTAATATCGATCGATAATGATCGTCGATTCGCTAATAGTGGTCGTTGATGTGCATTCTAGAGACCAGATTTTATCGGCGCTTATCGGCGACCGATCGCATCGGTCATTGATAAGGATCTACTGACGCATGCGATCGCGTCACGATAATGATTCTTGCGAGATAGGCCTTTTTCTTGTAGTGCCAACACAAAAATTAAATCCCACCGTTAATGTTTAATCACAACTCAAATTCAAGTTCAACCCCTCGTTCCTTCTTCCTTGCTCCCGATTAATTCCTAACTCTCCTTTCTCTCCAAATCCCTTCATTTTCAATCCACCCCCAATATTTTCCTTTCAGATTTTATGGTTGTTGGTCAGTAATTTTAAGCAACAATGCTGCTGATTCTTTTCTCACTTCTTTTCATTCTCTTTCCTCTTCCTCCTACTTTGTCTTTAAACTAAGATGGTCTCTACCTGCAACGAGTCAAGCTTGGATTCGATGACCTAGATAGAGTTTTGTCGAACTAAAACAACCGAGATGATTCATGGCCATGGAGCTTGATACACATAACATACCTAGAACAATGCAAGCAGATGAAATTCATGCTACTGAATTTGATGGTATGGATCAGACTCAACAAGCCCGGGACAATGAAGCTCAAGACAAAACAAATAAACATGATGAACTTATGGAACAAGAGATTGCAAACCAAGTGGACATGGAAGAAACAAAAATAGAAGACCTGTATACACTAAACAAGCTTAGGAGGTCTAGGAGGGAAATTAGAAAACCCACATGGATGAAAGGATATGTCAAGGGCAAAAAGGGTAACATATAATGTAGTAGGATTTTTGTTAGAAAAGACAGTTGGGCTGTTGTACGAAATGACCAATCAAAATGAGGATTTGTTACATAGAATTCTGTACCCAATAGTGTATATATATGCACTCTCATGTAATCAGAATATGCATTGAAATATATCAAAAACTTTCCTCATTGTTATATTTTTCTCTGTTCTCTTAAGTCTATGTTATAGACTGTAAATCACAGCAACATTTGGTGCTTTCATTGAAAGCCATCATGGTTGAAAATAATATAGTGCAGTTATTGGAACAGTTTAACCAACAGTTCTCTAATTTTGCTCAAACTTTCACTCAATAGTTTCAACAAACTATGACTGCAGTGATGCAAGAACAATTGCAGAACTAGAGACAACCAGCAAATCTCAACGAGCGTAATCTCAAAAAACATGAACCCATGGGCAATATGGAGGCACATCCTGCTCATAGACGACCAAATGATACCTATCGGAAAGCTAGAGTGGATTTTCCCAGGTTTGAGGGTGGAGATCCGACTGAATGGTTGTATAAGGTTCAAAAATACTTTGATTACCATAAGATTTTTGAGGATAACAAGCTGTCTCTAGTTGTTCTTCATCTGGATGGAGCAGCTTCAACTTGGTTTCAATGGATGGAAACTAATCATCTGGTAAGATCTTGGACTAAATTTATTTTACAGTTACATATTAGGTTTGGTCCATCTTCTTATTAAGACCCAAATACCCAGCTTACCAAGTTAAGACAAACGGGTACTGTGTCTGAATATGAAACCAAATTTCAACAAATTTCTAACAAAATTTGTGGGTAACTAGAGTCTTTTCTTAAAGGATGTTATGTAGGTGGATTTCGGGGAGATATCCAATGTGAGGTAATAGGAGCACAACCCTATAATCTACAACATGTTATTGGATTATCCAAGCTGTGTGAAGGGAAGTTTGGGGCTGGTAAGTCTCAAACTTTTCAACCTAGAAGTACTAGTACTGTTTCTATGATAGGGGCTAAGACTCAACATAACCCTGCTATAAAAAATGCTATTGTACCCTATGGAACACCCATGACTACTAAAAAAAGGCTTCAATTTCACTTTGAGCCTTTATCACAGATTGCCTATCAAGAAACCTACCTATGCTAAGAGGCAAACCAAATTGGAAAAAGGGCAGTGTTTTAATTGTGAAGAGGCCTGGCACAAAGGACACAAATGTAAGGGTCAAATGTCACTTTTACTATTGGAAGGGTTGGTACTTGATGACAATGAAGGTATTGGAATTGATAACAGTGATGTAGTGGAAACTGAGGAAGTAGAAACTAACCAAAATTTTAAGGTAGGAAATCTGTATGCATTGAATTGATAGGCTCACTTAATACTAGATGTTTAAGGATGATGGGACTTATTGGAGAAAAAACCTTACAACTGCTGATAGATGGAGAGAGTAGTCACAATTTTATTTAAACCAGAGTTGCTTATTACTTGGGCCTTGACCTCATACCATCTCCATAATTTTCTGTCATAGTGGGAAATGGGGACAACCTTAAGTGTGTGGGGGCAGTGCACTAAGGTTCCTTTTAAAATTCAAGGGAACAAATTCACAGCTGATTTCTATGTGATAGACCTTAATGGGGCAGATCTGATATTGGGAGTAGCTTGGAAGGAAGCTTTTGGGGAATTAAAGATTAATTATCAACAAGCTTACATAAAGTTTTGTCATGAAGGTCAAGAAGTCTGTTTACAAGGAGAGAAGGCTGCTCCTAATTCTATTGCAGCAAATCACCTACATTAGTTATTCAAAAAAAGAAATAGCTCAGTGCTATCTGTTGCATCTTATACAACCATCCTCAGACACCAAAACTGCTTCAGACCCTGTTTCTATTACCCACACTTCCGGTCTGCATTCCCTACAAACTATATTACATCCTATACCCATCATTGCCAATTTACTAGACCAGTTTCAAGAAGTATTTAAAGATCCTGACAAACTACCACCCACCAGAGTTTTTAACCACCATATACCTACACAAAAAAATTCCTAACCTATTAATGTAAGGCCTTACAGATTCCTCATTTTTAGAAAGCTGAGATTGAACAACAAATACAAGGAATACTGCAAGCTGGATTGATCAGGCCTAGTCAAAGGTCCTACATTTCACCTGTTCTTCTTATCAAAAAAAAAGATGGGACTTGGAGGTTGTGTGTGGACTACAGGGCTTTAAATACAATCACATTGAAGGATAGGTTTCCTATACCTATTGTAGATGAACTGCTAGATGAATTACAAGGAGCAAGATACTATTCTAAAATTGATCTCAGATCTGGGTATCATCAAATTAGAATGACCGTAGGAGATGTGCATAAGACTTCTTTCAGAACTCACAGTGGACATTATGAGTTCTTGGTTATGCCTTTTGGCTTAACCAATGCCCCTTCCACTTTTCAAGCAACCATGAACACTGTATTTGAGGAGTATTTGAGGAAGTTTGTTATTATATTCTTTGACAACATCTTAGTCTACAGTCCAGATTTGGAATCTCATGTGCAGAATTTAGCAGTCGTGTTAGAGTGTCTCCAAGTAAACTCACTCTATGCTAAGATATCCAAATGTCATTTTGTTGTCACCAACATTAAGTATTTGGGCCACATCATCAACCCTCAAGGTGTCCAACCATATTAGACAAAAATAGAGGCAATGTTATCATGGCCAAAACCCATCAATGTGAAGCAGCTAAAAGGGTTTTTGGGTTTAACTGGGTATTAGAAAAAGTTTGTAAAATGATATGCAGCCATAGCAAGCCCTCTCACAGATTTACTCAAACATGAAGCATTTAAGTGGACTGAGAAATCTGAAGAAGCATTTCTACAACTAAAGCATGCCCTCACCACTACTCCTGTGTTAGCTCTACCAGATTTTTCTAAGCCTTTCACCCTAGAGACTGATGCTTCATCTTTTGCTATAGGTGCAGTCATTTCTCAAGATGGGCATCCAATTGCTTATTTCAGTAAAAAGTTGTGCCCAAGGATGCAAATATCCTCTACCTGTATCAGAGAACTCTTTGCAATTACTTCTGCTATGGCTAAGTGGAGATACTACCTGTTGGGAGCTAAATTCTATATATATACTGATCAACAAAGTTTGAAAGGACTTATGCAGCAGGTGATTCAGACTCCAGAACAGCAGTATTACCTCACCAAGCTGTTGGGCTACACTTATGAGATTAATTATAAGCCAGGCAAAAACAATGTGGCAGCAGATGCATTGTCTAGACATCCTACACTGATGTCACTTACTTCCCCAACACTTTTGATTCTGGAAGACATTAAGAAGGAACAATCCTTAGCCTCTGAATTGCAAGGCAATAAGGTTGAAAATCCTTGGCAAGTTAGAAATGGGATTTATCTATATAAAGAAAAGATATATATTATAGTGCATTAATTCTCAATTAAAAAATTCTCTGTTGAAGGAGTTTCACAATTCTCCAGAAGGGGGACATGGGGGAGTACACAAGACCTTTATGAGGTTATCTACTAGCTTCTATTGGGATCATATGAAGAAGGAGGTCATGAAATTTGTAAAAAATTGCACAATCTGTCAGCAAACTAAGTTCATTAATGTCAACCCCTATGGTCTGTTGCAGTCTTTGGAAATTCTTAAACAGATATGGGAAGATATCAGTATGGATTTCATCATTCACTTACCACCATCTCAAAGGTACACATGTATTTTTGTAGTGTTGGACAGACTGTCTAAAGCTGCACATTTTGGTCCTCTACCAACTAGTTATACAACTTCAAAGGTGGCCTTACTTTTCTGGGATATGATAGGCAAACACTATGGACTTCCAAAATCCATAGCGAGTGACATGGATACCATATTCCTGTCCAAATTCTGGACAGAATTGTTCAAATTACAAGGAACAACACTTGGAATGTCCTCCTCCTATCATCCATAAACTGATGGACAATCAAAAGTGGTGAATAGGTATTTGGAACAATATCTAAGGTTCTTTATTGATGATGAACCCCATCTATGGCATAAGTTTTTGGGTCTAGCTGAATGCAGTTATAACACTTCATACCATACTGTAATTAAACAAACTCCCTATGAGTTAGTCTATGGGAAGAAGCCTCCAGCTCTTGCACAATACTTACCTAGTACTACTCAAGTGGAAGCTGTGGAAACTACTCTTCAAACCAGGGATGACAAGCTCAAAATCCTATAGAAAACTTTACAATCTGCACAGTTGAAGATGAAAACCCAAGTTGATAAACATAGAACCAACTTCTCTTTTAGTATAGGAGATCTAGTGCTAGTCAAGCTTCAACCCTATAGACAACATAATCTATATTATCGACCCTCACAAAAACTCAGTAGGAGGTATTATGGTCCATATTCAGTTATTCAAAAAATAAGGTCTGTTGCATACGAACTGAACCTTCCAGAAGGGTAAAAATTTCACCCAGTCTTTCACATCTCTCTCCTCAAGAAATTTCATGGGGAAAGTCGTCCTACACCATCTGCTACCTTACAAACTCAGACTTGGAACAATCATCCTTTAGTAGTACCACTGGCCATCCTAGAAACTAGACAGAAGCTTGTTGGCAACCATTGGGAATCTCAGGTTCTGGTTCAATGGGAAGGATTGCCTCTAGAGGAAGCCACTTGGTTATCTGTTACTCAATTCAAGAATGCCAATCCTAATGTCCACCTTTAGGACAAGGTGTCTCTTGAAGGGGTGAGTATTGATACACTTAACATGCCTAGAACAATGCAAGCAGATGAAATTCATGTTGCTGAATTTGATGGTATAGATTAGACTCAACAAGCTCAGGACAATGAAGCTCAAGACATGACAGATGACCATGATGAACTTATGGAACAAGAGATTGCAGACCAAGTGGACATGGAAGAAACATAAATAGAAGACATGTATACATTAAACAAGCTTAGGAGGTCTAGGAGGGAAATTAGAGAGTCTACATGGATGAAAGGATATGTCAAAGGCAAAAAGGGTAACATATAATGTAGTAGGATTTCTGTTAGAAAAGACAGTTGGGTTGTTGTACGAAATGACCAATCAAAATGAGGATTTGTTACATAGAATTCTGTATCCAAGAGTGTATATATATGCACTCTCATGTAATCAGAATATGCATTGAAATATATCAAAAACTTTTCTCATTGTTATCTTTTTCTCTGTTCTCTTAAGTATATGATGTAGACTGTAAATCACAGCAACAGAGCTGGTACAGAATCACCTATGACCAGGTGACTCGTTCTGTTAACTCAGTCGACATTTTCAACGCCAATATTGCTGAACCCTTCCTGTCTCTTCTATGTCGGCTCCGAAATCTAAGATGTCATTGCAAAAATGGGACGGGGATGGAAAGGGGGAAGGAGCCTGGTTTCCAGTTCTAGATGGAGATTCATTGTGTTTTTTTTTTTCATTTTAATCTTGTTAATATTTATTGATTGTAGTTGTTATTATTTTTATTACTACTTTATTAGGACTATCATTGAAGTGAATTATTGTATTTGAGTTGATAAATTTGATTATTTATTTTATTTTTGGTTAGTTAGTTTGCTAATAACTTTATTTGATTTAATTAGTTTAATTAAGTAATTTATTTAACATAGTTTGTTTTTGTTAATTATTTATTTAGATTACTTAGTATGTTAATTATTTTATTTTATTTAATTATTGAGTTAATTACTTTACTTGGTTAGTTAAGAATAATTATGAATTTTTATACACCTTTAATATATAATCATTTTTTTCTTCTATGTATTTTTATTGTTTTAATAAGTCAATTACTATATTTAAATATTAAATTATGATATGTGGCCATTTACTAGCAAAAAAAATTAATTGAAAATAATAAAAAGGTCTATCTTGATTATTTAGCGGTACTTTAGGTAGCAGAATGGACACGTTTAAATGTCAAGATACGAATAATAAAAGGGAGGATCTTTCAGGATTGAATATGCAAATAACTCTTAATTCTTTGGAGGCTGTGAGTGTTCTTCCTAGTCCTCTTATATTTTAAAAAAATCCTCACAATGAAACATGCTACAACCCGAGGTGGCATATGAGATGACAACGAGACATGCAGAACAATTGAATTACAGGAATTCATTCGGCAAAACCTTTGAAGAACACAAGGTAGGATAATCCTGCAGAACAATTGAATTGTATTAAATAAATTTGGATAATAATAAATTAGTTCAAAATATGCCAAGCATGAAGCACCCTAGTTAGACAATAATAGCAAAATTACTTAAAACCCAATAAGTTTATGAAAGAAAAACCCAAATTAGCCAATCTTTCCCATGTGTGTTTGGACTTTAAATGGCATACATAATAGGCTATGAGTACTGTCTTTGATTTGTGCCTTTTGTTATCAATAGGCTAGAGCTGTCTTGGCAAACTCTCCTGTTTATTTATTTTTTTCTTAGGCAGATAATGTTGCATTTTAAAGTATTAAATGTGGTTAGAATAATTATAAAAATATTGTTAAATGTATATTTATTCTTACAATAGCATATTTTTGTTGTGAAAATATTAAAATGAAAAATTAAAGAAAAACATATTCTTAAAATTTATAAATTTTACAAATTAAATTATTTTTTTACGAAATCTGAGAGAGTAACATTTTGTAAGTGTTAACGCCAGGATCTTTCTCCACGTCCCAATCACGTAAGACGTCCTGATCCTGCACAGTAAACACAGTCAACACCGAAAGCTTGACGACGGTTCCGTCGGGGGATAGCTCAGGCGTGAGAATTAGTACGTGTTCACAAGGTTAACAATGGAGGAATGTATGGTCTAGTGTATTGAGAGAGATAATAATTCTCAGTTGTGTGAATGTGTATATATGAATGAAACGTACCTCCTTGTGAAGACTTACTCACTAAGAAATAATATCCTTGCTTGGATTATCGTGCCGCCCACTATCACCTGACATATCCCCCTGACCTGATGGGTTCGACCGACTGCATGGAGTTCATCCACTGCTCTTGGCCACTGTTTGCACCGCCGGCCGACTATAATCCCATCCACATTAATGCATGACAAATATCTTGGTCAACTGTCATACTATATCATCATTACAAGTCAAAGTAATAGATATTAAATGACCCAATGGGTTAATCCAACGAACCAAATTCTTTATCCCAATAGGATTAAATAAAGTTGACACAATAAATGGGCTCAAAGAGTCCCATGGCTTAATTATAAAAGCCCAACAGATTAAACTGATAAATGGGCCCAATATACCCGGCCCAAAATAGGAGAAATATCATGACCCAACATTACCCCCTAGTTTTTTAGTTAAACAAGATGTTTAATGGAAAACTATATATGATTCATGATATTTAGAATTTAATAAAGGCCCAAGGATAGGAAATAAGTGAATCATACCCACTTTTAACATACGAAGTGGAATAAGGGAGGGCTGGATAGTGGATACCCAGAGCAATAAGCCCAATCTGATAAAGGATTTGAATTTGAACAGGATGGGCCAATAAGATAGAAATCCAACAGTCAGGCCCAATCTGATAAGATATTCAAAGGTCATCCAAACGCATTCCACTTTAATTCTCATTATTACTGACATTAAATGCGCCGGCCTCGCTCCACGTGTAACCGTCAGTATAAAAGATAAACCTCACCAAATTTGACGGCGGTTTACCTCATCGATTTGAAATTGAACCTTTGAGCTTTCTTCCTCTCTCGTAAAAACCTCTCTTTAGCTTTCGCAAACTCAATAATGGTGAATCCAAGCCAAACCCCTTCAAGTTCTTCTCGTTCAAACCCTAACCAAGAGGGTTCAAGTGCCAATCCACCATCTCCAACTGATTTCTTCAAAGATGGGGAACAATTTCCTCAAGCTAACATCGCCTCCACCGTCTCTGAATCTAAACTGCGAGCTCTCCGGATTCGATACCATGTTCCGGATAACTTTGCTATGAGGGCTCCAGCCGCTGAGGAGCGAATGTACCAAATGACTGAGACAACTGGTGGTCGCTATGCCGACTACTCTCTGAAAAAGGGATTCACTTACCCTCTACGCCTTCATAGTTACCCTCCTAGGGTTTATTGGAGTAGGCTTCGCACAACTGGTGCCCAACTCCTATATCCATATACTGGCGTTCATCGCCTTCTGCCATGAATTAGGGGTTACCCCCTCTGTTGATCTCTTCTTCACCCTCTTCTCGGCTGGCAGATCCCGAGAACGAGGGTTCAAAATGCTGAGCAAACAGTCCCCACGCCCAAACTCAAAATTCGAGAAGAGGCCCCGATGAGCACCCCTCGAAAGCAACAAAGGATGGCACGAGAAATGGTTCTTAAATCATCGGTCCGGAATCTCCTCCTTCCCGATTGGACCATTTCGAGCGTATCTCTGTGACTTGGTAACATTCCCGGGAGCGTGTGAGGGAGATGGGTGACTTCATGAATAGGATCCTCCTCAAGTGGAGCTTCACTCTCTCGACCAAGCAAGCATGGTTGTATGACCACCATAAACGAGTCTCGGACCATTCTGTGATATAATTTTTGAAATGTTTATGTGGTACAGATTTTAACTTGTGATTATTTGCGTTGTCTTTGATCAAACCAACTTCCTAAGTAAAAGACTTGGAAGATTTCTTGGCGGGGAGGATTATCGATGCAAATGAAGAACTCCCTAACGAGGAGCCTTCCCGAACTGAACCCCCTGCCCCCGAACCAACAACAACCCCTCTTCGGGATGATGACCCTCAAGCTGACAATCCTATCATCCCCGAAGAGGTCCTCCGACCTCGTCGAAGGAAGAAGGCCGCCAAAAGGGCCAGGACTCTTCGCGAGATAAATCCTGAAAGCGACGAGGAGGTACTACCTGAGGTAAACCCACAACCAATTCCTTCAACTGAACCCACAACAACCTCTCGAACCAACCCCACCAACTTCAAACCAACCCCAAAAAGAGAGTCTCCTTGACATTCCTCCACACGATTGGGCGAAAGTCCTTCGTGCTAAAAAATTAAGAAGCAAAATAATTCCTCTTACCGCCGACGAACTCCACGTCCCCCCTCCTTCAACAACCAATCCTTTAAATGAAACCCCAACACCTAACGCTGAGCAGGTCGAAGCCGACCCTTCTCCGTCTCCGAAAGAAAATAAATTTCTTGGACGGTCCAAATTTTGTTCGACTTCAAACCTTCTTCAACTCCCAAGCCAATGCCACTCAATCACCTTCTAGAGGCAATGCATGTCGATCCTTCACCGGTTCATGATCGCCACTATGCCTCCTCCTCAAGGACCAATGACCTCCAGATTCCAAAGATGACGCCATGGGTCCACCGACTATGTGGCCTCGGTTCAACGCCAATTTCCCTTTCAACTGTTTGAGGCCTTCGTTCATGAGGACCGATGACCATCGGTTCGAGAACAGCTTCAAATGGGGACTTTCAAAAAGGCATGAGCTACTTGGCTAAGGTAAATGACTCTTCTCTTCCTTTGCTTACTTATTTTCATACTCATACATCCGAAGGCGATTGAATAACACCGAACATGTACAGTAAATGTCAGATTCTATTCGGACGTCTGCATCCCGGATCTCTCAAAGTCAATCCGAGGAGGAAGCGCCAAGAAGAAAATTCCCTCCCGAAATCTGCCTGCGGCTCGGAAAGGACTCACCGTGAAGGCCTTCTTCATACTAACGAAAGTCTTCGAAAAGAGTTGGCCCAAGCTAAGGGAGAAGTGAAGGCCTCAAGGAAGAACTAAAGTCGACTAAGGCTCAAGATGTCTTTGAAATTGTCAACATGAATGTCGACTTAGTTCGGAGGAGGAACGAGGATGAATAAGATCAAGGAGTTGAAGTCCAACACCAAAATCTTGACCAAGACGATCCGTAAGATGGAGCAGGATGAAAAGCTTCAACTAAATATACGGCAGCAGCTCGAGCAAGAGATCCGAGAACTCAAGGCTCTTCGGGACCTTGGGCCTCCTTTAACTGATGCTCTTCGCAAAGAAATTTGTGAAGAGTATAGGAACTCGGACGAAATAAACGGAGAAATCATGAGGATTCACAAAGAAAGCTACGAGCTCTGCCGAAGTCTTGGCAAGGAAAGGTTGATCAAGGCTAACTTAGATCCTTACTGCCGGACTCTTTGATGATGATGATGGCGTTGAAGCACCGACTTATGGATTGTCTTCGGTCTTATTATGAATATTTGTAAAAATTTTATGTTATTTCCTTATTTGTAAATGAACTTAAATATTAATGAGAAATGATTTCCTTCCTTATGACTTTAGTGCACTTTTTATTTTATGTCAATACTTCAATATGAATTTATATGGACAAGTGTACAAAAAACCCCTTCGAGGATTTAACTTCAAATGATTAAGCATGTCATATAACAGATGAGATAAGTTTTAAAGAACGAGGCATTCCGAACTCAACACTTAGAAAAGACTCAGGTAATAAAGTAAAGAGATACTTATCAAGTTACCGAAGTGCGAGATCGGTCATTTGTTTACCACTTGGGGTGAAACAATTATATGAAAACCAAGATATAAGGATCAAGATATAAGGACCAAGATATAAGGACCAAGATATAAGGACCAGGATATAAGGACCAGTTGTGACCATTGATTTACCACCCTGGTAAAATCAATATAGGATCCTTCGTCTACCACTCGGGGTAGAACGACAAATGGGCTGCCATCGAATAGCAAAGAAGTCCTACCATTCCTCCTTACACCATAGTGACCATAGGACAAAATAGGACCAGGGACTAATAGTGACCATTGATTTACCACCTGGTAAAATCAATATAGATCCTTCGCTCACCACTTCTGGGTAGAATCGACAAATGGGTCGCCATCGAATGGCCGTGAAGTCCTACCATTCCTCCTTACACCATAGTGACCATAGGACAAAATAGGACCAGGGACCAATAAGTGACCATTGATTTACCACCTGGTAAAATCAATATAGGATCCTTCGCTCACCACTGGGGTAGAACGACAAATGGGTTTTGCCATCGAATGGCCCAAAGAAGTCCTACCATTCCTCCTTACACCATAGTGACCATAGGACAAAATAGGACCAAGACCAATAGTGAAAAAGTGTCTTTTATTGATAATGAACAATAATATACGGACTTAGATGAATTAACTTGATCTTTATTGAAAGTATTTCCTAAGCTTTGCCAAATGATGTGCTGTGTGTTTTGATTTCTAACCATCTAATGCCCTTAACCTAAAGTGCCTGGTTTGGATACTTGATCACCTCATATGCTCCTTCCCGGTTTGGCATTAACTTTCCGTGTTTTGAGGTGTAGAAGCTTGGCTTACTCTCGAGGACGAAGTCTCCTACTTGAATCTGCAAGCTTGACTCCTTTGTTATAATGCTTAGCTACTCTTCGTTGATAAGCGTACCAATTTAAGTAGAAACAACCTCTCTAACTTCTTCTAGCAGATCCAAATTGGCCTTGATCCTTCGTCATTGTATATATTTCTTTGTATTGACCGACCAAGACTTGGAGATCCGATTTCGACGAGACTAAGGCATCGATTACCATAGGCCGATCGAAAGGGTGAATCCCAATGGTAGTCCTTGGTGTAGTCCTAATAAGCCCACAACACGCCGAAAGCGACTCCTCCGCCATCTTCCTTTAGCTTCATCTAGTCTGCGCTTGATCCTGCTTCAGTGACGTCACATTGGTCACCTCAACTTGCCATTTGACCGTGGATGAGCCACCAAGTCTTCTTATCTTTCAATCCCCAACTCCTTTAAAAATGCTTCAAATTTTGATCCCATTTAACTCACGTCCGTTGTCCGATATTAATACTCTAGGGATCCCGGAGCGAAACACTACGGACTCTTTTATGAACTTCAAACATTCTTGCTCCGTAATTAACCGAAGTGGCTTCGCCTCTACCCACTTGGTCATGTAATCAATAGCAACTATGACAAAGCTAACCTGACCTTTAGCTTTAGGCAATGGACCCAATATATCTACCCCCTAGACAGCCGAAGGGTATAGGAGATAAAATCGAGTATAGCTCTTCCTATGGTCGATAATGGATCGAATTTATTGAGTTGGCACTTTTCACATTTTTTGACATACTCTGTAGCTTCCTTGAAAATTATAGGCCAATAGTATCCTTGTCGAAGTACTTTGTAAGCCAAAGATTTAGCAGCCATATGATCACCGCAAATGCCCTCGTGAACTTCCCAAAGAGCATATTCCGCCTCGGATGGGACCAGCACTTCAAACAATGGTGAAGAAAAGGCCAATCGATAAAGATCCCCATCAATAAGAACAAAGTTGGCGCTCTTGTATTTGATCTTCTTTGCTAACATCTGATCCGAAGGAAGGACGCCATCTGCCAAATACTCGATGTAGGGGTCATCCAAAGTGAGCTAGATCGCTTCGATACACATCACTACTTCATCTTTGAACACTTACTACTACATTGCGTAACTTCCAAGTAAATTGATCCGTTAAAACATCTCGCATCCGTAGTAGCCAATTTCGACAATGCATCGGCGATAGAATTGTCATTACGCTCTATGCCCTGAAATTGCATGCGAAGTGAAATACTGAAGTCGGTCCTTTAACTCCGCCAAATACTTGATCATCCGATTTCCACGAGCTTCATAGTCCCCTGATAGCTGCTTGACAACCAACTGAGAGTCACTGTAGATAATAAGGTTCCGGACCTCTAGACTCTTTGCCAATCGAACACCCGCTAGCACTGCTTCATACTCGGCTTCGTTGTTTGTCGCTTTAAATCCAAATCTGATGGCCTGTTGAACTTTGAACCCGTCCGGACTTGTCAAGATAATTCACGCCCCCTACCAATTAGGGGTAGAGGAACCATCTGCATATAGAGTCCAAACATTCGCTCTGTTGCAGAATTGCAATCTGCCGACGGACGATTCAAACTTCCCAGAACTTCGGCATCTCTTCGGTGAACGAACATTCTACTATGAAATCGGCCAAAGCTTGGCCTTTGATAGCGGTTCGTGGATGGTATTCGATGAAAATCGCGTGACAACTCCATTGTCCACGCCGCTAACCTTCCCGAAACTTCGGCTTGCCCATCACCTTCTTCAATGGCTAATCCGTAGTGTAACTGACAGGGAGCCGACCTTGAAAATATCAAGAAGCTTCCTACTAGCAATTATCAAAGCGAAGGCAAATTTCTCAACATTTGGATACCGGTTTCAAATCTCTCGCAGGACGTGGTAATAATAATAGACCGGATCTTGTCTTCCATCGATCTCCCGAACCAAAGATCGCCCAACCGCTAACGAACTTGCTTGCCAGACATCTGAGATATAAGGTCTCTCTTGGAATGGATTTCACCAATAAAGGAGCCAAAGAAAGATACGCCTTTATGCTCCGGAAGGCGTCTTCACACTCTAAAGTCCACTGGAACGTCTTTCGCATTCTTGACCCTTTCAATGTATCAAAGAAAGGAAGACACCTCTCTGCAGATTTGGCGATTTAACCTCCTTAACGCCGCATCCTCGCCAATTGACGTTGGACGTCTTTGAATGATCGAGAGTCTTCATGTCAAGAATGGCTTTGAATCTTCTCTCGGATTGGCCTCGATACCCTTTTGACTAACAAGATAACCCGAAACTTCCTCGCACCGAGGCCGAAAGTGCACTTGGCCGGATTAAGCCTTAGTTAACGATGACGGACAGTCTGAAAGCATTCCTCTAGATCGTCCAAATGACTCTGAACGTGCATGCTTTGCACGATCATGTCATCAACGTATACCTCCATGTTCCTTCCCAGCTGCCTATCGAAGATGAAGTTCATCATTCTCTGGTAAGTGGCTCCGGCATTTTATAAGGCCAAAAGTCATCTTCTTGTAGGCGACAATCGAATCTGTGTAATAAATGCGATCTTTGGGATGTCCTCTTTACACATGGATATTTGGTGATAACTCGAAAAAGCATCCATAAAGCTTAGTAATGCATACCCCGGAGTGGCATCGATAAGTCGATCAATATGGGGTAGAGGATAAAATCCTTCTGACAAGCTTTATTGAGGTGATTGTAGTCGATGAGAACCCGCCATTTTCCATTCTACTCGCACCAACACCACATTAGCCATCCATTCGGGATAATCAATCTCATATATAAAGTCTCGGCACCAACAAATTTTTTGCTTATTTCTCGATCAATGATTTTCGTCGTTCAGCGTAAAGATCCGTCTTTTTTCTCGGCAACCGGCTTCTTCAAGGATCTACATTCAAAGCTATGCTCGGCTATCTTCCGACTAACTTCGTGGCGTGTCCTCGGTTCCCATGTAAAAATATCCGCATAGCGGTCAGAAGAGTTCTATGAGATTTGTCCAAGAGGTTACGGTAGACTGAACCGATCTTCACGGCCTCTTGTCCGGCTTTCAAGGATCAATTCGACCTCTTACATTCCTCCCGAGAATCACCATCGGTTCGAAACTACTTTCGGTAAAAGGCTCGATCTCAATTGTCATCGCTTTTTTGTTTGTTTGAATTTCACTCGGAGGAAATAACAAGATTCCTAGAGTAGCATCGTCGGGCTAGATCCAAGTCCCCCGCCACCTCTCCTACTCCATGAGCCGTGGGGAACTTGATTTTGAAATGAGGGATGGAGGTCACAGCTTGGAGAGCAGTTAAAGTAGGTCTTCCCAATATAGCGTTGTAAGCTGAATCAACGTGCACAACATAGAATTTACACACTATTTCGACCTGCTGGGGTGCTGTGCCGAAGACAACCGGGAGTTCAATAGTGCCTGCAACTTTGACAGGATCATTGCTGAAGCCGTATAAAGGAGCTTCCTGCCCGACCTCCATTTTCTGCCCATCAAGGTGCATCCTCTGATAGGCATGGGCATACAGGATATCCACTGAAGATCCATTATCTATCATCATGCGCTTCATGTCCACCGTGCCCACTTGCGCTGTGATCACCAAGGCCCCCTCATGCGGCTCGATGGGCTCCGAAGGATAGTCAGCGTCGGTAAATGATATGACAGTCCCGGGGAATGGTCTATCTGCTTTCAGGGGAGCATCTGTCACAGTCATGACCGAATTCAGGTAAGCCCTTCTCTTCCTCCCTATCAACTTCCCTGCGGACCCACCGGTTATCACATCGATAACATGCCTTGGCGGCGATCTTGGAGCCCTTGAACCGCCGTCAAAACAAAGACGGTTAACGTTCATTGATTATTTACGGTCACATACTGCACCAACAAGCCGTCTTTAATCTTCCTCTCCACAAAGTCTTTCAAATTGCAACACTCGTTAGTGTCGTGGCGGCCGGCCTGATGATAGCCACAATACTTACGAGAGTTACCACCTTGATTCGGTAATTATCACGGGGTGGCTCAAAGAAAGGTTGGTTTCGATTTGATCCAAAATTATCGATCTATCGATTGTTTAGTTTGGTGTAGATCTTATTCACCTTGGTAGGAGCGGAGGATGACCGCTTCCTTGCCGCCAGAATTATTGTACTTTTTCAACCGCCTGTCCGTCCATCATTATACCCCCGCTCTCCTCTCTGTTCAACTTCGGGCTTAGGAGCCATCGACTCTTTCCCGACCGAAAGAGGATGTTTCAGTCGTTCATAGCTTCTTCCACAACGATGTAGCCTTCTACTTTGTCAAAGGCTTGACCAAGCTCTTCTTCTGATGATTGAACATCAACTTCTTCACCAACTTTTCTTTGACTTTACGGATCCAATCCATTCGGAACAAACCTACATCCTGGAGATCATTAAGATCGGACACCGACCGATCGCTTCTCTCGAACCTCTTTACATATCGCCCAAAGATTCACCGCAAACCTGCGGATCTGTGCTAAAAGAACCCGTAGGGCTTTCTCTTCTTGGTTGCTCTCGAAACGGCATGGAACTTATCACAAAGTTCGGTCCACGAGGATATGGAATCAAAGGCAAAGTTCCCAACCAATCGCCTCGCATCTTTTCCGAAAGGTTGTAACAAAGGTGTGGCACTTGGCAGCATCAGTGAAGTCGTAATAGTCCATTAGCCGGTCGAACGTCTGGCTATGGTCATAAGGGTCCCCGGTTCCATCGTAACTTTCCATGCGAGGCAATTTTTTAGTGATATCCGCCTTTTCCTTGAGAATATCTGAGGAAAAAGGGGATGCTTTCTTTCCCGGAGCGTCTTTCACCTGCTGGACCTCAGCCAGTTGCTTTCTGAGCTCTTTAAGCTCCTTTACTAGAAAATCAACGCCTTCAGGCTGTGGGGAAACCTCTTTCTCATGAACAACATTATGTCTCTGAGAGGATCGACCTCCTCCTGCCGATCCTACTGCCCTAGAGGGACTTCTTGATCTGCTTCGGTACACAACTCTTTCCTTGGGGTTAGAATGATCATGTTGATAGTCCACTACCCGGACTTCGGGTACGACCTCCTTCGACCTGCTCCTTTGTTGATAATCATCTCGATGCTGAGAGGTAACGGCCATTATCGCCTTCTTCGAGGCCATGGGAGTTCTGCTTCTCGATCTCCTCCTACTTCGAGAATGATCCCTAGAAACACGCGATGGACGCTTCGCCCTTACCCTTTCGTCGAGTATCCTCCTTATGCCCACTTCGTCTTTCGTATTGATCATGGCTAGATGCTTCATTCCTGCAATTCCGCCACACCAAGCATCTGTTCTTATATATCTTCTCTTTTTTAACAGACCGCCATGGCTCTCTGTCTGCCCGTCCGCCATCTTTGCCAACTTGGCGACTCTAACCTCTTGGCTACTTCTATGATAAATCTTGGTTGGTGAGGCTTCCACATGTCCTCGACCATGATCTCGCTCCTCATTCGCATCAAAACCAATCTTAAATACGGCCCCGCCAGAATCTTCTGACGGAGATCCCCAAATTATGCTTAGAAGCCGTGTTCTCGTGAGCACTCTTGGAAGGACCTGACGATCCTTCATCAAAAACACGAGGGCGATGACGAGCTAATGACCATCGCTTTGCCTTTTACGGTGTACCATCCCTACTCCTCATCATCTTCCAAAGTAGGTTAAACGATTGTGATTGAAAATTTTAATGACACTAGAACTCAAAGCCCCTCCTTTCTAGCGCTTGATGTTAACGCCAGATCTTTCTCCACGTCCCAATCACGTAAGACGTCCCCGATCTCGCCTAATAAAACACATCGACAAAAAGCTCACTACGGTTCCATCGGGGATAGCTTCGAGCGTGAGAATTAATGCGTGTTCACAAGGTTAACAATGGAGGAATGTATGAAGGACTCTCTTGAGCCTACATCTCGATGCAGTAACTTGGCGCAAATAGTGTATTCTTCGACTGAACTCGAGTGCCTTGGGCTATTACAAAAAATGAAAAGAAGAGAAAGATTTACTTTTCTTAATCATTGCAAGGCAAGGCAAACCGTAAGATTCAAGATAAGTTGTGATCTCAACAATGAAAGCGAATTCTATTGTTTGAAAGCCCTTTACTCCATCAATCAACTTTCTCTCGCATAGCCGCAATCTCTGAACTAGTTGGTGACCGAAAGAGCCTGAAATGGTTCACGCCAACTAGTGTATTGAGAGAGATAATAATTCTCGATTGTGTGAATGTGTATATATGAATGAAACGTACCTCCTTGTGAAGACTTACTCACTAAGAAATAATATCCTTGCTTGGATTATCGTGCACCCACTATTACACCGACATATCCCCTGACTGATGGGTTCGAATCGATCGCATGGAGTTCATCCACTTTGCTTTCTTGGCCACTGCTTTTACCTGCGTACGTAATTATAATCCCATCCACATTAATGCATGACAAATATCTTGGTTAATCAATATACTATATCATCATTACAAGTCAAAGTAATAGATATTAAATGACCCGGTGGGTTAATCCAACAAACCGACCTTGTTTCAATAGGATTAAATAAAGTTGACATAATAAATGGGCTCAAAGAGTCCCATAGCTTAATTATAAAAGCCCAACAGATTAAACTGATAAATAGGCTCAATATACCCGGCCCAAAATAGGAAAACCCAACAGTAAGGATTCTGAACGTCTAGCTCTTAAACTGTTGTTTGCATGAAAATATATACTTATTCTACAAGAATCATACAATCAATATGCCACATTATTTATTCACCTTGAAACTTAAGCACTTTGTTACAAGAGCTAGTTTCTTCTTCTTTCTTTAATTTTTTTCCATTTTCCCTTTTTTTTCGTAATGTTGGTTGCAAAAATTCTACTCGAATGCAAAGTGCAGCAGTATTGGTTTCAGGAAAAATAAATCTACATTTTTTTAACTTCTCTACTCATTCGGTTACATAATAATTGTCTTTTTAATTTTATGCACATAAATTAAAAAAGTCATTGTATACGTATCATTTAAGAATTAAAATTTGTATGAAATTCCATCACTACCCCTTCATGAAAAGTTGGAAACTATTAATGTAAGAGAAAAAATTTATTGGAAGAATGAGAGAAGTTATGGGCAATATAAGAAAATAAATAATTTATTCTCTTAAAAAATTATAAATAACAAATAAATTAGAACATTTTTTTTTTAAAAAGGCAGTTATTATGAAATAGAGGGAGTACCAATTGAAGGACACCAACATATATATATACAATATTTGCCATCTTTATCCTCTTAACATAATTGTGGCTAAAAGATTAATAAATAAACCTCACCCAAATTCGGCATTACCCGTCAAGCCAATCCCATATTTTTCGGACTAGGATCTTTTCTATTTTAAATAAATGTAACAATAATTCTGGGGTGACAGGGGTTTGGGGACATTATTAGTGACCGGCTGATGTGGCTGTGCCACATCAGTATGAGAGAGGAAGAGAAACAAAAAAAAAAAGTAGTCAATACACGGAACTTTTCATGCTCTTTTCACTTTGCCAAACACTCCATCTCTAGCATCAATATTCT
The DNA here is from genome assembly GCA_020205605.1 of Panax ginseng. Classification (NCBI taxonomy): domain Eukaryota; kingdom Viridiplantae; phylum Streptophyta; class Magnoliopsida; order Apiales; family Araliaceae; genus Panax; species Panax ginseng. Next base: position 144,727,654 of record CM035133.1, read on the forward strand.
CTCTCAAACGCCAAACGCAGACGCCGAACTCTAGCTTCGCTGAACAAGGTATCATCGGCTTTCAAGGTATCATCTTCCTATTTAGTATCCTCCTCCTCCTACCATTACTCTCTCATACGCCTAAATTCTCAAAACCCTAAAATTTGTGCATACTCTTATTTTGGGTGAAAATTTTGTGAAGGGATTACTCTAATTTGGAGAGGCAGGTAGATGTCTTACTGTAGTTTCTTTGCATGTTGTTTTATTTGATATATATTCTCGTGTGCATAGGCAGTAAGATTGTTGTTATAGAGAACGTGGATGCTACTGAGGTGAGTTCATTAAACTTCCCCCATTGATTTTTTCTTTTATTTTTTGGGCTTTTCAAGTCTTTAATAGTTGTTGTAGCTTTGCAATGCTTCTAATCTGTTGATTTCATTTGCAAAGAGTTAAGCATTATGGAATTATATGTACTGTTCCTTTGCAGGATCAATTTGATTGCATTGATTTGTCTGACAATGAGATAGTTAAGCTTGAAAATTTTCCCTATCTAAATTGACTTGGTACTTTGTTGCTAAACAACAATAGAATTACCCGTATTAATCCTAGCATTTGGGTTAAAATTTTGTGCAAACTCTTTGAGAATTGAAAAGGAAGGGATTACTTTAATTCGAACTCTGATAGTGGTATATGTCTGATGGATTAGTTTCTCTTGTAGGGACTTACTGAGAAGTTCAAGGAGAAGGACATTGCATACTTGTTCAAGGCTTTATTCGTTCAAGATTCTAGCACTCGTCTGTTTGATGCTTTAGAACATTGTGGACTTGCATTCGGATATATTATAAGGTTACATAAGGATTCTGTTTTTGTTATGTGCTAACCCTGATCAGTGTCATCAAAATTCAGAAGCTCCTAGTTGGGAATTATTCCTTGATTTTGCTACTTTGGAATTTCTTTGTAACCATCTCCGTGCAAGAAGATGCTTAAATAGGAAAAATTTGTAATTATAATTTGGGAGATGTAATGAAGCAAAGATATTAGCTCAATATTTGTTTGATGCATTTCTATCTCATTTTGGTACATATTGGCATGTGCTCTTGTATTGAAAATCCCTCTTCACTGAAACATCACCCTGGTCCATATAAAATGAAAGCAAATATACTAGTTTCATCACGCTAGCATTTTGCACATCACAGTCGAATTTGGAGATGGGGTCTGTCAAGCCTCTGATCATGTAATAGATAACTTGTGTTAAGCTTATTAAGTACCATCCGAATCAAAGATGTATACCTTAGAGGCGACTTTTGTTTCAGCACTTAAAAAAAGGTAAAAAGAAAAACCTATAAACAAACCTAATGAAACTATTGAAAGTCCAAATTCTTTGTCCAACAAAAATATGAAAATAGTTAAATATTTTAGGCAAAAATTCAAATTCTTCGTCCAAATTCTCTTTCTCTTTCTCTTTCCCTTTCCTCACTCGTATATTTCTTTGTCCAAATTCTCTTTCTCTTTCTCTTTCCCTTTCCTCACTCTTATATTTCTAACAATTTTCTCAATTTTAGACTGAAGCCTTTTAAAGCGGGGCCGACCTTTACGATGAACCGACAAAGGACTACGAATATTGTTATTTTCTTTACACTCACTACCCATTTGGGTGTCTTGTCTGGAAGGAGTCGACTAATTACTATCACATGTTCCATCATTTTTGTTTAGTATATTAACAAGCCTTTTAATCCAATGCATAACAACTTTTGTCTTATCTTCATTATCTGTCGCCAAGTCTGCCGCTTCATAAAAAGAGTTGCACATTGTCATTGGCGACACATGTGGCGACGGCATTCTGAAACGCAGCGGTTCAAAATCGAATGACCTCATTGCTTAAGCATGATCATCATTGTCATTGGCGATGGAATCGCTATTTAAGCAATGCCTGGATTTCTTGTAGTGTCCTATCAAAATGTTCATTTTCCGGATTCAACGTCCAGTCGGAGTATATGATCTTAACCTTCTTATGACACCTCTTCACGTCTTTCCTCCACCTTCGAAGAATGAATTTATCCGGTAAGGTTCGAACTCATTTTTTCAACAACACCGTTAGAGCATGTCTACATAATATTCCCTTGAACTCAAATAATTGACAGTTGCACTTAATGCTACATTCATCTTCTTTAAAATAAACTTTAAAAGTGGCTTCGCGAGTCCCTCCAAACATATCTTGTGTAACATCATATACCTCAAAATCACATTCTACTTTAACTGAAGCAATGACACAATAAAGCTTCCCTTTTACCTCTTCTTGAAATTCCTTGATTTTGTCGTGGTATAAGCATCTTGAAATTGTTACTCAAATGGATAATCAGTAATGCATGGAATCCAATGGTCGAAGGAATTAAAATCCGCCTCATTCTCTTTTTGCACCTTACTTCTTAATGCATTCTCATACTGCTCAACAAATTGTTTTAAGGTTGTCCTTGAATTCATATAACCATCAAAAAAAGCATTCATAATTTCAATTCTTTGAGTTGAGGACATTCCAACCCAAAAAATATTCTTTAAAAATGCCGGCGCCCAACGACTTCTCTCATCGTATAACCCAGTCAACCATGCATTCTCTTTCAAGTTAAAATTCTCAATGAAACTAACCCATCGCTCTTCAAATTCTTTACAAGTCATCAATGAATCATAAACTGCCTTTTGCATTGAATATTTGATAGATTCATATTGATTGCAACCACTTAATTTCTCAGGCAACTTCTTCATAATATGCCACAAGCACCACCTATGTCGCGCATTTGGGAACACACTTTCAATAGCCTTCTTCATTGCTTTATGCTGGTCAGTGATTATTGAGGTAGGAGCACGACCATTCATACACACAAACCAAGTTTTAAAAAGCCAACTAAATGACTCAATATCCTCATGAGATATTAATCCACAACCTAAGAGTATTGACTGACTGTGATGATTAACTCCAACAAATGGGGAAAATGGCATGTCATATTTATTAGTTAAGTATGTTGTGTCAAAGGTAATGGCATCCCCAAACTCCTCATAAGCTGCCCTACTCCTTGCATCTGCCCAAAACACATTTCGTAATCTCCCATCATCATCCAAATCCATCAAATAATAAAAAAATTGTATTATTAGCTTGCATTTTTTGGAAGTAGTTTTGAAATGTCATAGCATCCCCATCACCAAGTCTTAACCGCCTAACTTTGTCAAGATAATTGTAACAATCTTTATGTGAAAATGACACATTCTCATGCCCACCAGCTTCAACCAAGAAAGAACTAAAATTTTTATTTGGTCTAATACCAGCTCTATCATTAAGTTCAAGTCTCCTTTTCACACACTTGCTCATAATCCGATTTTTCTTATAAAATCTAGATTTTCCCGAGCTCAACTGATGATTATGATCAAGTGTTAGAGTCTTTACTCGTACTTTTCTGCCTTCGACTACTGTAGCCCTAATCTTAGCATTGCAACCAATTTTGCTAACAGGGCGTAAGTTGAAGGCATTCTTTGACTTGCTTATTGAACATCCTGACCGAGCACATGCAAGAACCCCAAATTTAATCTCTCCATTTTCTACTTTTTCTGTAGATCTTATTTTCACCGGAAATCCATTTTGATTACCATAGTTAGTGTAATATTCCATGTATAAATCAATAGAATCAAATTCCATTCCTACTTCCGGATCTCTAATCACTTCATCAACTTCTTCACTTTCTACTAAATCCTCTGCCATAACACATTCCTTAATATCATTAATTCTCATACTTGATTGAAACTCATCACTACATGCCATTTCTACAAATTTATAAAAATATATTAACTACATGCCATAGATATATAAATAAAATTCCCTTTTTTTCATTTTTTTAATGTAGCCTTATCAATCAAAAATGATGGTTAATATTGCTTAAAAATGATGTTTTTACCCCGACTGTTTGTACGCATTTCTAGTTCTAAAAAATACTTATTATTTTGTAAAGAAAATTTCCATATTTTGCCCATTCACAGTAGTACGAATATATATCAACATGAAGATTGAAAAGTTACCTCGAAATTTCTTTTCTTGTTTTGATTTAACAGAAACGAAAGACAAAATAAAAAAAACATAATTAACAACAAAAAAATTAATAAACCTTAGCATTAGAGAAATCTTAGCATTAGAGAAAGCAGCTATCATTGTAGTCCAGGACACAACATTTCTTTCACGCATTTTATCAAACAGTTCTTGAGCATCATGTAAAAGATTAAACTTTACATACATATTCAAAAAAAGGTTGATGAGAAAAAAGTATTTACAAAATTTGGACTTGGCAATTAAATCCCTTCCTTTTCAATTCTCAAAGAGTTTGCACAAAATTTTCACCCAAAATAAGAGTATGCCCAAATTAATTTTAGGGTTTTGAGAATTTAGGTGCATGAGAGAGTAATGGTAGGAAGAGGAGGATGCGAAATAGGAAGATGATACCTTGAAAGCTGATGTTATTTCACGAGGAAGCTTGTTCAGCGAAGCTTGGAGTTCAGTTTGGCGACTGGCATGAGAGAAGAAGGAAGATAATATTGAGATACATCGCTGTTTGGTAAAGTGAGAAGAGGAGCTTCCTCTGTTTCGAGCTCTTAGACTTTTTTTTTCCACTTCCTCTCTCATACTGATGTGGCATAGCCACATCAGCCGATCACTAGAAATGTCCCTACATTCCGGTCCCCCTAGAATTATTGTAAATGTAAACTCTCTATTTCATGGTTCAGATTTAAAATCATTTCTCTCTTATGTCAGCATAATGTCACATTTCAATATATTTTAAATCTGAACCATAAAATAAAAAATCTGCATTTATTTGAAATGGAGAGGATGGTTGTTCATGTTTTCCCCCCTTCCTAGTGTTAGGAGATTCATTTTCATTTTCTTTTCTATTTTTAAAAGAGCCGTTGTCAAATTTAGTGACACATTAAAACCAATTAAGTGAGGATAATTAAGTAGAGTATACTACTCTCTCTGTTCTTAAAACATTGACGTTTTAGGGAGTAATTTTTGTTCCTAAAAAATTGACGTTTTGAGTTTATCAATACAAATTAACTCTTTTTTTCCCTACTTTACCCTTATTTAAAACTTTCTCTTTCTTACTCCTTTTCCTCAAAAAACAAAAAACTTTTCTTGATCAGACAAACAACATTCTAACTTACTTCCCTTCCCAATATTTCTAATTCAACCATGGCGTCTTTTCTATTTCCTTTCAAAAGCATATACAATAACCATGTAGTAAGTTTTAGGCGGGAATTTTTTTGGCTCATGTAGTACTCCTATAAGTTTTAGGCGGGAAAAAAGTTTTGGCATTAATTGATGTAGACTCCTTTTTGAAATCTTCAAAGGTAATAATTGATTCAAATAATTATAATAAGGGTAGTATAGTATTTTTTATAGGTATTAATTATATTTCTTAATCTGTGTGCATTAACCTTAAACGACAATGTTTTACGAACAGAGAGAATAACTAGCAGCTGAGCCACATTAGAACCAATTGAGTGAGGATAATTAAGTACTCTAATTAACAGTCGAGCCGCATATTTTAAACGCGACTCGGTCCTGCATCCTCGGGCGTCTCATATGTCCCGAGCCACACCCTGGCACCTTTCCTAGCCGGGTCCCTTATTTCCGCTGCAAACCTTCCCCAAGGCAGCCGCCTCACACCTCGATAATGAGGCCACTGCATTATTTTCCTTTCCGTTTCCCTCACTTATTTCCTGCCTAACTTGAGGTTCTTCAGACGAGTATTCCACATTAAATATTTGCTCCAAGCTATTTTCCTTGATAAAAAAATTACTTAAGGAGCTCCATTCTTGGTTTAAATTGTTGCTCATTGCTGGAAAAATGTCGGAAAGTTCAGAATCAACGAAAAGATGGTGTTCTATGGATTGAAGAAGAGATGTGAATTCAGAATCTGAGGTTATTTCTTCACACATTTTTAGGGTTTTTGGTGAGAAATATTTTGTTCAGTGTAATGGGGAGGGTTTATCATTTATTCGTGGTGTGTGCGCATTTATATATACATACGAGGGACGATGAAGATCACCAAGATGATCTCATCTCATAATTATTTAATTTAAGCTCGCTGTGTGTGCCTACTTTTTATTAATTTCATGACTTTTATCAATTCTTTAGCTTACTAGTATTTGACGAAATTTAATGCTAGTGAGGATTCTCTGATCATTTTTTACTAGTCTTTAGGTTCCCACTTAATTATTAATTATTTAAATTAAATTATCCTAGAATAGGTTTATTTGTTGGGGTATAATTATTTGGACCCAAAATTATATGGTGAGCCAAAGTTCATGTGGAGTTATCTTAATCTACATAGGAACCTGTTTTTGGCAGTTTAATATTTTAAAGAATCAAAGATTTCTAATTGCCTTCAATATATGACTCCTAAGGAAAGTGTTAGTATATGGTCCAACTTTCTTTCTTTAAAGATATTCTATTCAATCCCATTAAGGAATTATACCTAATGAGAAACCCTAATTCTATACGGGAAATGACTCTTTAGAGGAGGTGTGATCACTATAAATACAAGACTATACCCTGATTTTAAGGTACACACATACATTAATATTATTTTACAGCATTAGAGCATTAAGCCTCTATTATTAAACCTTATTCAGCCTGTACTTATTCTCACAAGAAAGCTATCCCCCGGTGGCCCAAGCTATCGAGCTTTCGGTGTGACTTCGTTTCTGTGCAGGATTTGACGTCATTTAGTGATTGAAGCGCGTGGACGAATCTTGGCGTTAACATTGGCACTAGAAGGAGGGCTTTCTAGTGTTGCATAATTTTCAATCACATAGAAGTTTCGAGTGGAAGCATGGTGAACAGTAAGAAGACAAGGATCCTCCTTTTCATCAACCAGTCCACGACGGACCCTCATCCTCATCAACCAATGGTTTCTGCCAAGGATCGATTGGGGCCATGATCAATTTCGGAGGGTCTTATGCTAAATTATTGGCTCCATCAAAGGACAGGGAAGGCGGTCCTCGACGAAGGTTATTCTCAACAACTAGTAAGGACGCAGGACCTGAGGGCCATGTCGAGGATGCCCCGTCCCGAACACGTCCCCATGCATGACGATGGTCGTGACGAGAGGAGATCAATCTTGGCTAAGAAGGAAAATGAGACTGATGATGCATTGAAGGCCTTACTATTTCAACAAAAGGAGATTGACAATCAGTTGGCCGCTATTGATCGGATGAGAGGACGGCGCTTCCAGCCACCACCAAAGGCGAGAGTCGCCTGGGAATTAGTCTGAGACACACCGTCCGAATAGTTCTCTAAGAACCGAGAGCAGGCTGCGAAGTTGCTCTCAAAAAAGGACCAGACACCGAAGTCATTCACGAGAACGTTCGCCAGGGAATCAGTCCAGGAAATATCGTTCGGACGGCTCTCGGCACTCCGGGAGCAGACATTGAAGTCGCTCTAAGGAAGAAAGTTCTGAAGGCCGAAGAAGATCTGATCGAAGGGGTCGGGAAACTTCTCCAGATAGAAGAATGCGAGACAGGCAGGATCCTTCCCCCCAAAAAAGTGAGACGGAGGAGCTAGCCAGGAAGGTAGCCGAATTGTAAAAAGTTAGCTGAGGGGAATCAGAATAAAATAACCCCGGTTAAGACCTCATCACCGTTTCCCCTAGAGATCGTTCAGTAAAAGACGGATCCGAATAAGAAACCCCCTCACATGGAGAGTTATGATGGTTCGGGAGATCCGTACAAGTACATCCAAGAATACGACCAACTGATGGATTACTACGATTATTTTGATGCTCCCAAGTGTCAGATGTTTATGACTACCTTGAGGAAAGACACTCGACAGTGGATGATGACGTTGGCCCCGTACTCGATTTCAACCTGGATAGGGCTCTGTGATAAGTTTCATGCTCAGTTTAGAAGTAACAAGATGAGGGGAAAGCCAACTAGATCATTACCTCAGATCAGGCAGTACTTAAATGAGACTTTAGGTCAGTACGTAAAGCAGTTTTGGGAAACAGTTGGTCAGGTTGCCGATTTGAATGACCATCAGGCAGTTGGTCTCTTTCAGAAAGGTCTAGACATTGTAAATTGAAATGGTTGGTGAAAGAGTTGATGTTCAACCATCCGAAGAGTTTTGCTGAAGCATTGGACAAGGTCGAAGGCTTCGTAGTGGTGGAAGAGGCGATAAGCAGCCTAAAGCAGAATGCGTCAAAGAAGCCAAAAGATAATGAGAAGAGTAATATTAATAATAAGTCACATGGGTATTAAAAAAAGTATAACAACAACAATGGTGGTTCGAGAAGAGGATGCCCACCCTTCCTGAATCAAAGAGTTAACAAGATTTACACCAAGCTCAACACTGATCGGGCTACCTTCCTGGAGCATATAAAGGACAAGCCTTACTTCAAAACAACTAAAGACAACATAAAGTCGAACCGGGGAAATGCGAATAAGTATTATGATTATCATGGGTCGGCTAGACATTCCATAGAAACTTATTGGGGTTTGATGGATTTAATCGAAAAAAATGTATAAATTGGAGCGTTGGTTCAGTACGTCGCATGGTGGAACGCTTCGGAAGCATAGCAAATGAACAACACCCCAGTACAGAAACTGACCACTCAGCCCCGACAACAGGATCAGACCCAGCCAGTGCATCGGGTGGTGGATGTGATCACGGATTGGTCAGTCGGGAAGTTTACGGGGAAAAGGCGTCAATGATTTTTGGATGCGGTGCTATCAGTGTCTAATCGGCCAGTTAGGCATGAAAGACCGTACCCGGGCTCAGTGATAACCTTTATTGATGAAGATTTCCCTTCAGAGCCGATCGAACCACATGAAGGGGTGTTGGTAATTACTACACAAGTGGGTTCGATGGACATGAAGCGGATGATGATCGATAATGATTTGTTAGTGGATATATTGTATGTTCATGCCTACCAAAGGATGGATTAAAGGGTAGAAAGATGGAGATCGGTCAAGAGCCTCCCTTGTATGGTTTCAACAATGAGCAGATTAAGGTTAGGGGAATGATTGGGATGCATGTGGTCTTTCGGATGACTCCTCAGCAGGTGGAAATAATATGTAGATTCTTCGTGGTATATGTAGATTCTTTGTACAATGTCATTCTTGGGAGATTAGCTTTGACGGCTCTTCAGGTGGTGACTTCGATTCCTCACTTTAAGATCAAGTTTCCTACGCCAAATGGAGTTGGTGAAGTGGCGAGGGACCTTGACTTGGCAAGAATTTGTTATAGGAATGCACTGATCTATTCAGGTGTGGGGGTTAGTAAGCAAAAGGAAATAATGACGATAGAGATTGAGTCATTTACTGAGGGCAGTATGGAACCTCTCGTTATGCCGGCTGTAGAGACGGAGGAGGTTGAGTTGGTATCAGAAAAGAAAGAAAAGACAGTCAGGATCAGGTCGGGACTACAAGAACCATTTCAAACAAGCTTGGTAGAATTACTTCAGTGTTATATAGATATATTCGTCTAGGTTCTTAGTGATCATATGCCTGGTGTTGAGGAGAAGGTGGCAGTGCACAGGCTTTATGTGGACCCAGCGAAGAAACCAGTTAGGCAGAAGATGAGGATCTTCGCCTCAAAAAGACAGAAGATAATTGATGAAGAAATAATAAAGCTTCTGGAAGCAGACTTCATCTTTGAGATTGACTACGCTAAGTGGTTGGCTAATGTAGTGTTGGTGCAAAAGTTGAACGGGAAGTGGTGGGTTTGCATTGACTACACAAACTTAAATAAGGAGTGTACAAAGGAATTTTACCCGCTTCCTCATATCAACCAGCTCATCAATGCCACTTCGGGGTATGCCCTACTTAGTTTCATGGATACTTTCTTGGGGTATCATCAAATTTTGATACATAAAGAGGACATCCCGAAGGCTGCTTTCATTACCCATCGGGCCATTTATGATTACAAGAAGATGACCTTCGGATTAGTGAACGCTGGAGCTACATATCAGAGAATGATGAATTATGTGTTTTCAAAGCAGTTGGGAAAAAACATGGAGGTTTATGTCGATGATATGATCGTCAAGAGCATGTTAATTTGGGGTCATATATCTAAACGATTTGGAGAACTTCTTTAAGGTCGTTAGCCATTACAAACTCAGGTTGAATCTAAGAAAGTGCATCTTCAAATTGGGAATAGGGAAGTTCTTGGGGTATCTGATCAGCAAGAGGGGAATAGAGGTGAACCAAGAGAAGATTAAGGTTATTCTGGATATGAAATCTCCTCAGTCATATAAGGATGTTCAGCGTCTGACAGGTCGGATAGAAGCTTTAAAGAGGTTCATGTCCAAGTCTGTATAAAGGTGTTTGCCATTTTTTGACACGTTTAAAGGGCCGAAGAACGAGAAGACCTTCCAGTGGACTTCAAAATGTGAGGATGTTTTTCAGGGAATTAAGAGGTACTTGTCTTCGGCTCCATTATTGGTGAAACCGGTTCCTTCCGAACCAACCACTATATTTGTATTTGGAGGCCAGTTCATTGGCGGTTGGAGCAGTTTTAGTTCGGGGGATTGGGGATATCCAACACCGAGTTTATTATGTGAATCATGCTCTTTGGGATGCAAAAAAAAAGTATCTGAATCTTGAGAAGTTTGCTTATGCATTCATAATAGCCAATCGAAAACTACGATAAAATTTCCAAGGTCGGTTGATTGTGGTATACACTAATCAGCCCCTGAAGAAGGTGTTGAGTAAGCCAGACGTCTCGAGTCAGTTTGCTGTATAGGCAATAGAGTTAACACAATTTATCTTGGAGTTTCATCCCCGAACAACAATAAAAGGTCAAGCCTTGGTCGACTTTGTAGTGGAGTGTTTATTTTTCGAGTCGAATGACAGTGATGGTCAAACGAAGGGGTAGTTCAGACGGTCATATATGTTTAGCTGGCTCAGGTTTCTCGGATGTTGTATATAGATGGATCCTTTACTTCAGATATCAGTGATGTGGGGATTATTTTGACAAGTCCAGAAAGATTCAAAGTACAACGGACAATTCACTTTGGGTTCAAGGAGACTAATAACGAGACAGAGTACAAAGTAATTCTAGCAGGTCTTTGGTTGGAAAAGAGTCTAGAGGTGCAGAGGTGGTAATCTTTAGTGACTCTCAGTTGGTCGTCAAGCAGATTTTGGGGGAGTACGAGGCCCGGGGGATAAGAATGGTTAAGTATCTGGCCGAGGTCAAGGATCAACTCCAATACTTTAGCTCGTTTGCTTTCTAGGGAGTTGATAGGTGAAACAATATGATAGCCGATGCTTTGGCGAGATTGGCTACAACCGACGCGAGTACGATCAATGGATCGGTCTATTCAGAAATTTTGAATCAGCCAAGTGTACAACATGTGGAGTTTATGTTTGTGGAATGGTTGAATTGTTGGATAACTCCATATTTAGATTATTTGGTTGATGGCGTCTTACCTTCGGATCGGATGCTGGAAAAGAAAATCAAATATAGGAGTTCAAATTTTGTGCTTAGTGATGGGGATTTATTTCGAAAGGCCCATTCTTCTCCTTTGTTAAGGTTTCTTGTACCGTCCAAGGCTGAGTATGTCCTTTGGGATGTTCACGGGTGCAAAGGCATTGGCCTATAAGGTGCTACGATAAGGATATTATTAGCCTACAATCTTCAAGGAAGCAAAAGAGTACGTTAAATGCCCTAAATGTTAGCTGAAAAGTCCTATTACCCATCAGCCACCGAAGAATTTATATTTGGTTTTATCTCTGATTCCTTTTGTTGTGTGGGGAATTAATATATTGGGCCCGTTACCAAAGGCGAAGGGTCATGTCAGTTTTATGATAATGGCTATTGAGTACATGATCAAGTGGGTAGAGGCGAAACCCCTTCGAAAAATCACGAAGCATGTATGTTTAAAGTTTCTAAAGGAGTTTGTGGTCTTTCGGTTCGATATTCCCTTGGTGGTGATTTCGGATAACAGACGACAATTTGTGGGTTCCAAGTTTGAGGCATTTTTAAAGGAGTTAGGGATTCATCTTCGAAAGACTTCAGTGGCCCATCCTCAATCCAATGGACAAGTGGAGATCACTTACAGGACTTTACTTAATGGTATAAAGTGAAGACTCGATGAGGTGAAAGGGAGATGGCCCGAAGAGTTACTTAACGTGCTATGGGCTTTTCGGACTACTCTGAGGACGACAACGGGTGATTCACCATTCAGACTAAGTTATGGAACCGATGCCCTAGTCCCTATCGAGATTAGTTCTACTTCTATTGGGCCCAGTAAATTCCAGGAGCTATACAATGATGAGGGTTTTCGCATCAACTTTGATTTGTTGGAGGATGTTAGGGAGTTGGCCCTGGTAAGGCTTGTAGCCAAAGTGAGAGTGACTAGACATTATAATAAGGGGGTGAAGCTTAGGAGGTTTGAAGTTAGGGATCTAGTTTTTTGGGAGGTGGAGGCTTCTATGCCCTAAAATCTTAAAAAGCTAATACCAAATTGGGAGGGGCCTTATGAGGTGGTTGAGGTGCCAGAGCCAAGTAATTACCAACTTCAGGTTATGGATGGGATAAAGGTCAAGAACACTTGGCATACAGGCATGCTTCCGAAATATTATCAGCAGCGCAATACTAAGTAGTTCGTCTATATGACTATAATTTTTCGAAGTTATTAATAAAATGAATATTCAGTTTTTTAACAAATGTTTTCATTATTTTGAGTGTTTCAAAGGGTGTTCAGTTCCTCAGAACGAATGTTGCTTAGAAGGTTATTCAGTTTCTCAAAATGAATGCCTTCTTTTGGCTTAATTATGGGGATATTCAGTTCAACCAAATAAGTATATCCTTTTTTAACGTGAAAGGAATGTTCAGTTCCCCAGAACGAACATTACCTCCAAGGTTATTCAGTTTTTGAAACGAGTGTCGTATTATTTATACTCTTTCACTTGTATTCAGTTTACTAAAAAAATACTTTACTTGAATTCTCAGTTTGCCGAAAAGAGAATTCAGTTGTTACTTATTTGGTTCTGTCGAACGAAGGTAACTTCTTTAATTATGTAAGTATTCAGTTTTTTAACTAGTACTTAATTTTATTTTTTGGTGTTCAGTTCTTTGAACGAATTCTTTAATTATTTTGCATTAGTGTTCTGATCTTCGAATGAATTCTTTCTTATTTAATGTATGTAAGAAATATATATTTAGTTCTTCAGAAAGGATAAGGCTTTTAATTGATTCATTAAGATGTTAAATAATGATAATTAAATTATAAGTTCAGAAGTACTGAAAATGAAAACAAAAGAAGTAACTACTACTGTGGTTTGTGACGCCCCCAAAATAAGTATACAACATCTATTCTGAGTCGTCAAATACATGGTACAGAAATAACTACAACTTTATTAATACAATTGTTGTGCAAAATACGACAACACATAAACTGTGAGTTTAAATATAAATATTGTCATCTAGACAATATCCACACTCAAATAGGTCCTCATTACAATTATTGATACTTCATTTTACAAAAATAGTGAGGACTACTAAAATAACTTTCTAGAACCATCATTCCATACCCCGACTAGTACTCGCTACATTCTCGCCTCCTGAGAAGAAAAATAGAACAAAAAGGAAAACGGTGAGCTCAACTAGCCCAGTAAAGAATATTTTGACTAAGATAATATAGAACAAATTATCGTTAGTCCTCAACAGGGAAAAATCTGATAGAATATAATAAACAACAAGTTTCAGATCAATATTTGCAGCAGAAATAACAATTCATTAGAAGAGTTACGTAGAGAATGAAATCTACTTTTATTTTATGAATTTAAAAGTTTATAATCAATATTTTATCCCTGTAACATCAATTAATATACATCTTGAATCAAATATTCATCTTTGCATTACAGGCCAAAGATATTCATTAGTTGGTCATGTTCATCTCAAGACTGCTCATCTTTTTGCTACTACTGGGCCAAAGATATTCATCGAAAAATCATTCATCTTTTGCACTACTGAGGCCAAAGATATTTAGTTATATCATCATTTAGGACTGAGGATGATGAAAAATATTTTAAAGAAAATGAATCCAGTGAGACAAAAGAACAAATATTAGAGATTCGTACTTTGGTTTATCCATGTTCAAAAATACCCCATAATATACTATTGTGAAGCAAAATTCAAGAATAATAATCAAAACATGAATACAATCAAAGATAGTAACAAAAATAGACATCTGGGACAAAGAAGAGAAAATTTTAATTTTTTTTGGTAAATAATGTTATATTCATGAATAGTGCCATATACGTGAATAGTGTCGTATACGTGAATAGTAACCCTGACACAAAAAGGTAGAAATTCCACAATAAAATTCATATCAATATTTCGGCATAATGATATTAGAAGAAATAATATCATTTAAAAAAATAACATCCCTTACCTCAAAAGAATAGTACTTACAATTGGAATATCGGATATAACGTTTGAAGGAACTTGCCAATATATAGAACACTCAAAGTATCAAAATACTCACAAGAATAAACTCGATAATATAGAGAGAGAAAACTTCAGATTCTAGTGTGATTTTCAATTCTAACATAAGCACCCTATTTATAGGAAATTGCTTAGAACACCAAAGCAGAAAATTTAATAAAATATTAATATATATTAAAATTTTCCTACGCCCACTTAGACTTCTGAATTCAGCATGTTTACCACTCATGTGGGGACCACCAAAATGAAAAAAAATGTTTTTCTTTAAAAAAATATTTAAAACTTCAAAAATTAATTATTCCGGAACTTCAATAATTCATAATAAATATTCCTTTTATCAGAAAAATTCAAATCTTATGTCCATTTCATAGGAAATTCAATTCTCTACAACTTTGTCAGTTTAAGTTTTTCCAAATTTCAAGAAGAACTTGGCCAAAAATCACATCTGAGACGATTTTACAAAATATAATTAAATTTTAGTCAAAAATGGGGCCTACGAACATGTTTAACATGTTTTAAACATTTTTTATACAAAAATACTCTTCTTCCTCATTTATTCATATATCACACATTCATTATAAAATATCATCATTATTATATT
This sequence comes from Panax ginseng, assembly GCA_020205605.1. Taxonomy (NCBI): domain Eukaryota; kingdom Viridiplantae; phylum Streptophyta; class Magnoliopsida; order Apiales; family Araliaceae; genus Panax; species Panax ginseng. The sequence goes on from CM035133.1 coordinate 144,742,719, forward strand.
ATTATAATATAATAATATATTTAAATAAATTATTTTATCAGAAAAGATAAAATATCAATTTTCAACAATTGTCACATTAAAAATTTCTCCATCTATATCCACATAAAATGAATATTTACCATATCATATAAATCAATAATTAATTATTCACAAATAATATTACAGAATCACAATATCGACAACCCGGTGCTTTCCTGGAAAGAGGGGCTTTCAATAAGGATTTTTCCTTCTTGACGCCATGATTAGGTGACCAAACCTCTCCTTAGATGAACTTTCTAGACATTGCCAATAATGCTATCTAATAATATTATTCAAATAATATAAATTATTGATTTGATAATGAAAAATACTGTGTAGTGACAATTATTGAAACAACAATAATATAAAATATCAACGTAGCAATTAATGAATTAATAAAATAAAATATTGAGCGATAATTCTTTGTAACAATTATTGAGTAGTGCCTTCTTTACGTAAGAATCAATAATTGGTGCAATACCAAAATCTTCTTATGTTTTAAATCACCGGGTATTCCAACGATTATTAACGGTGTTAAACAACTACTTCTGTGCGTTATTTATAAAAACTTATACTTGTCGTTTTCTTCATCCAATCTCTTTCCGTTATGGGGCCCACACAAGGCTGCACCGTCGTACGAATATTCTCCGACAGTAAGAATATTCCACGACCAAACGAATATTCCCCGACAACAATGAATATTTTATAACCACTTGCCTATTTAAAATATTTGCGCATTTTACTCATAACTAACCACATTAATCAAATCAACCCTTACTATTTCAAAATAACAAATAAAGAAATTCAATTTCATTTATAATAAGTTGGGGTATTACAATCTCCCATCCTTATGAAATTTCGTCCTCGAAATTAACGTACATACCTGGTGTTTCGAAAAGGTGAGGATACCTCGCTTTTATTTTCGTTGCCAACTCCTAGGTTTTTTCCTCAATAGCATGGTTCATCTACAAAAATTTGACTTGTGGTATGACCTTTGTGCGTAGGACATGCTCCTTTCTATCCAAGATCTTAACAGGTACATCCTCATATGTTAAGTCTTCGGTTATCTCGTCCGGTTCTAACTCAATAACGTGGTTTGGGTCTTTCACATATTTACGAAGCACAGATATGTGAAAAACATTATGAACACGAGACATACTTGGAGGTAACGCGAGTCTATAGGCCACATTTCCTACTCGGTCAAGAATCTGAAATGGACCAATAAATCGTGGATTGGGCTTTCCTCTCTTCCCAAATCTTGTAACTCCCTTCTATGGAAAAACTCATAACAATACATGATCCCCAATACTAAATTCTACGTCTTTTCGATGAAGATCTGCATAATTCTTTTGTCGATCTTGTGTCGTTTGTATACATTGTCGAATCATTTGGATCTTTTTTGTAGTCATACGTACCAACTCTGGTCCCAAAAATGTTGTTTCACCCACCTCATCCCAACATACTGGAGAGCGACACTTTCGTCCATACAATCCTTTGAATGGAGCCACACCTATACTTGCCTGATAGCTGTTGTTGTAGGAGAATTCCACTAATGGTAAATACTTATCCCAACTCCCTTTGAAGTCTAGGACACAGAGTCTTAATAGATTTTCAAGAGTTTGAATAGTCCTCTCGATTGTCCGTCCGTTTTGAGGATGGTATCTTGAAGCTCAATCGTAAATCCGTGCCCATAGCTTTTTGCAAGCTAACCCAAAATCGTGAAGTGAATCTTGGTTCACGATCCGAAACTATGGATACTGGCATGCCATGCAATCTCACAATCTCATTTACATACATACGAGCAAGACGTTCAAGGGAATAAGTATTCCGTATCGGCAAGAAATGAGCAGACTTAGTTAATCTATCAACAATAACCCAAATCGCATCTATGCCTTGAGAAACCATGGGAAGACCCGTAACGAAATCCATGGAAATATGTTCCCACTTCCATTTCGGAATCTCAAGTGGTTGTAATGGACCTTTAGGCATTTGATGCTCCGCCTTTACACATTGACAAGTTAAACACCTCGAGATAAACTTCGCGATCTCTCTCTTCATATTGTTCCACCAAAATGTATGTCGAAGATCACGATACATTTTGGTACTTCCAGGATGGATTGCAAACGGTGTATTGTGTGCCTCCATCATGATCTTGTACTTCAAATCAGAGTCGTTAGGAACACAAAGTCTGGAGTTGACTCGAAGTATTCCTTCTTCATCAATTCTTGCTTCTGGGATAACACCTTCTTGTACTTTCTTCTTCATACGCGCATCGGCTCCGGATTACGTGGCTTGAAACAACTTTAACTTTATCAATTAAAGCTGGTTCTATATGTATACTTGACATCATCGCATGGGTCCCCGGAGTCTTGAATTCTATCTTCATCTTTTGTAAATCACACAAAATAGGCCTTTGTGTTAAAAACATCGCACTCGTTCCTGCATATGATCTTCTACTTAATGCGTCAGCTACCACATTTGCTTTTCCAGGATGGTATTGAATGGCATAATCGTAGTCTTTCAACAGCTCGAGCCAACGTCGTTGTTGCATGTTGAGTTCCTTTTGGGTGAAGAAATATTTAAGGCTTTTATGGTCTGAATATATCTCCACTTTCTCCCCATATAGATAGTGCCTCTAGATCTTTAAGCGCTGCAAAATTGCTTTGCAACTCTAGATCATGAGTAGGATAATTCCTCTCATATTCTTTAAGTTGTCATGAGGCATAGGCTATGACTTTCCCATGTTTCATGAGAACACATCCTAACCCTTTGCACGAAGCATCGCTTGTAGATAACAAATCCATCCGAACCAGATGGTATTGTCAAAACAGGTGCCGAAATAATTCTTCTCTTAAGCTCTTGAAAACTCTTCTCACATTCCTCGCTCCATACGAATTTTATATCTTTTCGAGTTAGCTGAGTTAACGAAGTAGCGATTCTAGAAAATTCTTCCACGAACCTCCGATAATAACCATCTAAGCCCAGAAAGCTACGTACTTGATCCATGACTTGGTTGCTCCCAACTTTGTATTGCTTCAATCTTCGTTGGGTTAACATATACTCCATGTTTTGACACCACGTGCCCAAGGAATGCTACTTCCTTAAGCCAGAACTCACATTTCTTTAACTTGGCATATAGCTTGTTTTCACGAAGCCTTTGGAGTACCAGCTTCAAATGGTGCTCATGATCTTCACGACTTTTGGAATATATGAGGATGTCATCAATAAAGACAACAACAAATGATCCAAATATTCCTTGAATACTCGGTTCATCATATCCATGAAAGCGCAGGGAGCATTAGTCAATCAAAAGACATGACTAAGAATTCATAATGCCGTCTACCAAGTTACGAAGGCGGTCTTTGGAATATCTTTAGTTCTAATCTTGGTGATGATATCCGAATGAAGATCGATCTTTGAAAAAAAATTATGCTCCTTGCAATCGGTCAAACAGGTCATCAATGCGAGGTGGCGGATACCTATTCTTGATGGTGACATGGTTCAATTCTCGATAGTCGATACAAAGTTGCATACTCCATCTTTCTTCTTTACGAATAAAAAATAGGAGCACCCCGAGGAGATGTACTAGGGCCAGATGAAATCGATGTCCAACAACTCTTGTAGTTGGACCTTTAACTCTGAAGTTCAATAGGAGCCATTCGATATGGGGTTTTAGAAATGGGCTTTGTACGGGTTCAAGGTCAATAAAGAATTCAACTTCACGTTACGGGGTGGACCGGAAGTTCTTGAGGAAATACATCGGAAATTCACTAACCACGTAAATATTATTCAAATCGGCGTGTCTTTATTCAAATCCATAACATGGGCTAAGAAAGCTTGACATCCATTTTTTAATAAACGAATGGCTTTATGGCTTGATATGACAGTAATTGATTTTAGTGGTTTAGTTTCTTGAATTCGAATAACAGGTTGCTTATGAATACTAAAACTAATAACCTTACGAAAACAATCAATTTTGGCATGATGAGTAGTTAACCAATCAATCCCTAAAATCACGTCAAATGCAAGTATCTTTAAAGAGATAAGATCAATGGGTAATGTGATGGCGCTAACTTGGATCAAACAAGATTTATAAACAGTGGATATAATGAAAGTTTCTCCTAATGGAGTCTCCACAGATAAGTCAAAGTCTAATTTCTCCGGAGTCAAGTTTAAACGTTGAGCACAAGCAGGAGAGATAAATGAATGGGTAGAACCAGGTATCTAGTAAGGTATAAACTTTATAAGAATTTATGATTAGCTTACGTGATCACCTCGTTTGGGTTCCTCGCATTTTGACCGATCCACGACAAACGCTCTTCCAAGAACCCATGACTTTGACTTTTTCTAGGGACGACCTTTTGAGTCACCATCCCATTGGACTTGGTTTTACTTCTGATACAATCTCGAGCGATATGTCCTTCCTTTCCACAATTATAACATACCTTGAACTGTTGTGGGCGGTTTGGGTGATATGTCCCCTTTTTCATTTTATAACATATGACCGGTGGTCGTTCTCCTCCCTTAGAAATAGTTGATTGTTGGTCTTGATGTCTTCACATTGTCATTGTTGTACCTTCTCTTTTTAAAATCTCCCAGACTTAAACTTCTTTTATTATCATGGCCCACGATTACCACTAGAGTGGTTCTGCTTTTGTTCGTATTTTTCTTTCCCATTTGGTTATCGTTGCTCTCGATGATTGCTTTATCCACTAGGTATGACCACAGTTGTGGTCCCTCGGTTGAGCGTACTCGTTATCTCACTCTAATAATTGAGCCTTGTTGACAACATCTGAATATAGAAAATTTATGAGAAATGAGATATTGGCGTATGTCGGGTTTCAAACCTCTCGAAACATCCGCGTCATCGTTCCTCATTCTCCACCAAATGAGGTGCAAACACGGATAACTCCATGAACTTACGCCTCGTCTTTGGGACACCGTCATATTTGTTACATTCGAATCTAATAAACTCCACCTCCTTTATATATGCGAATACTTTCGGGAAAGTACTTGTCATTGAACAATTTTGAAATGTCTCCCAAGACATGCTTTGAGTCTTGTTTGGATGGAGTGCACGCTTCTGATTTCCACCGATGTCTGCCTCATTACGGAACATAAAAGTGGCGAATGGAACCTTCTGTTCCTCCGTGCATCCCAAGACATCAAATATCTTGGTAATTTGCTTGACCCACGTCTCCGCCTTAATCGGATCCGGCTTTCCCCAGAATTCTGGTGGTCCCAACTCTTTGAACTGCTTGGCTGTGACAAACCGTGCGTTGCTATCATTTCCACCTGTATTTTGTACACGAGTCTCCCTCGTCTGATTTTGCATGAACTGCAAAAAGCTTCTAAACATCTCGTCGTTCATCGTCTGATCAGTGGTGTTGTTTACAGGAGGAACATTGCCATCCTGTTGCACGTTCTCTTGATTGTTGACTAAAGGTGTTTCCACGATCTCATTCACTCCATCGTTAATATTTTCAGCTTCTATTTATAAATACTGTCACAAAACAAGGGTTAATTAAAGAAATTGACATACAACATAATAACCCTATACTCTAACCAACCAACAAATAAGCTTAGGTAGGACATACTAGTGAATGATTTACTCGTCTCTCCCCTCCTAGTTCTATTCCCGATCTCACTTGAGAGACCATATCCCTAAGCTCGATACCAAGCATGATGGCGCCCCCAAAATAGGTATACATCACCCATTACGAGTCGCCAAAATACATGAGTACGAAACAACTACTAACTTTATTAATACAATTATTGTGCAAAATAAATGACACATAAACTGTGAGTTTAAATACAAATATTGTCTTCTAGACAATATCCACACTCAAATAGGTCCTCATTAAATTATTGATACTTCATTTTACAAAAATAGTGAGGACTACTAAAATAACTTTCTAGAACCATCATTCCATACCCCAGACTAGTACTCGCTACATTCTCGCCTCACGAGAAGAAAAATGGAACAAAAAGGAAAAGGGTGAGCTCAACTAGCCCGATAAAGAATATTATGACTAAGATAATATAGAACAAATTATCGTTAGTCCTCAACGGAAAAAATCGATAGAATATAATAAACAACAAGTTTTAGATCAATATTCACAAATGAAAATAACAATTCATTAAGAAGAGTTAAGTAGAGAATGAAATCTACTTTCTTCTATGAATTTAAAAGTTTATCATCAATATTTTATCCTTGTAACATCAATTAATATACATCTTGAATCAAATATTCATCTTTTGCACTACAGATCCAAAGATATTCATCGATTGGTCATGTTCATCTCAACACTGTTCATCTTTTGCACTACGGGCCAAAGATATTCATCGAAAAAATCATTCATCTTTACACTACTGAGGCCAAAGATATTCGATTTATATCATCATTTAGGATGAGAGGATGATGAAAAATATTTTAAAGAAAATGAATCCGGTGAGACAAAAGAAACAAATATTAGGGATTAAGTACTTTGGTTTATCCATGTTCAAAAATACCCCATAATATACTATTGTGAAGCAAAATTCAAGAATAATAATCAAAACATGGATCTGATCAAAGATAGTAACAAAAATAGACATCTGGGACAAAGAAGAAAAATTTTTTTTTTGTGAATAGTGTCGTAATAGTATAAAGTATAAATAAATAATAGTGTATGTATACGTGAATAGTAACCCGACACAAAAAGGTAAAATTCTAGAATAAAATTCATATCAATATTTGACATAATGATATTAGAAGAAATAATATCTTTTAAAAAATAACATTCCTTACCTCGAAAAGAATAGTACTTACATTTGGAATATCGGATATAACGTCTTTGAAGGAAACTTGCAAATATAGCAACACTCAAAGTATCAAAATACTCACAAGAATATGCTTGATAATATAGAGAGAAAAACTTGATTTACGGTGTGATTTTCAATTCTAACCTAAGCACCACCTATTTATAGGAAATTGCTTAGAACACCAAAGTAGAAAATTTAATAAAATATTAATATATATTAAAATTTTCCTACGCCCACTTAGACTTCTTAATTCAGCGTGTTTACCACTCATCTGGGGACCACCAAAATGAAACAAATGTTTTTCTTTAAAAAAATATTTAGAACTTCAAAAATTAATTATTAAGAACTTCAATAATTCATAATAAATAGACCTTTTATCAGAAAAATTCAAATCTTTTATCCATTCCATAGGAAATTCAATTTTCTACAACTTTGTCAGTTTAAGTTTTTCCAAATTTCAAGCAGAACTTGACCGAAATCCACATACGGACAATTTTACGAGCTATAATTAAATTTTAGTCAAGAAATGGGGCCCACGAACATGGTTAACATGTTTTAAACATTTTTTGTAACAAAAATACTCTTCCTCCTCATTTATTCATATATCACACATTCATTATAAAATATCACAATTATTATATTATTATAATATAATAATATATTTAAATGAATAATTTTATCAGAAAAGATAAAATATCAATTTTCAACAATTGTCACATTAAAAATTTTCTCCATCTATATCCACATAAAATGAATATTTTCCTTATCATATAAATCAATAATTAATTATTCACAAATAATATTACGAAATCACAATCTTGACAACCAAGTAGTTCTAGGAAAGAGGGGATTTTCAATAAGGATTTCTTCTTCTTCTTGGCATGATTAGGTGACCAAACCTCTCCTTAGACGAACTTTCTAGACATTGCCAATAATGCTATCTAATAATATTATTCAAATAATATGAATTATTGATCTGATAATGGAAAATACTGTGTAGTGACAATTATTGAAACAACAATAATATAAAATATCAACGTAGCAATTATTGAATCAATAAAATAAAATACTGAACAGTAATTACTTTAACAATTATTGAGTAGTGCCTTCTTACGTAAGAATCAATAATTAGTGCAATATCGCGTGCTACTGTGTTTAAATCACCGGGTATTCCAACAGTGTTAACGATAACAACTACGTCGTTATTTATAAAAACTTATACTTGTCATTTTCTTCATCCAATTGCTTTCCCTTATGGGGCCCACACAAGGTTTGTAAATCGTCGTTTCCGACGATAAGAATATTCCACGACCAAAATATATCCCCGATAACAATGAATATTTTATAACCAATTGCTTATTTAAAATATTTAGCATTTTACCCAAACTAACCACATTAATCAATCAACCCTTCTATTTCAAAATAATAAATAAAGAATTCATTTCATTTATAATAAGTTGGGGTCTTGTGGTTTGGTTTTGATTTCATCCTCACTTCATTTGAGAGTCGAGGATAGAGACGTCATTTTACCCTTTTATTTATCTTTGCTTGACTAACCACATTCCGAATCTTGAAAAATCAACCTTGGCTTACTTTAAATTCTCTCGAAATAATAAATTTGAAGTTCTTCTCCTCTTTTTTGGCCAAGTCCCGGATCTGGCGTTGGAGGGTTTGGTTATTTTGTTGCAGCTCTTAATTTTCCCTCTAAACTATCTCATAGTTCTTGAGGTATGTCCTTTGGTGGGCTTCCACTTCTGTGGATTCTTCCTTTAACTTGGCGATATCGGCTTGGAGGCCTTCGCAGTAGAATTCTATGTTGCAATGAAGACTTTTTATCTTTTGTAAGGTCATTATTTAGTAGTTCGTCTTCCCTTTGGGTGGCTTTTTCTTCTTCTTCTATTTCTTTACATCGACGGATGAGGCGTCCAGAGATGGCGACGACCTATAAACAATATTGTTGGGTAAAGAGATAAACAAATGGAATAGAGGATATATGTGATGGAGTTCAGAAGGTCTTACTCTTCCTTGATGCTTTATTTCGGTGAAGACGAGTTCAGTGATGGATATGTCGTTGAAGTGAGGCTCATCGGCGGGAAGAATGAAATGCTCAAAAAGTTCAAGGGGATATTTTTCTGTGGCGTCCAGCCAAAGGGTTGGGGAAGATCCAGTTTCTTGGGTTCGACCCCGGGAAGATTTTTTATAAGGAGAAAGAACGCGTTGAGAAGATTGTTCGAGAGACTTTTCGGAGTTAGCTTATTTGGGTGGTGGTTCAAAGGAGGAGTCTATAGACTCTTTTCATTTTTGGCTTTGATTTTGAGTTGGTTAGGATGTATTGATGGGGGTGACTTCAGTGGAATGGATGTTTTCTGTATGAGAAGTAAGGTGTTCGGAAGTGGGGACTTTGAGTGCTTCAGAAGTTAGAGGAATAATCTTGGTACGCCTTTTCTTAACCCGAAGGATTTTTATCCTTTTAGATTTTGGCATATCCAAGATGCTTTCTTTAAAGAGGGAGTTGGGATTGTTTTGGGATTCAGTACCTTAGCCTTGGATTTTGTTTTGGTTCGGGAGGAGGATGGCTCTTCGGATATGACTTCCAATAGAGTAGTTTCAGTTATTAGTGAAATATTTGATTTTTGGGAGGTTTATCCAACAATGAATTCTTTGAGTTCTTTCCTTTCGGCAGATGTTGTCTTAATTAAGGATATTGTATGCAAAGAGTGGGTCAGTTTGGTAATTGACATTTAAAATATATGATTCTATTAAAGAGGAAAACAAGAACTTCGGAACTTACATTTATGCTCGAAGAGCCAAGCGGCTTTGGTGAGGAGATTGAAATCACATTCCTTTATCGCCAGTTTCTCGATCAGTTTCACTAATTCAAGGACTTAGTGGGGGGGGGGGGATTCTCTAATGTTGACATTAGGGCAGCCGTAGGAAGCCCAATCTGGAATCTTGTAGGTCTCTGGTCCTTTGATGAAGAACCAGTTCTTGTACCATCTTTTGCTGCTTGAAGGGGAATTCATTATGGAAAGCTTCTTGATTTTTTGGGTTGGTTTTGGTGGTTGTCTGCCCAAAGTTTTGAAGTCGATTTCTCTGGATTTATTCATTTGGAATAAGGCGAGGAAGAAATTAATGGTGGGAGGAACGCATGCTTCATGGAAGAAGGCGAGGAAGGCGACATTGTTGATATAAGAGTTTGGCACCAGTTGGGCGAAGCTGATGCCAATAAACCCTAGTAGAGTAATAATAAAGGCATGCAGAGGTAACCGAACCCCTTTCTCTAGATGGGTAAGGGGTATGGCAGTCCAAACATCAGGTCGGTGATACATTCGGTCGTCGATGGAGGGAGCTTTCAGTTAATGGGTATCGGGGATATGATAGTGTTTCTGGATTGTGGTGAGATTTGCTTTGATGATTTGAGATGGGGTGTTGGCGTGGGGAAATTTTAATTCATTGGAATATTCGCACATCATTTTTTGGAAATCGATACCTATTTTGGATGAAGAAGGGGTGTGGGGGGCAAAGCTGGTGGTAATAGTGGTGGACACTGTGTTTGAGTCGGTGGTAATGACCTTGGTGGTGGTCTTTGGGTTGTTAGTAAATGAGGTGGCAACGTTTACCGGAAGGGTAGTGTTAGTAGAAAGGGGGATGGCTCTGATTAGCTCATCGGAACTGGGGGTGGAAGTAATCGAAGTCTTGGACGAAGCCATTGGTGGAAAGTTGGAGTTATTCTTGCCGGAAAACAGAGCTTACAGGGGGGAGGAAGGAGTTTTTGAGAATTTGAAATTGGGAAAGTAGTTTTGTTTGGTTTGGAGGAAAGGGTTTTAGAATGGGTTGTCTTTTCAGTTTCACGCACTTCTTAAGGAGCAGCTAATTAATGGGATGTGATGATTGACAACCTGGGGAGGAGTTGATGGGCCCCTATTTTACGCGATGGGTAGTTTTCTGAGGGGGTTGGGCTTGGCAGCATTCATTGTTAATTATTGGATTTTATTTGGAATACTTTTCCCTTAAATGTTCCATTTAACCAAAATCGAAATTTGGGGGGTGGGGATGTTGGGGCATAATTATTTGGGCCCAACATTACATGGTGGGTCAAAGTCTACGTGGAGTTATTTTAACCTACGTAGAAACTTGTTTTGGCACTCGAATATTTTAAGGAATCAAGGATACCTAATTGCCTACAATTTATGACTCCTAAGAAAAGTGTTAGGATATGGTCCAACTTTCTTTCTTTAAGGAGATTCTATTCAATCATATCAAGAAATTATACCTAATGAGGAACCTTAATTCTATTCGGAGAAGGACTCTTTGGAGGAGGTGTGATCACTATAAATATAAGGCTATACCCTGATTCTAAGATACACACATACATTAATATTATTTTACAGCACTAGAGCATTAAGCCTCCATTATTAAACCTTATCCAGCCTGTACTTATTCTCACACTGAAGCTATTTCTCGGCGGCCCAAGTCGTCAAGCTTTTGGTGGACTTCATTTCTATACAGGATTTGACGCGCTTTGTTGATTGAAGCGCGTGGACGAATCTTGATGTTAACAAGGTTAATCGCACGTATTTAATTAATGTATTTTGTAGTAGTATTTTCTCTCAATAAATATATCATAAAGATAGTACTTGCTTACCAGAGTTAGAATTATTCAGATTTATAAATTAGTTAACACTTATTCCCTCCGTTTTTATTTAAATGATATTAGAAGTCTTTGCACACTTATTAAGAAAATAATTGTAAATATTTTATTTGTCTAAAATTCCCCTAGCATGTGATTATTTAAAAAAAATTACTCTCTACAACACGTTTATCTATATTTTTTAAGGAAAAAACTCATTTATTTCACCTAGAAACATACATTCTCTCTCTCTCCCCATAAACTAACTTGATTTTCACCTTTTTAAAACTCACATTTCTTCCGTTTTGAAAGTCATTGCAGTACTATGTTTTGAAGGTCATTCATAGTGACATAACTAAAATTCTATGAAGAGATTGAAATTTTACTATGTACCTATATATATGAAGGCGATTTTTTTTGAGAAAGCAAAAAATAAAATCCATAATTAATTTTAGAATAGGAAGAGATGAAATTACCATTGAAATTGATGAAGTAGAGAGATGAAACAGTGAAATAGATAGAAAAAAGAGAAGAGAAAAAAGTAGGATGTGAAATAGAGAGTAGGGGTGTTAGCCGAGCAGAGTAGCTCGATACTCGACTCGAGATCGGTTCTAAAATATGATTCAAAGCTCGAATTCGAAGTTGATTCGAGTCGAATATGATCCATACTCGTTTTCTATTTAATGATACACGAGTCGAATTCGAGTATACCAGTATTCGCTCAGATTAGGGTTCGAGTATTTTATTTTTTTCTCGAACCATACTCGATACCTGCTCGATGGATCATATTCGAATACTGGTCTGATCCATATTAATAAGCTAAATATGTGATATTTGTATCAATTATTATAATTTATAAAGTGTAGTATTAAATTGTGTAAGCTTGTACTTGAATAAATCATTGAATTGATTGTCAATTCGTATTACATTCTTTGTAATTCATTTACATAAATAAAAGTAAAAGACTTTTATATATAAACATTAGTTCAATAATCAATTTAGTATGTAGTGGTTCAGTATTAAGCGAAATGGTTCATATTCGAAACTCGATTTGAAGGCTCGTGAGTAACTCGTTTTGTAAACAAGTCGAGTACTTACGAGCCGAGTAGGTCCGAGTAATGATCCGAGTCGAATTTGGTGTAAAATTAGAAATTCCTTATCAAATTCGAGCTCAATTTTTTCGAGTCGAGTCGAATCTGAGCATTAGAGTCTTCTCTCTCTATTAGAGAGAAAAAATGAGAGAGAGAAAGTAGGGAGTGAAAAATGGATAAGGTTGGAGTAATTAAGAGGTTGGATAAAGAGAGAGTCTAGTACACAATTAATAAGGGTAGTTTAGAAAAAATGACTAATTATCCTAAAATTTCTAAAACGTCATATATTTATGGATATAGAAGAAGCTCTAAAACGTCATTTAAATAGGGACAGATGGAGTATTAACTAATTTATGTTACTCCCTCCATTCTATAATAATAGTCTTTTTAACTTCATGCGCATAGATTAAAAAAATTATTTAATACTATCATTTAATAATTAAAATTAATGTAAAATTTTATTACTACCCATTTATGGGAAGTTAAAAAATACTAATACAAAACAAAAGAGAATTTCTTAGGACAATGAGAGAAGTTAGAGGTGATATAAGTAAATAATTTATTCTCCTAAAAAGTTATAAATGACAAATAAATTAGAACATTTTTTTCTTCTTAAAAGTCGATTATTATATAATGGAAGGGGTAAAAGAGTAAAAATAATTGTGCAAGATCAAATATATATAGGATTCACCCCCTTATTTTACATACTATACTCACCCCTTTTAGCGACGCACCGGACGACGGTTCAATCCATCGCTATATCAGATAACCGTCATCTTAGTTTTTAGCGACGAACAACATATAGCGACGGACCGAACCGTCGTCTGGTACGTCGTTAAAGGGGGTATGTAAGATCAAGGGGTAAGACCTTAATTCTTTTTCTATATATATATATATATATATATATATATATATATATATAATGACATTTTTATAATAATTTTAAACATACTTAATACTTTCAACAAACTTGTTAATCTGACAACATTATTTTTGCTTTGATAAAATCATTTGAACCGTCTTTTTAACTAATTTATGTTACTCCCTCCATTCTATAATAATAGTCTTTTTAACTTCACGCGCATAGATTAAAAAAATCATTTAATACTATCATTTAATAATTAAAATTTATGTAAAATTTCATTACTACCCATTTATGGGAAGTTAAAAAATACTAATACAAAAGAAAAGATGATTTCTTAGGACAATGAGAGAAGTTAGAGTTGATATAAACAAATAATTTATTCTCCTAAAAAATTGTAAATGACAAATAAATTAGAACATTTTTTTCTTCTTAAAAGTCGATTATTATAGAATGGAAGGGGTAAAAGAATAAAAATAATTGTGCAAGATCAATATATAGGGTTCACCCCTTTATTTTACATACTATGCTCACCCCTTTTAAAGAATGGGATAGGCGTGATGGCTCAATCCATCGCTATATCGAGAAAATCATCTATAGCTTTTAGCGACCAACCAAACCAGATTATGCGATGCGTCGCTAAAGAAATGTAGGTATGTAAGATCAAGGGTAAGCCCTTGATTCTTTTCATATATATATATATATATATATATATATATATATATATATATATATATATATATATATATATATATATATATATATATATATATAACGACATTTTATAATAATTTTAACCATACTTAATACTTTAAACAAACTTGTTAATCTGACAACATTATTTTTACTTTGACAAAATCATTTGAACCGTCTTTTTTTAAATAATAAATAGGTGAATGGCAAAAGTGATCTACACGGAAAAAGTGGGGTTCAATATGTTGTTTTATTTATATATTCCCTCCGTTTTAGGATAAAAATCATTATTATTATTTTGGGTGGTCCCATATTAAATGTCTATTTTTTTTTAATAACTAAACTTTTACATAATTTTTCCTATTACACCCTTATCATTAAATATCTCATATTTTTCTTATTCTAATTCTCTCTCCATATTCAATAAGTATACTTATTTATGTGTTGAAAATATTTTGAATTAAAAAGTTAGAAAGTCACTCTCTCACCTACATTGGAAATGATTAATGACATATTATTATGGGCAATTTAGTTATTTTGTTCCTCTTATTAATATGCATGAAAAATTCACCAGGACTTTTATTCTGAGACCGAGGGAGTATTACTTTTTGAATATATTACAATACTTGTACTAGTTTTTTATAGATGCAGCGAAGTTCTTATTGAAAGGGGAAAAAAGGAAGTAGAAGAAAAAAATGGCAATTAAAGCATGTTAGAAATTGCACCTTATTCTATATTTTAGAAATTTAATTATTGTCAAGTTTGGCTTGAATAAAACCCATTAGTTGACATAATTTAAGTAAATATAAAGGTATAATTTGTTTTCCTAATTGTGAAAAATAAGAGTTTGTGCCTATAGCGAGGCATTAAATAAGGTGCAAATTTGTTTGATAAAACTATTATTTCTTCTCTCATTTAATAAAAAGACTACTTGTCATTTTATAAGTACAAGTGTATAGTCTTATTTTATTTTGGAAAAAGAGATATTCTTCTGAGATTTTTGAAATTCTATTTAATTATAATTTTATTACTAATATGTAACTTACATCATAATTAGTAGTAATCAAGTAGTATATATAATTAAAATAGAAATAAATAATAGTTTAATGGTGAAACTATTATAGATATATGTATGTATCTATATGTGTGAGATAGTTATACTACATATATGTATATTGAGAGAAGTCTTATATATATATATATATATATATATATATATATATATATATATATATATATATATTTTAGAACATAATAATTTTGCACCATGCAAATCTCTCATTCTTTTAGTTATTCTTCTTACAAATAAATAACTATTACAAAGAAGTGTTCGTGTGGAACAAATATGAATTGCTATCACAAATTTATTCAGTTTTTATGCTTGACATATATCCTGGAGGTATATCATCCGCAACCCATAGCAAATCGATCGTGGTGGGGGCGATAAAGACCTTAAGGACAGGGATCACCCATGTCACGTCTTCTACAACAATCTTGACTTTACGAAGCTACAGTTCTAATAATCTTAAGGTCTTTATTTTATTTGTTGGAGTTATGATTTTGGTGAGATGGAAGACAACATGATTTTCAAAGATAAGTGTTATTTTTCTTATATCTATTTTATCAATGAAATTTTATGATAATTAGTAATATATTGAGATATTAAGCTAATTATTTTTATTGATAATTCTTGTTAGAAGATAGATTGTGGAGAAAAATAAAAGTGAAAAAGACTTATAATTTACAAGTTTGTAAATTGATGTGGAGAAGATGAAGAGTCATCATGAAAAACACCAAATGTTGATGCCTAAAAATTTTTCTAAAGAGATTGTGGTGTTCTTCGGATTTAATTCCAAAAGGTGTGTTTTTTAACATTAGCTTTTATTTTTATAAATGATAATTGTGTCATTTTGTATGTGTATATACTTGAAAGTATATATTTTATGTATTATATCATGTGTAGATGATATTATATGTTTGAATATTATTTTACCTTCATTTTGTTGTAATAAATTAATTAATTAGTTTTGTGGGATAAGAAAAGTAATTAATTTTTTGTTCATGATGGAATAAATTTAATTTTGTGCATATATAGTTTGTTTATAATATTTTATGAGTAGATAAAATATTCAATTTGTATATGTATGTATGAAATTTGAGAAAATTATTTTTCTCATACACTAACTGAGATTAATTTATTATGAAAAAGTTGTAGTAAAATTTGAGAAGTTTACTTGTCTCTATGTATAACAAATTAGTTGTAAATTAATTTATTTTGAGAATAAAGTAAATTTATGTTCTTCTTGAACAAAATTATGCATATAAAGTTTGAGATAATATTTATTGTGTAATATTACTTGGTATTTGTATGCATGAATTTGAGATAAATTACTTTGTTGTGGATAATAAATTAATTATCAACTAATAGTTAGACAAGATATTGTAGAAGTAGATTTAGTTGAGTAAATCTTGTATATAATATGATTATGAAGTTGAAAAAACACTTAGAAATGATTTTCTTATTGTTTTTGGGATAATCATAATTGATATATATTGATTTATTTTTATGTGTACTTCTTGTCAAGAAGTAGTAAATTTTAATGTGATCATGTGAATTTGTATATTCTAATTGAGATAATTTTTTTATTTTTTGAATTTTTATAAATATTGTGAAGTTCAATATTTCATATTATTATGAGGATTGTCTTGAATTCTATATTTGTACATGTCAAAAGATATATTGTTTATGATATTTTCTATCCAAACTCGGACAAGAAAACACTTGAGGATATACTAATGCATGTGTGTAAATTTTATTTTCTTTTTATATAAATTAATTTTTTTTTTGATAAATTAATTTCTTAGAAAGTAAATATATATTTTTATATTTTATATGCAAATAAATTTGTGCAATATGATTAGTTGTGCTATAATTTGTATATAATAAATTTTATACTATTTACATAGAGTCAAGTGTTACGTGTTGGTATACTTGAAAAATGTACATGTATAATTTTAAGTTCTCATCTTAAATAATTTTTGGATTTGAGAATTTATGTCATTCAGAAAATAAGAGCTTGTTTTCTTATGTGAGGGTATTCTAAAAGATTCTTATGTTGAAGCAATCTTTATATGAATAACTAATACATAAAATATATAAGAATTTATTTTTTGTTCTGAGAAGTGTTCCTTAATATTCTTATGTGGAAGTAATATTTATGGGAACATTGTCTCATAAAATTTTAATTAATCTAAAATTTATTTTAAGTAGATGCATAATATTGTGAAGTAAAATTATTCAATGAGATTTCAATTATTTAAAAGTATGGGGGTGATTCTTTAAGATTTTTATTTATGGACTAAATTTGGCCTTTGAACTATTTGGATTATAATTTTATTTGTGTAAGAAATAGTACGGCTTATGGATTTCATGTTGTAAAATTTAATTTGATTGTGTAGTCTTATGAAATGAAAGTCTTTAAAACACAAATTTTTTTAATAATATTGAAATGTGAACTTACTTTACTTAATTAATTCTCTAAGGTCCTAGAAAGTTATAAGTTCAACCTAGAAGGAACAATATTAATTTGGTGAAGGAAATTAATATAATAAGTTGGTGAATAAAATACATATTTTATTAGCCTAAATATGATTTAAAATATTTATAGTGATTTAGTTCAATAGTGAGATTGAAACTAAGTTATAAATATTAAATTGGATACATATTAGGTGATAATTTGTGCATATTTACCTTGAGATTCTATCGAATATAGAATTATTTATATGTTTACACTAACAATATAACTTTATAAACTATAATGTGATAGTTTTTGTGTATATTAATGATATGATGATCATTTTACATAGTATTGTTAACGTTAACGAGTTTAAGAAAGATATATTTTTGTCTTTATGTTAAAAGACTTGTAAAATATATGTTATCTTATTATCTTGTAAAAACATAGTGAGAATTTCAACTAAACCAATTTAATTGTATTGAGACGCAATACTGAACTAAGTTTGATAAACCTTGAGATTGAAGAATTTAATAATTCTTTAATAGCGGTGGTATACTGAAAGTTAATTTTGATATAGCTATTTTAAATCTGAAGTACACATGTGCTAGTAGCAGGAGCCTCATGTTTGATATGCAATGCACGAGATCAGATATTACCTACAGTTTTAAACTTAGTATACTAATAATTTAAAATTGGTTTTTGTTAGATTTCTAAATGTTTTAATAGATCACATAAATGTCACTTATATTTTAGTGAGAGAAATTATAAATTACAAGTAGGTGAATTTTTACCCAATCTTGAGTATTGTTTCATAGATGAGTAAGAAACTAATGATTATTTCCCATTTCGCAATATGGATCTAATGTTATTAATCTTTCATAGTTGATTATGATCTTGATTAATTAAGTAAGAAAATATTCACAAGTAGGTAAATATATTCTTATATTTTCACAAGTAGGTGGATATATTATTACTCTTTGTGAAGGTAATTTACTTCAAGTAATACTATTATTTTATATGATGTAGAAAATAATTGGAATTGAAATTTGTTGTTGAAACATCAAATTGTGGCCACTTTCAAAATTGTTTTGTTCATTATGTTGTGATAATGAAATTATTTTTTGTAAAGAGTATATGAGATTACCTTTAAAGGTACGTCTTGACATGTTGGTCATAGACAATTTTGTTAGACAATTGATACAAGAATGTATCATAATTTTTGTCTATGAGGAAGCCAAGTGACAACTTGACTTATCTTTTTACTAAGACTTTGACGAGAGCTTAGTAAGTTTAACTATTTGATATATGGAACTTAAACCACTTTGAGTCAGGGGTGATAGGAACCCAACCTATTCCTAGGTCACCCCTAGTTTATAGGTTCAATAGGAAAAACAAGTCACAGTTGCTGACTGTGTTACTATCGATGTGATTCCATATGTAGTTTAAGATAGTACGTCAGTTGCACGACCGAGGCTGAGTTATACTTTTAACAAAGTTGATATGTTCTTAGCAACAGAAACACAGGTGAAACACTTTGCCTATACGAACTAGAAGTGGAGCCGCTTCTTATAGAGGGTTGTGCTTTACTCTCTTAGAGGTTCATGAAACAGGGTATTACGCATGACCATATTAGCGCAAAGCAATTAAGAATACTCACCATGGTAGGAGGATTTTGTGTGTGTGTGTGTGTGTGTGTGTGTGTGTGTGTGTGTGTGTGTGTGTGTGTGACAATTCCGATCATATCATATAGGAGTAGAGATTCAATCTACGGACATCATCAACTTCGATGTGACTTTGAGTTGTTTACATTAAGGGAATGTTCAATGTTCGTCACACATTCTTTCATGGACACATGCCTTGGAGTTGTTTGATAGAAAGTTGTTTAGATGAGAAATATAGTTTTTCCAAACAAGTCATTGTTAGAAATTGCACCTTATTCTATATTTTGGAGATTTAATTATTGTCAAGTTTGGGCTTGAATAAAACTCATTAGTTGACATAATTTAAGTAAATATAAAGGTGTAATTTGTTTCCCTAATTGTGAAAAATAAGAGAGAACTTCATTTGATTTGTGCCTATAGTGAGGCATAATAAGGTGCAAATTTGTTTGATAAAACTATTATTTTTTCTCTCATTTAATAAAAAAGACTACTTGTCACTTTATAAGTACAAGTGTATAGTCTTATTTTATTTTGGAACAAAATATATTTTTGGGAGACTTTTGAAATTCTATTTAATTATAATTTTATTACTAATAAGTAACTTACATCATTAGTAGTTAATAAGTATAATTAAAATAGAAATAAATAATAGTTTAATGGTGAAACTATTATAGATATATGTATGTATCTATATGTGTAGAGATAGATATACTACATATATGTATATTGGGAGAAGTCTTATATATATACATTTTAGACATAATAATTTTGCACCATGAAAATCTCTCATTCTTTTAGCTATTCTTCTTACAAATAATAATTACTATAAAGAAGTGTTCGTGTGGAATAAATGTGAATTGCTATCACAAATTTGTTCAGTTTTGATGCTTGACATATCCTGGAAGTATATCGTCTGTAACCCATAGCAAATCGATCGTGGTGGGAGCGATAAAAACCTTAAAGACAAAGATCACCCGTATCACATCTTCTACAACAATTTTGACTTTACGAAGTTACGATTCTACCATAGCATGATATACTCTCAATAGTTAACCATGTGATTTTATTGTCTTGAACAGATTTATATATTCTCTAAATAGTATTAAAGGCATTTTTAGATCTTTTTTGGAGTGTAAAATAGTGTACAATTCTAAATAAATACATGTATATTATATTGGCATTCTAGGGATCACTGAGGTAGGTTAATTGAGATTCTCAGGTCTTATTATTTAAAGCACACGCATTTGTCATGTGCTCCTTTGTTTAGTTAATTCTATGATTCGGATCTTTTATATTTGATAAATTAAAATTTTAGTGAGTATTTGATATATTTTGTAGATATTTTTGGTAGTTGAATGAGATATCATAGTATTTAATCTACAAGACTTAACTGCCTTCAAAAAAACATAAAAATTCTCTTTTAAATGATATAAAAAAACAGAGAAAGGACCTGTTTGGTATGACTACAAATCTCATTTAAAAAACTGAGAAATGACCTGTTTGGTATGACTACAAATCTGAACCCCCAAACAGTATACAACAGGGACCTCACTATAATATTTATTTTCTTTTGATAGTGAATAACAGCGGACCCAACAATTATATTACTCAAAGAAAGAAAAAAAACAAATAATAAAATATTATTGTTGGAAATAGTGTTACAATGATGCAGTGGAATAGATCAATTCAAAAGAGGATTAGATGTGTGGATGAGTTCGGGTCGATATAAATTTAAAGTAGTATAATTTTGGGTTCTTTACACTACTATACAATAATTAGAAAGTAATTATAAAATTAGTGTATTTATAAAATAATTATAAAAATAATACAACACAATAATAATATTTTAAATTTTTTTCGATCCTTTCACTATAATTGACTGAACGAAATCACATATCATCATCACCTACTACTACTACTATTACTAATTCTCTATCACTCTCATCTACCTCTGTTTCTCTCTCTACAATTTACAGAGCACCAACAACAATGACTTCACATACCATCGTCACCTACTACTACTACTACTAATTCTTTACCATTCTCTTATATCTTTGTTTCTCTCTCTATAATTTACAGAGCACCAACAACAATGATAATGGCGATTTCAGTGGACAATCTCTTTAGAGAGAGAAAGTGAACTCTTTAGAGAGAGAAAGTACTCCTTCACTTTCTCTCTCTTCATTCTACTCATAATATTCTTATTCTCTTTCATTTTCTTCTTCGATTCCCAGTCCTCCTCTCATTTTTTACCTCCGATCTCACTACTACACAACCACACGTCTCTTTATCTTCTTCGCCGTTGCCTTTCGCCGATTGATAATCCAATAAAACTGAATTAGTTACATTTGTATGAATGTTTGACTACCAACTGCACTACGAAAAAAAATGTACCAACGATTTACCATTGCGTAACCCAATAAAACTCATTTATGATCGCATATGTCAAGAAAATAAATCCAGTAACACTTGAAACCGTTTCTTAACTTTTTATAATTAATTGGTAACCCAATAAAACCGATTTGTTTACCTTTTGTATGAAGGTTTGGCTACCAACTCCACTTTATGGAAAAAAAATGTACCTAAGAATACAATTGCGTAACACAATAAAATTGTTCATGGTTGCACATATTGAAGAAAACAAATCCAGATAACACTTGAAAATTGTTCTTAACTTTTTTATAATTAATTGTTAACCCAATAAAACTGAATTGGTTACCTTTGTATGAAGGTTTGGCTATCAACTGCACTGTGATGGAGCGGACAGCGGCAGTGGCAACGTCGACATGACTACAGTAGACGAGATGCACGACCAACTCCGCCTTGAAGGGATTTCATGGCTTGAATTGGAGGAAGAAAAGTGAGCACCAGTTGGGGGGTTTTGGAGGAGGAGTTCGCAAGGATGAGGGACGTTGGTGAGGAGCCATGGAGGAATGGAGAGCTGAGCTTGTGGGATTTGAATTGGGATAAAAGGAGTTACAGCAGAGGTGAGGTGAGAGACATTTGTGTTGGATGGATAAGAGAGATCTAGTTGGGGAAGGAAAAGTGGAAGCTGGGATCGTGTTCTTCTCAATTGCAGCAGAGTTGCGGGGAGAGTAATGAAAAGGAACACTAATTTTGTAAATAAAATATTGAAAATGTATAAATTTTGTAAATATTTTCTGGATGTACTTTTTTTGTAATTTTTTTAAAAAATATACTAGAAAGTGTAAATATACCTATAATTATTTAAGAAGAGTTACGGGCTAATAATATATTAAATCGAAACTTTCGACAAGCTTGGCCAAACTTTAATTATCTTTTTTTATTTTTTGTTATTTTAATTTTTCTATTTTTAATTGATGTTGGGGAGTTGTTTATCACCATAAATATGCTTATTAGGGCTTGTGAACAATTACGTTTCCATCAATTAATATTATTATCTTCGTTCTCTTTATGACTTCATTATCTTACTTGTGGATTCAAGGGTTTATCTGGCGTACGTTCTTGTTGGTACGTTTAAACCTTCAAATCATATTTGTGTTAGATTGTTACAATTTAACCATATTTTGTTGGCTCTTCATTTGCGTGATTAATCTAATGTTACGTTTGTGTTGGAGGAATCAAGGTAGGAGTGGAATGACTTATTTCCATAAAATAAAAAAATTATTTTTATTGTTCCATTAGAATGGAATTAACTATTCTCATTTCTATCTAATTTGTGAATTTTGTTCATTGGTGGAGGGAATGTAATGACTCATTCTAATCAGGAATAGAATGAATCATATATTTTAGTCATTATTTCATTCACTTCTCTATTCTATTCTTTCACAAATTTTATTCCTCCATTCCAAATGTAGCATAAAAATTAGATTATATAATTTAAATATTTACATAATCATCGAACAAAAAGGAATATTGCAAAGAAATCGTCGTACTTTAATTACTAATATTTTTTGAGGGTTTGATTGTGTGACGCCCCTAAAATAGGTATACATCACCCATTATGAGTCGTCAAATATATGGTACAGAATACAATTATAAACTTAAATATACAACATGAGCTGTGAGTTTTAATACAAATATTGTCTTCTAGACAGTATTCAAACTCAAAATAAGTCATCAATACATTTATTATCACACTATTTTACGTAATAGTGAGGAGGACTACTAATGCAAACATCCGGACCGGCTCACTCGGTTCCCCAGACTAGTCCCAAATATATTCTCATTTCCCTAATGTAACAATAAAAGCAAAGGGTGAGCTCAACTAGCCCAGTAAGAAATATTATGACTAAGATAATGCAGAATAAATTATCGTTAGCCTTCAACAGTGTTAAACTGATAAACATCAAGTTTAACTGCAACGGAACAAGCAATTCATTAGAAGAGTCAAGTAGAGCATGATATCTACTATCTTCTATGATTTAAAAAGTTTATCATTAATTTTATCGCTGAGACTCAGCTTAATAAATAATCCACATCATCGAATCATCTATGCACTACGGCCAAGGATATTCATTAGTATCACGACCACAAATTATCCATGCACTATGAGCCAAGGATATTCGACAGAACTTTCTAAACATTGTTAATTATGCAGATAATAATATAAATAACTTGTCATCTCAATTATTGATTTAATAATATAAAATATTGTGACAATAACTGAATCAAATAACGTGAGATACTATACAGCAATTACTGTAGCAATAATAGAATAAAACTGAGTGACTTTCACGTAAGCATCAATAATCAATACCGTGTGCTACTATGCAATCACGCGTATTACTGTACTTTTATCACCGGGTATTTCAACAGTTTAGCGATAAAACTTCCGCCGTTATTTTTATAAAAAAATATTTCTGTCGTTTTCTAACTCCGACAATACTTCCGTTGTAGGGTCCACCAATGATTGTGTCATCGTACGAATATTCCCTGTTAAAACGAATATTCCCCGACCAATCGAATATTTTATAACCACTTGTTTACTTTGCAAAATTTATAAATATTACCCACAACTATAATATTATATCAAATTCACTCCTTAATATTTAAAAATGATATTTATAGAAAATTCATCTTTATTCATAAAAGTTGGGGTCTTACAGATTGTATGATTTCTTTTGATGAATTAGGTCATGTTAAGCCAAAATTAATTTTAAGATTGAAATAGGGTATTCCCCTTTAATTTATGGTGTATGGTTGCTTGTTTGAGTTATATTGTAGTTCTTTTTTTTCTTTTCTTTTTAGAATATTTGGATATATTATTAGGCTTTAATATTTATCTCTTCTATGCTTAGAATTATCATTGAAATTAAGAAAATTTTAAACGAGATGACATGATTTTGTTTCTGATATCTAGTTTTCCTCGCTTCAAGAAAAAACTTTATTTCTAATAGAATTATTCCTAACAGAATAGTCAGAAAATTTCATCACAAATAGTTCCGTCGAGATTAATCAGTTCCTTCAGAAATTAGTCCAATTTATTATATTTTATGGTGCCAAAGCTGCAAAACATAGGATTAATTGAGGTAAATCAAATTTTTGTCGAAATTAGCTTATTTTCAACATAATGATTTTTAATTCTCGATAAAATTTTTGTCAGAGCAAGACTTCTTTGTATATCTGTAAACGTATCGGTTAGCAGACATAACATTTCCATCTCTTAGATAATTTTTGTCTAATTACCTAACATTACTCATAGAATACCAAAAAATAAAGGACAAAAAAACTATAATATAGTACTCTATTGCCAAAGCATTTTCTTTGTTGCTAGGAATTCACCATATATACAATCTTTGCCATCTTTATCCTCTAACATATATAATCGTGGCCAAAAGATTAATAAACCTCACTCAAACTTGGCTTCCTAATCGTCAGTGTCATTTCTTTTCCTTTTAGAAAAAGAGCCATTGCCAAAGGACGAGGAGGATGAGGGTGTTGACAATGAAGATCTTTTCCTGGCACCAACCTTAATCGGTCCTGGTACGTCAGAACCAATTAAGTGAGGATAATTAAGTATAGCAGCCGAGCCACGTATTTTAAACGCGGCTCGATCATACGCCAGAGCTGCATCCTCCGGCGTTTCATATGTCCCAAGCCACACTCTAGCTCCTTTCCTAGCCGGGTCCCTTATTTCCGCCGCAAACTTTCCCCAAGGCCGCCGCCTTACACCTCGATAATGAGGCCACACTACATTATTTTCCTTTCCTTTTCCCTCACTGATTTCCTGCCTACCTTTAGATTCGTCAGATGAGTATTCCACATTAAATAATTGCTCTAAGCTATTTTCCTTAATAAGAAAATTACTTAAGCAGCTCCATTCTTGGTTTAAATTGTTGCTCATTGCTGGAAAAACATCGCGAAATTCAGAATCGTCGAAAAGATGGTGTTCTATGGATTGAAGAAGGGATGTGAGTTCAGAATCTGAGATTATTTCTTCACACATTTTTAGGCTTTCTGATGAGATATTTTGTTCAGTGTAATGGGGAGGGTATATCATTTATGCATGGTTTGTAAATTTATATATACATAGGAGAGAACATGAGGATCATTAAGATGATCTCAACTCATAATTATTTAATTTATGCTCGCTGTTTGTGTGCCTACTTTTTATTAATTTCATGATTTTTATCAATTTTCTAGATTACTATTTATCTATATTTAATGCTAGTGAGGATTCTCTGACCATTTTAGTTAGATTTGTCAATCCCACCTGATTATTAAGTTATTTAAATTAAGTTATCCTAGAATAGGTTAAGTCTTTCTATAAATATCTCGTAATACAATCAATGGAAAAATAGATCAGAAATATATTTACTTACCAGAGTTAGAATTATTCAGGTTTATAAATTAGTTACCACCTACTACTTAATTTGTGTTATTATGTTACATGATGATGCTAAAAATAAGAACCAACCAGATATGCACTTTCTTGATTAGTTGACTTACATATTCGAATGACTGACAAACTTTATGGAATTTTTTAATCTTAAAAAACAATTTTATCATTTCATCAACTTTTTGTGAATTGATTATATATTGATCTATTTTATTTTACTTTTTTGTAATTAGCTTGATCATTTTTTAAGACGCAAGGGTAAAAAATAATGGTGTAAGAGTAAATATATTTAGTGATATTTTTGTAATTATTTTAGCAACATTTAATACTTTAGAAGACACTCACTGATATGATAATATCATTTTTGTTGAAAACTTGTGACTCATAATATGGAAGCCGATGAAAAGACTAAGTGAGCTCAATGAATGACGACTAAATTTTATCGGGGTTGACTCAAGAAGGCGCATGGGGATTCGTCCCCATGCAGACGCAAGATAGGTTGTTTATTAGAGGGACATTATGGGTAATTGAGACATAATGTGAAGTAGAGTTGGAATAGGATTAGTAGTTATATATATTATCTATTGTAAAGCCCTAAGGAACCAAGGAATCATAATAAACAACAAGCCGCATGTGGAGTACCCAAATTGGGGAACCACGTAAATCTCTTGTGTTATTCTTAATTCTTTATCGTTTGTGTGCGTGTGTGTGATCCTATATTCTAACAATTTTTATTCCGATAATATTATTTGAACCGTCTATTTTTAAATAAATAAGTGAACGACAGTATTATTCCTTTAGACTCGGTGTAAATACACTTCGGTTACATCAAGTATCGTCATATTTATAATTCAGCCCATTAAAGAATTTGGGTTTATAATTTATTATATAAAATGTCTAACTTGATACAATGTCAACCCCAATTTCAAAATCCAGTCAAAATTGTGAGACCCCAAATTTTATGAATAAATATTTAATTTTCTCAAAATATTTTTTTTATGTTATGGTGTAGATTTGAGATAATGTTATAGTTGTGAGTAATATTTATAAATTTTGAAAAGTAAGCAAGTGGTTATAAAATATTCGATTGGTCGGGGAATATTCTTTTTGTCGGGGAATATCCGTACGACGACACAATCATTGGTGGATCCCACAATGTAATTATTATTGTTTTAATGAGAAAACGACAAAAATATCTTTTTATGAAAATAACTAATAAGTTTTACCGTTAACTATTGAACTACCCTTAGAGTAAAAAGTACAAGAATACGCGTGGTTGCATACTAGCACACCGGATTGATTATTGGTGCTTACGTGAGAAGTCACTCGCTTTTACTCAATAATTGTTACAAGAATTACTCGCTCAATATTTTATTGTATTGATTCAATAATTGTTGTGTTGATATTTTATATTATTGTTGTTTCAATAATTGTCAACGCATGACAAGATTTTCCATTATCAAATCAATAATTCATATTATTTGAATAATTATTAGATAGCATTTATTGGCAATGTCTAGAAAGTTCACATCGAGGAAAGGTTTGGTCACCTAATCATGCACAAAGAAGTGAGAAATTCTTATCTGAAAGCCCTCTTTCCTCAAGTAACGACTCGATTGTCATTATTGTGATTCTCGTAATATTATTTATGAATAATTAATTATTGATTTATATAATAAGGAAATATTTATTTTATGTGGACATAAATGATAGATAGGAAAATATTTATTTTATGTGGTTATAATTGAAGGAATTAATGTTGAGGTATTTTAGCAGTATTTTATCGGATTGGAGGTATTAAAAACTCAAATCGGTGTTCTTAAAATTCTATTGCGTGAGTTATAATTTTAATTCGACCGTTGGATCGTTGTGATTTTTGGATATGTTATGCATATATAAGTTGAGTATATGTCCACAAATTTGGAACCGTTAAAAATTAATGTATGATTTGTTAGGAATTTTAAGAGGTATTGAAAATCGTCCATTTGTGGATTTCGGATATTTTCTGTTTAGAATTTGGAAAACCTTTCTTCTGCAAAGTTGTAGAGAATTCGATTTCGTGTGGAATGGATATAAAATTTGTATTTTTCTGATAAAATGACTATTTATTATGAATTATTGAAGTTTCAGAAATTAAAATATTTTTATTTAAATTATGGGTGGGCCCCACTTTTGGTTGTTGGGAAAGATGGCTAATTTCTGAAGGGCCCCACTTGTGGTGGTTGAATTTTTATTCAAAGCATGCATGCGTAGAAATAATAATAATATTATTTTATTATTTAGTCTCCCATGTAAGCTTCTAAAGATTTTCTTATAAATAAAGCGCTTAGGTTAGAATTGAAAATCACACTAGAAACAAGTTTTCTTTCTCTCTATATTTTCGAGCGTATTTTTGTGAGTATTTAGATACTTTGAGAGTTGCTATTCAGTGCAAGTTTCCTTCGGCTTTACATCCGATATTCCGATCAGAACTACTGTTATTTTGAGGTAAGGGGTGTTATTTTTTTTGTAAAATGATATTATTTTCTTCAATATCATAATGACAAAATATTGATATGAATTTTATTGTGGAATTTCTACCTTTTCGTGTTGGGGTTACTATTCACGTATACGGCACTATTCACCGAAAAATAAAATTTTCTCTTTTTCGTCCCAAATGTCTATTATGGTTACTATCATTGATTGTATCCATGTTTTGATCTTCATTCTATACTCATTTGGTTAAAGTTTTGGCTTCTATATTCCATGAAATTAGGAGAATATCCTTGATATTTGCGCTTCATCTAGTATCTTTTTATGGAAATATTATTCTGAGCATTCTTGATAAAGTTTAACTTATTCATGCTGGAGTACTATTCACGGGTTACTATTCATGAAGTACTATTTATGGGGTACTATTCACTTGAGTACTATTCACCCGGGGTACTATTCATGATAAAAATTAATTCATTTTTGGTCCAAATCATTTTTGGTACAATATTATTCTTGAATTTTACTCCACAAAGCAGTATCATGTTGACAATTTGAACGTTATTGAATTCTGGATAAATTAAATTATGAATCTTTAAAATTTATCCTTGAACTTGTTTTATTGAATTATTATGTCATTGTCATCATCCTCATGCTTATATTGTTATGAAAGTCATCTTTGGCCCGTAGTGCATAGATGGACTTGGTATGATTATGACCAGAGATTATTCGGTATAATCATGACCGTAATGTTATAAATGATGTGATAAAAGTTCTCATTGGCCCGTAGTGCATTGATGGACAATTTTTGGTATGATTATGGTCATGGATTCTTTTCGGCTAAGGGTGCAAAGATGAATTGTTTTATGGCATGATTATGACCGTTGATGAAAATACAATTATCTTTGGCCCGTAGTGCAAGGATAATTCGTGGTCGTGATACTAAAAAATATCCTTGGCCCGTAGTGCAGGGATGATTCGATGATGTGGATTATTTATTAAGTCGAGTCTCAAATGATAAAATTGATGATAAATCTTTTAAATCATAGAAGATAATAGATTTTACGCTCTACTTGACTCTTCTAATGGATTACTAATTCCGCTGTAGTTGTTGATCTAAAATGTGACGCCCCCAAAATAGGTATACATCACCTATTCTGAGTCGCAAAATACATGGTACAGAATACAAATACAACCTTAAATATACAACATGAAATTGTGAGTTTTAATACAAATATTGTCTTCTAGACAATATTCAAACTCAAAATAAGTCCTCAATACATTTATTATCACACTATTTCATAGAATAGTGAGGACTACTAATGCTATCATCCGACCGTCACTCCATCCCCGATTAGTCCCTCGCTACGCTCTCATTTCCTCAAGAGAACAATGAAAGCAAAAGGGTGAGCTCAACTAGCCCAAAGAAGAAATATTATGACTAAGATAATGCAGAATAAATTATCCTTAGCCTTCAATAGTGTTAAACTGATATAATATAACAAACATCAAGTTTAACTACAGCGGAACAAGCAATCCATTAAAAGAGTCAAGTAGAGAATAAAATCTACTATCTTCTATGTTTTAAAAGGTTTTTCATCATTTTTATCGCTGAGACTCAGTTAAAAAAATAATCCACATCATCCCCGCACTACGACCAAGAATATTCATTAGTATCACAACCACAAATTATCCATGCACTACGGGCCAAGGATATTCGTGTATTCATCAATGGTCATGATCATGCCAACAACTGTCCATCAATGCACTACGGGCCAATGAGGACTTTTACCACATCATTTGCAACATTACGGTCATGATTATACCGATTAATCCCTGGTCATAATCATACCAAGTCCATCTATGCACTACAGGCCACAAATGACTTTCAACATAATATAAACATGAGGATGATGACAATGATATAAGAATTCAATAAAAACAAGTTCAAGAATTAATTTATCCTGGAACCAATAACGTCCAAATTGTCAACATGATACTTCTTTGTAGAGTAAAATTCAAGAATGCTCGGAAGAATATTTCCATGAAAAGATACTGGATGAAGCGCAAATATTAAGGATATTCCACTAATTTCTTGGAGTATAGAAGTCAAAGCTTTAACCAACTGAGTATAAGAGAATATATAAAACTGCAAATGGATTTTCGTCCGCCATGATAAGTGGTATTTTTACCTACTTATTGAATACCAATTCATGCGAATTGTGCCCATCTCAAGTACATTTTATTGTGTTTTAGTTGCATTTCACGTTATTTTGCATTGCATTTACTTAAAACTCCTTTTGGTGAATAAGTGCAGGAATCGGCTTAATTTCGGTGGTATTAATTAGAAGGCACGTGGCTAATAGATGCGTGAAGGCGAGGCATAAACGAGGATGTGCATGGCATGGAGGTACGATGAAGCATGGAGACCAAGCATGGAGCAAGAGGATCAAGCATGAAAGAACAAATAAAGCGCAGATGATGTAAGCAAAACCGTAACTGTAACTCCGCAGAGTACAAGCCGCGTGGCGTAATGAATTGGGAGTCGCGCGACGCACGCAGTACTTTCTATTGAGACAATGATGACTCATCGCAAGTCATACGGCCACGAAGCAGCAGACAAGTGTCGAGACGCTACCGCTCGCGTGAGAGCCTACCGGGATGGGCAAACTTTCTCGCAAGTCTCGCTACCGCAAGCGAAAGTGATATACTTGAGAGAGCGTGGTAGCACGGATGTCGATCGTCGATGTCATGATTTTGTTTTATTTTAATTTTAATTAAATGATGGGTAATTATTTTTAAAAACGATTCTGACGGGTGTCAGAGGTACACTTGATAATTTTGAGTGTATTTTCATCATACTAACTAGGGTTTACACCTTGGGAGAGATTCCAACATAGAACGAAGCAAAAACATCTTCTTCTCCAATTCTTCTTGGGATTCTCTGTCATTATGGATTTTCATTATTATCTACTGGATTTCTATAAGGATTTAAGCGTTTATCATTGGCTTTTTTATTCAAATGATTGGGTTTGATCGTTTCTATCTTTCTTATTTCAATTGTTGCTTATTGATCATGTTTAGCGTTGATCCCATAATAGCTTTTGGTTCAGTCATGAACTAAACTCCATTATGGGATTCTAACGGATTTTAATATGTAGTTTGGTTGCACGCTTAAATGCTAGGGTTGTTTTGCATATCATATGGGATATTTATCATGATTGTTTTACATGTATGAATGTTTGATCACCATTCGCCTCAAAGATTTGTATGGAATTGACAATGAAAATGCAAGTATGGATTGTAATCATGATAACATGCGAATATGGGGTTGTTGTATATGGCTTGCGATTTTTTTAACCGGATAGACATATACCGCTTTCCGTATATGAGCTAGAATAAGGGCTTGTGTTTAAAATCAATATAATTGCAATTTCACATGTATATATAGTGATTTTAGTTGTATTGGTGATTACATGGAGTCTAACATCCTAGAGATGCCGTGTAAGTAGGTTATGGTGCATTGAAAAATGGTTATAACTCTATTTGTGCTCTTGGCTATTTTCCTGTGATATGTGAACACTTCTTGCATGATAGTGGCGATTAGATGAAATATTAAATGAAGTTAGGGTCTCATTATTTCTAGATTCTATTTATTCTATTTGTATTCTTATTTTTAGTTGTTATTCATAATTAGTTTAATTCAACACTTTTAGTCATTAGTCTAAGCATATAAATACGATGAGTTAATTGATGCATGATAATTTAAATTTAACAACTTTCTCTCGTGGGATCGATACTCTACTTACTCAGACACTTGTTGACACACGTATGCTTGCAGATTAGTTAGAGCTCTTTATCGTAATCTGAAAAGAGGCAACACGCCATGCAGAATCCACGACATGATCATTTCCACAATTTAACAAGGAATGAATACAAAGGATCATTCACCATACATGTGGTAATCCACATAGACAAAGTTATTCCAATGTAATAATAAAGAATGGAATAATGTAAGAATTCACCATGCATGCGATAGATCGCATGCATGTGTTATTCCCAATGTAATAATAAATAATGGAACCAGGTTATTTGCATAATAAAATATAATATATTCTAATTATTGTCTAATAAAACAAATAACTTTATAAAAGTATTCTGCTTTTATATAAAAAGATTTTACTATGCAAAACACTATGCATAATAGAATATAATATATATCTATTTATAGTCTAATAAAACAAATAACTTTATAAAAGTATTCTATTTTATATAAAAGCTTTTCTGCTTTTATTACATTAATAATACTAATAAAACAAAATTTATATATATATATATATAACTTCCGTGACTTCATAAAAAGACACCTCAATATATTTAACAACATTTATCATCATTATTATAATTCACAATATTAATCGACTGTGTCGCTCCTGTGAAAGAAGGGCTTTCCAATAAGGATTTCTCCCTATCATGCCAAGCAATTAGGTGACCAAACCTCTCGCTTGTAACTTTTAGACATCGTTAATATTGCAAATAATAATATTAATAACTCATCATCTCAATTATTGATTTAATAATATATAAAATATCAACAATAATTGAATCAAATAACGTGAGATACTATGCAACAAATTATCAAGCAATAATTGAACAAAACCGAGTGACTTCTCACGTAAGATCAATAATCAATACCGTGCTACTTACTACGCAACCACGCCAGACATCAGCATTTTTTTACTACCGAGTAGTTCAACATTTTTAACGGTAAAACTTCCGCCGTTATTTTCATAAAAATATTTTTTTGTCGCTTTCTCAATCCGACAATAATTCCGCCAGGGGTCCACCAATGATTGTGTCGCCGCATTTAATATTCCCCTGTTAAAACGAATATTCCCCAACCAATCGAATATTATATAATAACTTGCATACTTTGCAAAATTTATAAATATTACCCACAACTATAACATTATATCAAATCCACACCATAATTTAAAAAAAATATTTTGAGAAATTTAAATCTTTATTCATAAAATTTGGGGTCTCACATAAAACTTGTTGTCTATTATATTCTATCAGTTGTTATACTGTTGAAGGCTAAGGATAATTTATTCTTCATTATCTTAGTCATAATATTTCTTACAAGGCTAGTCGAGCTCACCCTTTTGCTTTCATTGTTCTCTTCAGGAAATGAGAACGTAGCCGGGACTAGTCGGGGAATGGAGTGATGGTCCAGATGATAGCATTAGTAGTCCTCACTATTCTATGAAATAATGTGATAATAAATGTATTGAGGACTCCTTTTGAGTTGAATACTGTCTAGAAGACAATATTCGTTTAAAAACTCCCAGTTTATGTTTTGTCGTATGTCACACGACAATTGTATTATTAAGTTGTATTTAAATTTTATACCATGTATTTGGTGACTCAAGATGGGTGATATATACCTATTTTGGGGCGCCACAAAATTATTTGAATGTAAGACCCCAACTTATTATAAATGAAATTGAAATTTCTCTATTTATTATTTTGAAATAAGAAGGGTTGATTTGATTAATGTGGTTAGTTATGGGTAAAATGCGCAAATATTTCAAATAAGCAAGTGGTTATAAAATATTCATTGTTGTTAGGAATATTCATTTGGTCGTGAAATATTCTTACCGCTTGTGGGAATATTCGTATTTACAATGCAAATTTTGTGTGGGCCCCATAACGAAAAAAGCGATCGATGAAGAAAACGACAAGTATAAGTTGTTTATAAATAATCTACAGAAGTTGTTACCAAGTATCACCATTGAAATACTCTGGTTAAAACACACAAGAAGACACACTAGATTGCACCAATTATTGATTCTTACGTAAGAAGGCACTACTCAATAATTGTTATAGTAATTATCGCTCAATATTTTATTTTATCGATTCAATAATTGCTACGCTGATATTTTATATTATTGTTGTTTCAATAATTGTCACTACACAAGATTTTCCATTATCGATCAATAATTCATATTATTTGAATAATATTATTAGATAACATTATTGGCAATGTCTAGAAAGTTCTGCTCTAAGGAGAGGTTTGGTCACCTAATCATGCCACCAAGAAGGAGAAATCCTTATCGAAAGCCCCCTTTTCCTGGAACCGCCGTCATCACATTTGTGATTCTTTAATATTATTTGTGAATAATTAATTATTGATTTATATGATGAGGAAAATATTCATTTTATGTGGATATAGATGGAGAAAATTTTTAATGTGACAATTGTTGAAAATTGATATTTTATCTTTTTCGATAAAATAATTCATTTAAATATATTATTATATTATAATAATATAATAATGGTGATATTTTTACAATGAATGTGGGATATATGAATATATGAGGAGGAAGAGTATTTTTGTTACTAAAATATTTTTAAACATGTTTTTCATGTTTGTGGACCCCATTTCTCGACCGAAATTTGATTATAAATGTGAAAAATCGTCTGTGTGTGGATTTCTTACCAATTCTCGCTTGAATTTGAAAAACTTAAACTACAAAGTTGTAGAGAATTGAATTTCCTATGGAATGGACATAAGTTTCAAATTTTTCTGATAAAAGGGCTATTTCTTATGAATTATTGAAGTTCCGGAATAATTGATTTTTGAAGTTTTAAATATTTTTTTTAATAAATTAAAAATATTTTTTTTTTCATTTTGTGGGCCTCACTAACATGTGCAAAGTGCTGAATTCAGTTGGTAAAAGTGGGCGTAGGAAATTTATATAAATATATTATTATTTTATTAAATTTTCTACTTTGGTGTTCTAAGTATTTTTCTATAAATAGGGTGCTTAGGTTAGAATTGAAAATCACACCAGAAACTAAAGATTTCTCTCTCTATATTATCGAGTGTATTCTTATGAGTATTTTGATACTTTGAGTGTTGCTATACTAAGTGCAAGTTCCTTCAAAGACTATATCCAAATATTCCAAATGTAAGTACTGCCTTTTTCGAGGTAAGGGATGTTATTTTTTTTAAAAATGATATTATTTCTTCTTCAATATCATTATGCCGAAATATTGGTAAGATTTTTCTTGTGAAATTTTGTCTTTTAGTGTCTGGGTTACTATTCACGATACGATACACTATTCACGATACTACACTATTCACTTAATACTACACTATTCACGTAAAAAATTAAATTTTCGCTTTTTTTTCCAAAATATCTATTATGGATACTAGCTTTGATTGTATCCATGTTTTGATCATTCTTGAATTTTACTTCACTATGGTTATTTATGAAGTATTTTTGAACTTGGATCTGTTTAAAGTACTTAATCCTTATTATTTGTTCTTTTGTTTCACCGATTCGCTTTTCTTTAAAATATTTTTCATCATCCTCACCCTAAATGATGATATTATCAATATCTTTGGCCTGTAGCGAGTAAAAAGATGGTTGATTTTCTTATGAATATCTTTGGCCCAGTAGTGCAAAAGATGTACAAAAGTTGAGATGAACATGACCAATCGATGAATATCTTTGGCCCAGAGTGCAAAGATGAATATTTGATTCAAGATGTATATCGATTGATGTTACAGGATAAAATATTGATGATGGACTTTTAAATTCATAGAAGATAGTAGATTTCATTCTCTACGAAACTCTTCTAATGAATTATTATTTCACCATGTAATATTGATTTAAAACTTGTTGTCTATTGTATTCTATCGATTTTTCCTCGCTGAGGACTAACGATAATTTGTTCTATATTATCTTAGTCATAATATTCTTTATCGGGCTAGTTGAGCTCACCCTTTTCCTTTTTGTTCCATTTTTCTTCTCGTGAGGCGAAATGTAATGAGTACTAGCTGGGGTATGGAATGAAGGTTCTAGAAAGTCGTTTTAGTAGTCCTCACTATTTTGTAAAATAAAGTATCAATAATTGTAATGAGGACTTATTTGAGTGTTGATATTGTCTAGAAGACAATATTTGTATTTTAAACTCATAGCTTTATGTGTTGTCGATTTTGCACGACAATTGTATTAATAAAGTTGTAGTTGTTTCTCGCACTCATGTATTTGGCGACTCGTAATGGGTGTCAGATACCTATTTTGGGGGCGCCACAATTGGTATCGTAGCTAGGGATATGATCTCCGCGAGATCGGAATAGAACTAGAGGGGAGAGACGAGTAAATCCTTCGCTAAAGGTGTCCTACCTAAGCTTATTTGTTGGTTGGTCAAAATATAGGATATTATGTGATATGTTAATTTCTTTTAATTAACCCTTGTTTTATGGCAAGATTTGAGAATGGCAACCGAGAATGTTAATAAAGGAGTAAATGAGACCGTGGAGACACCTTTACTCACCAATGAGGAGAACGTGCAACAGTCGCCGAATGTTCCTCCCGTAAACAACACCACCGATCGTATCGATGAACGATGGATGTTTAGAAGCTTTTTGCGCTCATGCAAAATCGCATTTAAGGAGACTCGTGTACAAAATACAGGGAAATGATAAGAACGCACGGGCTTGTCACAAATGCAAGCAGCTCAAAGAGTCGGGACCACCGTAATTCGGGGAAAGCCGATCCGATTAAGGCGAGACGTGGTCAAAAGCAAATTACCAAGATATTCGATGTCTTGGGATGCACGGAGGAACAAAGGTTCCATTCGCCACCTTTATGTTCCGTGAATGAGGCAGACATCGGTGGGAATCAGTGAAGCGCACTCCATCCAAATTAGCACTCAAAGATGTCTTGGGAAACGTTTCAAAAACTCGTTTCAATGACAAGTACTTTCCTAAAAGTATTCATCATATGAAGGAGGTAGAGTTTATTAGACCGAGCAGTAAAACAACACGACAAGTCCCAAAGACGAGGCGAAGTTCATGAGTTATCCAGTTCAGACCTCATTTGGTGGAGAATGAGGAACGATGACGCGGATGTTTCGAGAGGTTTGAAACCCGATATACGCCAATATCTCATTTCTCATAAATTTTCTCTATATCAGATGTTGTCAATAGGGCTCAATTATTAGAGCGAGATAACGAGTACGCTCAACCGAGGGACCACAACCAGGTCATACCGGCGATGCTAAATATCGAACAACGATAACCAAATGGAGAAAGAAAAATACGACAAAAGCTAAGAACCACTCCGTGGTAATCATGGCCATGAAAAAAGAAGAAGCGAGCCTGGGGAGATTTTAAAAAAGAGAGATTCAACAATGACAATGTGAAGACGCCAAAGACCAAAGAAAGAATCGGTTCTAAGGAGGAGAACGACCACCTATCAGATGCTATAAATGCGGAAAAGAGGGACATATCACCCAAAAACGCCCACAACAGCTCAAGGTATGTTATAATTGTGGAAAGGAAGGACATATCGCCGAGATTGTACTGAGCAAAACCAAGTCCAATGGGATGGTGACTCAAAAGGTCATCCCGTAAAAGTCAAAGTCAATCTGTTCCTCGAAGAGCGCGCTTGTCGTGATCGGTCAAAATGCGAGGAACCCAAACGAGGTGATCACGTAAGCTAATCATAAATTCTTGTAAAGTTTATACCTTACTAGATACCGGCATACCCCATTCATTTATCTCTCCCGCTTGTGCTCAACGCTTAAACTTGACTCGAGAAATTAGACTTCGATTTATCTCGTGGAGACTCCATTAGAGAAACTTTCATTACATCCACTCGCTTATAAATCTTGTTTGATCCAAGTTGGCACCATCACATTACCTCGCTGATCTTATCTCTTTAAAGATACTTGCTTTTGATGTGATTTTAGGATTGATTGGTTAACTACTCATCATGCCAAAATTGATTGTTTTCGTAAGGTTGTTAGTTTTCATATTCCTAACCAACCCGTTGTATTTATTCAAGCAACTAAACCACTAAAATCAATCACCGCCATATCAAGTCATAAAGCTATTCGCTTATTAAAAAACGGATGTCAAGCTTTCTTAGCCCATGTTATGGATTTGAATAAAGACACGCCGATTTGAATAATATTCCCGTTGTTAGTAAATTTTCCGACGATTTCAAGAACTTCCCTGCCTACCCCCGTAACGTGAAGTTGAATTCTTTATTGATCTTGAACCCGCATAAAGCCCATTTCTAAAACCCCATATCGAATGGCTCCTATTGAACTTCAGAGTTAAAGGTCCAACTACAGAGTTGTTGGACATCGCTTTCATTCGCCCCAGTACATCTCCTCGGGGTGCTCCTATTTTATTTTGTAAAGAAGAAAGACGGAGTATGCGACTTTTGTATCGACTATCGAGAATTGAACCATGTCACCATCAAGAATAGGTATCCGCTACCTCGCATTGATGACCGCTTCACCAGCCATAAGGAGCACAATTCTTTTCAAAGATCGATCTTCGCTCGATATCATCACCAAGA
Source organism: Panax ginseng (assembly GCA_020205605.1). NCBI lineage: Eukaryota > Viridiplantae > Streptophyta > Magnoliopsida > Apiales > Araliaceae > Panax > Panax ginseng. The sequence continues at coordinate 144,781,673 of CM035133.1, forward strand.
TTAGAACCGAGGATATTCCAAAGACCGCCTTCGTAACTCCTAGACGGGCATTATGAATTCTTAGTCATGTCTTTTGATCGACTAATGCTCCCGCGGCTTTTCATGGATATGATGAACCGAGTATTCAAGGAATATTTGATCAATTCGTTGTTGTCTTTATTGATGACATCCTCATATATTCCAAAAGTCGTGAAGATCATGAGCACCATTTGAAGTCGGTACTCCAAAGGCTTCGTGAAAATAAGCTTTATGCCAAGTTGAAGAAATGCGAGTTCGCTTGAGGAAGTAGCATTCCTTGGGCACGTGGTGTCAAAACATGGAGTATCTGCTGACCCGCCAAGATCAAGCAATACAAAGTTGGGAGCAACCAAAGACTGATCAAGACGAGTAGCTTTCTCGGCTTAGCCGGTTATTATCGAGATTCGTGGAAGGATTTTCTCAATCGCTACTCCATTAACTCAAATTTGACTTTAAAAGATACAAAATTCATATGGAGCGAGGAATGCGAGAAGAGTTTTCAAGAGCTTAAGAGGAGACTCATTTCGCACTGCTTCGACAATACCATCCGGTTCTGATGGATTTGTTATCTACAAATGATGCTTCGTGCAAAGGGTTAGGATGTGTTCTCATGCAACATGGGAAAGTCATAGCCTATGCCTCACGACAACTTAAAGAATATGAGAGGAATTATCCTACTCATGATCTAGAGTCATGCAAGCAATGCTTTTCAAGCTTAAAGATCCGGAGGCACTATCTATACGGGGAGAAAGTGGAGATATATTCGCACCATAAAAGCCTCAAATATTTCTTCACCCAAAAGGAACTCAACATGCAAAACGACGCTGGCTCGAGCCAAGTGAAAGATTACGACCACACCATTCAATACCATCCTGAAAAGCGAACGTGGTAGCCGACGCTATTGAGTAGTAAGATCATATGCGAACGAAAAGCGATGTTGTCAACACAAAGGCCCATTTTGTGTGATTTACAAAAGATGAAGATAGAATTCAAGACTCGGGGACCCATGCGATGATGTCAAGTATACGACAGAACCGACTTTAAATCGAAAAAGTTAAAGTTGCTCAAGCCACGTACCCGTGAAATGATGCGTATGAAGAAGAAAAGAAAGTACAAGAAGGTGTTATTCCGTAAGCAAGAATCGATGAAGAAGGAATACTTCGAGTCCACTCTGCACTTTGTGTTCCTAACGACTCGATTTGAAGTACAAGATCATGATGGAGGCACACAATACACCATTTGCAATCCATTCGAAGTACCAAAATGTATCGTGATCTTCGACATACATTTTTTTGGTGGAACAATATGAAGAGAGAGATTGCAAAGTTTATCTCGAGGTGTTTAACTTGTCAACGTAAAGGCGAGCATCAAGTGCCTAAGGGTCCATTGCAACCACTTGAGATTCCAAAATGGAAGTGGGAACACATTACCATGGATTTCATTACGGGTCTTCCCACTTGCTTTCTCAAGGCATAAATGCTATTTGGGTTATTGTTGATAGATTAACCAAGTCCGCTTCATTTCTTGCCGATACGGAGACTTATTCCTCGAACGCCTTGCTCAGATGTATGTAAATGAGATTGTGAGATTGCATGGCATGCCAAGATCCATAGTTTTGGATCGTGACCCAAGATTCACTTCACGATTTTGGGTTAGCTTGCAAAAAGCTATGGGCACGGATTTATTTATTCATTCAGATACCATCCTCAAACCCGGATGGACAATCGTAGAGGACTATTCAAACTCTTGAAGATCTATTAAGACTCGTGTCCTAGACTTCAAAGGAGTTGGGATAAGTATTTACCATCAGTGGAATTCTCCTACAACAACAGCTTATCGTGCAAGTATAGGTGTGGCTCCATTCAAGCATTATATGGACGAAAAGTGTCGCTTCCAAAGATGTTGGGATGAGGTGGGTGAAGCAACATTGTTGGGACCAGAGTTGGTACGTATGACTACGTAAAAGATCCAAATGATTCGACAACGATACAAAAACAAAGACACAGATCGACAAAAGAGTTATGCGGATCTTCATCGAAAGGACGTGGAATTTAGTATCGGGGATCATGTATTGTCATGTGTTGCTCCATGGAAGGGAGTTACAAGATTTGGGAAAAGAGGAAAGCTCAATCCATGATTTATCGGTCCATTTCAGATTCTCGACCGAGTAGGAAAATGTGGCCTATAGACTCGCTAAGCACCTCCAAGTATGTCTCGTGTTCATAATGTTTTTCACATATCCGTGCTTCAGAAAATATGTGAAAGACCCGAACCACGCTATCGAAGTTAGAACCGATTTAGATAGTCAAGACTTAACGTATTTAAGAGGTACAATACCACAAGATCTTGATAGAAAGGAGCATGTCCTACGACAAAGGTCATACCACAAGTCAAAGTTTTGTGGAGGAACCATGCTATCGAGGAAATGACCGGGAGTTGAAACGAAATGAAAGCGAGGTATCCTCACCTTTTCAAACACTGTGTACGTACGTCAATTTCGAGGACGAAATTTCATAAGGAGGGGAGGTTGTAAGACCCCAACTTATTATAAATGAAATTAAATTTCCTCTATTTATTATTTTGAAATAGTAAGGGTTGATTTGATTAATGTGGTTAGTTATGGGTAAAATGCGCAAATATTTCAAATAAGCAAGTGGTTATAAAATATTCATTGTTGTTGGGGAATATTCGTTTGGTCGTGGAATATTCTTACCGCTCGGGAATATTCGTATTTACGCAAGCAAATTTTTTTGTGGGCCCCATAACGGAAAGCGATTGGATGAAGAAAACGACAAGTATAAGTTGTTTATAAATAACGCACAGAGTTGTTACCAAGTAATACCGTTGAAATACTCCTTGGTTAAAACACAAGAAGACACACCAGATTGCACCCAATTATTGATTCTTACGTAAGAAGGCACTACTCAATAATTGTTATAGTAATTATCGCTCAATATTTTATTTTATCGATTCAATAATTGCTACGCTGATATTTTATATTATTGTTGTTTCAATAATTGTTACTGCATAATATTTTTCATTATCAGATCAATAATTCATATTATTTGAATAATATTATTAGATAACATTATTGGCAATGTCTAGAAAGTTCTGTCTAAGGAGAGGTTTGGTCACCTAATCATGCGCCAAAGAAGGAGAAATCCTTATCGAAAGCCCCTCTTTCCTCGAAACCGCCCTGTCACAAGATTGTGATTTCGTAATATTATTTGTGAATAATTAATTATTGATTTATATGATGAGGAAAATATTCATTTTATGTGGATATAGATGGAGAAAATTTTAAATGTGACAATTGTTGAAAATTGAATATTTTATCTTTTCTCGATAAAATAATTCATTTAAATATATTATTATATTATAATAATATAATAATGGTGATATTTTTACAATGAATGTGGGATATATGAATATATGAGGAGGAAGAGTATTTTTTGTTACTAAAAAATATTTAAAACATGTTTTTCATGTTTGTGGACCCCATTTCTCGACCGAAATTTGATTATAAACAGTAAAATCGTCTGTATGTGATTTCTTGGCCAATTTCTCTTGAATTTGGAAAAACTTAAAACTACAAAGTTGTAGAGAAATTGAATTTCCTATGGAATGGACATAAGATTCAATTTTTCTCGATAAAGGGCTATTTATTATGAATTATTGAAGTTCCTAATAATTGATTTTTTTTTTGAAGTTTTAAATATTTTTTTAATAAAAAATTTTTTTTTTTTTCATTTGTGGGCCTCACTAACATGTGTGCAAAGTGCTGAATTCAATTGGTAAAAGTGGGCATAGAAAATTTATATAAATATATTATTATTTTATTAAATTTTTTCGCTTTGGTGTTCTAAGCATTTTCCTATAAATAGGTGCTTAGGTTAGAATTGAAAATCACACCGTAAAACTAAAGATTTCTCTCTCTATATTATCGAGTTTATTCTTGTGAGTATTTTGATACTTTGAGTGTTGCTATACTAAGGCAAGTTCCTTCAAAGACTATATCCAGATTCCAAATGTAAGTACTATTTTTTCGAGGTAAGGGATGTTATTTTTTTTAAAATGATATTATTTCTTTCAATATCATTATGCCGAATATTGGTAAGATTTTTCTTGTGAAATTTTTGTCTTTTTAGTGTCGGGTTACTATTCACGATACACACACTTCACGATACTGCATATACTATTCACTTAATACGAGACTATTCACGTAAAAAAATTAAATTTTCGTTTTTTGTCCAAAATATCTATTATGGATACTAGCTTTGATTGTATCCATGTTTTGATCATTCTTGAATTTTACTTCACTATGGTTATTTATGAAGTATTTTTGAACTTGAATGTTTAAAGTACTAATCCTTATTATTTGTTCTTTTGTTTCACCGATTCGCTTTTTTTTAAAATATTTTTCATCATCCTCACCCTAAATGATGATATTACCAAATATCTTTGGCCTAGAAAAAAGATGGTTGATTTTCTTATGAATATCTTTGGCCCAGTAGTGCAAAGATGAACAGTGTTGAGATGAACACTGACCAATCGATGAATATCTTTGGCCTCAGAGTAAAAGATGAATATTTGATTCAAGATGTATATCGATTGATGTTACAGGATAAAATATTGATGATGGACTTTTAAATTCATAGAAGAAAGTAGATTTCATTCTCTACGTAACTCTTCTAATGAATTATTATTTCACGCGAATATTGATTTAAAACTTGTTGTCTATTGTATTCTATCGATTTTTTTTTCCTCGTTGAGGACTAACGATAATTTGTTCTATATTATCTTAGTCATAATATTCTTCTTCGGGCTAGTTGAGCTCACCTTTTCCTTTTTGTTCCATTTTCTTCTCGTGAGGTTCCATTTTGTAGTACTACTTCTACTCGGCGTTCTAGAATGTAGCTTTTAGTAATGATAAAATGGTATCAATAATCTAGAAAGTCGACTTATTTGAGTAGTCCTCACTATTTTTTAAAATAAATATGTATCAATAATTGTAATGAGGACTTATTTGAGTGTTGATATTGTCTAGAAGACAATATTTGTATTTAAACTCACAGCTTATTTTAATGTCCATATTTTTTGCACGCATAATTGTATTAATAAAGTTGTAGTTGTTTCGTTATTTAAAAGGTAATTAGAACCGTTCCTGGAGCGGGGGGTCAGTAGTTCTGGAGTGGATATAAAGAGAAGATTATGCAATCATATGATATACAATTTTTTTAAGAGATAATGAAAGTATCAGTCACCGACTGTGGCCTAACCCAAATATTTTAGGTGAATCGTATAAATTTTGTGTCATGAAAATTGTTTTCTTTCAATTTTTTTTTATTATTATTTTTCGTTGCGTTATTATTGTCTAACAATAATTCCTATTAAATGCAGTTTAGGATATATATATTTTTTTTGAAAAATAGTGCATGTACAATTATAAATTAATACATATGTATTATATTGACGTTCTAGGGATCATTGAGGTTGATTGAGATGGTCAGGTCTATTATTTAAAGCACACGTGCTCCTTTGTTCTAGTTAAATCTATGATATAGATCTATTATATTTAATAAATTAAAATTTTAGTGTATATTTTGTAGGTCAATATTTTCGGTAGTTGAATGAGATGTCATAGTATTTAATTTAGAAGATTTAGGTGCTGTTTGTTTACATCTAATTATCTCTTAATAAATTATTTTTTATTCGCTAAGAGGTATGATGCTGTTTATTTTTTTTTTTTAATTCCCATCATAATCAAACACAACCTTAATCCTCAAAAATTAATTGCAGCATCGAGTTGGAGAGGATAGAAAGATATTAGGTTTTTTTGGTACATGAATAAGAGGAAATTACGTAGTTCGAATGCCAACGCTAGATAATTTTGTTAATTTTTTTTATATTTCTTTTTTTCTTTTCTGAAACGAAATATATTTCCATCTTCTACACAATATTTCTTTTGCCTCAAAACATTATGAATTCAATTATAACGGTTAAGCAGAAATCTAGAATATATTTTTTAAATCAATACTGTCTAAAATTGATTATGTTTTTTAGTATTCTAAATTTAAAGTGGAGCTATGCATCATAAAGTGGTTGGATTAATTTCTCATTAAATTGGAAAAGAAAAAAGCTCATGTTTTTCACTACCCTCCGTTACAAAATTAAAAATATAATTTCATTTCTTGAGGTCAAACGATAATATATTAAATTTTAAATAGATGCGTATTTATTTAATTTTAGTTGATATAATTATTATAATTGTATAGTAGTATATATAAAAAAAACTATTAATTAAAAAAATTTATGATCTTCTAAACTTTTATGAAATCGTTAATTTTAAAATTAAATATATTATCGTTTGATTTTAAAAATCAAATTATATCTCTAATTTTAAAATAAAGGGTATATTTTTGTCGTCTATGGCACGAGAAAACTGCACTTACTTTATCAAATATTAAAATTTAAAATGCTCAATTATTTCTTGGTGGTGTACTTAATATAATAATATATTATGGTATCGTGGTTGTCCTGTTAAATTTAATTAATATTTACAAATTTTCTATTACATTAAATAAACATATTTTTATTATTTTAGTTGTGTTTTGGTGCTGGTTGAGCTATTAGGACTCTTTTTTAAATGATAATTAAACAGAGAAAGGACCTGTTCGGTTTGACTATAAATCTCAACCCCCAAATCATTGAAAGCAGAAACATACAAAAGGGACCTCCCAATAATATTATTTCTTTTGATAATTAGTGACAGGGACCCTGCAATAAAATAACTCAAAGAAAAAGATAAATAATTAAAAAAAATGTTGTCTTTATCTCACTATTTTCTCACTTTATACATTCGGCATGTGGTCCATAGGGCTGATTTTTGTCTGGGTTGATTTTTGCCTGTCTTTATTCTCTTATTTAAACATTATTCCCCGCACATAATTGTCTGTATATGGAAGCTTGTTGAAATTAATGATCTTTTTTAATTTATATTCCCTACTACTGTTATTGCTAAAAAAATTGTATTTTTTTTTCACATAATGAGTGAAATTTGTGCCCTACATGTTCATATGGGGGAAAATTTGTTCATCAACCTAATAATGAGTACAAGGGATATACGATTGAAGTTTATCCGTTTTGATGTTGATTTCATGTGCATGACTGCAATTAAGTCACTGGCCGCATCATGAAAGTGGTAAGGTTTATTTTAAGAATAATGGTCGACTAGTGAAAATAGTTTTAGATTGGCTCATGATGATGATAGTATCAGAGACGTGATAAATGTGTGTCTCTTTTGGTGTCACTACACTTTATATTGATCATTTACTTAAAGAACCTATGATAAATGAACAACATGAGATAAATAAACCCCCCCAATATAGAAGATAATAATAAGGAGAGTACTAGTGCAAATGATAAGACTAAGAAGTCTAAGAGGACTAAGAAGAATCAGACTAAGAATACTCGGAGGAAGAGTAATAAAATTAAGATGAATATGAAAATAGATAATATTCAGATGAATCAATTGTGCTTGGTGATTCAAATAGTAGTGATGCACAAAGTGACAATGACATCTTAAGCGGTGATGAGAAATTATTAGAGACTAGGAGGAGGTGGAGGGAGTACAAATCAGAGATTGTTAGAGTTGAAAATGAAGAAGGTGGTGAAACTAATATTGTTGATGGGGATGTAGTGAGGGTATTGAGGGATATGTTAAAGGGGAAGTTCATGTGGTGAGGGAGATGTTAAAGGGGAAGTTCATGTGGTGAGGGTGATGTTGAGGGGGCAGGTCGGGGTGATGAGGGGAATGAAACTGAGAATGAGCGAGATGATGAAGGGGCATGCAGGAACTGGTGATATTGAGGGTGATGAGGTTAATATAAATAGTGAGGCAAATAATGTTAGTGACTCTGATATTAGTGACCGGCACATTGAATATGAGGAAAGTGATGTTTTAAGGTCCCTCTTGGAGAGTAGTGATGATGAGAATCTGGGTTATGGGTCCTTTTGTAAAAAAGAAAAATCTTACATTCTGGTATTTTTAACCCAAAAATAAAAAGAAAACACATAAAGTTCTCACTTTACATGATATTTACAAATTTCAATGAATTCAAGACTGCTATTGGAGACTATTCAATTGTTAATGGGAGGAAGTTGTGGTACATGGTGAATGACAAGGATAGAGTGCAGGTGAGGTGTGGCAAAGGGTGCCCTTTAAAATTGTAGGCCAACTTTATTCAAGGGACTGATAATGTGTAGATTAAGTTAATATTAGACACAAGTAATTATGTTTATATTTTTAAAAACAAGTTGACTAACACCAAGTTCTTGGCAGAGTTTTATGAAAATAGGATAAGAAATAATCTAAATTGGAAGTTAAAGGATATGCAAGAAAAAATGAAAGTCAAACTGATATTAGATGTAACCCTTGTTAAGTGTATACAAGGGTAAGAAATTTAGCACTGGCAGGTAGCCATGTTGTCATGAAGGAACATTGTTTATGAGTCCGCAATTTTGGTGCTAAGATCAAGAGAAGTAAAAAAATAGTATTGTGAACATCAAAACCTCTAAGCTTAATCCTGAAGATGAGATCTCGTTTAAGAGATTTTATGTTTGTTATGATAGCTTAAAGAAAGCATGGAAAGAGAGTTGTAGGCCAATTCTTGAATTGGATGGTTGTTTCTTAAAAGTTGTGTGACGCCCCCAAAATAGGTATACAACACCCATTCTGAGTGGCCAAAATACATGGTATAGAAAGCAAATTACAACTTTGACAATACAGATGTCGTGTAGAATACGACAATACAATTGTGAGTTTGAATACAAATATTGTCTTCTAGACAATTTACACACTCAAATAAGTCCTCATTAATTATTCATACACTATTTTACGTAAATAGTGAGGATAAATAAAACATCTTCCTAGAACCATCACTCCATACCCCACTCTCGATCCTCGCTATGTTCTTACCTCCTCGAGAAGAAAAATGGAACAAAAAGGAAAAGGGTGAGCTCAACTAGCCCAAGAAAAAAAATATTATGACTAAGATAATATACAACAAATTATCGTTAGTCTTCAACAGGAAAATCTAATAGAATACAATAGACAACAAGTTTTAGATCAACAAATGCAATGGAAATAACAATCCATTAGAAGAGTCACGTAGAGAAAGAATTCTACCGCCTTCTAAGGTTTAAAAGTCCATCATCAATAGTTTATCCCTATAATAACAATCAATATACATCTTTAATCATCTTTGCACTACAGCCAAAGATATTCATTTGTATCACCAATGGGTCATGTTCATCTCAACACTGCTCATCTTTTGCACTACAGAGCCAAAGATATTCATCGCTTAATCGCTCATCTTTGCAATACAAAGCCAAAGATATTCATTTATATCACCATTTAGGACCGAGGATGATGAAAAACATTTTAAAGAAACGAATCCAAAGAAACAAAATGACAAGGATTAAAGATTAAGGATTCGTGACTTTGTTTTACCCACGTCCAAAAAACTTCAAAATAATCATATTGGTGTAAAATTCAAGAATGATCAAAACATGGATACAATCAAAGCTAGTATCCGTAATAGATATTTTGACAAAAAGAAAAATTTTTATTTTTCTATGAATAAAGGCCGTATTCGTGAATAAAGGTCGATATCGTGAATAAAGGTCGTATACGTGAATAGTAATCCCGACACAACAAGTTCCAAATTTGATAAAAAAAAATTCACCAATACTTCCATAATATAATGATATTGAAGAAAAATATCATTTAAGAAGAAAGTAATACCCTTTACCTCAAAATAACCGTATTTACCGATCGAATTTCTTTAGATAAGGTCGATGTAAAACCCAAGACCAGTATATAGCAACACTCAAAGTATACTCACAAGAATACGCCGATAATTTAGAGAGAGAAAGAGAAAACTTTGTTTCGGTGTGATTTTCAATTCTAACTTAGCCCTCTATTTATAGGAAAATGTTAGAACGCCAAAGGAGACTAAAATAATAAAATAATATTATTAATTTTCAAATTTCCTACGCATGCCTCCACCAACCAAGCCAGCCAAATTAGAAGAAAATAGCAGCCCATGTGTTCTACCAAAAGTGGGTCCCACCCAGTAATTTAATAAAAATCATTTTATTTTCTAAAACTTCAACAATTCGTAGAAAATAGCTCGGTTATCAGAAAAATTCAAAACTCGCGACTTTCCATGGGAAATTCCATTCTCTACAACTTTACAGAAGAAAGTTTTTTCAAATTCCAAATGTAAATTGACCAAAATCCATAAACAAGCGATTTTATATACTATAATAAATTTTCACATTAAGAATTGTGTCCACCGACACAAAAACATGTGTTAAACATTTAATGCCACAAAATATTCTACCTCCTCATATACTCATATATCCCACATTCATTATAAAATATATCACTGTTAATATATTATTAAAATAATATATTTAAATGAATTATTTTATCGAAAAAGATAAAATATTAATTTTCAACAATTGTCACATTAAAAATTTTCTCCATCTATATCCACATAAAATAAATATTTTCTTTATCATAATAATCAATAATTAATTATTTTAAAAATAATATTACGTAATCACAAAGATGCATAACCGTGCCGCTCCTGTGAAAGCAGGGCTTTCCAACAAGGATTTCTCTTCTCTTGCAAGCAATTAGGTGACCAAACCTCTCCTTAGATGTAACTTTCTAGACATTGCCAATAATGTTATCTCGATAATATTATTCAAATAATATGAATTATTGATTTGATAATGGAAAATACTCAGAATGACAATTATTGAAACAACAAAGAATACAAAATATCAACGCAAAGAATTATCGAATCAATAAAATATAATATCAATAAGAATTAACTACGTAAAAATTATTGAGTAGTGCCTTCTTACGTAAGGATCAATAATTCAATAATACTTTGCAATACTGGTGCTAACTCTTCATGCAACCACGCCAGACATCAGATTTTTAACCACCGTGTAACCCAACAAAGTTAAAGGTAACAATTTACGCCGTTATTTATAAAACTCAATCTTTGTCGCTTTCCTTCATCCAACCGCTTTTCCGTTATGGGGCCCACCAATGATCAAGCCGGCCATAATGGAGATTCCCGACAAAAAAAGAATATTCCACGACCAAACTAATATTCCCCGATAATAATGAATATTTTATAACCACTTTGCTTATTTTGTAAACTTTGCACATTTCACCCATAACCAAAGAATTATATCAAATTAACCCTTATTAATTTAGAATAATGAATAAAGGAAAATTCAATTTTATTTATAATAAGTTGGGGTCTTACAAGTTGTATGTAGGGATTAATTAATTATTATCTTTGGTTAGAAGGGATGGGAACAATCAAATGTTCCTTATGGCCATGGCTATTATGGAAAGTACTGAAAATGGTAATAGTTAGAGATCAATGGTTCTTGGACTTATTGGATGATGACCTTAAACTTGGTGAAGGTTGTATGGATTGGATATAATTAGTGATCAACAAAGGTATATTTTACTTGTTTTAGCTAATTACTTTCATTTTTTAAATTTTTTTTAACTAATTGCCTTTGTTTTACTAATTGCATATGTTTTACTATTACCTTTATGTTGTGTAGAGGTTGAAGAATGACATGGGTGAACTTCTTCCTCATGTTAAGCATAGAAATTGTTCTAGGCAAGCACTAAAAAGAGTTTTTTGAGAAGCTGCATGTGCAACTCATGATCAAGCACACAATAGAGCAATACAAAAAATTAAGAGACTTTTTGGTCCTACATATGATAAGATCAACCAGCATGATCCAAAACTTTGGTCTAAAGCATATTTTGCCACTCATTCTAAGGCTAATAATGTTGAGAATAACATGTTTGAATGCTTTAATACTTGGATTATCAAAGGTAGGTATATATTTATTACTTAAATTGTATTATTATACTATAGAATTCTAATTATCAAGTTAGGTATATTCTTAAATGAAAATTCCCTAGGTACATGCCAGTTTTACTAATGCTTCAAGAAATTTATGATCAAATAATGATTAAATTGCATCAATAAATAGATGTTCTGCTTAAGTTAGAGGATCTAATTTGTCGTCCAAGAATTAAGATGAAGCTTGTGGGCAAGGAAATCGTGTCTTGCTAGTTAGGGTTTCGTGTTGGCTGAGGAGGAGAGAAATCCACAAAGAGCACAGAAATGATTGATTGATTGAAGAGGGGAGAAAAACAGGTGGCGATTACTCTAATGACACGAAGCAGAACTCCAAAAACCGTGTTAGGGTAGCAGGGATTCCAAGAGCCTTCTTTAGTGCTTTGAGTTGAAAGAATGTCCAAGTCTTAAGTGCTTTGAAAGGGAATGTCCAAGTCTTAAGTCACCAAAAAGTCCCCCCTTCCTAGAATGGATGGGGTATTTATAGAGTTTCCTGAAACTTAAGTATAGTCACACGTCAGGCACATGTCTTCAGGGAAATTCTAGAAATATCATTTGGTCAATAAAATAATGCCCATGTCGCTCTGTCCTTCTTGCCACCAATCCAATCCCTCAATCAATTTCGAAAACGAGCAGCCTCCACGAGCCTTCTACCTCGGGACACGTGGAGGCTTCTCCCAGGTCTAGCACATTTATTTTTGACTTTTTTGTCTTCATTCAATTAGGTTATGGGAACCCTAATTTGCACATATAATGAGGTCGTGGAACCCTAATTATGCATTTAATTCAATTAGGTTATGTGAACCCTAATTTACACTTGGGCCCACAAAGCTTAATGCAATCATCCTTGCCTCTGCACATTGTGACCCACTTTGGGATGGAAAAATGTCATTCCAAGTTAAAGAAAGAGGTAGAGAATTTACAATGAATCTTAAAGATAAAATTTATGCATGCAAGGTGTGGGACCGTACTAGCATTCTATGTTGTCATCTTGTCTCAGCAATTCAATATTTTTTTTAGAATTCAATAGACTATGTAGTTCACTTGATATAAGAAAGACTTACCTTAAGACTTACAGTCATACGCTTGAGGTGCTAAATGGTGATTTTTTAAAAAATTCACATATTGAGACATCATGAGACCTCCACCAATGCCAAAGAAACTAAGAGGCAAAACACAGAGGTTGAGAAAGAAAGAAGGTTACGAAGATAAATGAAATCATGGTCAAGTGAAGAGGATGAGCAGAGTAGAAAGAAAAATGCATTATTTAATTGTAGTATTTGTAAAAAAACCTTATCATAGAAAAAACCAATGCCAGTTAAAGAGTCTAATGTAAAGCCCATTTAAGACCAAATTAAAGAGAAAGTTGAAGAGCCTATTTATCAGCTCATATAAGAGCCTAAGTTCAAAAGAGTAAGCCAATGAAGAGGACCACTATTGCACTACTTGATGTAATAATTAGAGAAAAAGAGCAATCCAACCAAGTGAAGATTCCACACACCAAATATAAGTGTCCACTTATTGACTTGGACGTACATTTAATATATTTCTTTTGATTAAACTAATAAAGATTGACTAATATATATATATATATATATATATATATATATATATATATATATATATATTACAACCCATAGGAAAAGGTGGGATACTCTAATGAGAGAAACAAAGATAGAACCACACAAACATTTATGTTTTTAAGTATTAAATACCTATATTGCTCTACTTTCTATGTTATCATTTAAAAAAAAATTAATTTAGGACTTCTTTTTTTTGTAGATATTAACTCCATGTGTGATGAATAATAGTGTTTTCTGAACTGTAGGCAAGGAAATCGTACATTGCTAGGGTTAGAGTTTCGTGTTGGCTGAGAAAGAGAGAAATCCACGAAGAGTATGAAATTGATTGATGAATTGAAGAGGGGATAACAACATATAAGCAATTACTCCAATGAAACGTGGTAGAACTCTTAGGATCCGAGAGCCTTCTTAGGAAATCAAAGATCTAGAGAGCCTTCTTGAATGTTTAGCGTTGAGAGAGAATCTGTTAGTCTTCAATTTTCCAAAATTCCCCTCCTTCGTAGAATGGAAGGAGTATTTATAGAGTTTCCTAGAAAGTGGTCACATGTCAGGCACGTGACCTCAAGAAAATTCCAGAAATACACTTAGTCATAAGAGTAATGCCCAAATCATCATGTCATTCTAACCACCAATTTAATCCCTCAATCAATTCCCAAAATTAGTTGCCTTCATAAGACTTCTTCCTTGGGACTCATGGAGGCTCATCCTCGATCTCATGATTCAAAGCTCATGTTGCTCAAATTAACCATGTTTTCCTTCTCTTCCATCTTTATCTGAGAATCTCGTCGCCAAAAAACATCAGAAGAACTTAGCACAAGACACGGGAGGTTGTGCCCTAGGGGACTGAACCCTAGGGGGTCAAACCTTAGGGAGGCAAACCCTAGGGGGGGTCGAACCCTAGGTTTGAACTTCTTTCTATTCTTTTTGTTTGTTTCGGCCTTTCTTGGTCTGTTTTCATCCTTTTCTCATGATTCTTGATTCTATGAGAAGCATTTTCATGGAGATTCTAAAGTTAACCATTTCTTGGAGTTTCAGAAAACCTTAGATTCTTTCTGTAGTCCAGGCTCATTGTTCTATCATTGCATTCATCAAAACTTGCGCATAAAAATCGAGAAACAAAGCAGTACGCGCCATAGGAGGAGAACCTTAGGGGGCGAATGTGAGACCCCAAATTTTATGAATAAAGATTTAAATTTCTCAAAATATTTTTTTGAATATTATGGTGTGAATTTGATATAATGTTATAGTTGTGGGTAATAATTACAAATTTTGCAAAGTAAGCAAGTGGTTATATAATATTCGATTGGTCGGGGAATATTCTTTTTGTCGGGGAATATCCGTACGACGGCAAGACAATCATTGGTGGACCCCACAACGGAAGTATTGTAATTGTTAGAAAATGACAGAATTATCTTTTTATAAAAATAACGGCGATAGTGTTACCGTTAAAACTGTTGAACTACTCGGTAGTAAAAGTACAGTAATACACGTGGTTGCATAGTAGCACACGATATTGATTATAGATGCTTACGTGAAAAGTCACTCAGTTATACTCAATTATTGCTACAGTAATTGTTGCATAATATCTCTCATATTATTGATTCAATTATTATCACAGTATCATCTGTATAATATGTTATATTATTAAATCAATAATTGAGACGACAAAGTTATTTATATTGTTAAATTATAATATTTACAATGTCTAGAAGTTCTGTCAAGGAGAGGTTTGGTCATCTAATTGCGCGCCAATAAGGAGAAATCCTTATCGGAAAGCCCTCTCTTTCCTGGGAACGACCTGGTTGTTAAATATTGTGAGTTATAAAATTAATGATGAATAAGTTCGTGCTGATTAAAGATGAATTTGATAGTTCCATTGTGTTGGAATTATTAGTGTTACTGGAAATCGACATCTATTCTGATGATAATTGATGTCTAGGGGTTATATTGATAAATCGAGTAATTAATCGGATAAATGAGCAATTAATTGCTACTAATTCACATGCTTATATTACTATTTATTCAAATGTGTGTACTATTGAATCACATTTTTGTACTATTAGGAGAGTTGGTGCAAGATTGATAATACTTGCTTGACTAAGTTAAAAATGGAGGTATAGATGGAGGTACTATACTGTAATTCGTATTTTTACATGATTATAACTATTGATTCACATTATAATAACTATGTTTCACATTATTTACTATTAAGGGAGGTGGTGCAAGTTTGATGATACTTGCAGGACTAAATTAAAAATGAAAAAAAAGTTGGAGGTATTCTACTGTAATATTTTGAGCCCCAAAACATGAAATTATCGAAACTATATTTTCCTATAAATAGAAGCTCATTCTTCCTTCATTTCTCACCAATTCACTAAAGCTTTAGAGCAATTATTATAGATAGAAACTATAGAGAGAAAGAAGAAGAGAAGTCTGCTACCTCACTATTCTAATATCCAGTTTTTTCTAAGGTAAGGGGTATTATTTCTTTCGTATTCATGAAGAGAGCTATTGTTATTCCATTCCTTATTATTATGTTGAATAACTCGCTCATGTGAAGTAATCGCATACATGGTGAAATTCTTCTATTATTCCATTCTTTATTATTCATTGAAATATCATATCTCGTATGCGATTACGCATGACCTGGTTCCGTTATTTATTATTCTGTTGGAATATCCTGTATGTGCGGATTACGCATGACCTGGTTCCATTCTATATTATTCTGTTGGAATGACTTGTCTGTGTGGTCTATCACATGCCTGGTAAATTCTGTTGTTATTTCATTCTTTATTATTTTGTTAGAATATCCTGTCTGTGCGGATTACGCATGACCTGGTTCCATCCTTTATTATTCAGTTAGGAATAACCTGTATGTGCGGTCTATCGCATACATGGTGAATTCTTCTATTATTCCATTCTTTATTATTCTGTTGGAATAACTTGTCTCTGTGGATTACCGCATGCATGGTGAATGATCCTTTGTATTCATTCCTTATTAAATTGTAGAAATGATCTATCTACGTGGATTACCGCATGGCGGGTGAAAAATCCATTTGCAGTTTCGTAATTTTTCTGACCCTCAAAAAATTCAGGAAAAATTTAAAATGATAATTTGATGAGTTTCCTATATTGTGTCCAAAGATGGTGATTTTTGGATGTATAGATTAAGAGTTATGAATTTTATGGGAAAAGACTATTTTAAAAGTAAACCCTTATAACTCCTTGTGGTTAACTCCAAAATTGGTGAAATTTTTATTGGGAGTACATGTATATAACAGGAGTATACCCTGTAAATTTTGGAATTTTTGGACAAAAGTACAATTTATGATAAATATCTAAATATTCGGCAGTTTTGGGCCATATGAAAAATTGTAAATGAATTTTAAAAATTCCTAGAAAAATATATGTTCAATATGGGACTATATTCTGCTAAATCCCAGAAAAGAAATATTTTTGGGACTGATTTGATATTTTTCATGATTAAAATGCATTATTTGGTAAAGTATAAATAATTGAAATAAATTGTTTATAAGTTTAAGAAGTGATTAAAATATTATTATAATATTAATAATATTAGAGTATGAGTTTATTAAGTGATTGATAATATTTGGATAAATTTAAAGTCTTTAATATTTATCCTTGATTTAGTTTGATTTGATTTCGTTTGATTATTGCTTATATCATTGTCATCATCCTCATGCTTATATTGTGATGAAAGTCATCTTTGGCTTACGTGCATAGATAGACTTGGTATGATTATGACCAGGGATTATTCGGTATAATCATAACCGTAATATAACGAATGATGTGGTAAAAGTCCTCATTGGCCTGTAGTGCATTGATGGATAATTTTTTATATGATTATGACCAAGGATTATTCGGTATAGTCATGACCATTGATGATTTAATGAATATCCTTGGCCCGTAGTGCTGAGATGATTCGATGATGTAGTTTATTTATTAAGCTGAGTCTCATCGATAAAAATTGATGAAAACATTTTAAAACATAGAAGATAATAGCTATCATGCTCTACTTGACTCTTCTAATGGATTGCTTATTCCGCTGCAGTTAAACTTGATGTCTATTGTATTTTATCAGTTTAACATTGTTGAAGACTAATGATAATTTATTCTACATTATCTTAGTCATAATATTTCTTACTGGGCTAGTTGAACTCACACTTTCTTTCACTGTTCTCTTCAGAAAATGAGAACGTAGCTGGGACTAGTCGGGGAACGGAGTGACGGTCTAGATGATAGCATTAGTAGTCCTCACTATTCTATGAAATAGTTTGACAATAAATGTATTGATGACTTATTTTGAGTTTGAATACTATCTAGATGACAATATTTGTATTATAACTCACAGCTCATGTTGTATTATTAAATTATATTTGTATTCTGTACCATGTATTTGGCGACTCGTAATAGGTGATGTATACCTATTTTGGGGCGCCACAGTTAATATCAAAGCTTAGGATATGATCCCCACGGTGAGATGTGAGACAAGAACTAGGAGAGAGAGACGGGGAATTCCTTCGCTAGTATGACCTACCTAAGTTTATTTGATATTTAATTGGTCGGTCAGAGTATAGGTGTAAGACCCCAACTTATTATAAATAAAATTAAATTTTCTCTATTCATTATTCTAAATTAATAAGGTGTTAATTTGATATAATACTTTGATTATGGGTGAAATGTGCAAATTTTGCAAAATAAGCAAGTGATTATAAAATATTCATTATTGTCGGGGAATATTCGTTTGGTCGTGGAATATTCTTGTTGTCGGAGAATATTCGTACGACGGCACAGCCATTCGTGGCCCCCATAACAGGATAATTGTCGGATGAAGAAAATGACAAAGTATGAGTTTTTATAAATAACGGCGTAATTGTTACCGTTAACACTGTTGGGTTACCTGGTGGTTAAATTACGATGAATACACGCGGTGGCACAAAGAAGACACAAGATTGCACATGATTGTTGAATTATTGATTCGCATGCGTAGAAGGCACTACTCAAAAATTGTTACGATGAGTTCTTTCGCTCAATATTTTATTTTATGGATTCAATAATTCTTTGCGTTGATATTTTATATTATTGTTGTTTCAATAATTGTCAACGCACATGATATTTCCATTATCGGATCAATAATTCATATTATTTCAATAATATTATTAGATAGCATTATTGGCAATGTCTAGAAAGTTCTGTCAAGGAGAGGTTTGGTCACCTAATTGTGCGCCAGTAAGGAGAAATCCTTATTGAAAAGCCCCCTCTTTCCTGGGAACTGCCTGATTGTCATAATTGTGATTCTGTAATATTATTTATGAATAATTAATTATTGATTTATATTATAAGGAAATATTTATTTGATGTGGATATAAATGATGCATTTATTTACTTATGAGGTTATAAATGAAGGAATTAATACTGAGGTATTTTATCAGTATTTTGTCAGAGTTGAGGTATTAAAAATCACCCGTTTGTGGATTTCGGATATTTTTTATTTGAAATTTGGAAAAAATCAAAGCTACAAAGTTGTAGAGAATTCAATTTCGTGTGGAATGGACATAAAATTCGTATTTTTCTGATAAACGGACTATTTTCTATGAATTACTGAAGTTTCGGAAAATAAAATGATTTTTATTAAATTATGGGTGGGACCCACTTTTGGTTGGTGTTGAATACTCATGGGCTGCTATTTTTTTTGTCCAAGATGGCATGCTTGATTCAAAATTGGTTGGTGCCTAGAAGAAAGAATGAGAAATATTAATATTCTATTATTTTAGTCTCTTTTGGCGTTCAACTATTTTCCTATAAATAGACGCTTAGGTTAGAATTGAAAATTACACCAGAAATAAGTTTTCTTTCTCTCTAGATTATCGAGCGTATTTTTGTGAGTATTTTGATACTTTGAGAGTTACTATTCAGTGCAAGTTTTTGTCAGCACTATATCCGAAATTCAGTCAGAAGTACGGTTATTTTGAGGTAATGGATGTTATTTTCTTCTTAAATGATATTATTTTCTTAAATATCATTATGCTGAAATATTGGTTTGAACTTTTTAATCAAATGTGGAACTTTTTATGTCGGGATTACTATTCACGATATCTTAAGACTATTCACGTGATAATGCACACTATTCACGAATCTGACTAAGACTATTCAATTAAAAATGAATTTTTTTCTTTTTGTCCAAGATGTCTATTATGGTTACTATCTTTGATTGTATCCATGTTTTGATCTTTATTTTTGAATTCTACTTCACAATTGGTTATTATGAAGTATTATTGATCTTGGATAAACTGTTATACGAATCCCTAATATTTGTCCTTCCGTCTCACTGGATTCATCTTCTTTAGAATATTTTTCATCATCCTCAGTCTTAAATGATGATATTACTGAATATCTTTGGCCTGTAGTGCAAAAATGAATGATTAACTAATGAATATCTTTGGCCCGTAGTGCAAAGATGAACAGGTGTTGAGATGAACATGACCGACTGGTGATATAAATGAATATCTTTGGCCTGTAGTGCAAAGATGAATATTTGATTAAAGATGTATATTGATTGATGTTACAAGGATAAAATATTGATGATGGACTTTTAAATCTTATAAGATAGTAGAATTCATTCTCTACGTGACTCTTCTAATGGATTGCTATTTCCGGTGCATTTGTTGATGTAAAACTTGTTGTCTATTATATTCTATCAGATTTTTTTCTGTTGAAGACTAATGATAATTTGTTGTATATTATCTTAGTCATAATATTCTTTACTGGGCTAGTTGAGCTCACCCTTTTCCTTTTTGTTCCATTTTTCTTCTCAGGAGATGAGAACATAGCAGGATCGAGTCGGGGTATGGAGTGATGGTTCTAGAAAGATATTTTAGCAGTCCTCACTATTTCTGTAAAATAGTGTATGAATAATTGTAATGAGGACTTATTTGAGTGTTGATATTGTCTAGAAGACAATATTTGTATTTAAACTCACAGTATGTGTTGTCGTATTTTGCACGACAATTGTATTATTAAAGTTGCAGTTTTCTTTTTGTACCATGTATTTGGCGACTCAGAATGGGTGTTGTATACCTATTTTGGGGGCGTCATAATAGGGATAATATGTGATATGTCAATTAACCCTTGTTTTGTGACAGTGTTTGAAAATGACATCTGAAAATGTTGAGATCAGCAATGAAGCACATGAGACCGTTGAGTCACCAACAATCAATACCCAGGATAATGTGCAACAGGAAGACAATAATCCTCAGGTAAATAACAACATCGATCAAATGATGAACGATGGGATGTTCAGAGGCTTTATGCAATTCATGCAACATCAGGTAAGAGAGATTCCTGTTCAAAATATAGGTGGAAATAATGGCAACCCACGGTCGGTCACCACTAAGCAGTTCAAGGAGCTTGGACCACCGGAGTTTTTGGAAAAGTCAGAACCACTTAAGGCGGAGACGTGGTTAAAGCAGATCACCAAGATATTTGATATCTTAGGATGCTCTGAGGAGCAAGAGGTTCCCTTTGCCACCTTTATGTTGCGTGAAGAGGCAGATTACTGGTGGGAATCTGTAAAACTTAGCCAGCCTGACACACTCAAGATGTCTTGGGAGAAGTTCTAAGAGTTATTCAACGACAAGTACTTTCCCGAAAGTATTCGTCATATGAAGGAGGTGGAGTTTATCAAGTTGGAGCAAAACAATATGACCGTGTCGCAATACGAGGCTAAATTTGCGGAGTTATCCCGGTTTGCATCCCATTTGGTCGATAATGAGGATCGAATGACGCGAATGTTTCTAAGAGGTTTGAAACTCGATATACGTCAATACCTCATTTCTCACAAAGTTTGTTTAAATTCTGATGTTGTGAATAGGGCTCAGTTATTGGACCACGATAATGATTCAGCACAACCAAAAGGTAACGAGCAACAACACGATAATAATCGTACCGGTGGCAACGGCCATCGGAACAATGATAACCATCGTGGGGGAAATTATCATGCCAAGAATGGTAACCACTTCGGTGGTAATCATGGCCAAGATAATAGAAGTGGAAAATTCAAGAAGAGAAGGTTCAACAACGATGGAAAGATAACAGTACCAACACCCGTTTTCAAGGAAGGAGAACGACCACCACTTGTATGCTTCAAATACGGAGGGGAGGGACATATCAGTCCAAACTGCATGATGCAGTCCAAAACATGTTACAATTGTGGAAAAGAAGGTCACCTAGCCCGATTTTTTCGTGCACCAAAGTCAAGTCCAGCTGGGACGGTGGCACCAAAAGCGGATACAGACAAAACAAAGTCGGTGGTTTCAAGGAGAGCATTTTTCGTGATTTCTCAAAAAGCGAGTAACCCGAACGAAGTTAGCACGGGTTTGTTAATTATAAATTCTTGTGAAGTCTATACATTATTAGATACCGGTTCTACCCAATACTTTATCTCTCTTACTTGCGCTCAACATTTAAATTTAACTCTAGAGAAGTTGGACTTTGACTTATCGATTGAAACTTTGTTAAGAGAAACATTCGTTACCTCCACTGTTTATAAATCTTGTTTGATTCAAATCGACACTTTCACGTTACCTGTCGATCTTATCTCTTTGAAAATACTTGCCTTTGATGTAATCTTAGGAATCGATTGGTTAACTACTCATCATGCTTTTCGTAAGGTTGTTAGCTTTCATATTCCTAACCAACCTGTTATGCGAATTCAAGCAACCAAACCACTAAAGTCAATCATTGTCATCTCAAGCCATAAGTAAAGAGCCCCGAGCCTTTATTTGGTGACTTCCTTGTGTGGAATGCACCGAAACCAAACTTTCTGTAGGGGACGTTGTGAATAACGATGGAAAGCTGATAGGTATCGATGTGACGTACTATCCAAGTCTTGGATGAGGGTCACAATTTTGAATGATATTTCTATCGTTAATAAATTTCTTGTCGTATTCTTGAAGACTTCTTAGCCTACCCCTAGAGCGTGAAATTGAATTTTGTATTGACCCCGGTACAAAACCCATTTCTAAAACCCTTAAATATTTCTTCAACTAAAACGAACATATTATGCGCCAAAGACGTTGGCTCGAGCTATTGAAGATTACGATTATACCACTCAATATCATCGTGGAAGAGCGAACGTGGTAGCTAATGCATTGAGTAGAAGATCGTATGCGTTTACGAGTGCGATGTTTTTAACACAAAAACCCATTTTGTATAACTTACAAATGATGAAGTTAGAGTTAAAGACTCTAGGGACCCACGTGAAGATAACGAATATACGAGTAGAATCGACTTTAATCGATAAAGTTAAAGCCTCTCAAGATACATACTCAGAGCTGATGAATGTGAAGAAGAAGGTTCAAGAGGGCGTTATTCTAGAAGCAAGAATCGATGAAGAGAGGAAATCTCAACCCTCGATTTAATTGGCCCATTCGAAATCCTCGATCGAGTAGGAACTGTGGCCTATAGACTCGTTTTACCGCCAAGTATGTCGCGTGTTCATAACGTTTTTTACGTATCGATGTTACGTAAATATGTGGATGACCTGAACCACATTATTAAATTAGAACTAGACGAGATAGCAGAAGATTTAACGTATGAGGAGATACGTGTTAAAATCTTGGATAAGAAAGATCATATTCAACACTCAAATGTTATACCTCAAGAGTTAGAAACTGAAATGAAGTCAAGGTATCCTCATCTATTCTAAGATACAGTGCGTGTGACGTAAATTTCGAGGAGAAATTTCATAAGGAGGGGAGATTGTGAGACCCCAAATTTTATGAATAAAGATTTAAATTTCTCAAAATATTTTTTTGAATATTATGGTGTGAATTTGATATAATGTTATAGTTGTGGGTAATAATTACAAATTTTGCAAAGTAAGCAAGTGGTTATATAATATTCGATTGGTCGGGGAATATTCTTTTTGTCGGGGAATATCCGTACGACGGCACAATCATTGGTGGACCCCACAACGGAAGTATTGTAATTGTTAGAAAATGATGTAATTATCTTTTATAAAAAAATAACGATAGTAGTTACACCGTTAAAACTGTTGAACTACTCATTGTAGTAAAAGTACAAGAATACATGCACGTGGTTGCATAGTAGCACGATATATGATTATAGATGCTTACGTGAAAAGTCACTCGCTTATACTCAATTATTGCTACAGATGGTTGTTGCATAATATCTCTCATATTATTGATTCAATTATTATCACAAGATCATCCAGATAATATGTTATATTATTAAATCAATAATTGAGACGACAAAGTTATTTATATTGTTAAATTATAATATTTACAATGTCTAGAAGTTCTGTCAAGGAGAGGTTTGGTCATCTAATTGCGCGCCAATAAGGAGAAATCCTTATCGGAAAGCCTCATCTTTCCTGAGAACGACCTGGTTATTAAATATTGTGAGTTATAGTATTAATGATGAATAAGTTCGTGTTGATTAAAGATGAATTTGATAGTTCCATTGTGCTGGGATTATTAGTGTTAGTGAAAATCGACATCTATTCCGATGATAATTGATGTCTAGGGGTTATATTGATAAATCGAGTAATTAATCGGATAAATGAACAATTAATTGCTACTAATTCACATGCTTATATAACTATTTGTTCACATATGTGCTATTGAATCACATTCTTGTACTATTAGAGGAGTTGGTGCAAGATTGATAATACTTGCATGACTAAGTTAAAAATGGAGGTACTATACTGTAATTCGTATTTTTACATGATTATAACTATTGATTCACATTATAATAACTATTGTTTCACATTATTTACTATTAGGGGAGGTGGTGCAAGTTTGATAATACTTGCGGACTAAATTAAAAATGAAAGAAAAGTTGGAGGTATTGTATCAGAATATTTTGAGCCCCAAAACGTGCGAATTATCGAAACTATATTTTCTATAAATAGAAGTTCATTCTTCCTTCATTTCTCACCAATTCACTAAAGCTTGAGCAATTATTATAGAGAGAAAGAATAAGAGAAGTCTCGCTACATCACTATTCCAATATCCAGCTTTTCTAAGGTAAGGGGTATTATTTCTTTCAGATTCATGAAGAGAGCTATTGTTATTCCATTCCTTATTATTATGTTGGAATAACTTTGTCTATACAATACTATATACATGGTGAAATTCTTCTATTATTCCATTCTTTATTATTTTGTTGGAATATCCATGCATGCGGATTACGCATGACTGGTTTCGCTTCTTTATTATTACATTGGAATATCCTATCTATGCGGATTCGCGTGACACACGTTCCATTTTTTATTATTCTATTGGAATAACTCATCTGCATGGCGGTCTATCACATGCCCGGTGAATTTCATTGTTATTTCATTCTTTATTATTCTGTTGGAATATCACATGCATGCGAATTACGCATGATCTGGTTCCATTCTTTATTATTCAAATTGGGAATAACTTGTGCGTAAATCTATATCGCGTGCATGGTGGTGAATTCTTTTGTTATTTCATTCTTTATTATTCTCATTGAAATAACTTTGCCTATGTGGATCAAGGTTTTAAACTCGGATCTCGCTATCGAATCCTAAAAGTTCTTTGGGTGGATGAGTAGACTAGTCCAACCAAAGGGTTCGAACCGTTATTGACCCAGTGACGTCATTAATATGTAATAAATAATAAATAAATAATTATATTAATTATTATTATATATTGTATATAATATTTAGTAAATATGTAAAATTAATTAATTTATCTACAAAAAAAAAAACTAAACATCTCTAAGATACATTAAAATTCCGAAATTCAACCACAAGTTCAAGTGTTTGATTAAATGAATGCAAAAATATGTAAAATACTAAACAAAGTCTCAACTAAAATACTAAAATAAAATAAAATCCGTAATTTTTTTTTTTAATCTTTAAGGAGAGAACCGGTCAAACCCATGAACCGGTCACTGGTTCACTGGGTCAACCGGTTCATCCGCCGGTTCACAGGTTTTGAACGATTTTTTAGCAGAAGTGGTTTAGAGGTCCAAACCGGACCGTTGAATGAACCGGGTCCGGTTTTTTTCGGTTCGACCGGCGGTCCGATCCGGGTTTGAAAACCTTGATGTGGATTATCGCATGCATGGTGAATGATCATTTGTATTCATTCCTTATTAAATTATAGAAATGATCTGTCTATGTGGATTACCGCATGGCGGGTGAAAAATTCATTTGCAGTTTCGTAATTTTTCTGACCCTCAACAAATTCTGGAAAAATTTGAAATGATAATTTGATGAGTTTCCTATATTGTGTCCAAAGATGGCGATTTTTGGATGTATAGATTAAGAGTTATGGATTTTATGGGAAAAGACTATTTTAAAAATAAACCCTTATAACTTCTTGTGGTTAACTCCAAAATTGGTGAAAATTTTATTGGGAGTACATGTATATAACAGGAGTATACCCTGTAAATTTCAGAATTTTTGGAGAAAAGTACAATTTATGATAAATGTCTAAATATTCGTCAGTTTTGGGCCATGTTCAAAAATAGTAAATGAATTTTAAAAATTCCTAGAAAAATATATGTTCAATATGGGACTATATTCTGCTAAATCTCAGAAAAGAAATATTTTGGGACTGATTTGATATTTTTCATGAAAATAAACTAGTTATGAGCAAATAAATTAAATATGTTATGTGAAGTAACAAAATTGGAAAATAGGATTTTATGGCTTGGGAATCCTATATAGGGTATATGCAGATTTTTGATGAGGAATTTGATCATTGGTGATGAAATCTTATGAGTATGACATTTTTGAATGATTAAAATACATTATTTGGTAAAGTATAAACAATTGAAATAAATTGTTTATAAGTTTAAGAAGTGATTAAAATATTATTATAATATTAATAATATTAGAGTATGAGTTTATTAAGTGATTGATAATATTTGAATAAATTTAAAGTCTTTAATATTTATCCTTGATTTCGTTTGATTTGATTTCATTTGATTATTGCTTATATCATTGTCATCATCCTCATGCGTATATTGTGATGAAAGTCATCTTTGGCTTACTTGGATAAATAGACTTGGTATGATTATGACCAGGGATTATTCGGTATAATCATAACCGTAATGTAACGAATGATGTGGTAAAAGTCATCATTGGCCTGTAGTGCATTGATGGACAATTTTTGGTATGATTATGACTAGGGATTATTCGATATAGTCATGACCTTTGATGATTTAATGAATATCTTTGGCCCGTAGTGCAAGGATGATTCGATGATGTCGTTTATTTATTAAGCTGAGTCTCAGCGATAAAAATTGATGAAAACATTTTAAAACATTGAAGATAGTAGATATCATGCTCTACTTGACTCTTCTAATGAATTGCTTATTCTGCTGCAGTTAAACTTGATGTCTATTGTATTTTATCATTTTAACATTGTTGAAGACTAATGATAATTTATTCTGCATTATTTTAGTCATAATATTTCTTACTGGGCTAGTTGAGCTCACCCTTTCTTTCACTGTTCTCTTTAGGAAATGAGAACGTAGCCGGGACTAGTCGGGGAACGGAGTGACGGTCCAGATGATAGCATTAGTAGTCCTCACTATTCTATGAAATAGTGTGATAATAAATGTATTGAGGACTTATTTTGAGTTTGAATACCATCTAAATGACAATATTTGTATTAAAACTCACAGCTCATGTTGTATTATTATAGGCAAGAGTGTTACCGTTAAAACTGTTGAACTACTCGGTAGTAAAAGTACAGTAATACGTGTGGTTGCATAGTAGCATACGGTATTGATTATTGATGCTTACGTGAAAAGTCACTCAGTTATACTCAATTATTGCTATAGTAATTGTTTCATAATATCTCTCATATTATTGATTCAATTATTGTCACAGTATCATCTGTATAATATGTTATATTATTAAATCAATAATTGAGACGATAAAGTTATTTATATTATTAAATTACAATATTTATAATGTCTAGAAGTTCTGTCAAGGAGAGGTTTGGTCATCTAATTGCGCGCCAATAAGGAGAAATCCTTATCGGAAAGCCCTCTCTTTCCTGGGAACGACCTGGTTGTTAAATATTGTGAGTTATAATATTAATGATGAATAAGTTCGTGCTGATTAAAGATGAATTTGATAGTTCCATTATGTTGGGATTATTAGTGTTACTGGAAATCGACATCTATTCTGATGATAATTGATGTCTAGGGGTTATATTGATAAATCGAGTAATTAATCGGATAAATAAGCAATTAATTGCTACTAATTCAAATGCTTATATAACAATTTATTCACATGTGTGTACTATTGAATCACATTTTTGTACTATTAGGTGAGTTGATGCAAGATTGATAATACTTGCATGACTAAGTTAAAAATGGAGGTATTATACTGTAATTCATATTTTCACATGATTATAACTATTGATTCACATGATTGAATTATTGATTCACATTATTTACTATTAGGGGAGGTGGTGCAAGTTTGATAATACTTGCAGGACTAAATTAAAAATGAAAGAAAAGTTGGGGGTATTGTCTTGGTAATATTTGAGCCCCAAAACGTGCAATTATCGAAATTATATTTTCCTATAAATAGAAGCTCATTCTTCCTTCATTTCTCACAAATTCACTAAAGCTTTAGAGCAATTATTATAGAGAGAAATTATAGAGAGAAGAAGAAGAAAGAATTCTACTACTCCTCACTATTCCAATATCCAGTTTTTTCTAAGGTAAAGGGTATTATTTCTTTTCGTATTCATGAAGAGAAATATTGTTATTCCATTCCTTATTATTATATTGGAATAACTTTGTCTCTGCAATCTTCGCATACATGGTGAAATTCTTCGATTATTCCATTCTTTATTATTACATTGGAATATCCCACACTGTTCGGATTCGCATGACTGGTTCCGCTTCTTTATTATTACATTGGAATATCCTGCTTGTCTGGATTACGCATGACTGATTCCATTCTATATTATTACATTGGAATGACTTATGTGCGTGTGGTATATCGCATGCACAGTAAATTCATTGTTATTTCATTCTTTATTATTTTGTTAGAATATCACATGCTGCGTGCGGATTCACGCATGACTGGTTCCATCCTTTATTATTCATTAGGAATAACTTTGTATGTCTGCGATCTATCGCATACATGGTGAATTCTTACATTATTCCATTCTTTATTATTCTGCTGGAATAACTTGTCTCTGTGGATTACCGCATGCATGGTGAATGATCCTTTGTATTCATTCCTTATTAAATTGTAGAAATGATCTATCTACGTGGATTATCGCATGGCGGGTGAAAAAACCATTTGCAGTTTCGTAATTTTTCTGACCCTCAAAAAATTCTGGAAAAATTTGAAATGATAATTTGATGAGTTTCCTATATTGTGTCCAAAGATGGCGATTTTTGGATGTATAGATTAAGAGTTATAGATTTTATGGGAAAAAGAATATTTTAAAAGTAAACCCTTATAACTCCTTGTGGTTAACTCCAAAATTGGTGAAATTTTTATTGGGAGTACATGTATATAACGAGGTATACCTGTAACTTTTCGAATTTTTGGACAAAAGTACAATTTATGATAAATGTCTAAATATTCGGCAGTTTTGGGCCATATGAAAAATAGTAAATAAATTTTAAAAATTCCTAGAAAAATATATGTTCAATATGGGACTATATTCTGCTAAATCTCAGAAAAGAAATATTTTTGGGACTGATTTGATATTTTTCATGAAAATAAACTAGTTATGAGTAAATAAATTAAATATGTTATATGAAGTAACAAAATTGAAAAATAGGATTTTATGGCTTGGGAATCATATATAGGGTATATGCAGATTTTTGATGAGGGATTTGATCATTGGTGATGAAATCTTATAAGTATGGCATTTTTGAATGATTAAAATGCATTATTTGGTAAAGTATAAACAATTGAAATAAATTGTTTATAAGTTTAAGAAGTGATTAAAATATTATTATAATATTAATAATATTAGATTATGAGTTTATTAAGTGATTGATAATATTTGGATAAATTTAAAGTCTTTAATATTTATCCTTGATTTCGTTTGATTATTGCTTATATCATTGGCATCATCCTCATGCTTATATTGTGATGAAAGTCATCTTTGGCTTACGTGCATAGATGGACTTGGTATGATTATGACCAGGAATTATTCGGTATAATCATGACCGTAATGTAACGAATGATGTGGTAAAAGTCATCATTGGCCTGTAGTGCATTGATGGATTATTTTTTATATGATTATGACCAGGGATTATTCAGTATAGTCATGACCGTTGATGATTTAATGAATATTCTTGGCCCGTAGTGCAGGGATGATTCGATGATGTAGTTTATTTATTAAGCTGAGTCTCAGCGATAAAAATTGATGAAAAAATTTTAAAACATAGAAGATAGTATATATCATGCTCTACTTGACTCTTCTAGTGGATTGCTTATTTCGCTGCAGTTAAACTTAATGTCTATTGTATTTTATCAGTTTAACATTGTTGAAGACTAATGATAATTTATTCTGCATTATCTTAGTCATAATATTTCTTACTGGGCTAGTTTAGCTCACCCTTTCTTTCACTGTTCTCTTCAGGAAATGAGAACTTAGCCGGGACTAGTCGGGGAACGGAGTGACGGTCCAGATGATAGCATTAGTAGTCCTCACTATTCTATGAAATAGTGTGATAATAAATGTATTGAGGACTTATTTTGAGTTTGAATATTGTCTAGATGACAATATTTGTATTAAAACTCACAGCTCATGTTGTATTATTAAGTTGTATTTGTATTCTGTACCATGTATTTGGTGACTCAGAATATGTGATGTATACCTATTTTGGGGCATCACAGTTAGTATCAAAGCTTAGGGATGTGATCCCTGGCTGAGATGTGAGACAAGAACTAGGGGGAGAGACGGGGAATTCCTTCGCTAGTATGACCTACCTAAGTTTATTTGGTATTTAATTGGTCGGTCGGAGTATAGGGATAATATGTGATATGTCAATTAACCCTTATTTTGTGACAGTGTTTGAAAATGACATCTAAAAATGTTGAGATCATCAATGAAGCACATGAGACTGTTGAGTCATCAACGATCAATACCCAGGATAATGTGCAACAGGAAGACAATAATCCTCAGGTAAATAACAACACCGATCAAATGATGAACGATGGGATGTTCAGAGGCTTTATGCAATTTATGCAACATCGGGTAAAAGAGACTCTTGTTCAAAATATAGGTTGAAATAATGGCAACCCACGGTCGGTCACCGCTAAGCAGTTCAAGGAGCTTGGACCACCAGAGTTTTTAGGAAAGCCAAAACCACTTAAGGTGGAGACGTGGTTAAAGAAGATCACCAAGATATTTGATGTCTTGGGATGCTCCGAGGAGAAAAAGGTTCCCTTTGCAACCTTTATGTTGCGTGAAGAGGCAGATTACTTGTGGGAATCTGTAAAACGTACCCAGCCTGACACACTCAAGATGTCTTGAGAGAAGTTCCAAGAGCTGTTCAACGACAAGTACTTTCCCGAAAGTATTCTTCACATGAAGGAGGTGGAGTTTATCAAGTTGGAGCAAAACAATATGACCGTGTCGCAATACGAGGAGGCTAAATTTGCGAGTTATCCTAAGTTTGCATCCCATTTGAGTCGATAATGAGGATCGAATGACGCGAATGTTTCTAAGAGGTTTGAAACCCGATATACGTCAATACCTCATTTCTTACAAACTTTGTTTATATTTTGATGTTGTGAATAGGGCTCAGTTATTGGAGCGTGATAATGAGTCAGCACAACCAAAAGGTAACGAGCAACAACACGATAATAATCGTACCGGTGGCAACGGCCATCGGAACAATGATAACCATCGTGGGGGAAATTATCATGCCAAGAATGGTAACCACTTCGGTGGTAATCATGGCCAATATAATAAAAGTGAAAAATTCAAGAAGAGAAGGTTCAACAAAGATGGAAAGACAGCAGCACCAACACCCGTTTTTAAGGAAGGAGAACGACCACCAATTGTATGCTTCAAATGCGGAGGGGAGGGACATATCAGTCCAAACTGCATGATGCAGTCCAAAGCATGTTACAATTGTGGAAAAGAAGGTCACCTATCCCGATTTTGTTGTGCACCAAAGTCAAGTCCAGCTGGGACGGTGGCACCAAAGGCGGATACAAACAAAACAAAGTCGGTAGTTTCAGGGAGTGCGTTTTTTGTGACTTCTCAAAAAGCGAGTAACCCAAACGAAGTTAGCACGGGTTAGTTAATTATAAATTCTTGTGAAGTCTATACATTATTAGATACCGGTTCTACCCATTATTTTATCTCTCTTGTTTGCGCTCAATGTTTAAATTTAACTTTAGAAAAGTTAGACTTTGACTTATCGATTAAAACTCTGTTAAGAGAAACCTTCGTTACCTCCACTGTTTATAAATCTTGTTTGATTCAAATCGACACTTTCACGTTACCTGTCGATCTTATCTCTTTGAAAATACTTGTATTTGATGTAATATTAGGAATCGATTGGTTAACTACTCATCATGCTTTTCGTAAGGTTGTTAGCTTTCATATTCCTAACCAACTTGTTATGCGAATTCAAGCAACCAAACCACTAAAGTCAATCATTGTCATATCAAGCCATAAGTAAAGAGCCCCGAGCCTTTATTTGGTGACTTTCTTGTGTGGAATGCACCGAAGCCAAACTTTTTGTAGGGGACGTTGTGAATAACGATGGCAAGTTGATAGGTATCAATGTGACGTACTATCCAAGTCTTGGATGAGGGTCACAGTTTTGAATGATATTTCTATTGTTAATAAATTTCCTGACGTATTCTTAAAGACTTCTTAGCCTACCCCTAGAGCGTGAAATTGAATTTTGTATTGACCCCGGTACAAAACCCATTTCTAAAACCCTTAAATATTTCTTCAACTAAAACGAACGTTGTGAGACCCCGAATTTTATGAAATGAAAGTATTCAATTTTTATAATTATTATTCTATTTAGTAAACGGTTAAATTGATAAAAGTACAATAATACGTGTGGTTGCACAGTGGCACACGGTATTGTACAATATCTTTGATTATTGATGTTTATGTGAGAAGTCACTCAGTTTTATTCAATTATTGTCAATATTTTATATATTATTAAATTAAAAATTGAGACGACAAAGTTATTCATATTATTAAATTGCAATATTTACAATGTCTAGAAGTTCTGCCAAGGAGAGGTTTGGTCACCTAATTGCGCGCCAATAGGGAGAAATCCTTATTAGAAAGCCCCCTCTTTCCTGGGAACGACCTGGTTATTAAATATTGTGAATTATGATATTAATGATGGATAAGTTCGTGTTGATTAAAGATGAATTTGATAGTTCCATTGTGTTGAAATTATTTGTGTTAGTGGAAATCGACATTTATTTCGATAATAATTGATGTCTGAAGGTTATATTGTTCAATTGGGTATTCGGGGCACTTTTCGTGTCGGAGTACTATTCATGAGTTACTATTCATAAATTACTATTCATGAGTTACTATTCACGAGTTACTATTCACGAGTACTATTCACGGGGTACTATTCACCCGAACAATATATTTATTTTCAGTCCAAATAATTTTTGGGTACAATATTATTCCATGAGGAGATGTGCTAATTTTTCAGACCGTTGGTTGAAATTATAATAGTAAATCAATATGGATCGTTGATTTAAAGTTTTAATAGTAGCTTGCCCTTTCGATTGTTCCAAGGGTTAATTGCCCTTCTAAAAATAGTAGTTGTCTCTTTCAATATTACCAAGAGTCATTTTGACCCTACATTAAGACCAAGAGCCACTCTCGGTTTTTCTATAAATAAAGCCCATTCCTTCATTATTTCTTACTTAATTCAATCGAAACTCTAGAAAAGAAATTATAGAGAGAAATTATAGAGAGAAGCTATAGAGAAAAAACTGTAGAGAGAAAGAAGAAGAGTATTCTCGCTACTTTCTACTTTTATATCCAGTTTCTTTATAAGGTAAGGGATATTATTTATTGTACTCGTAAGGGGAGTTATTCTTTCTTATTCATGAAGAGAACTTCTGTTATTCCATTCTTTATTATTCTGTTGGAATAACCTGTATACGTGGCATACCCTATACATAACCTGTATACGGGGCATACCCTATACTTGGTGAAATCCTCTCATTATTCCATTCTATATTATTATGTTAGAATAACTTTTGTTTATCGCAAGTACCGCATACATGGTGAAATTCTTCTATTATTCCGTTCTTTATTATTACGTTTAATATCCTCGCCGGTCTTAATTTCGCTTAACTTTGGTTCCATTTATTATTCTGTTGGAATAATCTGTATACGTGGATTACCGTATACCTGGTGATGTCTGTTGTTATTCCGTTCTTTATTATTCTGTTGGAATAACCTGTATATGTGGATTACCGTATACCTGGTGATTTCTGTTGCTAGTCCATTCTTTAATATTCTCGTCGTAATATCACGTCACGCGCGTTCTGTGGGACTCGTTCCATTCTTTATTATTTTGTTGGAATAACGTGTCTATGTGGATTACCACATGCATGGTGAATGATCCTTTGTATTCATTCCTTATTAAATTGTGGAAATGATCTAGTTATGTTGATTATGAAGGAAGTCATAATAAAAGCAATGGATTGATGAAAACAATGGGTATATATAGTGTTAGTAAGTGTTATGATAAGTTATGTTGGTTAATATGTGAAAACATGAAAGATTCTTAGAAATCACAAAGGGTTGAAAATCAGATTTTGATGAAAACGGAACATGAAATTCTATTGACCATATCTCCTATTATATTTTGAATTTTTGAGTGAGGTCAAGTTCTAGAGTTAGGTCTATGAGTTTTGAAACTTATCCAAGTGGAATCACTGGAAAAGGTGTTGTAAATTTTTGTGTGGACTGATTTTAGCAAAGGAGTCCAAAGCTGGAAAATAGCAAAAAGCTACTGCCCATAATTTTGTAAGGTAAGGGTTGTTTCGGCCACTTAATTTGTGAGAAAAATTCTGGCCTTTTGGGACATGAAAGTATATGGTATAAAGTATCTCCTGTCCAAAAATGAGCTCATTCCAACTTAAAATGAGCAAGTTATGACCATTTTAATATTTAGGTTTTTCCGACGAAAAACGCTATAACCAGAGTTCTATAACTCCGATGACCATGAAATTTAAACTGGAAGCTCACATTAACATGTGTAAGATTCTGCCAAGATTTAGGAATTTTTGGAGTGAAACTTGAGGTAGCTAATTTCTTAAGGAATTAATTAGAAATTGATTTTTGAAAAATAGTAAATGAATTTTAAAAATTCTGAGAAAAATATATGTTCATTATGGGACTATATTCTGCTAAATCCCAGAAAAGAAATATTTTTGGAACTGATTTGGTATTTTTCATGAAAATGGTTTAGTTACGAACATATGAGTTAAATATGTTATGTGAAGTAACAAAATTGGAAAATAGGATTTTATGGCTTGGGAATCCTATATAGGGTATATGCATATTTTTGATGAGGGATTTGATCATTGGTGATGATATCTTATGAGTATGGCATTTTTGAATGATTAAATGCATTATGTGGTAAAGTGTAAACAATTGAAATAAATTGTTTATAAGTTTAAGAAGTGATTAAAATATTGTTATAATATTAATGATATTAGATTATGAGATTATTAAGTGATTGATAACATTGGGATATTCTTGAACCCTGGATAAATTATATTATAAATGTTTAATATTTATCCTTTATCTCATTTGATTGATTCTTTATATCATTGTCATGATCCTCATGCTTATATTGTGTTGAAAGTCATCTGTGACCTACGTGCATAGATGGACTTGGTATGATTATGACCAGAGATTATTCGGTATAATCATAACCGTAATGCTACAAATGATGTGGTAAAAGTCATCTTTGGCCCGTAGTGCATAGATGGACTTGGTATGATTATGACCAGGGATTGTTCGGTATAATCATGACCGTAATTGAAAACACGAATATCCTTGGCCTGTAGTGCATGGATAATTCGTTGTCGTGATACTATTAAGTCGAAGTCTCAATATTATTGGTTTCTGATTTGTATATCTTTGGTCTCAGAGTGCAAAGATGAACTGTTGATTCTTTGGTTATATCTGATTGTATATCTTTGGTAGTAGTAAAGATGAATTTATTAAATATGATTATAAGCGAGGAATTGTGATTTGGTATAACCATGATTTTTGATGTTTCGTGAAGATAAGTGATGAAAATTATCTTCGCCCTAGGTGCGAAAAAGTAATTCAAATCATAATTATGATATTGAGTTATTCATATGATTGTGGGCGGTGAATTGTTGATTGATGTTACGAGGATAAAACATTATTGATGGACTTTTAACTTGGAGAGATAATAGACCTGATGGTCTATTTGACTCTTTTAATGGATTGCTCGTTCCGCTGCAACTATGGTTGAAAAGTTTTATCATCTACCATATGTTCTAAATCTTTGATTTATTACTGAAAAATGTTATTGATAATTTAATTATCTTTAGTCATGATATTCTTTACTGGGCTAGTTGTGCTCACCCTTTTGCTTCACAATTCCTTTCAGGTAATAAGAGTGTAGCTGGGTCGAGCGGGGATAATAGAGAAATAGTGAGATGGTCCGAGATTGTTGAAGTTTCTTAATACATTATAAAACGGTATGACATGCAATATATATTTGCATTGAGGACCTAAGATGTGCGTGTCGTATTTTATACATCACTTGATAATTGATTTTGGTGAACAACAATAGGTTGATGAGAACCCAACTTTGGAAGGGTGTTTTGCCACTATCATACAAGATGTCTAATGACATACAATCTCATGTTATCATAAGACAGGGTTGTGCACATCCACTTCTTTGAGTATATCTACAAGCACTACCTATATGATCTTGGAGTATATTTGAGATATAATTCTCACTTGAGATAATCGAGATAATTATATGTCAAGAGAAGACTCATCATTAGAAGGAACATGATAGTAATCTTCTCGTTTTTCTTTGGGGTCTATTGGACCAACTAAGGATAATTCTCTGGGCATATGATATCTATCATAACTTAGATTCATGGCCTCCTATATATGAAGGTTTCCTTGAGCTTTTCCCAAAGATTTTAATTTCTAAAATGCTTATCGATTGTACTTTTATGTAAAGTACCTTTATAAGGTGTTGTGGTCGAGGCACCATGAGAGTTACATAGATTTTGTATTGAAACTCACAACTATATCATTGTCGTATACTCGCACATTTACAGATTCAACGATTGTATAAATGAAATTTATAATTGATTTTTATGGAGTGATATCTGGCGACTCGTAATGGGTCGTGTGGACCTATTTTGGGGGCATCATAAACGTATTATCGCCAAAGACGCTGGCTCGAAATTGTTGAAGATTACGATTATACCACTCAATATCATCGTTGGAAGAAAGAAACGTGGTAGGACGCGTTGAGTAGAAGATCGTATCGTTTCTGAAAGTGCGATGTTGTTAACACAAAAAACCCATTTCAGATAACTTACAAATGATGAAGTTAGAGTTAAATACTCTAGGGACCCACGTGAAGATAACGAATATACGAGTAGAATCGACATTAATCGATAAAGTTAAAGCCTCTCAAGCTACATACTCAGGAGTGATGAATGTGAAGAAGAAGGTTCAAGAGGGCGTTATTCTAGAAGCAAAATCGATGAAGAGAGGAAATCTCAACCCTCGATTTAATTGGCCCATTTGAAATCCTCGATCGAGTAGGAACTGTGGCCTATAGACTCGTTTTACCGCCAAGTATATCGCGTGTTCATAACATTTTTCACGTATCGATGTTACGTAAATATGTGGATGACCCGAACCACATTATTAAATTAGAACTAGACGAGATAGCAGAAGATTTAACATATGAGGAGATACGTGTTAAAATCTTGGATAAGAAAGATCATATTCAACACTCAAATGTTATACCTCAAGAGTTAGAATCTGAAATGAAGTCAAGGTATCCTCATCTATTCGCATATACAGTAATGCGTCGTAAATTTCGAGGGCAAAATTTCATAAGGAGGGGAGATTGTGAGACCCCAAATTTTATGAATAAAGATTTAAATTTCTCGAAATATTTTTTTGAATATTAGGGTGTGAATTTGATATAATGTTATAGTTGTGGGTAATATTTACAAATTTTGCAAAGTAAGTAATTGGTTATATAATATTCGATTGGTCGAGAAATATTCTTTTTGTCGGGGAATATCCGTACGATGGCACAATCATTGGTGGACCCCACAACGGAAGAATTGTAATAGTTAGAAAATGACAGAATAATCTTTTTATAAAAATAACGGCGAGAGTGTTACCGTTAAAACCGCTTCAACTACTTTCAGTAGTAAAAAGTACGATGAATACGCATGGTTGCATAAGAAGCTACACCAGATTGATTATTGATGCTTACGTGAAAAGTCACTCGCTTATACTCAATTATTACTACAAGAATTGTTGCATAATATCTCTCATATTATTGATTCAATTATTATCACAGTATCATCTGTATAATATGTTATATTATTAAATCAATAATTTAGACGACAAAGTTATTTATATTATTAAATTGCAATATTTACAATGTCTAGAAGTTCTGTCAAGGAGAGGTTTGGTCATCTAATTGCGTGCCAATAAGGAGAAATCCTTATCGAAAAGCCCCCTCTTTCCTGGGAACGACCTGGTTATTAAATATTGTGAGTTATAGTATTAATGATGAATAATTTCGTGTTGATTAAAGATGAATTTGATAGTTCCATTGTGCTGAAATTATTAGTGTTAGTGGAAATCGACATCTATTCCGATGATAATTGATGTCTAGGGGTTATATTGATAAATCAAGTAATTAATCGGATAAATGAGCAATTAATTGCTACTAATTCACATGCTTATATAACTATTTGTTCACATGTGTGTACTATTGAATCACATTCTTGTACTATTAGGGGAGTTGGTGCAAGATTGATAATACTTGCATGACTAAGTTAAAAATGGAGGTATAGATGGAGGTACTATACTGTAATTCATATTTTCACATGATTATAACTATTGATTCACATTATAATAACTATTGTTTCACATTATTTACTATTAGGGGAGGTGGTGCAAGTTTGATAATACTTGCAGGACTAAATTAAAAATGAAAGAAAAGTTGGAGGTATTATAATCAGAATATTTCAAGCCCCAAAACGTGCAATTATCGAAACTATATTTTCCTATAAATAGAAGTTCATTCTTCCTTCATTTCTCACCAATTCACTAAAGCTTGAGCAATTATTATAGAGAGAAAGAATAAGAGAAGTCTGCTACCTCACTATTCCAATATCCGGTTTCTTACAAGGTAAGGGGTATTATTTCTTTCAGATTCATGAAGAGAGCTATTGTTATTCCATTCCTTATTATTATGTTGGAATAACCTATCTATCGCCAATACTATATACATGGTGAAATTCTTCTATTATTCCATTCTTTATTATTCTGTTGGAATATCCTCGTCATGCATCGGATTACGCATGACCGTTCCGCTTCTTTATTATTCTCGTTGGAATATCCTATCCGTAAGCGGATTACGCATTTACCGGTTCCATTCTTTATTATTACTCGTTGAATAACTCCGCTCGGTCTGATCTATCGCATGCCCGGTGAATTCTGTTGTTATTTCATTCTTTATTATTCTCATTGGAATATCCTCATGCATGCGAATTACGCATTTACTTCGTTCCATTCTTTATTATTCAATGGGAATAACCTCGTCTCGTGTGTCTATCGCATGCATGGTGAATTCTTTTGTTATTTCATTCTTTATTATTCTTTGAATAACTTTTGTCTATGTGGATTACCGCATGCATGGTGAATGATCATTTGTATTCATTCCTTATTAAATTGCGTAAATGATCATTTATGTGGATTACCGCATAAGCGGTGAAAAATCCATTTGCGCTTTAAATTTTTTCGACCCTCAACAAATTCTCGGAAAATTTGAAATGATAATTTGATGAGTTTCCTATATTGTGTCCAAAGATGTCGATTTTTGGATGTATAGATTAAGAGTTATGGATTTTATGGAAAAATACTATTTTAAAAATAAACCCTTATAACTCCTTGTGGTTAACTCCAAAATTGGTAAAATTTTTATTGGGAGTACATGTATATAACAGGAGTATACCCTGTAAATTTCAGAATTTTTGGAGAAAAGTACAATTTATGATAAATGTCTAAATATTCGGCAGTTTTGGGCCATGTGAAAAATAGTAAATGAATTTTAAAAATTCCTAAAAAAATATATGTTCAATATGGGACTATATTCTGCTAAATCCCAGAAAAGAAATATTTTTGGGACTGATTTGATATTTTTCATGAAAATAAACTAGTTATGAGTAAATAAATTAAATATGTTATGTGAAGTAACAAAATTAGAAAATTGGATTTTATGGCTTTGAAATCCTATATAGGGTATATGCAGATTTTTGATGAGGGATTTGATCATTGGTGATGAAATCTTATGAGTATGAAATTTTTGAATGATTAAAATGCATTATTTGGTAAAGTATAAACAATTGAAATAAATTGTTTATAAGTTTAAGAAGTGATTAAAATATTATTATAATATTAATAATATTAGATTATGAGTTTATTAAGTGATTGATAATATTTGGATAAATTTAAAGTCTTTAATATTTATCCTTGATTTCGTTTGATTTGATTTCGTTTGATTATTGCTTATATCATTGTCATCATCCTCATGCTTATATTGTGATGAAAGTCATCTTTTGGCTTACGTGCATAGATGGACTTGGTATGATTATGACCGAGGATTATTATTCGTATAATCATAACCGTAATGTAACGAATGATGTGGTAAAAGTCCTCATTGGCTGTCAGAAAGGTTGATGGACAATTTTTGGTATGATTATGACCAGGGATTATTCGGTATAGTCATGACCATTGATGATTTAATGAATATCCTTGGCTCGTAGTGCAAGGATGATTCGATGATGTGGTTTATTTATTAAAAATTTGTCTCAAATATAAAAATTGATGAAAATATTTTAAAACATAGAAGATAGTAGATATCATGCTCTACTTGACTCTTCTAATGAATTGCTTATTCTGCTGCAGTTAAACTTGATGTCTATTGTATTTTATCAGTTTAACATTATTGAAGACTAATGATAATTTATTCTGCATTATCTTAGTCATAATATTTCTTACTGGGTTAGTTGAGCTCACCCTTTCTTTCACTGTTCTCTTTAGGAAATGAGAACGTAGCCGGGACTAGTCGGAGAACGGAGTGACGGTCCAGATGATAGCATTAGTAGTCCTCACTATTCTATGAAATAGTGTGATAATAAATGTATTTAGGACTTATTTTGAGTTTGAATACTATCTAGATGACAATATTTGTATTAAAACTCACAGCTCATGTTGTATTATTATGTTGTATTATTAAGTTATATTTATATTCTGTACCATATATTTGGCGACTCAGAATAAGTGATGTATACATGTTTTGGGGGTGTCACAGCGAAACCCTAAGAGGACGAACCCTAGGGTGTTTAGGAGGTAATGTGGCTTCTTTTATTCATTTTTTATCTATTTTTCTTTTTTGTTCCATTCATTCAAACCGAGTCCAGTCAAGGAAGAGATTGACTGATCTTTTCTTTGAGGGCCCACCTTGTGGTGGTCGAACCCTAGGGAGCCAAAACCCTAGGATTTTTCCCTTTTTTCTCATTTAATATTCCGTTCATTAATTTTGGTCTTGTTCATTTACTTTCATATTTTTATTTAATTCATTTAGGTCATATGTGAACCCTAACTTGTTCTTAGGCTCACACCAACCAATAATACCCCTCCAACTAGTATCCCACCAAATGAAGCACAACTTAGTGGAATGAAATTCCAAAAATACCAAGCATTAGCTCAGTTTCCTCCTCAATTCAAATTAGAGGAGGGAGCAGAAGGATAGATGTTGTTGGAAGTCAAGAATCCACACGAAGGATATATAAAATTCCAAAGAAGATGGGTGCATCAAATGATAAGAATTATTATTTTTTTTAATTGGGAGTGAATTGTTGGGATTAGTTGTAATTATGTCATGATGTAGTGTTTTAAAAATTGTTTAAACTACATGAAATGTTATGGTTAGATGTAATTACTTTTTTTAATGGTTGAGGACTGAGTATTGTATTTTGTTGTGGTTGGGATGTAATTATATATGGTACTTTGATGGTTCATGACAGAGT
Organism: Panax ginseng; assembly: GCA_020205605.1. Classification (NCBI taxonomy): domain Eukaryota; kingdom Viridiplantae; phylum Streptophyta; class Magnoliopsida; order Apiales; family Araliaceae; genus Panax; species Panax ginseng. Next base: position 144,823,615 of record CM035133.1, read on the forward strand.
TACTATTGTAATATCCGAAAGATTTTTGCACAAAAAGGTAATGGAAAATGTGAATTTTTAATAAAGTTAAATTATAAATTAAAAATTAAAAATAGGGTTTCTAAGTTTGTATGCATTAATAAATATGTATTACATTTATATAAATGAAAAGTGAAGAAATAACTAAGTTTGGAAAGAAATAAAATGGGCTTACAAGTAACTAGTAAAACCAAAATAAAAATGGAATGGATTAGGAATGGAATAAGTCTTGGTCCATTATTAAGAAGCCTTTGGGCCACTTAAAAGATTCAACTCACTTGAACACATGAGTCAAGCAAGCCCACTTGGGTATATGAACTAGCCCAATAAACTAGCCCAAGTCTAGATTTCATATGGACGTGTATATTGCAAAAAAAAAAAAAAGGATTCTTTACAGAAATATACAACAATTAGAAAATAATTACACCATTAGTGCATTAACAAAAAAATTATAAAAAGAGTGTAATTAGGACCCATATTACAAAAATAGTATAATTCACATTAATAAGAAATCCTAAAATCAAGGAGAAATAACTGCTATAATTAATAATTTAAATTCAAATATTTAGGATCTAACAACAAAAACAAATTCAAATTCAAAATAATAATAGTCGACAGCGACAACTATTCTCCAAAACCCAAAAACTACAACTATTTTGTAACAACAATCGACAGCGATGGAAGATTACAAGGTCGCCACGACCACCAGTTCATAGAACAACCACATCGCTTCAATTTTTTCTTCGTCCTCTACCGATTCGCCATTATCATTTTCTCTCTCTTCCTCCCCTTCTTGTACCTTCTCTACTCCAACCTCATTTCTCTACTACAACCATGTCCAAGTTTATACCAAGGTAATCAATAAAAAATAGAACACCACATAGGGAAGAGAGTGATGTGTAATTTAATATTGATAACCAAACCTTCGTACCAAGGTAACCAAACATTTATACCAAGGTAACCAAACCTTTATACCAAGGTAACCAAATCTACCTCCACACCTGCAAAGATGAATTTGTTACCTTGGTCTAAAAGTTTGGCAACCAATTTCATGAAGGTAAATAAAAATAGAACATTGCATAGGAAAGAGAGAGATAAGAGAGTGATGTGTAATGTAATATTGATAACCAAACATTCGTACCAAGATAACTAAATATTTATACCAAGGTAACTAAACCTTTATACCAAGGTAACCAAATCTACCTCCACACCGCAAAGATGAATTTGTTACCTTGGTCTAAAAGTTCGGCAACCAATTTCATGAAGGTTTGGTTACCAATTGCATCATATTTAAAAAAAATTGGTAACTTAACAAAACCGAATTGGTTACCTTGGTATGAATGTTTGTCTACCAACCGCACCATGAAAAAACTACACGCTAACACCCCCTTATAATTCCATGGTAAACTCATATTCTACTTCAAAAGAAAAAGAAAAAGCCCAACTGGACCGGACAACCCAACCCACCACCACCATGACGGGAACTCCAGCACCACCACCAAACTTTTGGGGCAACCTAATAATACCACTAAATTAAGGAATCCTAATCCCCTTGTGCAACAATTCTCCTCCGCCCGCTTTTCTTGGGAAAGATTTTGATGAAATGATTGATGAAGATAATGCTATTGATTTGATTGTCATTGTTGAGGCGACTCAAAAAGACGCCATTTTTATCTTTCTTCTGAGCTTCCTCTCCTCTCCTCTCACTGTGTATTCCTCTCTCTCTCTCTCTCTTTGGGGAAAATAAAATGGATAAGAGGATTACGAGTAATGAATGCGTTCCTGGGCTATAGAACTACTCACTATAAAAAGATTCTTAAAAAAAATAAATTATTGCTTCATATATACGCCACTTTTGGTTTATTTTAATATGTAGATATATTAATTACTTAATTTAATAAGTAAATTAATATTAATCCCTTAAATTAAGGAATCCTAATTGAATACTAATTCCCTAAATTAAGGAATCCTAATTGCACTAATATTGTAAATAAATATGGAAGTGTATGAATTGTGTAAATATTTTATGAGTGTACTATTGTTGTAATTATTTTTAAAATGTAATAGAATATGTAATTGTTCCAAAAGGGGGGAGAGTCAAAGGGCCATGTGACACCCCTTTGTGTTGGCAAAATTTGAGAAGGGGGATGTGGTCAACCTCTTGGCCATAGATTTCTAATGAAGCCTTAATAATGTAATTAACTACTAATCATGGAGATTACTTGCATATGGATAAGGTTTACCCTAATTAACCTAGGGGCGTATTAGAAAGATAGAAAGTTTGGTGGTTTAACCATAAAACAAAGAAGTTATGCAGGAGAAAAAGAGAATTGGTAAACTTTGCCTATATATAACTAACCCTTATATCTCATCCAACACTTTACCAACACAAATTAAAGAGTTAGAAAGGAAATAGAGAGAGTTAAGAAACCGTAAGAATATAAAATGAAATTAACTAAAGTGGAGCCGTAAGAAGAAAAAATAATAAAATGGTTAAAATTAAAGGGCTTAATAAGGAAAATAGGGTTTAAGAAATAATGAAAAAATAATAATTTAAAAGTTACTGGAAAATGTATAATGTAATTTATCGGTAAATACATGTTAAATAAGACATGTAAGCTTAAGTAAGGGAAAAATGATCATTTTGAGAATAAAATTTTTAAAATGGGTTTAAGTTGGAACTCGAGAATAAGTTACGATAACCAAATTTTTTGAAATGAGGTTATAAATAGTTACCGACGATAGGTATTGAAAATATTAAATGATTTAGTTAAGTAAATCATTATGAATGATGTAGGTGAACACCGGGGACAAAAAGTGGTTTAAACAAGGAAAGTACTCTTGAAGCAGTGAGTTCTCGCACTCTTGTGCATTTGAATTTCGCTCATTATTAAACTGTAAATTTTGTTGAAAAGCTTCTTGGACCGTCTATAAAATAGTTTATGTCATTTGTTTGACTAAACTCAATTATTATGTTTCTATCAATTTATTGAAATGTTCATGATACTTTGGTGTTATGTAAATCCAATCCAAATTGTTTTGGTGCGGACTCTTATTTATGACTGAGTAAAACAACCCTAGAAATAGGGGATAAATATTGTATTGTAGGGAACCGATATATGCTGTAAAAACACAGCATGGAGATGATGTTACGCGTAACATGGAGTATTGTTAAGTTGGTCCCCTAATGATACTCGTGGAGAGTTCGCAATCTTTGTGAATATTAAACATTATTGGAGAGTTCTCGGTCCACGATTAATAAACATTAAATAGTTCATGGTCCCTACGACCACTCAAATTGAATTTCAATTACCCTTATGAATACGATGATGAGCTAGCTCGAATCACATTTGCTTTCAACTCAAGTTGAAAAACTTCGGTTCAAAGTTTTATGAAGATATTTTGTTGATTCTAAAATTTCAAATGTGACCCTATTTTTATTTAATCGTCAATAATATTGGATTCAATCATAATTGTTATTTTGATATTTTAAATTATTTATACTTGCTTTGAGCAAATTTGTTACTCACCTTTTGCAAATATTTACTTAAGAAGTGGAATGACCCGAGGGTCAAAATAAAAGAAAAGGCAAAGCGACATAGATGTATTAGGAGAATTATAATGTATCGCTTAACTAATAATTAGTAATGTAATATTTTGGAACAAAATGAATATTAATGAAATGTAAGTAAAACTCAGAATTTGTATGACTAAATTATGTAAATAATGTAATAATAATATAAATTAGTTTGTATTTAATAGTTAGTTGTTGTGATGTGGATGAATAGTAAGCACCAAGTCTATAGTAATGTAGTACTCATATTTAGGGGCGTCACAATTATGAAGTTATTGTAGTTAGATCGTGACAAGGTTAAATTTTTTTTATATACAATTGGGATAAAATGTTTATGTTTTTGGAATATGAGTATATTATGCATTTTAGTTGATGTTATGGTTGTGTATTTTAATATGTACTCATGTTGTGGTTGGGATTGAATTATTTTGTAATTAATTCTTACATTTAGAATAAGTTGGTGAATGCATTTGCTCAAGATATTGCATAAGTTTCTTGTGGTACTTAGGAAGATTAGTTTTGTTGACAAGGTTCATTTTGCATTCAATTACTTGGTTAAATTTTTTTTTTGTCTTAATAACAATAACAAATTGGGGGAATAATAAATAAAAAATAATATAGCAGATTTGAACAAAAAATTATAAAGGAAAGTATATTTTTGATTGAAAATACACCGTAAAAAATATACTTTCCTTTATAATTTTTTGTTTAAACTTAGTTCTATTATTTTTTATTTATTATTCTTATAATTATGGTTTAAAAAAAATAACAAAGGTACTGGTCATTAGTGCACGACCCTATTCCAACCCCTTAATAACATGTTAGTTGCATAGGTTGGTGCCACATTCATTTCTATCTGCCGCTTAATTTCATTTCTTTGTGCCACATTATCGCCTATATCACATTCATTTCTTGATGTCAAAAGTCAAACGTAGATATTTAAAATGAAGCCAAATAAGCATTCAATACATACTTGGCAAAATAGCCTTTAATACATACATTACAAATAGCCTTCAACACATTCAAATATACTAATCTACACATTTGTTTTCAATACAACGAAAAACAAAATTCAATAAACTACTAAAGCAATTCGTAATGTTGTATATTAAGCTGAGTCTCAGTATTATTGGTTTTACAGTTGTATATCTTTGGTCTGTAGTGCAAAGATGAACTGTTGATTACCGGGTTATACTGATTGTATATCTTTGGTAGTAGTAAAAGATGAATTTATTAGTATGATTATAAGCAGGAATTGTGATTTAGTATAACCATGATTTTTGATGTTTCAGGTGAAGATAAGTGATGAAAATTATCTTCGTCCTAGGTGCGAAAAGTAATTCAAATCATAATTATGATATTGAGTTATTCATATGATTGTGGACAGGAATTGTTGATTGATGTTACAGGGATAAAATATTATTGATGGACTTTTAACTTGGAGAAGATAATAGACCTGATGGTCTATTTGACTCTTTTAATGGATTGCTCGTTCCGCTGCAACTATGGTTGAAAAGTTTTATCATCTACCATATGTTCTAAATCTTTGATTTATTACTGAAAAATGTTATTGATAATTTAATTATCTTTAGTCATGATATTCTTTACTGGGCTAGTTGTGCTCACCCTTTTGCTTCACAATTCCTTTCAGGTAATAAGAGTGTAGCTGGGTCGAGCGGGGATAATAGAGAAATAGTGAGATGGTCCGAGATTGTTGAAGTTTCTTAATACATTATAAAACGGTATGACATGCAATATATATTTGCATTGAGGACCTAAGATGTGCGTGTCGTATTTTATACATCACTTGATAATTGATTTTGGTGAACAACAATAGGTTGATGAGAACCCAACTTTGGAAGGGTGTTTTGCCACTATCATACAAGATGTCTAATGACATACAATCTCATGTTATCATAAGACAGGGTTGTGCACATCCACTTGCTGAGTATATCTACAAGCACTACCTATATGATCTTGGAGTATATTTGAGATATAATTCTCACTTGGAGATAACTGAGATAATTATATGTCAAGAGAAGACTCATCATTAGAAGGAACATGATAGTAATCTTCTCGTTTTTCTTTGGGGTCTATTGGACCAACCAAGGATAATTCTCTGGGCATATGATATCTATCATAACTTAGATTCATGGCCTCCTATGTATGAAGGTTTCCTTGACCTTTTCCCAAAGATTTTAATTTCTAAAACAGTTATTGACTGTACTTTTATGTAAAGTACCTTTATAAGGTGTTGTGGTCGAGGCACCATGAGAGTTACATAGATTTTGTATTGAAACTCACAGCTTATCTGTTGTCGTATCTACTGCATTTACGCTTCAACAGATATAAATGAAATTTATAATTGATTTTTATGGAGTGATATCTGGCGACTCAGAATGGGTCGTGTGGACCTATTTTGGGGGCATCATAAACGTATTATGCGCCAAAGACGTTGGCTCGAGCTGTTGAAGATTACGATTATACCACTCAATATCATCGTGGAAGAGCAAACGTGGTAGCTGACGCGTTGAGTAGAAGATCGTATGCGTTTACGAGTGCGATGTTGTTAACACAAAAACCCATTTCGTATAACTTACAAATGATGAAGTTAGAGTTAAATACTCTAGGGACCCACGTGAAGATAACGAATATACGAGTAGAATCGACATTAATCGATAAAGTTAAAGCCTCTCAAGCTACATACTCAGAGCTGATGAATGTGAAGAAGAAGGTTCAAGAGGGCGTTATTCTAGAAGCAAGAATCGATGAAGAGAGGAAATCTCAACCCTCGATTTAATTGGCCCATTTGAAATCCTCGATCGAGTAGGAACTGTGGCCTATAGACTCGTTTTACCGCCAAGTATATCGCGTGTTCATAACATTTTTCACGTATCGATGTTACGTAAATATGTGGATGACCCGAACCACATTATTAAATTAGAACTAGACGAGATAGCAGAAGATTTAACATATGAGGAGATACGTGTTAAAATCTTGGATAAGAAAGATCATATTCAACACTCAAATGTTATACCTCAAGAGTTAGAATCTGAAATGAAGTCAAGGTATCCTCATCTATTCGGCATACCAGGTACGTACGTAAATTTCGAGGGCAAAATTTCATAAGGAGGGGAGATTGTGAGACCCCAAATTTTATGAATAAAGATTTAAATTTCTCGAAATATTTTTTTGAATATTAGGGTGTGAATTTGATATAATGTTATAGTTGTGGGTAATATTTACAAATTTTGCAAAGTAAGTAATTGGTTATATAATATTCGATTGGTCGAGAAATATTCTTTTTGTCGGGGAATATCCGTACGACGGCACAATCATTGGTGGACCCCACAACGGAAGAATTGTAATAGTTAGAAAATGACAGAATAATCTTTTTATAAAAATAACGGCGAGAGTGTTACCGTTAAAACTGTTCAACTACTCGGTAGTAAAAGTACAGTAATACGCATGGTTGCATAGTAGCACACGGTATTGATTATTGATGCTTACGTGAAAAGTCACTCAGTTATACTCAATTATTGCTACAGTAATTGTTGCATAATATCTCTCATATTATTGATTCAATTATTATCACAGTATCATCTGTATAATATGTTATATTATTAAATCAATAATTGAGACGACAAAGTTATTTATATTATTAAATTGCAATATTTACAATGTCTGAAGTTCACAAGAGAGAGGTTTGGTCATCTAATCAAGCGCTACCAATAAGGAGAAATCCTTATCGAAAAGCCCCTCTTTCCTCGAACGACTTTGGTTATTAAATATTGTGAGTTATAGTATTAATGATGAATAATTTCGTGTTGATTAAAGATGAATTTGATAGTTCCATTGTCTTTCAAATTATTAGTGTTAGTGGAAATCGACATCTATTCCGATGATAATTGATGTCTAGGGGTTATATTGATAAATCAAGTAATTAATCGGATAAATGAGCAATTAATTGCTACTAATTCACATGCTTATATAACTATTTGTTCACATGTGTGTACTATTGAATCACATTCTTGTACTATTAGGGGAGTTGGTGCAAGATTGATAATACTTGCATGACTAAGTTAAAAATGGAGGTATAGATGGAGGTACTATACTGTAATTCATATTTTCACATGATTATAACTATTGATTCACATTATAATAACTATTGTTTCACATTATTTACTATTAGGGGAGGTGGTGCAAGTTTGATAATACTTGCAGGACTAAATTAAAAATGAAAGAAAAGTTGGAGGTATTATACTGTAATATTTCAAGCCCCAAAACGTGCAATTATCGAAACTATATTTTCCTATAAATAGAAGTTCATTCTTCCTTCATTTCTCACCAATTCACTAAAGCTTCAGAGCAATTATTATAGAGAGAAAGAATAAGAGAAGTCTGCTACCTCACTATTCCAATATCCAGTTTCTTCTAAGGTAAGGGGTATTATTTCTTTCGTATTCATGAAGAGAGCTATTGTTATTCCATTCCTTATTATTATGTTGGAATAACCTATCTATGCGAAGTACTATATACATGGTGAAATTCTTCTATTATTCCATTCTTTATTATTCTGTTGGAATATCCTCATGCATCTGTAAGTGATTACGCATGACACGGTTCCGCTTCTTTATTATTCTTTGAATATCCTATCCGCAAGTGATTACGCATGACCTCGTTCCATTCTTTATTATTATTCTGTTGGAATAACTCGCCGTCAAGGCTTGATCTATCGCATGCCTGGTGAATTCTGTTGTTATTTCATTCTTTATTATTCTGTTGGAATATCCTGTCTGTGCGAATTACGCATGACCTGGTTCCATTCTTTATTATTCAGTTGGGAATAACCTGTCTGTGTGTCTATCGCATGCATGGTGAATTCTTTTGCTATTTCATTCTTTATTATTCTGTTGGAATAACCTGTCTATGTGGATTACCGCATGCATGGTGAATGATCATTTGTATTCATTCCTTATTAAATTGCAGAAATGATCTGTCTATGTGGATTACCGCATGGCGGGTGAAAAATCCATTTGCAGTTTCGTAATTTTTCTGACCCTCAACAAATTCTGGAAAAATTTGAAATGATAATTTGATGAGTTTCCTATATTGTGTCCAAAGATGTCGATTTTTGGATGTATAGATTAAGAGTTATGGATTTTATGGAAAAATACTATTTTAAAAATAAACCCTTATAACTCCTTGTGGTTAACTCCAAAATTGGTAAAATTTTTATTGGGAGTACATGTATATAACAGGAGTATACCCTGTAAATTTCAGAATTTTTGGAGAAAAGTACAATTTATGATAAATGTCTAAATATTCGCGCTTTTTGGGCCATGTGAAAAATAGTAAATGAATTTTAAAAATTCCTAAAAAAATATATGTTCAATATGGGACTATATTCTGCTAAATCCCAGAAAAGAAATATTTTTGGGACTGATTTGATATTTTTCATGAAAATAAACTAGTTATGATTAAATAAATTAAATATGTTATGTGAAGTAACAAAATTAGAAAATTGGATTTTATGGCTTTGAAATCCTATATAGGGTATATGCAGATTTTTGATGAGGGATTTGATCATTGGTGATGAAATCTTATGAGTATGAAATTTTTGAATGATTAAAATGCATTATTTGGTAAAGTATAAACAATTGAAATAAATTGTTTATAAGTTTAAGAAGTGATTAAAATATTATTATAATATTAATAATATTAGATTATGAGTTTATTAAGTGATTGATAATATTTGGATAAATTTAAAGTCTTTAATATTTATCCTTGATTTCGCTTGATTTGATTTCGCTTTGATTATTGCTTATATCATTGTCATCATCCTCACGCTTATATTGTGATGAAAGTCATCTTTGGCTTACGTGCATAGATGGACTTGGTATGATTATGACCAGGATTATTCTTGTATAATCATAACCGTAATGTAACGAATGATGTGGTAAAAGTCCTCATTGGCCTGTAGTGCATTGATGGACAATTTTTGGTATGATTATGACCAGGGATTATTCGGTATAGTCATGACCATTGATGATTTAATGAATATCCTTGGCTCGTAGTGCAAGGATGATTCGATGATGTGGTTTATTTATTAAGTCGAGTCTCAAATGATAAAAATTGATGAAAATATTTTAAAACATAGAAGATAGTAGATATCATGCTCTACTTGACTCTTCTAATGAATTGCTTATTCTGCTGCAGTTAAACTTGATGTCTATTGTATTTTATCAGTTTAACATTATTGAAGACTAATGATAATTTATTCTGCATTATCTTAGTCATAATATTTCTTCTTGTTAGTTGAGCTCACCCTTTTTTTCACCTTATTCTCTTTAGGAAATGAACGCGTGGCAGGAACTAGCTCTGGAGAACTGGAGTGACGGTCCGCATGATAGCATTAGTAGTCCTCACTATTCTATGAAATAGTGTGATAATAAATGTATTGAGGACTTATTTTGAGTTTGAATACTATCTAGATGACAATATTTGTATTAAAACTCACAGCTCATGTTGTATTATTATGTTGTATTATTAAGTTATATTTATATTCTGTACCATATATTTGGCGACTCAGAATAAGTGATGTATACATGTTTTGGGGGTGTCACAGCGAAACCCTAAGAGGACGAACCCTAGGGTGTTTAGGAGGTAATGTGGCTTCTTTTATTCATTTTTATCTATTTTTCTTTTTTTGTTCCATTCATTCAAACCGAGTCCAAATCAAGGAAGAGATTGATGATCTTTTCTTTGAGGGCCCACCTTGTGGTGGTCGAACCCTAGGGAGCCAAAACCCTAGGATTTTTCCCTTTTTTTCTCATTTAATATTCCGTTCATTAATTTTGGTCTTGTTCATTTACTTTCATATTTTTATTTAATTCATTTAGGTCATATGTGAACCCTAACTTGTTCTTAGGCTCACACCAACCAATAATACCCCTCCAACTAGTATCCCACCAAATGAAGCACAACTTAGTGGAATGAAATTCCAAAAATACCAAGCATTAGCTCAGTTTCCTCCTCAATTCAAATTAGAGGAGGGAGCAGAAGGATAGATGTTGTTGGAAGTCAAGAATCCACACGAAGGATATATAAAATTCCAAAGAAGATGGGTGCATCAAATGATAAGAATTATTATTTTTTTTAATTGGGAGTGAATTGTTGGGATTAGTTGTAATTATGTCATGATGTAGTGTTTTAAAAATTGTTTAAACTACATGAAATGTTATGGTTAGATGTAATTACTTTTTTTAATGGTTGAGGACTGAGTATTGTATTTTGTTGTGGTTGGGATGTAATTATATATGGTACTTTGATGGTTCATGACAGAGTTACTATTGTAATATCCGAAAGATTTTTGCACAAAAAGGTAATGGAAAATGTGAATTTTTAATAAAGTTAAATTATAAATTAAAAATTAAAAATAGGGTTTCTAAGTTTGTATGCATTAATAAATATGTATTACATTTATATAAATGAAAAGTGAAGAAATAACTAAGTTTGGAAAGAAATAAAATGGGCTTACAAGTAACTAGTAAAACCAAAATAAAAATGGAATGGATTAGGAATGGAATAAGTCTTGGTCCATTATTAAGAAGCCTTTGGGCCATTTAAAAGATTCAACTCACTTGAACACATGAGTCAAGCAAGCCCACTTGGGTATATGAACTAGCCCAATAAACTAGCCCAAGTCTAGATTTCATATGGACGTGTATATTGCAAAAAAAAAAAAAAGGATTCTTTACAGAAATATACAACAATTAGAAAATAATTACACCATTAGTGCATTAACAAAAAAATTATAAAAAGAGTGTAATTAGGACCCATATTACAAAAATAGTATAATTCACATTAATAAGAAATCCTAAAATCAAGGAGAAATAACTGCTATAATTAATAATTTAAATTCAAATATTTAGGATCTAACAACAAAAACAAATTCAAATTCAAAATAATAATAGTCGACAGCGACAACTATTCTCCAAAACCCAAAAACTACAACTATTTTGTAACAACAATCGACAAATGATGGAAGATTACAAGGTCGCCACGACCACCACCCTTTCATAGAACAACCACATCGCTCAATTTTTCTTCGTCCTCTACCGATTCGCCATTATCATTTTCTCTCTCTTCCTCCCCTTCTTGTACCTTCTCTACTCCAACCTCATTTCTCTACTACAACCATGTCCAAGTTTATACCAAGGTAATCAATAAAAAATAGAACACCACATAGGGAAGAGAGTGATGTGTAATTTAATATTGATAACCAAACCTTCGTACCAAGGTAACCAAACATTTATACCAAGGTAACCAAACCTTTATACCAAGGTAACCAAATCTACCTCCACACCTGCAGTATGAATTTGTTACCTTGGTCTAAAAGTTTGGCAACCAATTTCATGAAGGTAAATAAAAAATAGAACATTGCATAGGAAAGAGAGAGATAAGAGAGTGATGTGTAATGTAATATTGATAACCAAACATTCGTACCAAGATAACCAAATATTTATACCAAGGTAACCAAACCTTTATACCAAGGTAACTAAATCTACCTCCACACCTGCAGTATGAATTTGTTACCTTGGTCTAAAAGTTTGGCAACCAATTTCATGAAGGTTTGGTTACCAATTGCATCATATTTAAAAAAAAATTGGTAACTTAACAAAACTGAATTGGTTACCTTGGTATGAATGTTTGTCTACCAACTGCACCATGAAAAAACTACACGCTAACACCCCCTTATAATTCCATGGTAAACTCATATTCTACTTCAAAAGAAAAAGAAAAAGCCCAACTGGACCGGACAACCCAACCCACCACCACCATGACGGGAACTCCAGCACCACCACCAAACTTTTGGGGCAACCTAATAATACCACTAAATTAAGGAATCCTAATCCCCTTGTGCAACAATTCTCCTCCGCCCGCTTTTCTTGGGAAAGATTTTGATGAAATGATTGATGAAGATAATGCTATTGATTTGATTGTCATTGTTGAGGCGACTGAAAAAGACGCCATTTTTATCTTTCTTCTGAGCTTCCTCTCCTCTCCTCTCACTGTGTATTCCTCTCTCTCTCTCTCTCTTTGGGGAAAATAAAATGGATAAGAGGATTACGAGTAATGAATGCGTTCCTGGGCTATAGAACTACTCACTATAAAAAGATTCTTAAAAAAAATAAATTATTGCTTCATATATACGCCACTTTGGTTTATTTTAATATGTAGATATATTAATTACTTAATTTAATAAGTAAATTAATATTAATCCCTTAAATTAAGGAATCCTAATTGAATACTAATTCCCTAAATTAAGGAATCCTAATTGCACTAATATTGTAAATAAATATGGAAGTGTATGAATTGTGTAAATATTTTATGAGTGTACTATTGTTGTAATTATTTTTAAAAATGTAATAGAATATGTAATTGTTCCAAAAAGGGGGGGGGGGGGAGAGGTCAAAGGGGCCATGTGACACCCCTTTGTGTTGGCAAAATTTGAGAAGGGGGATGTGGTCAACCTCTTGGCCATAGATTTCTAATGAAGCCTTAATAATGTAATTAACTACTAATCATGGAGATTACTTGCATATGGATAAGGTTTACCCTAATTAACCTAGGGGCGTATTAGAAAGATAGAAAGTTTGGTGGTTTAACCATAAAACAAAGAAGTTATGCAGGGAGAAAAAGAGAATTGGTAAACTTTGCCTATATATAACCAACCCTTATATCTCATCCAACACTTTACCAACACAAATTAAAGAGTTAGAAAGGAAATAGAGAGTTAAGAAACCAGAAGAATATAAAATGAAATTAACTAAAGTGGAGCCAGAAGAAGAAAAAAATAATAAAATGGTTAAAATTAAAGGGCTTAATAAGGAAAATAGGGTTTAAGAAATAATGAAAAAATAATAATTTAAAAGTTACTGGAAAATGTATAATGTAATTTATCGGTAAATACATGTTAAATAAGACATGTAAGCTTAAGTAAGGGAAAAATGATCATTTTGAGAATAAAATTTTTAAAATGGGTTTAAGTTGGAACTCGAGAATAAGTTACGATAACCAAATTTTTTGAAATGAGGTTATAAATAGTTACCGACGATAGGTATTGAAAATATTAAATGATTTAGTTAAGTAAATCATTATGAATGATGTAGGTGAACACCTGGGGACAAAAAGTGGTTTAAACAAGGAAAGTACTCTTGAAACAGGCAAGTTCTCGCACTCTTGTGCATTTGAATTTCGCTCATTATTAAACTGTAAATTTTGTTGAAAAGCTTCTTGGACCGTCTATAAAAATAGTTTATGTCATTTGTTTGACTAAACTCAATTATTATGTTTCTATCAATTTATTGAAATGTTCATGATACTTTGGTGTTATGTAAATCCAATCCAAATTGTTTTGGTGCGGACTCTTATTTATGACTGAGTAAAACAACCCTAGAAATAGGGGATAAATATTGTATTGTAGGGAACCGATATATGCTGTAAAAACACAGCATGGAGATGATGTTACGCGTAACATGGAGTATTGTTAAGTTGGTCCCCTAATGATACTCTGTGGAGAGTTCGCAATCTTTGTGAATATTAAACATTATTGGAGAGTTCTCAGTCCACGATTAATAAACATTAAATAGTTCATGGTCCCTACGACCACTCAGTTGAATTTCAATTACCCTTATGAATACGATGAGCTAGCTCTGGAATCTGTTTGCTCAACTCAAGTTGAAAAACTCAGTTCAAAGTTTTATGAAGATATTTTGTTGATTCTAAAATTTCAAATGTGACCCTATTTTTATTTAATCGTCAATAATATTGGATTCAATCATAATTGTTATTTTGATATTTTAAATTATTTATACTTGCTGAGCAAATTTGTTACTCACCTTTGCAAATATTTACGGTTAAAGTGGAATGACCCGAGGGGTCAAAATAAAAGAAAAGGCAAAGCGACATAGACAGATTAGGAGAATTATAATGTATCAGTTAACTAATAATTAGTAATGTAATATTTTGGAACAAAATGAATATTAATGAAATGTAAGTAAAACCTGGGAATTTGTATGACTAAATTATGTAAATAATGTAATAATAATATAAATTAGTTTGTATTTAATAGTTAGTTGTTGTGATGTGGATGAATAGTAAGCACCAAGTCTATAGTAGCGAGTACTCATATTTAGGGGCGTCACAATTATGAAGTTATTGTAGTTAGATCAGGACAAGGTTAAATTTTTTTTTTATACAATTGGGATAAAATGTTTATGTTTTTGGAATATGAGTATATTATGCATTTTAGTTGATGTTATGGTTGTGTATTTTAATATGTACTCATGTTGTGGTTGGGATTGAATTATTTTTGTAATTAATTCTTACATTTAGAACAAGTTGGTGAATGCATTTGCTCAGTATTATTGCATAAGTTTCTTGTGGTACTTAGGAAGATTAGTTTTGTTGACAAGGTTCATTTTGCATTCAATTACTTGGTTAAATTTTTTTTTTGTCTTAATAACAATAACAAATTGGGGGAATAATAAATAAAAAATAATAGAGCAGATTTGAACAAAAAATTGTAAAGGAAAGTATATTTTTGATTGAAAATACACTGTAAAAAATATACTTTCCTTTATAATTTTTTGTTTAAACTTGTTCTATTATTTTTTATTTATTATTCTTATAATTATGGTTTAAAAAAAATAACAAAGGTACCGGTCATTAGTGCACAGGACCGGCCCCAACCCCTTAATAACATGTTAGTTGCATAGGTTGGTGCCACATTCATTTCTATCTGCCGCTTAATTTCATTTCTTTGTGCCACATTATCAGCTATATCACATTCATTTCTTGATGTCAAAAGTCAAACGTAGATATTTAAAATGAAGCCAAATAAGCATTCAATACATACTTGGCAAAATAGCCTTTAATACATACATTACAAATAGCCTTCAACACATTCAAATATACTAATCTACACATTTGTTTTCAATACAACGAAAAACAAAATTCAATAAACTACTAAAGCAATTCGTAATGTCTTCTCCATTGAACTTTGCTTGACAATTTATTTCTTTAACGTTTGGACTTGTCTTCATGCGTGGTTTCTTCATTTTCTTCGTCAACTCTATTCATCAATTGGTTTCCAACTTCCATATTTTTTATCATCGATGTTCAGGGTCCCAACAAAACTCATGCAAATACAAAATCTATTGCTCATTGTATGCTTATTAATAGGTGCCTTTATACATCCTAAGAAATATAAAAAAATTAGGATTTCTTAACCCTAAATATAAAAATAATTAACACCTAACATTTAAATTGAAGCTAACAATGGATGAAAAAGAACACAATAGCTAGAGGCATGAGTCGCAGCCGCACACCACCAAGTAGCCTTCGTATGAAAATCTTAGGGTTTATCTATGGAGAGAAATTACGAGTTTAAATCTAAATTAAGGGTTAAAAATAGATGAACAGAGGAGATGAGAAGATATAATTAGGGCTTAAATAATTGAAAGGATTAAATGAACAGAGGAGATGAAAAGGAAATAAACAGTTGTCGTCGCTGCTAGTTATACTGAGGTAAGAGGAAGGAAAGAATGAATGAACAAAATAGGACTTCTGGTTCAATTAAAAAAAGGGGTTTATTTTTGACGGAATTCCATAGTCATTAATTCCGTCAATTTTAATTTATTTCCGACTGATTATTCAGTCGAACTTAACATATATTTCGTCGAATTTAGTACACACACTGGCGGGAACAATTCGCGCCAAGGACCATGCCTAATTCTGACGGAATTCCTTCGATAATATCCTAATTCTGACATAATTATGTTCCGTCGAAAATATACTAATTTCGAGGGAATTATTTATGTCGAAGATAATTCCGTTGGAATTACTCTTTTTTCTTGTAGCGGTATCAATCTCTCGACTTTTTCATTGCTTCCTTCAACTTCAATATCATTTCCCTTAATCTCTCCGTAAATGGTGGATCACACCATTTAAAAATCCTAAAACATAAACTTTTATCCTACCACAAATTATCCCAATTATTATTCTCATTAACAATCAAACCAAAAGCCCAAATTCATTATCCATAATTACAGAGAAAATAAATTTAAAGGGATTATGGCGAAACCCGAAAAAAGAAAAATTAGGGAAAAATTTAAACAGAGCATCATTATAAGAAGAAAGAATAAAAAAATTAGGACATACACCTTAAAAGGAGAACAACCAATAAACCTTCTTTTCGGATCAGCAGTTCCCTCTTTCATGTACCCACATTGACACGTCACTGAAGTTCTGGGTATCTCTCACTCATCGTTGAGATTTATGATACTTATTTCGCTTGAGTTGCACATGTTGCCTTCTTGTTGCATTGTTTGTTCTTTCCCTTATCTTTTTCTTGTTCTTTCCCTTATCTTTTTCGGCGCTTTCGGTCATTGAGAAGGAATCAGTTTGGGATTTTAGGGCTTCCAGCCTCTATGCAAGTAAACTGCACTTTGCTACATAGAATATCAGTAACATACTTTTAGTTTCTATTCCCTCCGTTTCTTAATATAAGTCGTTTTAGAGAAATATTTTTATTCTTAATTACTTAGTTTTCAATATTATCCCAAGTAATAAATACTATAACTTTGGTTCTCTCACTATTTTTTTACCCTATAAATAACACTCTCTTTTTCCAATACAAGTGTAATATAGACAATTGCTAGTATATTTAATACTTTACAATCATTTTTTTAATACTTGTGCACAACTCTAAAACGACCTATATTAAAGAACGGAGGGTGTATTCAACTTGTGAGTTCCAAACCCTTCTTTATTTTCAAATTACCTTAATGCCTAAAGAATAAAGTACATAAGCATTCGGATTCGATTCAATCTTCTGCGCTTGACTAAAAAGTTTGATTCGAAATTTCGATTTCGAAATATAAATGATTCAAATATGAGTAAATTATAAAGTTCGATAAATTACTCGAACCTTCTCAAATTGTAATTTTCTATTGATATATTCGGATCATATTCGTTCGTAAAGTTCAAACTGCTCGAGCTCGATTCGAGATCGTGTTCAACTCGGTAGCTAAACAAGCCTCAAACAAACCTTATTTTATACTCAATAAATTTTGTGAACTAAATCTGAGTAACTCAATATTCGACTCAACTCGGTTTATTTACACCCTTACTAAAGAAAGAATAAATAAAAAAAAAAAAAAAAATTAAAGCGCCAACAATTGTGTGATTGAAGTTGTTTCATTTGTACCATAAATAAAGAATCAAATTTAAATTCTCACGAGGAAGAATCTTATGGAACTATTAAATTTACTTGTGAAAATATCAATTCTCTAATAATTATTGGGAAAAAAAAAAAGTTCTTGAGTTAGAAAGAAAAAGAAAATTGCTTGTCGTGAACGTGCATCAAACACGTGAAATCTTCAGTCTGACGCTCTCCCAAATGAGCTATCCCCGCAAATAGTCATCATGCTCATTTTGCTTATATCTCAAAAAGCTTAAAATGTTTTAATTTCAATAGTTTGAAGCATATATTTATCTCTCTTTTGTATTTATTCCCTGTCCCTGCATTCCAATTTCCAAACTAGTCTAAGAGAAATTGCACGTAGCCAAATATTAGCTTAATAGAAGCAATATAGAATTGTTGTAACCAGATAAAATAAGTTACAAGTAGTTCCAAATGATTATAAATGAAAGCTCATAACCATGACACATTTGCTCTTCTAATAATACCCCAGCCGAGAGCTTCCTCCATCACAAACCATACAGAAGAAAGCTATTCCTAAAGCATACAAGCAGCACCAACACAAAGCTAGCTCAGAAGACAAGCGTGCAGCCTGCAACTGTGTTAAGACAGCTGCCAATCGCTACCCAAGCTTGGAAGATGATGCAGCCCAAGCTCTACCTGACAAGTGCGGTGTTAAATTAGATATTCCGATCTCCCAAAGCACCAACTGTGACGCGTAAGTCATATTTCCATAATCTGCATATATCCATTCAATTGTAAATTTTGGATAATAATTGGCTCCTAAATTTACATATATGAACATTCATGAAGTACCATCTTTAATTATGACTATTTTTGTGTTCCCTTGACAGTCTCAACTAATATGGAGTTCCGAAAGAGAGAAACTGATGAGAATAAAATATTTACATATATTAAATATGACTATTTAATGAACCTATTCATGGAAGGAAAGAAACAAAAAGAATCGTATAAGGAATGAGGTGGAACAATCTTGATGTGAAAGTTAAATCTAATGAAAGAAAAGAAAATCTCTTTGAAGGAAGTTGATTGTCACTAGGAGGTTGAAACCTAAATGGAAAAAATTAATGTCTTATGCCTATAAATAGATGATTACCAAGAGAGCTTAAGGACTTGTCTACAAAATTCTCTCTCTATTATTCTTTGGTGTTTTTATAGTCATGTATAGCTAAATTTTTATTCTTGGATTAAGGGGACGAAAGCTTCAGATTATTACATTGTGAGATCTAATTGATTTTAATTATTCAATTTATATTATGAGTATTGATTATTCTTCTGCATTTAATTTCTATGGTTGATATGTTTAATTGCTAGAGTGCACGCTAGTTTATTATTCATCGAAATCTACTGCTAAATTATATATCAAATCCGTAATTGTTTGATTACTCTAATTTGTGAAACAACTAAAATTAATAATTAACTGCAGATTAGAAAATTATTATATCTTTGAAAGAATACTCAACTAAATTAAATGCAACCGCTTGTGCTTGTGTTGTTTAACTTCATCGTTTTTTCTATTTCTTAAAGTTGCTATTAGATTAAAATTTCAGTGCTTGTCTAAAGTTGTTTGGTAGTTAGGGTTATTTAGATCGCTTGTTTCTATCTAACTACAATTAATAATTAAGGAAAGACACGGAAGTAATTCCAACGGTAAATATTCAAAATACTAATTGTTTATGCTTGAGTCAATAATCAGTGCAAGTTTCTGAAGGTGGAAGAAGAATTAATCCAAGGCTTGTTTCTCTAATTTATTTCGTTAGTTTATTTTGCGTTATTAGCATATTAGTTTACTTTATTCAACAAACATTTAAAACTCCCTTTTTGGAATACAAAGTATAAAAATAGATTAATCATTCTCTGAATCTCTGTGGATTCGACTCTTACTTGCACTACTACATAAATATCATTCCCAGTAAGGTTTTATTTTTGGTTGTCTGCTACAACCATAGTTGTCGTGGCATAAGGCACTCGCCATGACATTCTTATGGCGACAAGTCGTTAGCAATGTTCAATTTATACATTATTTATTTTATTTCAAAAGTATATTACACAATAAAATTTTATATACACAACCCAAAACATAATAACTAACATTATCATTATGAAAAAGTCTCTACTCTTTACTCTGTTTCTAGTCACAACTCAAGCAAAGTCATCAACTATGAAGTCATTTTTGTCTCCCTCACGAGCATTACTCTCATTCAAAAGAGTAGGGTCATGAGTTAGGTTAAGGTCATGAGTTAGGTTACTTACGTAATTTAAAAAATTCATGGATTATGACGGATCTTGGTAAAAAATGACTTAATCACTTAACTTGCGCCCGCTACCAATGCGTAATGCATAAGCCTTGGCGGCTCGACGTCCAAGGCGTTGCATCGCCAGGACGCCTAGGCGACGCCATGACAACTATGGCGACAGCAGGCCAGAAACATAAAAGGGAGACTTGGAAATGCAATCAGCTGGTTGTTTTTGTCAACTTACATGCATGATGCTCTAGAATAATAGTTGAACTTACATAGAACCTATTTGTACTACTTCAATAAGCCATATCAAGTATTTTTCTTATGTTGAATGTTATTGTTATATTTGCTTAACTTTATTATCTTTCTCTATTTAATATCCTCTTTCCCCACTCAGTAATCAATAGTCTTTGCTTACTGTTTATTGATTTATAGTACTTTGTAGTAATGTTATCATTTCTGTATTTGTTTTATTTTATTTCCAATAGAGATAAGTTGACTGCATTAGCTAATGAATATTAGAAGTTTTAAACACCTTCGCTTCTCTATTATATATGAAAATTTAATGTGAAATTACCTACGCATCTTGCATCCCATTTGATAAGTATTCCAAATGTGAAACATGATTAAGATCAGGTTATGATTAATATCAGGTTTGAAAATAAAACATTTCTTCCGTTCGTGACTTTGGGAGCATGAAATTGAAATTTGGAATTGGTTCTTAAAATTTTAACTAGTATTGTACTGAGGAATGGTTTTATTGGTTCCCCTGTGTGGATGTGGGCCTTTACACTATACTTGCAACTTGCAAGTTCAAATTACACGAGCTCTTATAGGTCATAAAAAAATATCTTTATTCTCTTGATGAACCATAAGAAGCTTGGAATTCATGCAAACAATTTAATAAATATGAAGCATTCATAGAATCTCCGAATTTACTTATCAGAAAACAAAATCCAAAATAATGACATAGTATCTTCTTGCAACTTGTGTCTTCTAAAGATATTAGCAATTAAGCCTACAGTTGAGTTCAAAATCTCTTCAACATATCCATTGGTTTGTTATAATCAAAAGATGAATTTCCTCAGTAGTCTATGATCATATTGTATATGAAAACTAGAGAATGAACAGCTTACCACATCAATTGTAGTGCATCCTTTCTCACCAAGAACTGGAATAACAGAGCAGTGGCATTTGTATTTGCTCCCATGACAGATGCAACCACATTTTCGATATCTGATTCCTAAACCAAGATAAGAAGAACCATCAATTAATTATTTTTTTCATTGAATTGAATCTTTTCCTTTGCTATCCTTTCCTTTCCTCGGATTCCAATTTCCAAGCGTACAATAAGAGAAATAGTTCATAACCACAGAGAGAGAGAGAGAGATGACAAGCAATATTAGCTAAGAGCTACACAGAAAACCATCGTAAACAGATAAAATAATTTACAAGTAATTCCAGAATATTACAAAAATGAAAAGGTAAGACCATTAGCAGCAACTGTAATTTGAAACTCATAACAGCCGCAATTTATATTAATCTCTTACCTCATTGTAACTAATCAACTTCAGTAAGTAAATGATTTCCCTAGAGCAGAAGAGATAATCAAAAACATAAGGGGAGACATCAGTCTAGATGTCACCAATCTGGCATCGACTGACAAAAACTGCGAATGAGAGAACAAACTTATGTAAGTGCTCATTCTCTTTCTGCAGCAAAAGATAACCAAGTGATATGAACAAAGATAAAGCCAAAACAGATTAACAACTACTATTTTAAGCCACCCCTATAGTACTATATATACCCCATCCGAGAGCCTCCTCCAAAGCACCACACAGAAGAAGCTACCCCTAAAACATACAAGCTGAAACACCAACACAAAGCTAGCTCAAATATGAAGACTGTTATCATATCAGTGATGGTGGTGCTAGCCATTGTTCTAATGTTTGAGCAAGGGCAGGCCGCTATAAACTGTGGACAAGTCGATGCGTCTTTGGCACCATGCGTCCCTTAACTCACCTAAGGGGGTTCTCCATCGCCTCCATGCTGCAATGGAGTGCAAGGTATTAAAGGGATGACTACAACCCCTGAAGACAGCGTGCAGCTTGCAACTGTGTGAAGACAGCTGCCAATCAATATCCGAGCTTGAAAGATGATGCAGCCCAAGCTCTGCCTGAAAAATGCGGTGTAAAATTGGACATTCCAATCTCCCGAAGGACCAACTGTGACATGTATGTTCTATTTCCATAATCTGTCCATATATCCATTTAATTGTTAATTTTGGACGAAATAATAACCATTTCTATTTATATATATACACATAAATGGAGTACCCTTGTGGTCTTGTTAATCTGGACAATTCTTGTGTTGCCTTTGACAGTCTCAACTAATATGGAGTTCAAGAGAGAAATAAAATAAGGGAGATTTGGGAATCCAGTCAGCTGGTTGGTTTTTGTTTACTTACATGCATGATATTGATATGAATAATGGCTCTACCTATAGAAAACCTATTGTAATACATTAAGCTATATGATGTATTGATGTATGTCTCTTAAGATGAATGTTAATGTTAAATTCGCTGAACTACCTTCTCTTCTCTATTCATTTTTTAATCCTCTTTCTTCACTCAAATGTGCAACTAACAATAACTATAGCCATAAAGTTAGTAAGTTACCATTTTAAGAAAATACTACCTCTCACCCAAAATGACAGTCGCACTTGACTTCTGAATTTCTCTAAGTGTATTGTGGTATGAAGAAGGCAAGGATACACATAAAGAAAATGATGACAAACCTTAGAATGCACAGTTATAGGTCAACATTTTTGGACATAGGGAGTAAAAAAAGACTGACTATTCACTGGTGAAGCTCAGTCTAGTTGAGTATCAAGCAGAAGCTCCATATTCACTAGTGAAGCTAGGCCCTTTCAGGAGATTATCATCAACTGTAATTTAGCTCAAATAAGTTACTCTTACTAAGAAGTGAGCAGGTTGGAGAACCATCATAGGTTGTCATCCCACCAGGAGAAAATTTGATCGAAATCATCCTAATATTAATTGGACATTCGGAGTAAGGTTTTCAAGAGTAGTAATTAATAAATCAGATAATGGACAATGCAGACTAATACTATGAACTTTCCCTCTTCTTAATCCGTGATTGCAATACAATCTTTAAGAAAATCAGCCACTATTACAATTTTCAAGATAATAAATCTACCCATCCATGACGAGAGATCCTGGGAAAATAGAGCAATGTACTTTATTTAGACAACTTATTTACCAATTAAATTTTCTAATGGTGAGAGTCCATGATTATCACTCAAGTAAAGCTCAAACCCTTTTTTTCAAGATAGTTTGTTTATGCGAATCTCCAATATTGTTGTCCATGTTTCATATTCAAATATCTCTAGCCTGTGTTGATAGGCAGAAGCAAGCAAAAGGAATAAACAAACACCAAAAAAGGAGAAAAATAATACGAGGGGACCTTCACGTAATTAGTACTATTTTAACATCTAATCACCAAAAGAAAAGAAAATATAAACTTGGTTTCATTAAAGAGATCACAAGCAGCAGCACAGACATTATCGCAACCTCATTGCAAGTAGACAGTGACATAATCTTATATAAAAAGAATGTAGTATTATGGTGTCTAAACTTTTCCAAGTCATTAGGACTTGAGAGCATTGACCTTATATAAAAAAATTGAGAGCTCTAGCATTATTTTTACAGACTATTGAGGTATCATTAACTTCCAAAACTCGGAACTACTGGAGTACTACTACTCATTAATCACTAACCAAACTTGGGCTACTATTTATAAGTTGGGCAAACCAACTTATAAGTAGTTTTTTACTGTTCAAGTGTTCGTTTGTGAATTATTTTTAACTTATAAATTATTTTTGAGGCATAACAATTTCTTACTTCTCAAAAAATAACTTATAAGTCATTTTAAAATAAGTAAGTTTGATGAAATGTAAAAATTGTTTTGCCCTCATTTTAGTTATCTTTAAAAATTATTTTAAGTTATGAGTCATTTTAGCCAAACTCTTTCGCAACTTATTTTAACTGAATTTTTTACTTTTAAGTAAAATAATGTCAAACACTTTTCTTTATAAATCACAACTTAAAAGAATTTATAATTCATTTTAAATTTCAACTTATTTAAGTCATTATAAAATAGGCTTAAATATAAATTACTACCTTGAACTATAGGACTATAGGCCATATTCTACTTTAGTGATCAAAGTTTTAATTTTATCAATTAGATGATTAAACTATCAATTTTTTTTAATTTTTTCAATTGGGACTGTCAAGTCAGAAATTACTGACGTGGCTATCTTAGTGGGACACATCTCAGCTGATCTGTATAAAAAAAATAGTTTCTTAAATTGTGATAAAACATATTTGCTATATTTAAGGGTAAAATGATCACCATATTCACTTAATACATCAAAACTAATTAAAACTTCCAAACAATCAGAAATTGATCAAATCAATCAAAACAATAAAATCTAAAACCATTAAAAATCGATCAAAAACACCTCTCAGCCAAATATTGAAGATCAAGATCTGCAGCCAAAAATCAACTTGCTCCATATCGAAGAAATATGCAAGACCTCCTTTGTGATTCAGGTTTCTTTTTGAAAGCTATATTTTTTGGGCTGATATGCTCTTAATTATTTGTATTCTCAAATTATTAAATATTTGGGATTTCTAGCCATGATTCCGTATCCAGAGCCTTATCAGAGCATGTACCAAGGACGGCGGTTAGGAGCTCTTGGCATTGAATGGCGTCCATCTTCTGTAAGATTTGCTGTTGGTGCAGAAATCAGCCTGGACCAAGAATACCAGATGCTGCCAATAGCAGATTTGGATATATTGATTGATCCACTTCCAGAATTATTAGAAGCCATGGATTGGGAACCCGAGATTGAAGTACAAAGTGATGATAACGATGCAGAAAATACTGTACCAGAGGAGAATTCTTCTGGAGGGGAGCAAGGAAGTCTTAGTTCCCATTCTTCTGGTGATCGAGAATACAGCACAGAAGACAGTGAAGCTGAGAACGCACAAGAAGATGGCATTCGTAGATCAAAAAGGAAAAAGCAGAAGGCAGGAGTAAATGATTTCCGGCAAGCAATGCCTTTTCCGATTTGTCGATCGATCCTCTAGATCCGTATCACCCCAGATCTGTACATCTTCTCGTCCGTTCCACCAAACTCTGATCCGTTTCCTCCCGATCGATCCTCCAGATCCGTTTCCTCACGCTTGTTTTGTTTTAGATTTGTTTTGTTTTTATTTTGTTTTGTTTTGATTTGTTTTAATTATCTTTAATTAGGCTTTGCCAAATTTGCCCTTACCCAACTAATTTAAATTAATAAAATAATATAAATAATATTATTTAAATACACATCAGCTTTTTATGTCCTAGGACATCATCAATTTATGAAAAAAGTTGAATCATCTGATTGACAAAATAAAAAGATGAATCATTAAAGTGGAATATATAGGAAAATAATCCACATACTCTTTTGAAATTTAGCTGGAAAAATAGTGCCAGCAATTTCTCTTCATTAGCATCCATTGCCTTCAAGCTTAAATTTTTCAATTTTGTAATGAGCAAAACATATATATTATATATATATATATATGTGTGTGTGTGTGTGTGTATGGAAGGGGAAAGAAAGAAATTATATGCTGCTGAATGAGTTTTAACTGTATAGATTGTACCTCAATGAGATTGAAAACTCCAATGAACAAGAGCGCTAAAAATCTCTTCCTCTGTCGGCACCGCCACCGTGCCGTCGCCTCGTCAAATTTTTTTATTCCTTCTCTTCGTTTCATTCCCAATAATTCCAATTTCATTTCCTCCACCTAGCTTTTTTTTTTCAGTAAATAAACTACACGTATACAGTAATGGGCCATTCGGATCGCCTGGCCCAGCCCACCATAACATATATATATATATATAGTTATTTTGTGGCTGGGCAGTTGGATTGTACGCGACCCGAA
This sequence comes from Panax ginseng, assembly GCA_020205605.1. Lineage (NCBI taxonomy): Eukaryota > Viridiplantae > Streptophyta > Magnoliopsida > Apiales > Araliaceae > Panax > Panax ginseng. Next base: position 144,849,750 of record CM035133.1, read on the forward strand.
ATTCTGTAAGGTCAGTGAGATTCTCCCTCTTAAAAGTCCTTCCCGTATGATCATTGAAGAATTTCACAAATTTCTGAGCATATGCTTTCTGTAGTTGTTATTGATTTATAATCTAATCATGTTCATAATTCGTTTGTTGAAATGCTTAGCTGAAGATTGTGATTTCTAGCATTATGTGAAATTTTTCAATCATAAGATAAATTCATAGTTCATAATATGTAAAGAAATTTTTGTAGTGATGCATAATAAATAACCTGTAATAAATTGTACACCACTTCGAATATTTGTTTGACATTTTGGCAATGCTTTAAGATATAGTGTAATGCATGTTTGGGGACTTCTTGTTGTTTAGAGTGCATGATAACTGTAATCTGTGGGGAATCCTTGTTTGCACTTCAAAGTGTTGGCAAAATTAGCATTAGCTAAGAAGACTTCCTGGATTTCCACTCTTTAGCAAGACAATTAATTCATTTTTCTAAGAAATGAAAAGAATGTTACCCTGTATTATAGTATTAAAAAGTTTTGGCTTGATTTTTGCTAAAAGTCATTAGATATATTGATGAATAAATATTTAGATTTTAAGGTAATCACTGCTTAGTAATCACTACTCCTATTAATTTAAATACCATATTAATATTATTTTGTTTTTAAGTATAGAATACTAAATGTAGGGTAGAAAATTAAGTATAACTAATAATCCTATAAGGCTCCAGGATTATAACTTGACCATCACTAATATATTTGCAACAAAAGAAGATGGAAAAAGGAAACCATGGCCACTGTTTTCGTTCCTTCAAATGATAGCCATTATCCTCAGCATTCAACATGACTGTGGCCTTGCTTTTTCCTTGTGATGTATTGCTTTCTCCTACGTAGCTTTTATTTCTGATGTTAGGTCACCTTACCTGGATTTTAACCCTAATCAAAAGACTAAACTACTTTATTTGGTAGAAGTATGCATAACCTGCTAGACGTGTTCCACCTGACCTCCCCTATGATATTTTCATGGCAATAAAGTTTTAAGATACCAAGTAAAGGATTGGTTGGTGTGGTTTCTCTACACGTTGTAGCCTAATATACTAGAATGTCAGATTAATTACTCATGCTTCACGTGTCAATTTCCAACTCTATATGGATACACATCCATGATGCTCATCATTTGGTTAAAAAGAACATTTACTCACTTTCTTCATTCTGCCGTCACTACTTGGTCTGACAGTTAACTTTCTATGGACCGATGGACTGGGGTTATGAAGGTTCCTTTGTACCCTTATAGCAGGGCTCACTACCAAGTTGCAGCATCTCTCTGCCTCTCCTCTTCTTCTAGATCCCTAGGCGTAAGTTAGTTTGATTTCTATCAATAAGATATTGGAATAATTAACTACATAACAACACTAATTTATTTCTCTGTTCAAACGGAAATTCACTGGAACATCATTTATGTCTTAAGAGCTATTTGCAAATTACGAGTTAACACTCGAATTCAGGTAAATCTTCGGGATACTGAATATTCATGGTTGCAACCTAACTAAAAGGGACTGTTTTTTGCATCTGAATGAAAGGTATGCTGACTCTTTTTTATATTCGAGGCAGGTACCTTCTACAAATGCTGTCTTCTTCAGTGGAGATCGAGTTCAAGGCACTGGAAATCCGGTAATTGAGAAGCTATCAGATCTAAAGACGATTACTGATATTCTGGTTTCTAAACTTGGTGATTCTATCAATGCTTGGGTTATTGAGGCCTCCACTTTTAATGGTCCTTTTTCTGTGTACAAGGACTTCATCCCATCTGTTAACCAGCGGGGAGAGCCAAAATCTTATGATGCAGCTGGATTTTCAGCTTCTACATCAATAGCCTTACTCTTGTCAAACTGCCTAAAAGAGGTACATTTTTACCGCATATTTTACTGTGCAGATGATCAGAATTTATGCATATGATTGTTGTTTAAATTCTTGTCAGTTGTACATTACTTTTACATGAAGTTGCACTCGTGCAAAGTGCAGTCTCTGATTGAGTGAACTGACGACGTTTATTTGGAGATCTGCAATAACTTTTCTTATTCTCTTTTGTTACTTTGTTTTTTGGGTTTCTTTATTAGTTTTTGTTTGTCAATTAGTGAAATATTTATCATGTCCTTGTTCAATTGTTGTTAATTAGACTCCCTAGTCCCTCACTTCCAGGCTTCCACATGATTAGCATTTTTGGCGATTTCATGCAAATTAATTATATGTTTGTTGACCAAAATTTGAGTTGATAAAAAAATATCCGTTATTACTCAAACATAGGCATGTGCTTATACTAGTGGTCCCCATCAAAATCCCAAACACAACAATTTACAAGTCAATTATTAAAAGGGTATTATGATCTTTTGCACTAAGATTCCCTTGACTCTTCATAAAGAGCAACTCATTTTGTAACAAAAATAAAACCCAACAAAAGGACAGTCTTCGTGGAACGGAGAGAGTAATAAATAGCATGAATTTGTGTGCATTTGATGAAATAAAGATGAAAATCATTCGAAATGTTAAGTTTCTTAATTTATCTGATGACCTATATGTAGTGAACCTACCTTGAAAACTTCATCATATTGATATAGGATTTTCCTGGCGTTAGTATTCCATAGATTAGAAGGTATTAATTTGTTTTAGTTCATTGAAGGATATTTCTGAATTGAAGTTGCATGTGCATAATAAGTCACTGTTGCTTAATCCCCATACTTTCGACCATACTTAAACTATCGAAAAAAATATGTCGCTGCTGCTTAGCAAGCATTCTAGATTTATTTTTTTGATCGGCGAGCAAGCATTCTAGATGTGCTAGTTAAACTTTTGTTAGTCATGGTTCTGAATATGAGAATTTATACATGTTATGTCCAGTGTTCGAAAAATCGGCCTAGTCGGCCGACTAGTTGGCGATTAGGTCGGGGTCGGAGTCTCAACGAGTCAACTAGGGTCTAGTCCTTTGATTTAGTCGCTGGTCGACTTAGTCGGGCTCCAGTCGGCGACTAGTCGGTAAAGTCGTCCAGTCGAAGTAAATCAAAAAATCGGAACAAGTCTGGGAAAATCGGAAAAAATGAGAGCAGATGAGGTCCTTCTACCTAGAAGAAGTGGTAGAAATGTGCGAGAACTAGATGAAGACAAGTTTGTGTCGGAAGATGATGACAACGAAGAGGAAGATGAGGATTATGAATTTGAGTCCGATGGAGAGCAAGTCTTGGAGGGATATAGAGAAGAGGAGGAGGAGGAGGAGGAGGAGTGATTGACTATTGATTTTGTGCCTACTTAATTTCATTTGGTTAATTGGTTTTGAACTTAGAGCGTCGAACTATTTGGATTTACTTAGTTTCCATGTTTTTATTTGATGATTTGTGTTACTTATATTATTCTACTTGCTCAAAACTTATGAAGGAGGAAGGAGAATATATATTTAAAAAAAAATTGAAAATCCGACTAGCCGATTAATTCCCGATTAATCCTCGACTAATCCCCTAGTCCCTAGTCTCTAGTCTGTAGCCAACCGACTTGGGACCGACTAGCGACTTTTAGAACACTGGTTATGTTATATTTGTTATCAGACTATTGTTCTTGCTTACATTGGTTTTACCCAACTAATTTACTCGTAAATTTGTTAAGATCATAAAGCTCAAAGCATCATACTTGTCTTGTGTCAGGCAAAAAATCTCATCTCAGAGAAATTGGAAAAACCATACCAAGATGCACAATGTTTGTGTCAACCTAGAACAATACTCCTTGGCTTTAGCAAGGGCGGCACGGTACTTAATCAGCTAATGACTGAGCTTGCCTTCTCGGAATTCAAATCAATCAGAACTCCCACACAAGTTAATGGACCTCTTTTGAGTGAAGGACTTATCAACAGACAGAATCAGATAATACCAACATCAAATGAAACCTTTCTAGACAGCATAGTCGAAATCCATTTCGTGGATGTTGGCTTGAACACTGCTGGAGCGTATCTCACGGACCCCAATGTGATTCAGAGAATATCCAAACGTGTTCTGCAAGGAGCCTCCAGAATTCGTTTTGTACTTCATGGAACGCCCAGACAATGGTGTGACAGGATGCGAGTTTGGATTCGGGAGGAAAAAGACGCATTGGTTCAGCTACTTAAGTCGGAAGCTGAGAGCAGTGAGGGGAATATTTCTGTATGTGAGAAGCTTTATTTTGCCGATATGTCTCCTAATCTGCAAATGCATTTTGAAGTGATCGAGAGTATGAATCTGAGTTTAGTGCTCTAATCTTGATGCAAACTATGGTTTCTGGAGTTGGCAACTAGACGGCTGCAAGTGTAGGGCACTTTAACTAGACAATTAGCTTGATTGTGTTGTGGATAATCTTTAAACATGTGTATATGTTTAAGTATCAAATTCTGTTTCAAAGTATTCTTCTGATTGGCTTCAAAATAGAAACATTTGGATAAATCTTTGGATTTGTTTGTCCTATAATTTTAGTAGGATCTGTTAAGTGCTTTACCGCCATTTTATCTTTATGGTTTTAGTATGGTGTCATTTCATGGGTTTTCTTCTTACCTTTTTTTCATCTAGCAAGTCTTGCTATCCTACTTTTGATTACTCTCGGTTCATGTTAGATTGTGAATGATACAAGGCTAACCTTTTGTACTGTTGTTTTTCTCGACACTACTGTTGGAATTCCAGTGAGCAACCGAAACTGCTGACGCCCAAGGAGTGGAAGCCGAGTCAAGCTTTAGCTTGCCTAACTCAATCTCGTTTAAAAGTTAAATCAAGCAAAGGAGATTATTCGAGTTTGGCTCGTTTAATGAGCTCAAGTTAGGCGAGGGGCTGTCAGCCTGGTTCGTTTACAAGATGTGTAGCATTGTGGTTCCTTTGGACTTTTTTTTATTTTCTTTCTATTTATATTTTATAAATAATAATTTCGAACTTCATAAAATTGTGGGAACATTTTGATATAATACGAATACAGTTGTATTGTAATTAACTGTTCATACCAGTTGACTTCTGAATAATTACATTTAGAAAAAGACTTGGTTCATTTGATATCCTGAATATTAATAATATTTCTTCTAAACGAAATATTAAATGATTAAATAAGGGTTAAATATTAAAACCTTGTTTATTAAAGAAAATGTGTAAAACGAGGATTAATTATTATTTTTTTTAATCTATGTGCTATAAAGAGCCTATAGGGTATATGATAAATGAGAAGAGACTTTTATGATAAAAGCTTCTGACTAAGAATGTAACGAGACATCATGAATAAGGTAATGATTTATTCATAATGAAAATGAAAAGAAAGTAATATGTGGAATCAACCAATTTTTATGAAAGATGGTGTATTGTCACGGAAAATTCCTATGTGATATTTTATTTTAGTTTAATGAAAATACAGTGTATGAATTCTTTTTATTATTCCATTGGTAAAAAGGAATATACAATATTCTAAATTTATAATTAGATTAAGAATAAAAAGGAAAGCCAACACGGCTTAATTAAGATTATTCTTGAGATAAATATGTGCACTTACTCTATGAAATAAATATCGTATGATATAATTGAATTTATTCATTAATGTTATTAAGTAACAAAAATAAGGAGAATAATATTTACTCCATTAGTTTATTTAAAATATATGAACCCATCATTTTAATGATGTAAGTAGGTGCAACGTATTTATGCTAGCTAAAATGAATGTGGTTGATAAAAATTCATGTATATTAATATGTAATATGAGTCCATATTTAATTAGGATGATTTACATATTTTATTATATTTTTAAAAATAATTACAACAATAGTGCACTCATAAAATCTTTACACAACTAATTCACTTTCATATTTATTTACAATATTAGTGCAATTAAGATTCTTTAATTTAGGGATTAGTTATACCCATGACTTCTTCTCTCTCTCTCTCTCTCTCTCTCTCTCTCTATATATATATATATATATATATATATATATATATATATATATATCTATGCCGCCAATGCCACTATAGAATTCATATCCTTTTTCATCCCTAACCCCAAATCTTATTCCAGTCCAGGAAAAGAAATTAATATCAAATGAAAAAAAATAATAATTCAAAGGGCCCACCATCATCATCATCATCATCATCATCATAGCTTTGTTTTCACTGCAACTGAAGACTTTCAGGTGATCTCAACTATCCTGTGACGCCCCCAAAATAGGTATACATCACCTATTACGAAATCATTAAATACATGATACAGAATACAAATATATTCTTAAATATACAACATGGAACATGAGAGTTTTAATACAAATATTGTCTTCTGGCGTGATTCAAACTCAAAATAAGTCCTCAATACATTTATTAACACACTATTTCATAGAATAGACTATTAATGCTATCATCTGGACCGTCACTCCGTTCCTCGACTAGTCCCTGCTACGTTCTCATTTCCTGAAGAGAACAATGAAAGCAAAAGGGTGAGCTCAACTAGCCCATTAAGAAATATTATGACTAAGATAATGCGAATAAATTATCGTTAGCCTTCACAGATGTTAAACCGATACAATATAACAAACATCAAGTTTACTGCTGAAATAAATAAGCAATCCATTAGAAGAGTCAAGTAGAGAATAAAATCTACTATCTTCTATGATTTAAAAGGTTTTTCATCACTTTTATCATTTGAGACTCATTTCGATAAATAATTCACATCATCCACGCACTACTGACGAGGATATTCATTAGTATCACAACCACAAATTATCCATGTACTACGGGCCAAGGATATTCGTGTATTCATCGATGGTCATGATCATGCCAACAATCATCCATCAATGCACTACGGACCAACGAGGACTTTTATCACATCATTTGTAACATTACGGTCATGATTATACCGAATAATCCCTGGTCATAATTATACCAAGTCCATCTATGCACTACAGGCCATAGATGACTTTCAACATAATATAAACATGAGAATGATGACAATGATATAAGAATTCAATAAAAACAAGTTCAAGAATTAATTTATCCAGGAACCAATAACGTCCAAATTAATTGTCAACATGATACTGCTTTGTGGAGTAAAATTTAAGAATGCTCAGAAGAATATTTCTATGAAAAGATACTGGATGAAGCGCAAATATCAAATATATTCCACTAATTTCATGGAGTATAAAAGCCAAAACTTTAACCAACGAGTATAATAAAGAATGGAATAATAAAAGAAATCATCGTGCGTCGATGATAGACCGATGCAGACGAGTTATTCCAATAAAATAATAAATAACGGAACTAGGTCATGCGTAAGCACGCAGACGAGGATATTCCAACAGAATAATAAATAACGGAACCGAATCAAATGTCACGCAGCAACGCATGTATATGATATTCCAACAAAATAATAAATAATAGAACCGGTCATGCGTAAACGCATGCATGGGGATGTTCTAACGTAATAATAAAGAATGGAATAATGAAGAATTTCACCATGTATGCGGTGCCATTGTATGACGAGTTATTCCAACATAATAATAAAGAATGGAATAATGTAAGAATTTTACCATGTATGTGGTACTTGGCATGACAAATTATTCTAACATAATAATAAATAATGGAATAACGAGAAGAATTTCACCAAGTATAGGTAGTCCACAGATACGAGTTATTCCAACGGAATAATAAAGAATGGAATAACGAAGTTCTCTTCATGAATATAAAAGAAATACCACTTCTTAGTAGAAGAAACCTGGATATATGAGTAGTGATGTGTAGCGAATACTTTTCTTCTTTCTCTATAGTTTCTCTCTACAGAGTTTCGATTGAATTCGTAAGAAATAATAAAGGAATGAGCTTATATTTATAGGAGAATGGATTGAATAAGAACTAATTCATGAACTCAGTCCAGTTAATTTACTTTTAAACGAATCGGTCCATATTAATTTACTATGCAAGATTAATAAAATATTCTAATAAAACAAAATTTTTAAATAAAATATAATATATTCTATTTATAATCTAATAATACGAATAACTTTATAAAAGTATTACATTTTTATATAAAAGATTTTACTATCTGAAAACACTTCATGCATAATAGAATATTATATATTCTATTTATAGTCTAATAAAACGAATAACTTTATAAAAGTATTACATTTTTATATAAAAAGTTTTCATTTTTATTACATTTATAATAATAATAAAATAAAACTTATCACCTTTATTATAATTCACAATATTAATCGTCCAATCGCTTTTCGGAAAGAGGGGCTTTCAATAAGGATTTTTCCTATTAGCGCGCAATTAGGTGACCAAACCTCTCCTCGATGAACTTTTTAGACATCGTTAATATTGCAAATAATAATATTAATAACTTTGTTATCTCAATTATTGATTTAATAATATATAAAATATCGACAATAATTGAATCAAATAACGTGAGATCTTATGTAACAATTACTATAGCAATAATAATGAACAAAACCGAGTGACTTCAAACGTAAGCATCAATAATCAAAATCGTATGCTACTATGTAACCACGCGCAGACATCGCACTTTTAACATTTGGGTGTTTCAACATTAACGATAAAACTTTCGCCGTTATTTTCGTAAAATATTTTTGTCATTTTTCAATCAAATGATAATTCCTTTGCTTTCGAGGTCCACTAATGATTGTGTTAGATGTATGCGAATATTCCTGTTAAAACGAATATTCCCACCAATCGAATATTATATAACAACTTGCGTACTTTGCAAAATTTATAAATATTACCCACAACTATAACATTATATCAAATTCATTCCATAATGTTCAAAAATGACATTCATAAAAAAATCATCTTTATTCATAAAAGTTGGGGTCTTACATATTCCGTTGTTTATATTCTGTCTAAAGCTTCCTCTCTCTTAAACAACGTTAATTAAGTATGTATAATTGTATGTAATAAAACAGTTAAAGTGGCTTCAGGTCTCACGTGAATTCCTCTTTAAGGTCACGTATTCTTTCTATATATATATATATATATATATATATATATATATATATATATATATATATATATATAGTCAACCAACTGCATATCTCTAGTAGCTTCTCAAAATGAAGGGTCAAAATGAAGGTGGGTATGAAGATTCAGGCGGTGGTGGCGGTGGATATGAATACTGGATGATGGTAACCAAACCTTCATACCAAGTTAACTAAACTGTCATATCAAAGTAACCAATCAACCTCCACACTTTAAATTTTTTCTTAGTACAGTTGGATACCAAACCTTCAGATCAAGGTAAGCAAACCTTCGTACCAAAGTAACAAAACCTTCATACCAAAGTAACTAATTCACATCCACACCTGCAGTTTTTTCATAGTGCAGTTGGTAGCCAAACCTTCAGACCAAGGTAACCAATTCAATTTTATTAAGTTACCAATTTCATTTGAATATGATGCAGTTGGTAGCCAACCATTCATACAAAGGTAACTATTTTATTATTTATGAGTAATAAAATAGTTATAAAAAAAAATTCAGAACATTAAAAGTTGCATCTATTTATTTTTAAACTTTTTGTAGGGCAAATCTTCTTTTTATTCTCATTGGCGTTTTGGACAACGGAGATTCGCGGCGGTGTAGCGGCGGAGTATGTGAGGTGTAGCGGCGGTGGACTATTATTTCAAAGTGTATGTGAGGGAGATGAAGATTTGAATTTGAATATTTAAATTTGAATTATTATTTTGAATTTGAATTTGTTTTTGTTGTTAGATCCAATTAAATATTTGAATTTGAATTATTAATTATGGCAGTTATTTGTCCTTGATTTTAGGTTTCCTTATTAATGTAAATTGTACTATTTTTGTAATATGGGTCCTAATTACACTCTTTTTGTTATTATTTGGTTGATGCACATTTCTTGTAATTATTTTCTATTTGTTGTATACTTATGTAAAGAACCCATTTAATTATTAAGCCCCATTAAATTAGTTATATGTAGTATATTAACTTTGATAGTATGTACTATTGCTTTATCAAAAGAGGTGTAATGAGAGTCCAATATATATGACTTGGGCCAAATTAATTGTTCTTTATATGCTTGCAATCCTCCTCTACTTTTATTAGAGTTTGAGAGGAGTGTAATTAGCCCAAATTAAAATCATGCTCAACCATTTTCCTAGCCAATTCGGCAGCCCACATGAATGTAATAAGAGGACTATTTTAGCCTAATATGAGGCCCAATCTAGCAGCCTCTCATGAGAGAAGAGAGCTAAGCATGGTCTATGTAAATAAGTTAGTTACTGCTATAGTTAGTGAGTTAGTTCTATCAATTAGCTAATAAATTGGTTAGTCAGTTAGCAAGAGAGCAGCCAGTTAGTACATTAGTTAGAGGCTAAGCTCATAGAGCTGTTGAGGATAAGACATAGGTGGTTGTGGCTTGATAGGTCCCTGAAGGGACAAATAGACTACTAGGAGGAGGCTAGATAGGGGCCACTACAATAGCCATATACATTTGTTAGTAGATGTATCAGGAGAGTGTGATAGCAGCCAAGTAGGAGCCGGGTATAGCTCATGATGGGAATGCATAGAGGCCAAATATGTTGATTAAAAGAGAGGATATGATCAGCCATATAGGGCCAGACATTGCACCCAAACTCAAATTGCTATATCACTTTGTTGAGTTTCAAAATCAGTTGAATAGAGAGATGGATAGAGAGTGTAAGACCCCAACTTTTTTTAATAAAGATGATTTTTCTATAAATAACATTTGTAAATATTATGGAATGAATTTGATATAATGTTATAGTTGTGGGTAATATTTATAAATTTTGAAAAGTACGCAAGTTGTTATATAATATTCGATTGGTCGGGGAATATTCGTACGACGGCACAATCATTGGTGGACCCCACAACGGAATTATTGTCGGATTGAGAAAACAAAAAAAATATTTTATGAAAATAACGCTTAAGTTTTACAGTTAACTGTTGAAACACCCGGTGTTAAAAAGTACAATAATACGTGTGGTGTTGCAAGTAGACACTAGAGTATTGATCTTACGCGTGAAGTCACTCGGTTTAATTCAATTATTGTTATAGTAATTCTTTGCATAGTATCTCACGTTATTCAATTATTGTCGATATTTTATATATTATTAAATCAATAATTGAAACGACAAAGTTATTAATATTATTATTTGCAATATTAACGATATCTAGAAGTTCACGAGGAGAGGTTTGGTCACCTAATTGCTACCAATAGGGAGAAATCCTTATTGAAAGCCCCTCTTTCTTGAGCGACACAGTCGATTAATATTGTGAATTATAATAATGATGATAAATGTTGTTAAAATATTAAAGTGATTTTATGAAGTATTTGTGGTAAATATTGGCGTATTATTTAGACCCTCATTTACCCATTTTTCAATATAATTGGTAGAAAGTTATTTAAATATAATGGGACCCACCTGTGATTATGACATGTTGGGGGGAGGGAAACATGTGGGGCCCATGAGTGTTGAAAATTGAATTGTTGGGAGGTTTTTCAAAAGTTAGTCACGGGTGGGAGCAAAATTCAATAAACATGTGTTTAAATTTTATATATATATATATATATATATATTATTTTTGTTTTTGTTTGTATTAGATAATTTCGTTGAAATTCAATCAACCAAAGTAGCAAACTCAGCCCGTGAAAGTTTATCACTGTTGGTCCGTGATTAATTTCTAAATAGTACCCCTTTCATTCTCCTATAAATAGGATGCTTAGTTAGAATTGAAAACACACCAGAAATTCAGAGAATTCTTCTTCTATAATCTTGAGCGTATTTCTTTAGAGTTTTAAGAAGCTTTGAAATTGTGAGTGCAAGTTTTCTTCAAGAATATTCTCATACTACCCATTGAATACTCTTCTTTTTACGGTAGGGGTATTATTTCTTTTGTATTCACGAAGAGAACTTACATTATTCCATTCTTTATTATTATTCATTGAATAACCTATATACTGCCAACTACCCTATACTTGATGAAATTCTTACATTATTCCATTCTTTATTATTCATTGGAATAACCTATATACGTGGACTACCCTATACTTGGTGAAATTCTTACATTATTCCATTCTTTATTATTATGTTGGAATAACTCCGCCTATCTGAAGTACCGCATACATGGTGAAATTCTTCATTATTCCATTCTTTATTATTACGTGGAATATCCTATCTCATGCGTTCTGGCATGACTTTCGAGATTCCGTTATTTATTATTCTGCTTGAATATCCCTGTTTGCGCGATCTATCGCATGCCTGGTGATTTCTTTTGTTATTCCATTCTTTATTATACTCGGTTAGTTAAAGTTTTGGCTTTTATACTCCATGAAATTAGTGGAATATCCTCGACATTTAAGCTTCATCCAATGATCTCTTCATGAAAATATTCTTCCGAACATTCTTGAGTTTTACCCCACAAAAGCGAAAGATCATGTTGACAATTTGGGCGTTATTGGTTCTGGATAAATTAATTCTTGAACTTGTTTTATTGAATTATTATATCATTGTCATCATCCTCATATTTATATTATGTTGAAAGTCATCTACGGCCCAGAAAGTGCATAGATGGACTTGGTATGATTATGACCAGGATTATTCGGTATAATCATGTATCGTAATGTTACAAATGATGTGGTAAAAGTTCTCATTAATTGCGTAGTGCATTGATGGATAGTTGTTGGCATGATCATGACCATCGATGAATACACGAATATCCTCGCCCAGTAGTGTATGGATAATTTGTGATACTAATGAATATCATTGGTCAGTAGTGCTTGGGATGATGTGGATTATTTATTAAAAGTCTCTCGATGATAAAAGTGATGAAAAACTTTTTTAAATCATAAAAGATAGTAGATTTTATTCTCTACTTGACTCTTTTAATGGATTGCTTTTTCCGCTGCAGTTAAACTTGATGTTTGTTATATTTTATCAGTTTAACACTGTTGAAGGCTAACGATAATTTATTCTGCATTATCTTAGTTATAATATTTCTTACTGGGCTAGTTGAGCTCATCCTTTTGCTTTCATTATTCTCTTCAGGAAATGAGAACGTAGCAGGGACTAGTTGGGGAACGGAGTGACGGTCCATATGATAGCATTAGTAGTCTTCACTATTCTATGAAATAGTGTGATAATAATTATAATGAGGACTTATTTTGAGAGTGGATATTGTCTAGAAAACAATATTTGTATTAAAACTCACAGCTCTTGTTGTATATTTAAGATTGTATTTGTATTCTTTGGCGACTCAGAATAGGTGATGTATACCTATTTTGGGGGCGTCACAGAGAGAGCTCGACTGGGAAGGGGGAGAAGAAACCAAGCATTAAGCACCTGAACCTCTATAAGTTTAGCAAGATGAGCAACTCCATTCTTTTCCATTACATCTAATTAGAATTAGTGGGCTATTTTGGCCGAATGGCCTGGAATGAATATAGCAGGCTGTTTCACTAATATAATGATTGTTGTCCTAAATTTGAATGTTATGTTAACTGCTATAAGCCTTGTTTGTGGCTGGGAATTGCTATTGTTAATGTGCTAAGTAAATTAATCCACAAGGCTGGGTACTATATGTATATATATGGATTGCATCTTACATGCTTGATAAAATGCCTAAGTATTGACTGTTATGTACTAAAGCATGTTAGTTAAGCAAACAAGTCCAAAACCATATCCATATGTTGTCATAGTAAGAGTAATGCCTCAAGTATCATTCCATTATTAAGTGTAACATGTTTCCATGTAATTTACAAACCATGATAGTTTTGTTAGAAGAAAAAGTAAAGTCTTGGTGACTGTTATTAGAAACAAATCTTATAACTAATGTGCCTTGCATTTGATGTGGTTTCGTGATACAACTTGGTGTCTAAAAGATCAAACCTTGAAAGAGAAGTATTGTAAGTCTATGATAACATTTTCAAGGTGGAAAATAACTCAAAACAGGGCAGTCTGGACCTGTTTGAAACAGGCCAGAACAGACCACTGTTTTGAGAGCTTGAATGGATAGTTTAAAGGCTTTGTTGTGTGGACTGTGAAGGTGTAGACTGATGTAGGCCATCCAGATGCAAGCTATACATGTTAAATGTTATGTAAGTAGCTAGTTCATGTTTACATGTTGCATAATAATGATAACCTTGTGGACCATGTTGCTAAACCATGTTCTTATGGGATTTAAAGCCAAATAAGGGCTGTTTTGAACAAAGAACTTAAAACCTTGCACTCTTGAGTTTTAGACCATGAATACAGATTATATAGCAATTATATGATGTGCCAATGTTTATAATTTAAGGCTTGGGGATTGTTATGATAATTTAGTGTTAAACCATTCCCAAAATGCTTTGAATGGACTGTTTTGGATATTAAAAAGATAACTAATTGTTACAAGCATGATAATGGATATAAGGTTATGTTAATATCATGTTTTAAAAGTTGGTTGAATGCCTAAAGATTTTTTTTGCCTTCATGTGGACAGTTTATGAAATGATAGTCAAAACTATGCCTATATATGAATTGTTATAGCAAATTTTGGAAACTGAAGTTCTGAGACAGTATGAAGTCCCTATATTTCCTATATATATCATTTAAAAGTTGTCCCTTAGGTTAGTTAAGGCCTAAGTTGGGTATTGTTCCAAAATCATGCTAAAAGCTATGAAAATGAGCTTTAATTGTCAACTGACACTCAACTATAGAATTACCATACCTAGACCATGTAGACAAGTTTCAATAGTTATAATATGGCATAAGTAAGCTACACAAGCTAAAGAAACCAAGTCTAAATTGTTTTAAACATTAGACTTGTTGAAAATCATATTTCAAGCCAAAAATGGATTGTTTTGTATAATTTTGAATACCTGAATTTGTATGAATATAATGAACTCGCATAAGTTATTAATTCATGCTTGTGATGATTCCTAATTATTAGCATGACCAAAGCTATTAAGAAAACCAAGTTAAGGTCTATTTTTTAAGCCTAAAGTGAGCTTTGATAGGTTAAAATTGGCTAGATGACTAAAAAAAGTAAGATGATGATAAAAATAATCTTAGGCAACTAAAATAAACATGCTTAGACTATCCTAGTAGCCAAAACTGAAAAAAATGGAAAGTGTCGAAATTTGTTTTTGTGAAAAAGTGAGAATCAGGCCAGTTTGAGGCACTGTTTTGAGAATCTTAAATGATATGAATAAGAAATATAAACCTTGATTAAAATACCTTGATTTATGATCTAAAAGAAGGGCCAAGTGGTTGAGGCTCAACCAAGAAATTCATAAAAATCATCAAACTAGCTAAGAAAATCAAACAAACATACTTTGGTATAGTCTAGAATTATGTCCAAATTTCATGTCCAAAGGCCTAATAAAAAAATTCATAAAAATCATCAAAGTAGTCTAGAAAATTAAAATGCAGATTTTGCTAAGTAAGAAAAAGTGTAAAACAGCCCATTTGGGGTCTGTTTTTGGATTGCGTAACTTGATAGTTTAACAGATCTAAACCATGGATAAAATACTTTGCTATGGGATCTATAAGATTTCACAAATGGGAGGTTCAAAAGGCTACTATAGAAATTACTAAAAATCCCCAAAGGTGCCTCAAAAATCACAATGATCAAGAAGTTGGAACCTGTTATGTTCAAGCCAAAATGAGCATGTTTAAGAATATATAAGAACTAAGTATGTGATGTATACTATGCGTACATAGTTAGAAAGTGATGAACGAAGGCTTTATGCATAATCTAAGTCTAAGGAACTTAGATGAGCAATGCTTAACCAAGTGTGGTATGTTGTAATGGTGTGATACGCACATAGAACGTAAACTACAAATACCATAAGCTAGCGCATGTGGTAATGAAAGAAAAATAAAACTGAGTTATATAAATAACGAAGTTGAATGTCTACATTATTAGGTATAAAAAGGATACAAGGAGAATAATAAGATAAGATAAGTAAGATCACACAAATAGTCAAACTTTGACTGATAATATGTTTTGTTATCAATCCCACATACAATGTAGGTTGTGCAAGGAAAGCAGAAGTTGGTGTAATGGTAAAACCCCGGTACAGACAAGTTTTTCAGAACTTGCTCCTATATGTAAAATTGTTATGTGCTAATGTGATCATATGTTATAATACATTATAAATTGTTGTTGTTAGTTGTTATATTTAATTAAATTGTTCTTCTTGAACTTTGTACTGTGAAATGAGAATCATGATAGAGTGAATTATGTTTCATATGTGAAGTATGTATTACATATGAATGATATGATACATGTTCTAAATATCTAATATGTATATAACTGTGATACATGGATTTAATGCACAGTGTATATGAAAGCTATGAACTATATGTTATGTGTTAACTATTAAACTTGCTGAGCCATTGTGCTCACCCTTATTTAAACAAATGTTTTCAGCTATGTACGAGGCATCTGAGTTTTGGTAAAGATCAAGAAACAGAGAATGATTGTTGAATAATAAACCTTAATGAATCGTATACTATTTTCATTGTATTATTAAGAGCAGCAGGTTACAATTTATAGGAGTATATTACAAAGATAAGGATTAAAGGAAACTGTAATCTAGATATACACAAAGGAAGTCTATATTGATCTAAACAATGTGCACCAAAGAAGTTCACCTAATCTAAACAACCTGACGTCTTGGACTGATATCCCCCCGCAAGCCAATGTTAGTCTGAGAAACAACATTGAGCTTGAACCGATTGTGCAACAAACTAGACGATGGCAATGGCTTTGTTAAGACATCAGCAGTATTATCGTTTGTAGAAATAAATGTAACAGTGAGAGCCTTACGAGTGACCATGTCTCGAACAAAATGAAAATCAATCTCAATATGTTTCGTGCGAGCATGAAAAATTGGATTAAAAGAAAGATAGGTAGCCCCAATATTGTCACACCACAAAGTGGGCGGATGGGAAACAGGAAAATGGATTTCAAGGAGTGCGCGTAACCACTGTAGGTCAGCGGCAGCATCAGCAAGAGCTTTGTACTCGGATTCTGTGGACGAACGAGCCACCATTTTTTGTTTTCATGAGGACCGTGATATTAAGTTTTTGCCTAAAAAGACAGCATAACCAGCAGTGGAACGTCGATCATCTAGATTCCCCGCCCAATCAGCATCCGAAAAGGCAGATAAGGAATGAGTGAAGCTATAGTGAATGAGTATGTAATGGGATGGAGTACCTTTTAAATAACGAAGGATGAGCTTTATAGCTGCCCAGTGAAGAGTGGTGGGCGCATGCATGTATTGACATAATTTGTTCACAACGTAAGCAACATCTGGTCGGGTAATACTTAAATATTGCAAGGCACCCACAATTTGACGATACTTTGTAGGGTCGACGAGGGAGTCACCGCCAAATTTGGATAATTTGTCTGAGACAGAACATGGAGTTTTTAGTGGTTTGCAATTCATCATACCGACACGATCTAATAAATTTTTCAAATACTGCTGAGATAACAATAAGCCATCGCGCATCAACACAACCTTAACACCCAAGAAGTAACTCAAAGGCCCCAAGTCTTTGAGAGAAAATTCAGAGCCAATATCATTAATCAGGTTGTCCAAATGAGATTGAGAATTCCCTGTGACAATGATATCATCGACATAAATTATGACATAAAGTAGTACAGATTTGTGATGAAAAATAAATAGAGAAGTATCATTTTTGGACTGTATGAAATTAAAAGACAATAAGAAAGAAGAAAGACGAGAAAACTAAGCACGAGGTGCTTGTTTTAAGCAATATAGGGACTTGTGAAGCCGTCACACATGGTTAGGAAAAGCCTTGTCTATGAATCCTAGAGGTTGAATCATGTATACTTCAGTGTCGAGATAGCCGTGGAGGAAGGCATTATGAACATCTAGCTGACGAATGGGCCATTTGTGGGTGGCAACAATCGAGAGGATGAGGTGAACTGTTGTTGGTTTGATGACGGGACTAAAAGTTTCAGAGTAGTCCACACCAGGTTGTTGATGAAAGCCCTTGGCAACAAGTCGGACCTTATAGTTTTCTAAAGAGCCGTCAGCACGTTGTTTTATTCGATAGACTCATTTGTTACCAACAATGTTCATGTGAGGACGACGAGAGACAAGTGACCAAGTTTTATTCTGGACTAATGCATTAAATTCATCATGCATTGCAGTACGCCACACTTGGAATTTGTTGGCATCAGTATAGCATGTGGGTTTCGTGCTAAAGATGGAAGAAGACATAGCCTTTTTCCGTTGACGAAGAACCATTGGGTGGGTTCGTTTGGGAGGGGATGATGTTGTTGGTGATGGAGGCTCGGATGAAGCACATGGAACTGGTAGCACAAGCAGCAAGGACGTGCAGGAACTTGAATGGGTTGGTGGTGTAGTGGCATGTGAGTGCATCGGGGGTGGAAGTAAAGTATAACCCGCAGACCCATGTGGTTGGCAGGAGTACTGGCGCCACTCATGGCAGCATTGGGGGCGGATGTGCGCGACAAAGATAGAGGAGCATCAGCAGTGGTGCAACTGGTAAGACGTGGTAATGGAAGGATAGATGGCGTTGCAGCCCACGGGTGAGCCGAGGAGTGTTGAGAGACAGATGGTGGATGGTGGGTAGTCAACAGCTTAGAAAATGGGAAGGAATCTTCAACAAAACGAACATAACGGGCAATGCAAATTTGATTTGTTTACGGCTCATAGCAATTGTATCCAAGGTGTGAGGCACTGTAACCAAGAAAAATACAGGGATAAGAACGATATTCAAATTTATGGCAATTATAAGGACGAAGCAAAGGAAAACAGAGGCATCCAAAGGTACGTAGATGATATTTAGGAGCCTTATGATATAGTGCCTGAAATTGAGACAGATTAGAAGATGCACGGGATGGTAAACGATTAATTAAGTAGATGGATGTGGTAAATACATAATCCCAAGAAATACCTGGAAGACTTGAGTGAGCCATTAAAGACAAACAAGTTTCAACAACATGCCTATGACGGCGTTCCACTAGTCCATTTTGAGCGGATGTATGTGGACTAGAAACACGATGTGCAATACCAAGAGTGCAAAAATGATTTTTGAGGGATTGAAATTCCTTGTCGCCATCAGATTGGACAACTTTTATTTTTGCAAAAAATTGGCGTTCAACTAGAGATTGAAATTCAATAAATTTACATGCCACATCACTTTTAGATTTTATACAATATATCCAAGAGAATTTAGTAAAAGCATCCACAAATAGAACAAAAAATTTATTACCATTAATTGATGTAATAGGAACAGGACCCCAAACATCACAAACTATGAGTTCAAAAATAGATTGACATGAATTTAAATTACTAGGTAGAGGAAATCTACTTGCTTTGCCCATGTCAGAAGCGAAACAATGAGAGAAACTCTTATTTGTACTAATAGGCAATGATAAATTACGAATAATAGTATTTAAAATGCGTCTGTGAGGGTGCCCAAGACGGTGATGCAACCATCCAACGACGTCCGTTCTGTCAGCAACGCGTGTGGGAAAAAGCCAGGACGTAGTTAAATGGTGTAAAGGCCATTTTTACTCGGCCCGTGAAGAAGAGTTGTTCGGGAGATGCAGTCCTTAACAAAGAAACAAGACAGGTGAAATTCAAAGTAAACATTATTATCGGTACAAAATTTATTAACAGATAGTAATCGTTTTGAAGCAGCCGGAACATATAAGATATCAGAAAGAGTATATGTTTTATTTTTTGTATAGAAAGAAAAAGGCAAATATTATGAATGGGAGAAAGATTACCATTTGCGACCTGTAAGTGATCAGTACCATAATATTCATATACCTGATTAATTCTAGCTAGATAAGGCGTAACATGATAGTTGGCACCGGTGTCAGGAAACCATTGAAGTGAGGGTGGCACAATAGAAGGAAATGGTGGATGAGCGGATTGAGGTGCACCAAAGTAGGACTGTGGAACAAGAGATGGAGGAAGACCAAGCACACCAGCAAAGGAAGCGTTGTCGTTACACTACTAACAATGAGCAGGATCATGATTATTACCGCCACAAAAGGGGCATCAAGGACGAGGATGATGAGGCACAAACGAGGGAGAACATTGTAGATTATACCGTCCACCACGATCTCGCCACACACGACCACGGCCACGACCACGAGGAGCAAAATTGGAAGGTTGTACTGGATTGGCAGTTGGTGAGGGAGGGTTTTGTTGGAGAGTGAGTGATTGGAGGTTTGGCTCTTGAAGGAATTTATAGCCTTGACAAAGACTCAACAATTCAGAGTATGAGGTGGGAGAGTCGCGCAACATGAGGGAGGAGACAAGATTGACAAATTTTGGTTTGAGGCCTTTCAGGACTTTGACATTGTCAATGGGTCGGCCGACAGCTGCTAGCTCATCAGAACTTGATTTTAGTCGTTGAAGGTAAACGGACACCGACTCGGTTGGACCTTGTCAACGATCCAAGATACGTTGCAGTTGAAGGATGCGTGTGGTGGAACGTTTTGCAAACGCTCGGTGTGAAATCCCAAATTTTACGAATAAAGATTTAATTTTTTTGAAATATTTTTTTGAATATTATGGTGTGGATTTGATATAATATTATAGTTGTGGATAATATTTATAAATTTTGCAAAGTATGTAAGTTGTTGTATTATATTCAATTGGTCTGGGAATATTCGCTTTTAGCGAGGAATATATTCGTGATAACTAAAATCATTGGTGGACCCTATTAACGGAATTATTGTCGAATTGAGAAAACGACAAAAATATTTTTATGAAAATAACGGCGGAAGTTTTACCGTTAACTGTTGAAACATCCAGTGTTAAAAGTACAGGAATACGCGTGGTTGTATAGTATCACACGGTATTGATTATTGATGCTTACGTGAGAAGTCACTTAGTTTTGTTCAATTAATTATTGTAAATATTTTATATATTATTAAATCAATAGTTGAGATAACAAAGTTGTTAATATTATTATTTGCATTATTAACGATGTCTAGAAGTTCTGCCAAGGAGAGGTTTGATCACCTAATTGCGCGCCAATAAGGAGAAATCCTTATTGGAAAGCCCCCTCTTTCCTAGGAATGACCTGGTCGATTAATAGTGTGAATTATTATAATGATGATGAAGTTTTGTTTTATTAGTATTATTAATGTAATAAAACAGAAAAATTTTATAAAGTTATTCGTTTTATTAGGCTAATAGTAAAATCTTTTTATATAAAACAGAATACTTTTATAAAGTTATCTGTTTTATTAGATAATAATTAGAATATATTATACTTTATTATGCATAATATTTGCATAGTGCCTGTATAGTGTTTGCATAGTAAAATCTTTTTATATAAAACAGAATACTTTTATAAAGTTATTCGTTTTATTAGATTATAAATAGAATATATTATATTTTATTGTAAACCAATCTGGACCGTCCGTTTAAAAATAAATCAATCTGGACCATTCATGGATTGGTTACTATTCAGTCCATTCTTCTATAAATAGAAGCTCATTCCTTCATTATTTCTTACGAATTCACTGAAACTCTAGAGAGAGAAACTGCAGAGAGAATTCTTCTTCTATAATCTTGAGCGTCTTTCTTTAGCGTTTAAGAAAGTTTTGAGCGTAGTGCAAGTTTCTTCAAGTATATCCCCGCCCTACCGTCGGAGTACTCTTCTTTATAAGGTAAGGGGTATTTTTTTTTTTCATATTCATGAATAGAACTTACATTATTCCAGGTCTTTATTATTATTCATTGGAATAACTTTTGTATCTGTGCGCTACCCTATACTTGGTGAAATTCTTCATTATTCCATTATTTATTATTCTCATTGAATAACTCGCCTACATCTGCAAGTCTAGCATACATGGTAAAATTCTCATTGTTATTCCATTCTTTATTATTACATTGGAATATCCTCATTCATGCGTTTCTGTGGGGACTTGGTTCCGCTCTTTATTATTCTCATTGGAATATCATGTCCATGTTTTTACGTTTGGACTGGTTCCGTTATTTAATATTCATTGCAATAACTTTGTCATCACGAAATCGCATGCATGGTGATTTCGTTGTTATTCCATTCTTTATTATTCTATCGAATATCCCAGCTTGTGCGTATTACGCCTGACTGAGTTCCGTTATTTATTGTCTGTTGGAATAACCTTTGTATACATCTGAATCTTAGCATGCATGGTGATTTCTTTTGTTATTCCATTCTTTATTATACTTTCACTTGGTTAAAGTTTTGACTTATATACTCCATGAAATTAGTGGAATATCCTCGATATTTGCGCTTCATCCAAAGATCTTTCATGGAAATATTCTTCTGAGCATTCTTAAATTTTACTCTACAAAGAAGTATCATGTTGACAATTTGGACGTTATTAGTTTCTAGATAAATTAATTCTTGAACTTGTTTTATTGAATTCTTATATCATTGTCATCATCCTCATGTTTATATTTTGTTGAAAGTCATCTGTGGCCTGTAGTGCATTGATGGACAGTTGTTGACATGATCATGACCATTGATGAATACACGAAAATCCTTGGCCCGTAGTGCATAGATAATTTGTGGTTATGATACTAATAAATATCCTTGGTCAGTAGTAAGGAGGATGATGTGGATTATTTATTAAAAAATTTGAGTCCCAAATGATAAAAGTGATAAAAACCTTTTAAATCATAAAAGATAGTAGATTTTATTCTCTACTTAACTCTTTTATTGCTTGTTCCACATTATAGCTTAAACTTGATGTCTATTATATTTTATCGGTTTAACATTGTTAAAAACTAATGATAATTTATTCGCATTATCTTAGTCATAATATTTCTTCTTCTTTGCTAGTTGAGCTCACCCTTTCTTTCACCGTTCTCTTGAAATGAGAACGTAGCGGACTAGTTGGAAACTGAGTGACGGTCCGTATTATGATAGTATTAGTAGTCTTCACTTTTCTACGTTAAATAGTGTGATGATAAATGTAATGAGGACTTATTCTCGAGAGTGGATATTGTCTGTAAGACAATATTTGTATTAAAACTCACAAATTCTCTGTTGTATATTAAAGATTGTATTTGTATTCTATACCATGTATTTGGCGACTCAGAATAGGTGATGTATACCTATTTTGGGGGCGTCACACTTAGGATAAAGCGCGCCAGACATCAGTCGAGGTATTAAGGCCCACAACAAGAGGTATCACGTCTTCGTGAAGAAAGGAGATTAAAAGGCTTTTCAATAGCTGATCTTGGGTATCCCATTAAAGAAGTTTTGGTGACAACAATGGTTGGGTACCATCGGGCATCAGGGATGGTTGCTTGGGGCGGGGGTTTGTGCCATCAATAAAACCAAACAAATTTTGACCTCGTAGGAATGGGTCAACTTTAGTTTTCCATAAGAGATAATTGTTAGAGTTTAATTTTAGTGAGATATGAAGTGATGGGCATGATGAAAGTTTGGAGCTGACAATGGAGAAGAGACAGTTTCGCTAGGTGGATTGGACGAAGAGTCGGAAGGTGCGGAAGTCATGGCTGTTCGGACTAAGAAAAAATAAAGAAGGATACACTACAACAAAAAGACTTATCAACGACCGCATACGGTTGCAGATGAGAATTAGCGACCGAATGTGATCGATAATATTAGTCGCAGATAATCTGATCGCTGATTGGACACCAGCGACCATTATTAGCGACCGATTTATCAGCGACTGCCATCAACGACCGCATGCGATCGCTGATATAAACTAGCGACTAGAATCCTTCGCAGTCACAGATAGTGGTCGCTGATATCCTTGGTCGCAGATAGACCTTTTTCTTGTAGTGATAGGGAGAGTAGGCTGCAGTTAAAAAAAAAAATTATGGCTCTGATGCCATAATAAACCTTAATGAATCGTCTACTATTTCATCATATTATTAAGAGGGGCAGCTTACAATTTATAGGAGTATATTACAAATATAAAGATTAAAGGAAACTGTAATCTAGATATACACAAAGAAAGTCTATGCTGATCTAAACAATGTGCACCAAAGAAGTTCACCTAATCTAAACAACCTACTAACGGCTTGGAACGATATTAAATATCGCAGGATTACAAATATCTTGTTAAAACCTTTTTGGGGGTAAACAATGTTACTAAAAGGGTATATAGGTTGTAATAAAATGATAATATTTAAAGCAGATAAGCACCACAATAATGTGCTGAACATATAAATTTATACGGAATGGATCATAATGTATATGACCTCGAGTTATATTAAAATGTATAAATATTACGATTCTAGAATAAAATGAAGTTATAAGTTTTAATCAATCATAATATTAATATTTATTCAAAGGTTAATTACCTGAAGAAATGTAAAGATATATTGTAATAAATATATTTACTTACTGTCATTAAGTTAAATATAATTAGTTATACCTCCTGAATGTGTAGTACCATAACGCAATAGACCCAAGGTTCAAGGGACCCGGATTTGGGGGTGTTACGGTTCAAATTATGTGCCATGCAAGTAACAAAGTATTAAGAACAAGAATGTGCTATCAAGACCTCACATTTCATTCAGTTTCATGAGGCATTCAAGCCAACAAATATTAAGAACAAGCAGCATATGCTATCAAAACCTCATTATAGTATACAGTTTCACGAGGCATCCAAACCAAAGTGTTTTTACCAAATAAAATAAATCCAATTGAAAAGTAGGTGATTTACATAGAGTATAGCAACCGAGTACTACGCACAGACTTTCACCTTTTTTTTTCTTTTTCTTTTTTTTTTCTTTTTCTTTTTTTTTTTTGGGGAGGGGGAGGGGTCTCTACAGAAAAATAATTTGCGTACAAGTTGTCATTCAGCGAATACCAGGACCCTAAAGTAGGGGCTGATCTTAGGATTTGCGGCTCCATCTACCTGAACCAGCTTTCCTTCTCCCCCTCTTTCTCTTATTGTTGGAGGCGGCAAACTTGGATACGGAACGTATTTTTGGATTAGGTCGATCATCAGCAAGCAATTCTTCTAGCACTGGAACTGAAGGAATGGTGCTCTCCTGCTCTTCCTTTGGAACCTTGAGCTTATCTATGTCCTGAATCTCAACTTCCTCAAAGTTATTCATCTCTTCTTTTGCTTTGCGGTTAATTATCAGATGTTCATCCCCTAACTGCACATATAAAGGGTGAATGAGTCCAAACAGATGATAAGAAAAACATAAAAAGGTAAAGATTTTCAAAAGCCAAGGGTAGTTAGGCAAGTGAGATGTTCTCACTACTCAAGAAATCCTGCATTTTGGATGGGAAAGAAGTGGCTACGTGAATAACTATAACTGTATATCAAAACTAAATTTCTACTCATTTTTCAAGACTGTTCACTTCAAATCATAACAGAGCATGCAGGTGCTCTTTAGGGCTCATCAACAAAGATTTAAAACAGATCGCACAATAAAAGAGGTCCACTAGCAATAGAGAATCGACCATTGGGATCTCAGCAAAATGGTAAAGAATTATGTCATGAACCTCCTGTGCCATACAGAGCCACCAAAATAAGATGTGAAAGAGTGTATTCTAGAAGATATGAAGCCAGATTATGAAGTTTAAGAACTGACACCTAAAGTCAGAACTGCCAAGTGTATACAAAGTCAACCTGTGCTTGAACGTGATAGTCTAAACCACCAAAAAAAGCAAAATATTGCAGAAAATACCTTCAATGTTAGGAATGTAGGAGATGCTTTCAAAGTTTCAACTGCTATAACAAAGGAGGAGAACTTCAACAGCTACAAGGTTTGTAGGCAACAGAATTTCTTTACTTCAATACAATTTTTATTGTTAGTTTAGTGTAGAGAGAGAAGGTAGGGGTAAAATCTTTTCCATATCTTTCCACTTTTTGATAAGCAAGTAGTAAGATCTATTTATGAAAGTTGCAAGCCTTTAAAAAATCAATAATGTGATCAACTGCACCAAGTAATCTACCTGAATCAGTCTTGTGTATGTGAAGCAGACTAAGGACATTATACAGTAATATATTTACAACCTCCAGGCTCCTCGTCCACAATATTGAGAGTGAGAATTTTTTACAGATAAAAATAAGAAATTTTATAATATAGAAGATAGAGTACATAAAGTGAGGACAAGGAGTCTTTCAAAGAATGCAAAAGCGAAAATAAGAAAAAACTAATGAAGTTGAACGTGAGGATATGAAGTAGGGGAAAGACGGGAACAAGCTTACATAGTGATAAAGCCAGAGAGAGAGAGAAGCGGTGGGGCAAAGTGGAGGATGGAGGGTCTGTAATCACTTACATTTTTGCATGATGTCCCAATTTGCGACTGATCCGTGCTTTCAATAATATCAGGAAGATGGGTCACCTCTCCATGACTTGAAACTGCGCTTTCAGGCATAACCAGATCACCCATATTATATTTAGGAATAAGCTGAGATGCAATACAAGATGATCGTACCAGCATCCTGTGCCCATTGTTTGGAGGAGAAGCATGATTTCGAGCAGAGCCAGTCAATGCATTACATGGTACAAGCAAGCTCAACTTATCAGTGGAAGAAATCTGTTCAGCATTTTCACTCATTACCTTGTTGAGTCTGGTTTTCAGCTCTCTAACATGCGACTCTACAACTCCAATCTTCCAAAGTATTTGTTCCATGGAATTATCATCATCTCTGAACTCGAGTGATATTGGTTCATCACTAACCCCAATCACACTGTCGACACTAATTTTCTTATCCGTTGAGATACCTGGATGAGTAATAAGTTGAGCAAATCACTGAATACATGTCTTCCAGAAATCAGCCAAAGATACATAGATGGTTTCATAATATAATCATTTCTTTCCAAACCTGAATATAAGTATTTCAAACATGGTTATCGAGTATCAAAAGTTCAACATAGTATAACTGTTAAAACAAAATTTTGGAATTCTAACTTGGTTGTTTCTTTCTCCTTTCCCGCCTTCTTACCCTTTATGGTCAACTTATCTTCTATTCTTCTTATTATTCAAAACTAAAAGACTGTAAAATTTACTGAACAATGAGATATCATACTATTATAATATAACATGCAAGATCTATAGACGATATATTGATAAATTCATTGGCCATATATATTCTTTCATCGTCCAGTATAAAAATTTCTATAAGAATCCAGAAGCTACAAGAAACCCACTAAGGTGGTAGCTCTTCTCAGGATTACTTCCATATATAGCAATATAAATTCAACAATTTAAAACAAGAAAGCCTCAAAAAGAAAAAATAAAAAAAAATCTAGGCACTCCCAAAAAGAATTCGGCACCAATGTAAGTGAGATTCTTCAATTACCACAAAAAATAGAGAGTAAAGCTCCAACCTTCCCAAACAGCAGAGCATAAATATGGATTTTATGAAGTACACTTTCTTTCTTTCTTTTAAAAAATATAGACAGAACAGCTTTTTCAGTTTCAGTAACTACAAATCATAGATACCGAATTACTCTAGCATCACCCCATACTATATCTCCAAATTATCAAATATTTCCTTATAAAATTAACTCTCTTTCTCCCAGCTCATACCAACTTCTTCATGGATAAGGATTATATTTATGGACGTACAACATGCATAAACTTTAAAATATATGTGACCCTAAGAAACAGCTAAATGCACGAAGGTAGAAATAAGGCTTGAATTTTGCTATTAAATCCACCAGGAAGTCAGGAACAGATGAGTGTGGTCTTGTCTCCTCAAACCAAATAACCAACTTGATAATTACCCCTCAACATGAAAATTTAGAAAATATGTTTTTGATAGAAGAAGAAAATGCAAAAGAAAAAAACTCATCTATCACTAATTGTTTTTTCTAGAGATGTCCAGAAATAAAATGAATGTATACCCCTGTAGACAATTTGTATATGCAGTGAGTTGAAGTGATTTATGATTAAAGTGGATTAAAATCCTCCTTAATTTCTACGTTTTGTTTTTGTTTTTTTTGGCAAAATGCTCTTATATTTGGAAAAGGAGGGAGTATAATATTTTCATACAATCACTACACGCCGTATAATCTCAAGGTAAAAAGTTCATTGAGAGAGAGAGGGACAAACGTGGCTATTATTAGGTTTAATTTGTAGAAGCTAATCGATACAATCAATTGTATCTTGTGTCCTATACTCCTATCTGCATTGTCCATCTACATTTAATAAAGCCACACAAGCAACAAAAATGAGAGAGATAAATAAGTTTCCATTACTGACCTAGATTTGCCCGATCATCACCAATAGAAGGAACATCAGCACTAGACCTCCTATCCCCTGCAAGATAACATTTATCAAAGCTCAAAACTGAATGAGAAATAGAAAACGTGAAACAGAAACCATTTTGGGGGTGAGGGGAGTAAACACATGAAACATCTTTTGGGATCATGAAAGAAATTTGTACCAAAATAAGAGAACAAGTTATGATGTGCCATATATGCTGCTTTGTCAATTGCGTCTTCGACTTGCTTTCTTTTCTTTCTCTTCATAACTTTCTCTCTTTGGGCATGGCTAGATAATGGAAGTGACTTTGCACCAAGATTTTCTACAGTACAGTCCTTAGATTTAAACTGCTTTCTTTGGTTGTTTTCAGCTAGTTGCAAGTCATACTTAAAAGCTTGGGAGAGGAATCTCCTGATTTGTAGTTCAACCCATTTACAACGCCACGTATAAGTTTGTATATATGTCTTCCAGTGAGGTGTCAACCTTTTCTTCCTGGAAGAACAGTAACATGATAGATCAATTGCACATGGAAAATGACTTGAACTTATGCATATATGTGCAATCAGGAAAAAGCTAAGAAAAGTTCAGCTATTATGGAAAAAATAAAGCAGAGAGACAACCATCAAGAACCTTTTTCTAAAGACATATACTCCTCTAAATTCAATGCCTAGCAACAAGGGGCAAAAGGGTGTTCAAGAGCATTTTCGTATGTTATGTTTAGAAGGATGTTCAAGTCTCTGTCTGGTACCACAATTTAAGGAAAATGGGGGAAGAATTAAAGAAAAAAATATATTCCCTAGAAAGAAAGGGAGAAAAAATGAAAAGAACTCTAAATAGAGATTGGAATATCACTCAAATGAGTATCATATTAATGATTCAAGAATATCGCCATTGAGGCTATCCATTCATTTTAATGATACAAGATATTGCCACTGAGATTATCCATATCCTAGATCAATCTATTATGGATGAACGTTACGCGGTTACCTATGCACAAATAAATCTAAAGAAACAATATAAAGTTGAAAGAAATTTACCAATGTGAGTTTTTTAGGTGCAGAAACTCAATATCCAAACAGCTTAAGGCATATTGATACAACTGGTTAGTGTCCATAAATGGTATGCGTACTGTGTAGTTAAGTACAACTTTCAAAGCAAAAAAAGGTTGGTATCACTTAAGTATTTTAGCATAATTAAATACATTTTTCTCGGGAAAAAACAAGATAAGTAGTCTAAAAATCTATCACGCAGGAGCAGAAACCGATCGCACATGCGGACGCAGTGGGAGCATTTGTGCCCATATGTGTATCAAATATATGGATAACCAAAGAAAAAAATTGAATGGCTTGTACTATACAAATTTGAATGTAGGAACCAGCTTAAGATTAGATTTAAAGCAAACCAATTCTCATGTGATTCGGGGGGAAATCTAATAAATATAAATCAGTCTATTATATGTGAAAAAGGGAGATACATTACTTAGCACACCAACTTATGTGCTCAAACTCTATGAACCCTCGCGTTTTTTCACATTCGTTTCATCCGTATGGTCGAAATTTTTAACTTGATCCTAAAACTAACAAATTATTCCGCTTGAGCACGTAACTAGCGTAAGTTGTGTGCTCTCCACATCGCAATTTGGGATTTAATTTCACTTTGCAGTTTATGCTTTATATAGTTAAAGGTAAGTTATTAATCATTTTATCTTGTTCCTTATAAAAATTACTTAAAATAATATTGACCAGTAATAATCCTCTAGTTTAGAGTCTTTAAACTATAAATTGTATATTTAAATTTTGTTTGTAGGCTTCTTTGACTACTCTAACATTAAGCTTTAAACTCATATGCTTTATTCTCCGAGAAACTAAGTTCGCTTTATGTTTAGACATATAATTGTTGCATTTTACATTTCTTACCGTATCTTACAATACGATTCATGATTCAAGAATTTTTGATAATCTATACGATTCATAATTTGGCAGCTATGGATATCCTACATCCAAATGAGTTTTGTAAAGTATGTTTAATGTCAGGCCCCTATAGGGGCACCTGACCAGAGACTAAGAGAGAAGTAGAAACAGAGAGACAGAACTAAAGAGAAACAGAGAATTTAGGGAGGAAGGAGGTGAACTCAGTGTTTTACAGAGTTCTCAAAGAAACAGATAGAAAGGGAGGAGAAGCTGGTTGAAAGCTTCATTCCTCAATTCATTTCACAATGCATAAATTTCATAATTGGGGAATATTCTTCCCTTTACATCTATATATATAGAGAACAAATGCTGAAAAAATTATCATCCTAGCCTATACCACTCTCCTTATCCTTCACTGACATGTTAACTAACTACCCATGTGCTCACATGTGCACCCAAAATATATTAATTCTAGAATATACTAATTATTCCCTCCTTCCCAGTTTGCCCTTTCCTGACATTTAATGTATCCCCCGTGCTCCCGTATCCTATTCTTCTGAAATTTGATTAATAGACTTACTGTATATCGCACATCCAATACATTCAGATATGTGCTTCTTATGATTCTTGAATGAAGTTTCACAAAGTAATTCCATTACTAGAGATTAGTTATAGCCAAATTTTCATTAAAATAATTTCACAACAAAAAAAAATACACAAGCGCTAAGTAGCTGAATTAGTTATTGATTTAAAAAACAAGAAAAGGGGGAAAGGGGAAACTGAATGTGTACGGACAATGGTTTTTACAAAAAATGTATTAGGAGAGTGACACATTACGCGCTAACTATTATCAAATGATGAATGCTTTAAATTTTAAGTGATTATAAATTGATACCTTGTGGAACCACAACCATCTGTTACTATCCTGACTGGGATTTATAAGGGGTATTGGACCCAGGTGGCTTTATTTGAAGAATGGGTCTCAAGTTTAAGAATTTGATCTAATGCGTTACTGGGCTTTTGGTGTACTGGTTGAGATTATCAACATTTGAAACCAAAGCAACCACCGTTTTCGGTTATCGGAGCAACTTGTGATAAAGGCTACTATGCTAAACCACAAAAAGTATCTAAACTTGTACATTACCAAAGGAAGATATTCCATATCTTCCATTCACACAATCAAGTTATATTTGTTTAAGTGCGGGACTAACTAGATGGAACAAATTAAATAGAATAAAGACGACAATCTCTCTCTTTGACCTCATTCATTGGCAAGGTTGAATTTGAAGCTAGAAATTAGAATCCTGCATGACAACAAATGACCATTCACTTCTCACTGTTAAGAGCAGGGACTGATAAAGGAGGTAACAGATAAGTTGTTTTAATCAGCATCAAGCACCGACTGCTATCCTAGTATAAACACCCAAATTACTAAATATAGGAATATCAGTTTCAGGTACTCAGAAAGCCTTTAATGACCTTTCATGAGGAGAGGGACACCATCTTCAGGCTTTTCTCTTATCCTTTTTCTTCTATCAACGAACCAGTGGGACAGGCTGGCAGGAGAGAGAGAGAGAGAGAGAGAGAGAGAGAGAGAGAGAGAGTAGATCAAGCCAAAGCCATAACCATACAATGAAGTCGAATGAAATACAAAATGTTTGTACAAATTGCAGAAAAAGAAATTGATAATGAGAGAGAAAACAATAAAACAAGATACCTCAAACAATGTAATCAAAAGCTAAGTGAAATTCTATAAGAAGGAACTCCAATACTTCTCTTCTATTTTTTCTTTTTGTGGTTTGAAATTCTTAGGAAGTTTTACACCCCAAAACATATCTCAAATCAAATTATTCCTGAAGGTTTGGAAAGCTAACATGTTTTTTACAATCTATGCGAGACACCAGGGTCTTCAGTTAGTAAAATACTAAAATTTCATTGTTACCCTTTGTACATGAGCATTATTTAACTTACACAAAATGCAGAAGACAAATTGTACAAAATAATGTAGAACTAAAATTAAATACCTCATTCGAGACATTTCACCAAATTCATCACCACGTAATTTCGACATAACTTCAGGATCACTCAACATTGCATCATTCTCATCTCCAGATGAAGTGTTACCAAAAGAACTTGAACTCTCGGTTGCATCCTCGGATTCAGTTTCAACCAGAGGATTGTCAACAGGATGTGTACATTCCACTATATTGACCTCCAAATGCTCAACTCTATTCGATTTATCAGCTTGTTCACACAATGAAGGTTCCAACTCAAAAATGCTATCCCCATAATTACTTGCACAACTGACATGCTTATCTACTGGTTCTCTCTCGGAACTTCCATTCTTCACTGTGTTGACCTCCAAATGCTCAACTCTATTCGATTGTTCAGCTTGTTCATAGAATGAAGATTCCATTTTAACAATGTTGTCCTCGTAATTACTTGTGCAAGTGATATGCTTATCTACTGGTTCTCTCACAGCACTTCCGTTCTCCTTACTAGCCGAAACATCCATTATGTCCGATCTTCCTTTAAGCTCCAAATCAGGACCCATAGTGCAACTCAGTCCATCTTTTTTAAACGATTCCAGAACATATGTTGCATCTCATCTTCAGTTTCAACAAAGTTTAGTCAATAAACAATGAAAAATAGAGAAGAGACAAAAATGGTAACACAGTAAAAGTAATTAAATTAATTATTGGCTTTAAGGGAATTCATATCACTGTGCAATTTACTACAAGACACTAAATGAGACATGCTTTCATCAAAGCTTGGTCTTGGTTTGTTCAAGGAATCAAACTCCCTTTGAGTATGACAGCATGAAAAGAACCATTCTGCATAAACAAATATAAATTCCTCATTAGAAAATGATGAATCTAAACTCCCAATTATGAAATTACAAAAGTTCAGTAGGACATAAATTTTGGTTTCTGCTACCGAAGGCCTTTGGCCTGAGTGGTATTCCTCTTCCCATTGTAACCATGAGGTTGAGGGTTCGAGCATTGGCTTGCCAAGGTTGGGTGTGTGAGTGTGTTAAAAAGTTAGCAAAAAAAAAAAAATTGGTTTCTGCCTTTCTACAAAAATAACCTTTTTACCTTTTCTTCTCAAGGAAAGTAATCCAATATAATTTTTCCTTATTGTATGGCCTAAACACATCAGCTATTTTCTGAAAACTAGACACAAAGAGTTACAAGTTGATATGACCAATATATTGCTATATGATCATTGGTTTATCTTCTTTTAATAAAGTTGAAGATGTCATCACTTACATATATAAATGGAAAATGGTAAGTAGATACTATTTTTTTATGTATAATAAAAGGGGGGAAACAGCACATTTTTGGCTTATATACCTATTCCAAGACAATAAGATCAGGATTCCGACTCATAGGACTATCAAGCAACACTAGCTAGTAAGAGAAATGGCATCACAACACACACAATGTCAACATGGCTATCATGGATGCATAATCTTTTGTTGCCTCCAAATTCCAATACTTTCTCCCTAAATCTAATTTAAGTAAAAGAAATATAATACTAACAAACTATAGTATAACTTCTTTTGAAACTATTTTCATGAAGATTGATACATTATTTCACAACAAAAACCTTAACCAGATAAAGATTATTTACCGCATGGACAATTAGTAGATAGAGCAATTGTTTCCATTTAAATTTTGTCAAGCTTGTCATATACTTCCTCCAATCCAATACATTTCTAGAATGACGACTTTTAAAAGTAATTTTATGTTCTCAATTGTATGGTACCACCAACATTAGCTAAGGATTCAGTACTAGTAGTGGGATGGTAGACATGATAGTAAAAAATGTAATTGCAATTAAGAACATCATGTCATTTGTCATTTTATAGTACTAAAATTGAAGTGTATTTCTAGTTTTGGAACAAAGGGTGTAAAATTTAGGTCATATATCTTGGTCTCACTCAGATTCTCCGAAAACGAACTCAGTTTCAAACTGTATGCAAGAGTAACAGTACAGATGCAAGAAGAAAAATAAAACGATAAAACAAATAAAAATAACAGAATCAGTACAAATTCTTTCGAGCAGGGGAGGTGCTGTATCTTTTAACATACAGCAATTCAGTTATGGGTTTATATGTATGCATCAATTGAAAACTGGGTATATACGAAATCGATCAGAGTAATAATGATATACTCACATTTGATCGGAATTGATTACTTAACGATGACCGTGAGTGATTCTTCGACGTTGATTTCAATCTTGTGGCCGGAGTTTCTGAATAGCCCTAAGCTCAGAACGAAGAGAAAACTGAGAATTGAGAGCTGAAAACTGTCGGAAGATGGGAATCAGGGGAAGATAGAGAAAATTTGGGCGAATGATCAATGACAAAAAAATGCAGCAAAAGCAAAAATTGGGATTTCTTTCTTTCTTTATTCTGTTTTTTATTTGTCCCCAGAAAGATTAGGCGATTCTTAATTCCCAACCCACTGTATGGTCGGGGGATCCGGTTCATCTAAGTTGGTAAATTGAGCAAAATAATGTTACCATCACCTAAAAAATAAAAAAAAACACATAATATTTGCATACACAAATATGCATATTGCGGATCTCACATATTAGCGAGGGTCCACAATATGCATGTGTATGTATGTGAGTATTATGTGATTATATTTATGTGATATTTAATGGCTGACCGATTCAGTCATTCAACCATTCAGATGTATTCAGTCCTAAATAAACAACCCTTTAATATTTACCAGTTTAAAAAAATTTGAGTGAATGACTTGGTGACAAAGTTTTTATTAATTTAATTGATCGATTAATTGAATTGAAAATATAATGGTCCAATCCAAAAGGTCAAATATTTCTAATATTGTAAACCTTAGTTTTGTCCAACAAAGAACATGTAGTATAAGGTGTTGGGATATCACAAGTGAGTTAAAGTTTTACGTCGGATAAATAATATAGAGGAATTGTTAAATTCATAATATTTTTTGTTATTTTCACAACAAAAGTGTCGCTGTAGGATCTATAGCGACACTTTTATTGTAAAAATAATATTTTTTTATTATGAATTTAATAATTTTCATGATAAAATAGTTGAGAATTACTCCCTCCGTCCCATAGTTATAAGCTGATTTTCCATTTTGAGATGTCCCAATATATAGGCTACTTACTATTTATAAAATTTAGTTGGTTCATTATTTTATTTTTATGCCCTTATAATATATATTCAACCATTATTCTTTTTTTGAAGAAACAATCTTCAATGTCATTATTTTTATCACCATATTTAATGTTGTTGTATTCTCAATAAAAGAATTCAACTTTTTAGGCTTTACTAGTTTAACATATTTTGTGTATAAAAGACAATTGTACCAACAATGTTCCAATGTGATAAGTAAGGAGTAATTAATTTATTCATTAATTCCATATTAAGGGGTATATGTGGAAAATTTGTGTTAAAATTGTTACTTGAACTAATTTTCTTAAACTATGTGCCAAAAAAAATCAGCCTATAACTATGAGACGGAGGGAGTAATATTAATAAATGAACCCAAAATCTAATAACTAAGTTTTATAGTCAAGTTTATGTTTGTTAGTGTTTTATGTATGTTTATGCCGCTGCAAACGCCTTAATTTTAGTACTTTGTTTATGCACACGCGACGCGCGAGCGAGCTCAAAAAATTGAATGACGAGAGGACAAATTGTTTACTAGAGCTTCTTTCAAGTTTCAAGCCTTTTAACGACACAAGACAGTACACATTAAAAAGATTATCCCTTCCCAATCCCAAGGCTCTCAGAAGTGTTGGTTGAAACGTTTAATATTGATAGCTAAATTAAACTTTAATGCACGTTTGATGTGATATGAACAAATCCATATATTATTTTATTTTTTTTTAGTCAAATTCAAAAACTATATTTTGAGTATTAGATGCTTAAATGTTTATAGACTAATATTAGGATTTGTTTGGTTATTAGTGTGTAATTTTTTTAATGAAAGCTACAGCGTTAGCTTTAGGTGTATTTGGGTCCAAATACACTATATGTAATACGGTAATTAGCAGTGATGGATCTACTCAAGGGCACCCTTAAAATTGGAAATGGTTAGTATGAAGTTTATTTTTGAGTAAGTTGGTCAATTGACTAATAGAGTGCTGACACGCAGGCGAGGCTCTATGTGTGTCAATATTCTATTGGTTAATTGACCAATTTATCCAAAAATAAACTCCATGCTAACCGAATCCCTTAAAATTGACTACCCTTAAAATTTTCTACTTTCATATATGTATATATATATATATATATATAGAGAGAGAGAGAGAGAGAGTCCGACTTTTTTTTTTTGGTTTTTTTTAAAAACAATTTCAAAAAAAGTTTATTATTTTATAGAATTGAAATTTTTCCATAATACAGTCTTTTGGGTGTGATTTGGATACATATAACAGAACAGGTCTGTACAGTTTTTTCTATACAGTTTTTTTTTAAAACAATTTCAAAAAAAGTTTATTATTTTATAGAACTGAAATTTTTTCATAATACAGTCTTTTGGACGTGATTTGGATACATATAATAAAAATGGTCCCACAAGATTTTATATTTGTTCTCATTTAAATTATACTAAAATGAAATGAAACTCCCTTTTCATAATATATATTTTGATTTTGATTATGATTATGATTATGATTATGATTAATATAAGGTTGACGTGCCAAAAAAGGAGCATCTCCATGCAAGAAATGTGCATAACTACCTATTCAAAAATAATAGCGTGCTATGCCAGCAAAGCCAAAAAGAAGTCTACAAATGCTGTGAAATTTTCTACTGCAATTTCAATGGCAACTAAATCTCTAGTAACCATCTTTATGATCTTCACTTTTCTAGTCATTTTGATGCCAACATCTACAACTTCTCTACCTTTTGTGCTCTTTCATGGTAATACTACTTGTATTTGGGGTATTTGTTTCGGTTTTGTACGTGGTTATCTGGATCTCATCCGTTACACTTTTTACCCAATTTCTCAATGCACAAATTTGCTTTCCACGTACACAATTATTAGGCGATTTTTATTGCATCATTTAATGCAATATTGTGTTGCTAAATCTCCCTTATGTCTCCTACTTAAATGTTTGACATCTAACCTCTTACTTAACACCAATTAATTTTAAAATTAAATAAGAAAAGGATTTAATGGTTAATCTTAATTTACTTGTCATTAATCATTTTATTCTCAAAATCTAGACACAAATTGGGGTGGGTGAAATGGCAGAGGCCTTAGTTATCGGTTTCAATTCCTATACTCGGGGCCAAAATTACCTATCAAAATTTGTAAATTTAAATTCTAAGAAATATGAATAAAATTTATCCATTTTTCACTACATTATGCTGTCATCTTATAAAAATTACCATTTTGATTTCTCTATCATCTTATGAAATATACGACTCTCTCTTTTTCCCACAGGTGAAGAACTACATAGCATTAGCAGGTCCTCTTGCAGGAGTAGCATCTGCTCCACTTTGTAATGTATGTGTAGTGAGTGTACCTTCCTTTTGTCAATCTAATTAATATGCAACAGCTTTGGTTTTGACATTCCTAATTTGTTTATGCAGGTGACTAAAACATGCATTATTGAGGCAAATTTAATAAAGCTGGGGGTTTACACCCAATATGTCCAGGTTAAGAAATCAACATTTTATTACTACTACTTAAAAAAATTATTAATAATAATAACAATAAACAAATAAACTCACTGTATGAAAACCATAAAGTGCTTATCATATTTTTTTTTTTATTTTTTTTTAAATCATTCATCAATGCCCTACTAAAATTAACTTCTCTCTTTTTATTTTTATTTTTTTTTACTAATATACCATTTGGATCTCCTGCTTGATGTTATTGCAGGAGCACTTAGCACCAGCTGGATATATTAAAATCCCAACCGTGAGCCAAGAAAGGGTTTTTTATTTTTATTTTTATTTTTATTTTTATTTTTATTTGTATCAGGACATTTTAGGTTACTTGAAAGGATCCAAGTTCCTCCCCAAGCTTAACAATGAAATTCTAGGGCATAGAAACTCCACTTACAAGAAAAGGTTTGCTAGCTTGCAGAATCTGGTGCTCATCATGGCAAGTTGAAAATTCTCTCCACCCGCTACAACGCGAATATTATGAATTTCTACACTAAAATCAGAACGCGTGCGTTTATTTTTACTTAATTTGTTAATCATTTTCTTAATGTCTCGTCAGTTTGAGCAAGATCGCACTTTGGTACCAAGGGAAACGTCGTGGTTTGGTTACTATCAAGACGGATCCTGGACCAAAATCTTGCCTGTGAAAGAGGTAACATACTGTTGAATCGACTTGATCATGTATCTAACCGTATCGTAATATACTGCCTGACAACGAGCATAACTCGTGCAGACGAAGCTCTATACTCAAGATTGGATTGGTTTGAAAACGTTGGATGAAGCTGGGAAGGTGAAATTTGTAAATGTAACTGGGGATCATCTTCAAATTTCTTTTAGTGATATGAAGAAATATGTATTTCCTTATTTAAAGGCAGAGAAGACGACACGTAGTTGAAAATAATAAAAAACTCTACGTGAACATGAAAATTGGACACGAGTGTATTTAAATCACTTATTTGTATTTTGACCCCCAATGATGGGTAAAAATACAAATATATAGAGTCCAATTTTCATGTCTGCTTAGAAGAGCTCCAAAAATAATGGAAACATTTGTCGAACACAATTCTAGTCTATCGAAGAACTAGTTGGTCTTACAAAGAACTTCCAATGCATACTCCACACCGAATGTACGCCTTTCATTGGAACGATTATACACATCTTGTGCGCAATAATATTAAAGCTTATTAGGAATGTAACTAGTCGAGTCAAATTTTGGCTTGCCAAACTAGAGCTAGACTAAACTAGTCATTCCCGCGAAAAAGGCTGAGAAATGAAAACTTCTGATAGCATCTATAAATGAGACGGCTAAAATTCTAAAAATGATGAGACGTGACAAATTCTGAAAGAAGACGCCAAGGAAAAAGAACACATCAAAACAAGAGGGCGCTAAGAGGGGGGAAACCGATGACTCAATAGAATTTGGCCTTGGATTCAGTTGCCTATAAATTACCTAAAAAATGTTCTATCCATTCTCTCGTCTTAAAAACAGATAACCTTAAACCCCCATCTCTGAGTCTGTTTAAAGGCTCAAATTTTAGCCACCTGCTAAACATATTATATATCTGAATACCATTTTTCACAAACTCAAAGACGAAAGAAAAAAAACACACATAATCTCCGACATAGGTAGCTAGATTCGACTATAACGAAGTAATGTTTCAAAACATCTTTTACTTTATATATATCTCTATAAAAGAGATTGTCCCAATAAACACAAAACTAGTCAGGCAATGGTATTTGAACCTAACCTTCAGCCAAAGTACCTTCGCCATATTTATATGTTTGTATTAAAAAAATAGAGAAAAGATTGGGGGGGGGGAGAGAAAAAGAAAGTTGAGGAGAAGACTACACCAACCACAATTTGATCAAGAAGACTGCCACCACAAAGAAAGATGTTATAAAACAGAACACAAAGACGCATAAACCTGCTGCTCACAAGATAAAGTTTCGTGAAGATTGAGTGACATTCTCCTCCACCGATTTTAAACTGGATTGTATTATGGACGCCGAGCAAGTCTTATACTGAAGTTTCTGTCTGGTGGTGCTCAAGGTTCCGTAATACGATTTTTGCAAAGATTTTGGCTTCAATTGGGGCTGCTGCTGATGCGGCTGCAGCTCGCAAAACCCGTGGTGCGCCAGTATTTTGCAAAAGGCCCACATGGTGGAGTGCATGCCGACTACCCGGAATGGTGAACTGCAGAAGTGAAGTTACAGCCATGGAGGAATTCACTATGGTTAGTAAAGTTTGATAATTATCACCGTATTCTGGAAGGGGAAATTGTATCGAGATACTGTGTTAGAGAGAGAGATGGACTTTATAATGTCATCTACCTGAAGCAGAGCAAATGCAGCACATGTCTTGAGTATGGAAGAAGGATTCCTTAGCATAACAATAAATCTTCCGATCTCAGCTCCACTGACGAAAACAAAATGCAAAAAATAAAACACCAGAAAGACGAACATTATTTTGGAGGAATAATGAAAGTTGAGAGGTAAATAGTAATTTAGATATGATTAACCAAAAGATCCCTAAGATTACAAAATGCCAGTTCACTATCATCTTATCTCCCTCCGAACGTAATAACAAGTACCGCTGCTGTTCTTAGAAAGTATCTGGTACAAAGTATCTCACTGTGTACCTTTTGTTAAACTAATTAAAGATCATACATAGCATAACTATTACTGCCATTTTTACTTTATTTGCAAAGAAAAATGATTAGTTCACACTTTGAATTGAAGCCTCCATATATATGTCCTACTTAAAACATGCAGATATAGCAATTTGTAGAAAGAACATACTTAAATAACATAGGGCAAAGCTATAGAATTATCCACTGTAGTTGACACGTTTTACTGATTACACCATTGAACTTTTAATTTTCCAAATTACCTCAGTAAATTAATTATTATTTTGAAATTAGGTCATTCTGTTATCTCTGCCTCATGACTGTATTTGTTTCGGTTTTTATCCTATATGGGCGTGAAAAAGAAAAAAAAATCTGATTTATTCTTTCTCTTCCTTTCTCCCGTCTCTCTCTTCTCCCCTTCTTCCATATTAAATAAATCTTCGTATTTTCTCTCTCTAAAATCTATGAAAATTTTGAAATTCGAATACCCAAAACATTGAATTGAGCTTCAAAGTTCAGCATTAGATATAACAATGGAGTCTGAATTACCAACAATAACAGCAGATGAAGTGAATGGTATTGCAATAGGTTTTCTCCCTCTCGCCTCCGACTCTCAGCAACCTTATGTCTCCGAACTCCTCTCATTCTCCTTCACTCTCGATCGTCTCCACAAGGTCCACCCCTCCCCCAAACTCTCTCTCTCTCTCTCTCTCTCTATATATATATATATATATATATATATATATATATATATATATACATGAAGTAGTAATATTTGGTTAAATTGATTTTGTTGGGATTGCATTTATGATTTGATAAGAGCCTGAGTTTTTATGCCTGAATGTGGAGAGAATTCAGAGACGGATGTAAGAGGTGGTTGTTGTCAATTACTGCGCTTTCATTTCTGTTGATGCATTGTTTTCCATTCGCGAGGAAGTTTCTTCTATTGATAAACATCTGATATCCGAGTACCCTAAATATTTAAAAAAAAAAATTCACTTTCAAGTTTTTTATTATTTTTTTGCCACATAAGTAATATTTTTGATTTTTGTATTTCTTTTTCAGAGTATAAAAAAAATAACATCCGTTTAATTTTTTAATTTTTTTAACAGAACGACCCAATTTCAAAATAATAATTAGTTTAATGGGATAATTTGAAAAATTAAAAGTTCAATGGTGTAATCAGTAAAACGTGTCAACTACAGTAAGTAATTCATTAGTTTTGCTGATAAAATATTAACGTTCGTTTAATTTTTTTAACGAAATGACTCAATTTCAAAATAATAATTAGTTTACTGGGACAATTTGAAAAAATAAAAGTTCAGTGGTATAGTCAATAAAATGTGCAAATTACAGTGAGTAATTTATTACTTTTGCCAATAACATAGTATTAATAGAAGGCCCACAATATTATCTTCTACAAAAGAATACCACAAACAATGACCAATTCATGCAATTGAAGAATATCAAAATCCAAGTGCTTAGCTGCACAAGACACCTTTAGGACGACGAAAAAAGTATGCGAAAACAAACCAAAGGTTCTACTTACAAATTCTGAAAGCTAAACAAGAAGACACAAGTGTATCAGATCACAATTTGCAAAAAAGTTAATAAGTATCTTTTGATAGTAGACAACTAACTAAAAGTCAAAGTTTTGAAAGAAAAGTTAATAGGAAAACTAAAATATAATGTTTGAGTCTTTATTTTCAGCCCTAAAAATTGGCTAAGAGGATAAAAGGAAAGGATGTAAAAAAAAATCACCTCTACAATATTGGCCAGGTGGTAAAAAGGTGAGGCTTAGTTGGATAAAGGACACTTGAAGTTTATTTCTTGCTTACTGAAGAATATTATACAAGAACATATTATTAAGAGTAGGCTGTCAATGGGTAAGTTTTCGCAGATAAACAAATCTGAATCTAAATCTGAACATCATTATCAGGATCTGAGTTCAATTAATTCGAATATCTGAATTCAAAGAGAACAAATACATTGATTTTAAATATATAATAATTAATATAGTGAACGTAATTATATCTTTTAAAGTTTTGGTGTAAGATATTCTCAAAAAACTGTATAAAATTATATATTAGTACATATTTCCTTTGTCCTATAAAATGAGTCTCCATCTATATGTAACCATAAAATGAAATGGCTATTGTAGACAGAAAATGTGGATAGAATACATTTATAATGAAAAAGGCAGATTTCTTTAGTTATATAATATCAAGTTAACAGGGTAGTATATCTTGCAAAAAAATCCCATTAAACTATGCCCAATCAAGATTGCAAGGACAAAAGGAGATTATGTTTTAAACATAAACTGATAAAAGTGAACTTCTTGCGCAAAGTGAAGTGTACATGAAAGGAAACAACTCAATGAACTTAATCGATGGTGATAGAGAAGAGAGAGAGACAGAGAGAAACACCTGCATCTCAGATGACCTGCTTCTTGAATACGGGCTGATTCTGTGACTTGTGTCAGCGCTGCAGGGGCTGAAGATGCAGCGGCTGCAGAAAATGCTTGTGGGTCAGCAAATGTAAGGACAAAAGCTTCAATTTTCTTCAGTGCCATTCTCCTAACCCTGTCTAAGTTTATATTTTTTGAACTGCTTTCTGAAGAAGTCACGCCAAGAGCAAATTCATCCACTCTGTAACAAAAATGCACTCTCTTTAACACATACTGCTGTTCAAGAGTAAGACACTATGTCGATAATTTACAGTATTGGTAAAACTGCAGGTGCCGGGAAAATAGCACAGATTCAACATTTCCCTATACAATTCTATAGGAATATGTTGAATCCGTGCTATTTTCCCCGGAATTCTTCCGGTGCCTCTATCTTTATTGTGTACAGCATCTTCATCTATACATCCTCAAC
Organism: Panax ginseng; assembly: GCA_020205605.1. Lineage (NCBI taxonomy): Eukaryota > Viridiplantae > Streptophyta > Magnoliopsida > Apiales > Araliaceae > Panax > Panax ginseng. The sequence continues at coordinate 144,893,042 of CM035133.1, forward strand.
ATTAATTCAGACTAGAAAAATGAGTAGCTACATATCAAAGGTACCAAACCCATCATAACAATCACCATGGCTACTAAATGTAGGTTTGGATTCAGAAAGCTTCTACATTTTGTGATTAACAACATCTGGAACAAAGAGAGTATTTCTTAGTGGTAAATAATGTCGCATGATATTGGATCTCCACAGACCTTAGCTTTCTTGAGCAAGAAACTAGTAAGTTTGTAACATTGAAAATGATCATAAAAAGATGTAAGTAAATTGGGCTCCATCTGAGCTCCTGTTACCGTGCATATAAACTAATGGAAAAAGTAATGATAAGAGTTATTATTTATTTATCAGATCAAGTAAGATTATCTTTTCTGCAAGGGGAGAGAAGGAACTCCTGTCGAGTGTAAAGCGTTCAATAAATTAACTGTTAAATTGTATTCTCTGTTGTATTTCTTCTTATTGCTAGTAGCTCCTTTTATACACAAAATAATGTCCTAATTGTACGAAGAAAACTGGGAAATGCTAACAAGGAAAGAAGGTTAACATGGAAAGGAAAACGTGGAAAGGAAAGCAGGTGGGAAACTTGTTTTCCCTACCCATGCTAACACTCCCCCTCAAGTTGGTGTATAGATATCTCACATACCCAACTTGAAACACAATGGATGAAACATCATATCACTAAGACCCTTAATGAGAATATCAGCTAGTTGATGTTCTGTTTTTACAAAAAGTAAGCAAATAAAATCACTGGTTAACTTTTCTTTGATGAAATGTCTGTCAATCTCAATGTGCTTCGTTCTATCGTGTTGTACTGGGTCATTTGCAATACCAATGGCTGCCTTATTATCACAAAATAACTGCATAGGCCACTTAGTTGTAACACCTAAATCTTCTAGCAAGGTGTGAAGTCACATTAATTCACATATACCCAAGGTGATAGCTCGATATTCTGCTTCAGCACTAGATCTTGCCACCACGGACTGTTTCTTACTACGCCAAGTAACAAGATTACCTCCAACAAATGAACAGTAGCCTGATGTAGACCGACGATTCTCTATAGAGTCAGCCTAATCTGAGTCGGAAAAAGCTTCGACTCTCGTATGACCATTTGGTGCAAACAATAAACCTTTTTCAGGAACAGACTTGAGATACCTCAAAATTCTATAAACAGTTTCCATGTGACAATGTCTATGATTGACTCATTATTCCCTCAACATAAGATATGTCGGGTCTAGTATGGGAGAGGTATATTAATCGTCCCACCAAACGTTGATACCTTTCTCTATCAACCGTAAATCCTGTGCCTCCTTCTAGATGATGATTAATTTCAATAGAAGAATCAGAAGGTTTACATCCTAACATGTCAGTTTCTGTTAAAAAAGATCGGACATACTTCCGTTGAGATAGAAAAATCCCACGGAAGATCTTGCAACTTCAATACCAAGAAAATATTTCAAAGGACTAAGATTTTTTATCTCATTCTTTGGCAAGACTCACTTTGAGATTAGTTATCTCCTTTTTATTATCCCCTGTCACCACAATGTCATCAACATAAACAATAAGAATGACAGTCTTACCATTTATCTGTTTGACAAATAGAGTGTGATCTGCTCAACTCTGCTTGTACCCAAATCTTATCATTGCTTTGTAGAATCTACCGAACCAGGCTCTGGGAGATTGTTTCAGACAATATAAAGTCTTTCGCAGTTTACAAACCTTACCCTTGGTGACAGATGAAGCAAAACCAGAAGGTATTTTCATGTATACTTCTTCTTCCAAGTCACCATGAAGTAATGCCTTTTTCACATCCAATTGTTTAATATCCCAACCAAAGTTCACTGCACATAAGATTATGGTACGAACAGAGTTCATCTTTGCTACAGGAGCAAATGTCTCCTGGTAATCAATTCCATGGGTTTAAGTATACCCTTTTGCAACTAGCCTGGCTTTGAGTCCTTCAACTGTCCCATCTGACTTCTGCTTGACTGTATATACCCATTTGCAACCAACTGGTTTTTTATGCATGTATCATTCTTTTTAGGGCATTCATCTCCTCCATCATAGCCTGTTTTCAATTCTCATCACTGATTGCTTCTCTCCACCCTTGAGGAACAGATATTGAAGACAAGGAAGAAACAAAGGAGAGGTACGATGCACATAATTTATTTAAGGGTACGAAATTAGAGATAGGATGGTTAGTACAAGATCTAACCCCTTTTCTGAGAGTAATAGGAATGTCAGTATCATCAGAAGAACAAGTAAGGTTAGGATTCTCACCATTAGCATTGTCAAGCCCAGGCTCGGAGCAAGGTTGGTGTAATGGTGCAAAAGCAGTGACCTTATTCTTGCCTTTTCAAACATAGGTCCTCAATTCAGGCTCAGACTCATGTAACTCCCCCTGGAGGCAACAACAGGAATAGTTAAAAACTCATGTAACTCCCCCTGTGTAGGATTATCAACAGGAATAGGGAAAGTAAAACTTGTAATACCAGCCTCAGAAGGATTCTTTTCCTCATTAATAATATTCTCCCCCTGAGGAGAAGCTGAAGAAGAATAAAAAGATTCTAATTCCCAAAAGTTACATCTCGAGTGACAAAAACTTTGTTAGAAGGAGGATGATAACATTTATACCCTTTTTGGGTTGGAGAATAACCAATGAAAACACATCGAAGAGCTTTGGAATCTAATTTGCCCCGAGTGAGAGATTTGTCATGTACATACGCACCCAAAATCTCGAGGTGAAGGAAAAGAACTGGTCGTGTGTTTGAGAAAAGAGATAGAACTTTTGTTTCCAAGAATTCTAAAAGGAAAGCGGTTAATAAGAAATGCAGCAGTCCCCACAGAAACTTAGGAGTTGTCATGGTGAACATAAGAGTGCGGACAACCTCTAGTAAGTGGCGAGTTTTCTTTTCCGCCACTCCATTTTGTTCTAGAGTTTTGACACAAGAGGTTTGAAGAACGATACCATGCTGAGAGAGGTAAGATTCAAAAACATGATTGTTACTATATACACGACCATTATCACTATGGAGAATTTTGACTTTAGCATGAAATTGGGTTTGAATCATGTTATGAAAGTCCTGAAAACAATCAAATACCTCGTATTTGAGAAACAAGATAAAGAGTGTCCCGAGAATGACGATCGATAAAGTTAACAAATCATCTAAAACCGGAACGGAAACAACTCTCGGTGGTCACCACACATCGGTATGGATAATAGCAAAATAGCTCAAAATGTCGATTTATGTTAATAGCGAGAATAGTTCGCGTTGTGTTTACCGAATTCACATGGTTCACACAAAAACTGAGTTTTGTTACATTGCTTAACTAAAGATGGAAATAAAGACTCCAATACAGAAAAAGAAAGATGTCCCAAGCGTCAATGCCATTGATAAAGAGAGGTCAGGCATTAGTCAGAAGTAGAGTGGAGAGCCTGAATGGAGGACATGTTAGACGATGGAACATCTAAGTAATAAAGACCATCAATTGCACTACCACTCCAAATCTTCTGCACCGTCACCAAGTACTAAAAAACACAATGATTTGGAAAAAAAGTTACTGAACAGTGTACAGATTCAGAAAGATGTTGGACAAATAATAAATTCGCAGTAAACGAAGGAATATGAAGAACAGATGATAATGTTAATGAAAGAGTATAAAATACAGAACCATGCCCGGAGATAGAAAAAAGGGAACTGTCAGCTACTCGAACCTTGTTTTTTCTAGGGTAAGGCGTGTACGAAGTAAAGAGGTTTAAGGAACAAGTCATGTGTTCGGAGGCACCTGTGTCTAACCCAACTAGTGCAAATTGATGAAACAAAAAAGGCACAAGAATTGGCATAATGAGAAGTAGTAGATTTGGAACATAATTTTTGAAAAACTAAAATTTCCTCGAGAGTAAGTGAAGTAGTAGTTTCTGAAGTATTGGGTGCATCAATAGAAAGTGGTGGAGAAGACATGTAGTCCTGGGATCCACAACCACGACTTGACCAACCTCCACGCCTTTTAGGACGCCCATGAAGTTTAAAACATCGATCCACATTCGCGGGACTCAACAGGAGACTGAATGGGGAAGTCAGACTTAGGATATGAAGCAACTAGGGCTGATCGGTCAACCGGATTTAAGTTTAAAACCATCACCCGACGTCTACTTTCCTCTTGTTGGACTCTAGCACGAGTCACTCCCAGTGATGGAAAAGGTGTCTGACCGATCAACTATGCTCAAACTTGATCAAACTCAATGTTTAAACCAGCCACGAAATAAACAACTCGATCTTTATTAACAAACTTTTGATAAGTAGTTGTATCTTCCAGACATTTAGCTGAAAAAACCCGGTAATGATCAAGTTCTTGCCAAAGTGCATTAATCTACGAAAAATCTTGTGACCCGCTCCCTTGACACATTCACTGGATTCGCTTATGAATGTCATAAGCATTAGACATCACTCGAATCAAAGAAAGTTTGGGAGATAGCCGCCCAAGCTCATAGGCAGTGTTTAAAAACATGTAACTACTCCTCAAACTCGGTTCCATAGAGTTAAAAATCCATGTTTTGACCATGGAGTTATCAGATTTCCAATCTTCTTGGGCCACACTTGCTTGAGGAGGCATGATTGATGTACATGAAGTGTTGCATCCGGTTAGCTTCAATTGACATATGGCATGGTTGAGACTAAGCAAGATAGTTGTTTCCATTCAACTTAAATGGACTAAGAATCAAAAAAGCAGAATTGAGATGATTTCTAATCAGTTGCCCTTTAGGTGTTTCAGTAGTACCAATACTGTGAATGGAACTAGATGGGAGCAACAAGAATATCCAAGGAAATATCAACTAGGATAATATAATGGTTCAAGAAAAAATGGCAGGGAGATATTCCAGAAAACCAAAACCAGTTAATTGTACTACCCAATAAACCCACTTCAATTAGCAGTACAAGAGCAACAAGAATTATCCAGGAAATAACAACAAAGATAATTTACAGGCTCAAAAAAAAATAGCAGAGAATTATTCCAAAAAAAAACAAATTAATGCAGTTTAATTTGCTCTTTTAGAATTAGCTCAAAATAGCAGTGACGGAAGCCTCTTTTTAAGGGATTAAGTTGGCCAAACGAAGTAACAGAACAAACAGGAAGCCAACAACCAATCAAACATGAATATCGCTCTATAAGACCACTGCAGAGATAGCAGAGAGAGAATCGATCAGCCGAAGAAGAAGCCGTATGGAAAATGTCGCCGAAAAAGTGGCTCACGCGCGTCGAGGGGAGGCGTGTGAGCGTGGCGTCAAGCGCGGCGTGTGAAATGAATGGTCGAGAAATTGAGAGCTCCAGTCTGGTCGAATGACACTGTAGAACCTTAATATGGGTTCAATTTCTCAAAACAAACTGATCTTAGAAGATTTCTAAAGAAATTTGTGATCGGCAGTGAACAGAGAGGAAAGAAAAAATTTTAAATGAAGAGCAGGTCTATGAATCAGGCTCTGATACCATGTTAAATTGAATTCTCTATTGTATTTCTTCTTATTGCTAGTAGCTCCTTTTATACACAAAATAATGTCCTAATTGGAGGAAGAAAACTGGGAAATGTTAACAAGGAAAGAAGGTTAACATGGAAAGGAAAACGTGGAAAGGAAAACAAGGAAACTTATTTTCACTACACATGCTAACATTAACTAACTAATGTAACTCTTGGTCCACTTAACACTAACAACTGTGACAGCATAGGCCTTATAAATCTTTATGCATGTGTTATTACTGTTTTAGAGCTACTTCATCACCAAGACGACTAGGAATTCAAATTTGAATAACTTATACTTGTTGAATTATCTTCTAAAACACCGACTAGCATAAACTATCACCAAGAATTTTGTCAATCTGCTTCAATCTAAAGCATCTACGAAAGCACTTTTATGCCAACATATGTTAGTCTGGAAAGCAGCAAAAGATAAAACAATTTTCCCAGGTGAAAATTTTTCATTGTTGGTTGAACAGAGATGTTGCCGGAGAAGCTCAAGAGAATACAATGTGAAACCCTTCACATATCTCGGAACTGAGTTAAACAAATAAAATATCCCAAATATTATATTTGGGTAGAGCTCAAGGTCATCATAACTACACACTTCTGACTGGATATATCAAGACAAAAGAAATTAAATACGTATCAAAGCCTTAAAAAAGTGAGTTGAATAGATTAATGCTAGCCTTGGGGTACCAAATTTTTCTAACAAATAGTATTCAACTTCGCAAGTAGTTTCAAAAGCCTATTTCCTAAAAGATTTTCTTTTAAAAGACAAATGAAAAGTTTGATATTTACCTTTATTGACTCTTAATAATGTATCTCAGTTAATTTGCGGAAAGGATTTGACATGTTTTACTTTCAAAAAGACGAGGTTCTCTATGATTGTACTGATTTACTAAATCTAGTTACTGTAGAGATGGCCGATACCAGAAAATTCTAGATTGAGAAGAACGGAAAGGTTTTCAATGATTCTTACAAGAGCTCTGCTTGTAAGAAATAAAGGATACCCCACAAATAAAATACTAAAGTGCCAATATTTGTTTCGTAAAATTAAATATTACAAAAAAAATAAGTTAGAACCAGTAACAATGTCTTTCTGCCAACAGGGGAAAAAATGTGTGTGTAGGCATGTGTAAGCAAAATTCTATAAGAATTTTCATAAAAACTCAATTAAACATGACAGTAACATCACTAGTGTATCAGGAAATGATGAAATATCTTCCATCAAACATGTATGGTGTGCCAATAGTAACATATGAAAGAAACATGCCATAAGCATATCCCAAGGAACTCACTAGAACAAGAAAGTAACAGCATTATGATCATATTTTAAAATTAAGGCATCCCATACGATGAGTTGATTAAATACCTTCCATCAAACATATATGAAAGTGCCAATGCAGCCATGAATCGTGCCATTTTTGATGCAGATGAAGAACAAAGGTGCATTAGAGCTGGAACCCCCCCATCCTCCACTATTCGGAGAGCATTACAAGGATTGAAAGCGAGATTCCAAAGAGCTCCAGCGGCAGTCTCATGGACATCCTGAAAGAGAATAAATACATTAGGTTCAACAGCTATATATATACACATACACACACTTATTAGGTGATGCAGGAATCATAAATAAATTACTTAACTAAGATGCATTGTTGAATCATCCAAATAGCTCCTGGAGTGCTTCTGAAATCACTGCACAATAGCAGAGATACATGCATGGTGCACATGCTACTGAAGAATGTTTCTAACATTCTCAGAAGAAATCGACTCAAGTTTCGATATGCTTGTGACGAATACATTCTTTCTCAGTAGAAAAGGGAGAGGAATCACATCATATCTCAACTCAATGTAGCATAAAAATTAACAAGTCAGTTTCTATTATTTATTAACAGATGGAAGAGAGGAGGGGTAATACTCTCTTCCACTCAATAGAGATAGCTTTCCACTACAACATTTCTTTCTCAGCTACAACTATGTCTGAGTTTGTTTAGTGCTCTCCCCAATTTAGTCGCGCGTGTTATCTGATAAATGTCTCCTCTACCTTTGAACATAAGTAATTAAGTACACCATCCTTGAGTTATGTGGATTATGCCACAATCCCACATCTTCTAAATGTGGGAGTTCCCTTCCCATCTTCACTTATAAAGGCAACCTTGAGAAGGGATGTTTTGACAATTAGATGATGACTCTAAACAAACAATGAAGCGAAAAAACAAAATAGAGAACTCAAGATTACTTGGTTCGGCTTTTGGTCAACATCCATGCACGGGAAAGAGATTATTCCGCTATGCTTAAACAGAGGAGTGCAAAAACTGTGAGGAACACTCAGAACAGAGATAACCTCTATGAAAACCATAATATAAAATTACACTCGATCCTTTCTCATTCTCTTAGTTACCAACTATAGATGTAATACCCAAGTCTCAACTCTACTACCGAAAGTACCAATAACTTGTCCTTGACTGGGTTTGTGATCGAGCTATGTGATTACAACAAGTTAGCCTAGTGTTAGTTGTTTATATTAGCTTGGCGTAGTGTAGGGGGAATTGTTAAAAGACACTTTCGAATAAGCAGAACATAACTAATAACATAGCCCATGTAGGAGGGAGCCAATAGCGTATTCCACTTTTTTTTGTTATTTTTTCTATTTCTTTATGTTTCCTTACCTTTTCTTTTTTGTTTTCTTTTAGCCTTTTAAGTATATGTATGTATTTATGTCATCTTTTATTTGACATTCTCCTATCATTTTTATTATTTTATTTTAAATTAATTATTTCATACTTTTCTTTTATTTTGTTTTATTTTCTTATATTCTTGTCTTTAGATTTTTCCGCAACATGGGATTCAATTCCAACCTACCAAACTTAATAAAAAGGGTGTTGAGTTCACAGAGACTATTTTAGTAAGATTGTACCAAGTAATAAAGAATTAGTTCGAGTAAACTATAATATGGACCAACTTCAGATACTTAATTCAGCAGCAAGCGTCTAAGAGCTATAAGCAGTATTTTTATATATAGAAAGAACTAATTTTAGTTCTACAATAATGGATAACAAATATCTATCTCCGATAAAATATAATATGGATCAACTTCAAACACTTACTTCAGCCTCAGACCGTGCCAATGCTATAAGCGGTAAAACACCTCCTTCTCGCCCAATAGCAATGCTAATACAGATTCAAAGTATAACAAGGCATCAATTATTTAGTAGGATAAATAAAATTAAGAGAGAGCTGAAAACTTTAAATATATCTTTACGTCAGAAAACATTATTTACCAGAAAAAATTATTAAATAAGAGTTATGGGCCTACGAGTTTACAACACAAACAATGTGACCAAATATGGTGATAGTGTAACAGTAAGAATGAAGATGGTAAAATTTTGATTTTTTTAAAAAAAATTATGCATCCTTTCTATCAAAAAATCATGCAATCTTAGTCCTCGGTCCTTACCTATGAAGAACATTACCCTACTTTGCCTTTTAATCGCCACTGTATTATGCAAGCTATGAAGCAAGGATATTGAGTGCATGATACAAGGTACAGGGGTTTGTCAAATCTTAAAAGTGTGGATTCAACTGCAGCAGGGATGCGGCGCATATTTAATTATTATGCGTGTAATAAATTAAGGTTGATTTTTATAATTGAATAACCTTGAGGGACTTAAGTGCAAAACCTTAAATGTGAAGGACTTGAGACAAACGGAGATAACCTCGAGGGACTTGATAGCAATTAAACAAAATAAATAAATACTCCCTCCGTCCTAGATAAAAGTCCTGGTTGACTTTTTGTACATATTAAGAAAGAGGATAAAATGACAAATCGTCCATATTTAAATTATCATTTAATTACTTAGTTTTCTACACATGACTAGTGATGTTCCATAAATATACATAGTGACTAGAAATATGACAATTAATACTAAGGGAATTATAGGCAAATTATTATAAAAAAATAAATTATTTAAGATAAATAGACATTTAAGTTGGATTATCTAAAAAATAAATATTTAAATGGAAGGAGTTCAAAACTCCTCAATTCATTCATTGTGCATAACTTAGATCTCAATTTATTACACAAATCATAGCGACTGAAGTTTGCTGAGACGAGATAAATCCTGACGGTGGTTCATCAGAGCCATTGAGTGGGTAGTCAAAGGCATAACTACGATGAAAATAGTTTCAATTCCACATAGCTAGTCAGAGACATTTTGACTTCGTGATATGGCATCGATCGATCGATCGATCTGGTAAGTTTCTCTCTACCTCTCTTTAATCTTCCTAGATCTCTTCTCATTGATTGAGCTCTCTTCATATCTATTACTAACACGATTATACCTAGATCTATTTTTTAAGCGATAAGGGTGAATAGCTCATAAAATAATTTGATCTATTTTTTAAGCTATAAGGGCGAATAGCCCATAAGATACGGCAATTTGTTGCACACAGGATACTCCCGGCGCATCGGGCTCACCCGATGCGCCTTGCGCCTTGCAATGCCTTAGATCCACACCCCAGATTCCTAACCACAAGTGGATGACCAACTATCACCTAAACATGGTTTTCCAAACCATCCCAACTTAGATTGTGCATATAATTTGATGTTTTGATATTTATCGATGGAGTTTTAAACCCCTCCACGAGTTTGTATTTGTTAAAGATGAGCAAAAAGGCCTCAACTATCAAAGGATGGTTGTAGTGGCAGTGAGTGACTGTAAAAAATACAAATATTATTTATTTATTTTCTAGAAAGGACACTTCAACTATTATTATTCTCGTTTGATCTTATAAGACGTTGCAATTATTTTCATTTAAGAGATTACTTTAGAGGATAACATCTAAAGTGAGGAGCAAGCACTCTACTTGTCTTCATAAATTTAGAGATCCTTTCCCTGTTTTACTCGAGGGACAATCAGTAGGGACAGAGTTATTTAATGATATTGCTAGTTTGATTTCTCCTTCCCTAATAAAACCGAGTATTTTCAAATTTTAACTAAAGAAGATATGATGTAGTTAAATATGTTGCTAATGCAAATGTAATACAATGCCCGTATCTATATAAAATACAAGTATTTTATATGGATCTAATGTACAGATAAGGATTGTGTATCAGACTATCAATTTATAATCTTAATTACTCCCTCTGTCCCATAAAAGTTGCCTTTAAGTAAATTAGACACACAATTTAAGAAAATCAAAATTGGAGGAGAGAATATAAATAAGCTTTCATTTTACCCAAAATGGACCTCATGTAAGTGCACTAAAGATTCTCTCTTTTCTCTAAAAGTAGTAGACCCTATTCATAAGTACGTTTGAGGGTAAAATAGACTTTAGGTAACATTTTGCATTTGAATTGCGTACTTTAAAAATCTTTTATAGGACAATAAAATTTATACTTGAGTCATCTTTTGTGGGACAAAAGGAGTATCTATCATGTCTGTAATTGGATCAAAAGTCAATTTAATTTATTTGAATTTTGCTCAAACAAGTTCGGTATGCATCTCTCGGTGAAATATTGTCCTACATCACTCAGCATAAAGTTTTAGAGATAATAATTTTACTTCCATGAAAGTTCTAAGATAATTAATTTCTATGAATATACAGAACATGCTTACGGTAGTCCCTCGATGCATGAACAATTATGTTCTGACTACCACTTGATAAAATTGATAAAAGATATGGAGCAAGGGAAGAGTAGGTTGACATAAGACCAGACAAAGAATGACACAGGACCACAATCATCATTACACTAACATAAAAATATTGAAATTGCACGTACCTATTAGTTTCTGATACAGATAATCCCCAGATAGCACCAGCAGCCCTCTCCTGAAGACCAGGAGAGGCATCTGAGCAGGAATGTGCAAGGGCAACCTAAATAACCAGAAAAGCTTGTACAGTTAAAAACAAAAATATTCAAACAGGAAAGAATGAAACCTCAATTGAAGGAATTTAATCCAAAATATTATATCTAGAACAGCAATATGCAGCTAGTTTTTTTGTTGTTGCACATTTTATAGAACATTTGCTCAAACATCAGTTTTATAGAAGCATATATTAATGAAGTAAACTTTTGAGTTTGAAATAATGTCTCTCATCTAGATAGGGAACAACAAAGAGAATGGAGAAACTAATTAACCGGACATTACACTATAGTTGCACTTTTTCCCTACAGAAGTGCAGAACGCAAACAACAGCATCTTCATATAATGCCAGCACAAATTCATTTTAATAAATAGGATAACCAGATTATCAACGAAATATCAGGAACTGTATTGACAAAAGAAAAAGTATTTGTTTAAACCACCCATCAACTGAGATGTAAAAAGATGATTACATGACTTGCAGCATTATAACCGATGTTTAAGGCAGCAATGAAAATATGTCATGAATGGTCAATGCGGTTTTAAAAGGTAGGTTAGGAAACAAATAATAAGGTCACAAGAATAGAAATCCAACAACTACGGAGGAAAAATTTAATAGTGTAATTGCTTCAAGCTATTAATACCTTAAGGGCTATTTTGGTTGGAGTATATATAAACGGCTGTGAAATAGTGGAGTAAAATAAACAGCCATGAAACAAGAGTGAGCAGCAAGGAAATCCAAAAGGTTGGGTAGAGAAGAAAACTTTCAGGAAGGAGTAACATCTTTTTATCAATCAATGGCTGCCTGCATTACCACTAATCATAGATATATAGTCATTATAACCAAATTACAACTATAATAAGCCATGCAAGCACAAGCCTTGGTTAATCAACCAAAAGCTCTGATACCAACTGGAGCAAACTACACTGCTATGAAACAAGAATAAGCAGCAAGAAACCCAAAAGGTTGGGTAGAGAAGAAAACTCTCTAGAAAGAGTAATATTATTTTATCAATCACTGGTTGCTTGTTATGTATTACGCATAATGGCACATTACAACAAGAATAATAAAAGCTTCCTAGTTCCCAAGACTTGCGATCAATGTCAAATGTAGACTTGGTCGACTGCATTAATGTAGAACTCGTTCTAGGATACCAGTTCACGGGAAACTATTTCCAAAATACCCTTCTGATATTATTAAAAGTTCTAAAGAACTCTCCAAGAAATGCTGAAAATATTATAATATTCTAAAAACGCTAGATATACTAGAATATCCCAGGTCTATTGGGGATTTGTACTTATGATTATATAGGTAGGGAGGAGTGAAGATATGGCAACGAGAAGTAAATATCAACTACAACTTCAAAAAAAGAACATTAAACCTCCAAAAAAAATATCCAATAATGAACAGAAAACGAAATTACATCCAAAATCTAATCCCAATACTCCAAATTACAATAAAATAACACAACTCGAAATGATAAATTTACTTCCAATTTTTCTTAACAGCAATTCACTAACTACTCAATTAAATAAGCTAAAAATAACTAAATTTTAATATCTCCAAGCATGTCCATGTCACCCCATTCCAACAATTCATCCATAATTTTATGACCTTGATAACTTAATCTGAAAAATTATGATAAATAGGATGAGCTCGACTTGTAAGAAAATCTCACACAAAATTAAAGGATGTATGAAACATTATAATAGAAATGTTATTTCGACAAATCCAATGATCCAAAAACAACTTCATAAAACAAGTTGACAGAATAATATACATTCAGATAATATCACCAGTATAATATTCTATACCAACTGTACAAGTAATAAAAACAGACGAACACATATAGTGCATAAGGTGTACTAAACAGATGGAACTCAATAGGGACACAATAACAGATGAGAAGGCCATGTATAGATATCACAGACAGCAATTTACAGTGATCGTAATAAATAGTTTGGAAAAACCTTTCAGTTCAGAGAATATATCGTAAACACAACATAATCGGCATACAGTAATTTTAAACATTGATATATGAGTTTTTGAAAATAGATTTGAGGCATAAAACATGCATACAGAGTTCTGTACCCACAACTGCATGGAAGCACGTGTATCTGTGCAAAGCTTGAACTTGTAGTCGTGCATTATGGTGTATACGTATGCAAGGATACATTTCCACATGCATGCATAAATCCACACACATGAAAGGGCAAGTGGCAAAACACTACAACCAAGACATATTTGGTTTTTTCCCTTTTTATGGTAAGCAAAGTATTTCACTGAACTGCAATAATCCAGTGGTAGATTTTTCTACAAAAGGTAAGAAAACTACATGTTCAATCCCCCAACTGCGCAGTAACAAGAGGAACAAAAAAAGCATACTCAAGATCATATACTTCAATTTGGGAAAAAATGAGAGTTCTATTCCCTTTACCTCCTGAAGAACCTCCCATCCTTTTCATTCCAATTTTCCACATATATGACATTAAAACCCTGCCTGAATTCTTCTCCTAAAAGATTTCTTTCATACAAACAGCCCAGCACAGACAGCATGTTGAGGAAATAGATTTGTTTAAGTTGTGGTTTCCAATCAAAAAACTACCAAAATAAATAGAAATTGGAAGGATGTCAAAGATAAAGTCGTGAAACTACCCAATTGAAAAATTAAGTAAAAATGCCAACTTACTAATTTTAGACATACGAATATTGCTTTTTGAGTTTAAGGTTGGATTTTCTAATTTTTATTTTTTTGATAGAGGTTCAGGTTGGATTTACTTGATCATATCTGGAGGAAGTGGGTAATGACCAAAACTAGGGGGAAAGTAGTCATATACTCGCAGCAATAATGAGTGTGAGAGGTAGCTTGATAAAGATCAAATCTATATCAGATAAATGTGACAATAATTGAATACCTGAATGTATAAATGCACACATGCATGCATGCATGTTTCACAGATGCAGTACTCCCTCCCATTCAGCAAGCTTTTACACCACAAATGTGGAAGGAAATGCTCAAAACCAAAGGAAAGAACATAAGATATTTTCCACTTGAGCCACAATTATAAACCTACACCCTAATTATATACAAAAGTCGGATTCCAGTACAACTTATTACTATCCATTCCTCAGTAAATATCAGATACTAAATAAGTAAATTTTTCTTGAGCCAAAAAGAGTAGAAACATTAATATACACATGACAGAAACAGTACGACTCTACTAAAGCACGGAAAGTTCTTCATGAGTTGTTGCAACCAGACAACTAGTGTACTACTTTCATGAATGGTCAACTCATAAAATACTTCCCCATGAAGCATTTTAATTTAAATTGTATAAGATGCTACAGTGTAGTTTATTATTTAACACATAGGTTCTCAAGGATGAGAAGTCATACCAAGGCTTCAACACCCCCAGCTACTGCAATTGCTTCTCGATTTCTGTCATCAAATGATAAATTCCACAATGCACCAGCAGCTTCTTGTCTGTTAAGGAAAAGAAACTTAGATTAAGCCACCAAGACTCTTAGGCTATGGTTGGGTGAAATTTCTATTACTTAATTTATTTATTCTTTTTATGGGAAAGTTTGGTACCAAATATGGGGAGAAATTACAAGAGATTTTAAGAAGAGTCTTTGACACTTTAATATTTACTTGATGTCAGAAGCTGTAAAAGTATATATACTTAGTATTATGTTTACTAGGAGGGTTTTTCTAATTTATTTGTTACTTTTTATTTTATTTTCCTTTCCCTTTCTTTGCCCATGAATTTCAAAGTCCCAAACATAGCCTTAAAGAAAATAGTATCTAATTAAAACACAGAAGAAGATTTTTGTTCAACAAGAAAAATAAGACACAGAAGATGACTACAATATTTTCTTATATTCTCTAACAAATACACATGACAAATAACAATTGACAGGAATTGATTATAGGCTTCAAAGTTAATTCAAATAGACATATTTTTTGGCCTATATTTCGAACTATAAGTTTATAGGTGCATAACTTTGACACAAGTGGCACTAAAAGTATGAAGCAGTTCCGTATAAATTCTCCTATTAGGAAGTAACTGGGAAATCAACAAATATAGAAGCTAAGTTGGGACAGTGTTCTTTAATGAGATCAGGGAGTAAAGAATTACCTTAAGCTCAATCAAACACAACAGATATAGTGCATAATAATTGACTAGAAGCAAAAATGTAAAAATAATTGAGATTAATTCCTTAAAATTGCAACTTATTTATTCCTTAAATACCAAAGTGAAAAATTAGCTTCAAACAAATAGTTCCATAAAACGATACATGTGCTTCTCTCCAAGCTGAAAGGAAGTTACGAAACAACCTCTGCCTGAGTTCTTATAAGAAAAAATCAGTTATGGACCATTTATTTCCCTTTTGGTGGGAGGGTGTGGAAGGACTTACACACACATAATATGGCTTAAAATGAAAAGAAAATTATAAGAATGAATTTAAAAAGCCATCCTGTAGGCTATACATAGACTGGGTTAATGAGGTTACCAATAAAAGTCACTACATTATTAGTGAGGACAGATTTTAACAAGGAAGAGGATGACTCATAGAAGGTGCTATTTATGCATAAATATTTATAGCTATTGTTCTTTTTGATGAGAGGTCATTTTGTATTGTTTATCATATCCTATTTTCTTATGTTGGTCTTGTCGACTGCACTGGAAAGTTGAGTGATGTAATGATCAAGTCCATATGAACATATTTTCTAAAGATGGTAATACCTCACAAAAGATGTGTAAAGGAACTAATACTTACATAACAAGATCAGGTAAAACAGAAGAAAAAAAATTCCAAATTGGCTATTCAAAGTCTATGTAAACTAGAGGACTCGATGCCTCTATATTTTCAATTGGAATCTAAAAGCAATGACTCAATTGGAATCTAAAAGCAATATGACATTGTTAGCCTTATCAGCGCATGTGTCCTAAACTTAACAATGAGCATGGTTTTATCTTTCACCTGTTGCACAAAAATGGATTGTTCCTAAGAGAATTCACAAAGACCAAATTCAAAAACACCATAGAGCAGTTGAAACAGATACCAAAACTCCAGATTCAAGATAAACCACCTGACACCATCATGAGGAGAACGAATAAGTTGCACAAGTGCTTCAAGAGCTCCAGCCTCTTGCCCAACAGCAGCATTATTACTATTGCTATCTCCATGGGCAGCTAAATTAGCTAATGCACGCGCAGCCTATCAAATAATCAAATGGGAAATTCATTAGTGGGGAATAAATTTAAGAAACACATGGACATTTTAGTTCGTGAACTGCAATTGAAGATCAAGGCAGGTCTAGGATCTAGGAAGCACGGACACTTCCCGGATGGCCATCAATTTGTGTCGGACACGAAATCGCTCCAACACGCCACGGACACGTACCCGACACATGTCCGAGACCTCCTTTTTTTTTTTTTCTTTTCCTTTAAAGCTTGGACACGCCTTCAGATACGTCAAGACAAGCTAGAGGACACGCCTGGGATCGAAATTTTAAGAAGAAAATTGCGGTACTTAAATTGTAATATAAAAATTTAAAAGTTATGGGGTATTTTATGTCCTTTAAGTTTTGACATTATTATGTAACTTTGAGATATGCATTATGCAATGTGTTTATGTTTCAAATTATTCTGTTCAAGTTTTCATCGTACTCTATTAATATTAAATTTATTTATTGTAAAAAACACATTTATATTATTAAAAATATATTTATAAAATTGAATTCGTCCTCGACGTATCATATCTTGTTCTTTTGGAAAATGTCATATCTCGTGTCGTGTATCATGTCGTGTCCGTGTCCGTGTCCGTGTCCATGTCCAATGTCCGAGTCGGTGCTTCATAGTCTAGGATTGTTCAATACATAATCGAAGCCTATGACAAGGTCGTTGATTAAGCAAAACCTAAAGTATTGAGAAGAATTCAAAAGCCAAAGACAATATTTTTATTAATTCATCAAAAATCTTTTTAAAAGCTGCATAAATAAGAAAATATATTTAATCCTGCCCCTTAAAATAATCTAATCTCAGCCAAATAATTTAACCTAATAAATAAAAGAAGAAAATTACTATTTGTGCTATTCAGCTCCTAAAGATTAGAAAAACACTTAATAGTAATTGAAGCCTATGTTACTTGGCGAAAAACAAAGGTAAAACCTTTAAAAGGTTGGTCAATAAGCAAAAACCTAAAGTTCTGAGAAGAACTCAAAAACCAAAGGAGATTTTTCTTAAATTCATCTAAAGTCTCTCACAAAGTTGTCATAACTACTATTTACAAGGAAAAAAACTATCAAACCCTAACAACATTAAATTCTACCCCTTATAATAGTCTAACCTAAACCACATAATCTAACCTAATGGATGAAAGAAGAAAAAAGGTATCTTTCCCCTAAATATTGAAGAATATTGTAGCAGAAACAGTACTTTTGCTACAGTTTTGCTACAGTTAATGAAAAGTAATTTTCTATTTTCTTTCGGAATTTCCCATGTATCAAGAACCATCTTGTAATACACAAAATGAAGAACAATGTTAATATGAGTTTGTAGCATTGTCTTAAAGATATTATTCTCCATCAACTGAATTGATGTGGTGCATAATGTGGAGGATAGGTATCAAAGTAAAGCACAAGATGCAGTATCACTGGACAGACTACAAATGAGCCCTTTTTATTTATTAATAAGAGAAGAATTTCAATAGAAAAGAAGGAAGAAGCGAAAAACACGAGAGTTGCACAGAAGAATGACAAAGAACAAGGATGCACAACATGCATGTGAACTCAACCACAAACTAAATAGTGTACATGCAGTCTAACAGTATATGAACCTATAACCCAATGGAAACTTGAAGAAACAAGGTTCTTCATTACTGTTGTGGGGGGGAAGCACTTGCTTATTACAAAAAGATAGGTAAATGGTTCGAGCGAATTTGTTTCAAGAGATTTATCGACAATGATAATTGTCAATAATGATGGTCCATGAACATTCCGAAATTCCTACATACTGTTATGCATATTAGGGTTTAAAATTGTTGGTTCGTTTCTAAAATTAGCTCACTTGATTTCCATCACATAATCTTGTATCATTTGTACAAGGACAATGGTTCTTGGAGAGACAAAGGTCAATGTGACTCCTTTCATATCACTTGGAAGTTCTACCTGTTCTTGCACTCCCTCGAACTTACAGCTTCGAGCAAGCATTACCAAAGCATGTACACCACCTACCCCAGCAATCACCATGCTACACTTGTCATCAGCAGCCAAATTTGCCAGCGCACCAGCTGCACGCTCCTGCAAACAAGAAATAAGCATGAACCAAATTAACTTTCCACAACATAGCCACCATATTGGATATAGTTCATTAATGTTTGACATAGATTTAATGAAAGTGTCATATTGAAATGCATGTATACATGACAAAAACACATACTAGAACTCCATCACCACCAGTAGACCATTTAAAGATTAGATCAACCAACGCTTTTATAGCACCAGCTTCAGAAATACCATCCTGAAATGTAAATAATATTTTAATATAATTTAAAGTGTGGAGTACATGACAATTAACACTGCAAAATAGGCAACCTTGTGCTCTTCCCCAACAGAAAGGTTCCATAGGCCTCCTGCAGCCTCTTCAGCGACAACTCTGTTCATAGATCTTGCCAAATTTACTAGAATATTGATTCCTCCATTTTCTGCTACAGCTTTCGCGACAATTGAATTCACAGACAAGTTCGCTATTGCCTACACAACCCAACAGATTGCAAATTAACCAATCTTCTCCCGCTAGACATGAAGGTTAGCTAAAATGTATGTTGCTACCAACCTAGTTATCTTACTAAAAGAATGAAAATTAAAGTACTGATTGTGGATCCGGATGAACTCTATCCAGTGAATCAAATGAGGAGATTAAAACCAACATAATTCATCAACTATTAAAGTTACCTTTGCGGCTTCTGACTGAAGCCCCTCCTTCCAGGATCTTGCCAGGTGTAAAAGGAGTCTTATGCCACCATCCCGCATAACTGCTTCAGCCCGTCCACTGTCAATACTAGCATTTTCATCATCAACGACTACAAAAGTTGCAAGGCATGTAGCTGCCCTTTCTTGAACATCCTCTTCTGAGCTCTGTGTTAAACTGAGCAACAGTGCTGCCCCTTGGCTGATCCAGAAATTATCCAAACCCTGTGGATTGCTCTCTGCAATACGTAGAAGCGAATGGGAGAGGATCCATTCCAACCAAGTCATAATCTCATTTAGTTTCCAATCCTTATTATCTGAATTCCTCCAATCCGAGAATACATTCTTCTCTTTCATTGTAGTATCGGCAAATAGAGAAGCTACGCCTTTGAAGATGTCAGTAAAAAGGGCAAGTAGCAATTTACCTTTATTACTCTTATGGGCCACAAAGCTAGCATCTTCCTCAAGTGCTGGACAGTTCAAAGCACACAGGACCTTCAAGCTTTGCAAGGATAAAAACAATCTAAATACAGCATTAGGAACAATATCAGTCCTCGAAACATCTAAACCTTTCAAGTTTGGCAATTTACTCCAGTGCTCTGAAATTGAAAGCCACTTTATATTTGAAGTTCCTGCAACCGAGAGGAAGCGAACTGATACAACATTACCTAAAGACTTCACATCGACATTAAGACAGTCAATGAAACCAATGTCGGTTAAGTTCTGACAATGCTTAGCCAAGGCATTAATAGCATCTCCATCAACTTCCCTAATTCCTGAGAGCCGAAGCTTCTGTAGTTTGGGACAGCAAACAGCAATTGCTTTTATTGCATCACTGCTGATCCTTTCGCAGAAATCTGGCCCAAGTTGGAGGCTCTCAAGTACCTCGTGCCGAGCCGCAATCACAGAGAGTGTAGCATCAGTAATTTTCCTGCAGTAATCGCCGTTAATTTCGCGCAAATCCCTAGCTTGAAGATTTATTAATGCATCAGCAGATTCTGCCCCACGGAAACGAAGCTTCTGCAGATTACCACACCGAGAAGCAAGCAAAGTTGATGTGGTGTCATTACATTTGTGGGTACGAAGATCCAATGATTGCCACAAACATGGAGAAATTCCTAGAATCCTCCAAGTCCGACAGGTTGAAGACAAACTTGCCCGGTCCCGATAATTCAGACATGAAAACAACTGAATTACCGTATCATCAGGCAATCTAGTCCAGTCAACTAACCCTTTTTCATCCAAACTTACATTCTCTGGATTGCTTGGCAAATCCACCTTATTGCTCCCCCTCCTCGACACCTTCCTTCGTACTCTCCGACTCATATTTCAACTGTTACACACAGACAATGCAGGAGCTAAGAACCTTTATCCTCTTAAAACTCCGATCCTTAAGCCAGTAATCAGGCAAAAAAAGTTAAATCCGTAACCTCAAAGACTCAAAAATCCCAGCAAGAAATCCCAGCAAGTAAAAGTACTGATAACAAACCAAAAAAATAAGAGAGAGAGAGAGAGAGAAAAGACATTCTTACACTTCAAATAAACTCAGATGATCAAACCAGGAATGAGATATAGAATTATACACAAACCCAGAAACTGATACCCTTTAATCTCCAAAGACTCAAATTGCTAGAAATGAAACACACCAACAAAGTAGCACACACCCTTTTTACAACAAAGAACCAAATATTCAAAAAAAGGATTCATGCTAAAATAACCAGGAAATCATCAATAACCAGGAAACCACCACCTTTCAACCTCAAAAACCCAAATCCAAAACTAGTTAAGGAATGTATAAGACCCAGAAACAAATGCCAATTAACTTCATAAACCCTAATTCTCATCCATTGACAGCATCAAATTAAAATTTTAAATTATACAAATTTAAAAAAAAAATAGACCAATCTATATAATATACAATACAGAATTACAGAATTCCAGGCCAAACACGAGAAAGTTTCAAATTATTAATGCATTGCAGTGAATAAAGTGACAGTTGTCTAGAATTTGAAAGCTTACCCCTTGTGAGACCGAAAGACAAGTCCTTAAACCTATTAGCTTTCAGGGAAATTGCACCAAGGAAAGCTTTAATGGAGCACCTAATGGTGGCCAGATAGATACATACACAGAGATAAATATAGGAAGATAAACGCAGTGAGATATAGAAGAGAGACAGAGCTCAGAAGGGGGCGCAGAGAATTCAGGTAAAACTCAAAAGAGTTATATGAAAACAAGGCCAAACCCTCATAGCACTTGGCTACCTGACCCTTCTTCCAGGTGTAAGATTTCTATCAATTACATAGATAAGAGGTGAAAGGAAAAGAGAATTACAGTAATGGGGTTTGAGAATTTTGAGAGACAAAATTATTTTTGAAGCTTTTAATTCATTAGACAAGATTAATTTAAGGTGTTCTTGGCTTCTTGCAATGCCAATGGGCTTTTGTATCATAACAAATTAACAATAACAATAACAATGTGTTTTCCTTTCTTTATATTACCAGCTATATTTGCCATTTGTTGTATAAATATTGTATTTGCCATTGTGTACTTATCAAACTTTTAATGCAAAATCTGATATTAATAAAATATAATAATGCAAGATTAGTGGGTGTAGATATTAGTGTGGAATATATTGATTTCATTGTAGTTGTTTGTTGGTTTTAAATTTTGTTACCATTGTAGTTATTTATTGTACATTTAATGAAAATATTGGTTTTTGCATATTTGTATTTATCATTTGTTTTTAAAGTTTGACTATTGTATTGTCTTTTTGTATTTGATAATTTATTGAAAAGGTGACAAAATAAAATATTGATCAAAGTGAGTTTATTCATTTTTTGTTGTTTTGATTTTATAATGTATGTTTGTAACTGAAGTATAAGATATTGTGTTTAATCAATAGATATCTTGTAAAAGGGATATTTATTTTTAAGCTTGTAAGTAAATGGGTCGTAATATACTTAAAGTATAAAGATCATGCAATGAACTTTTTTTTCCTTTTTCTTTTTTTTACAAAGTTTGGAGTACTATTATTGATCAAAGCATTACAAATAAAAGGAGGTGGAGAACCTTTCCAAACATGACTACCAGACATAGAACCCGACGCATGAGCTAAGGAATGTGCGACACCGTTCGCTGACCGCCTAACAAAATAAATACGACAATCCTCAATATCAAGGAGGAGTTGCTTACAATCATCAATAACCAAACTTAAAGGACTCGGAAAGAAATCAGATCCCCGAATAGCCTGACAAAGATTGAAATCATCTGATTCAAGGATCACTTTTGCTGTTTGACTAGTCTTTAACCAGCTAAGGGCCTCTCTACAGCTGATTGCTTCCGCCATTTCAGGATCCAAATGACCCTCAAAAGAGCCACACCCAGCAGCAATCAAGGAACCAGCGCAGTCTCTAATCATCCAACCATAACCAAGCTTTGCCTCCTGATTAAAAACGACACCGTCAACGTTACATTTGATCCAACCTGTTCCTGGCCTAGACCAACAAATACGACCATCCTCAGATATGGAAGTATTGCCATTTACAAGCTTTCCTTGAGCGACAATCCATTGGAAAAGATAAGAGCTCGCAAGATTTAGCAAGCTAGTTGGCTTCTGGACCCGATTATTCCATAACACCTCGTTTCAATTATGCCATACACCAAATAATCATACAAGCTAGCTTAATCTCCTCATGTGAACCACTAACCAACAAATAAGATAACCACTCAAAGAAGTCTTGGATACCTAGGGGAACAAAACGCACATTTGACAACCTCCAACATTCTTTTGCAAAAGGGCAGGAGGTAAACACATGATGATTGGATTCTGCCGCATAATTACACACAGGACAAATACCATCCACACTGACTCTTTTCTTCAGAAGATTATCTTTGGTGGGTAGACTGCCATTACACAAATGTCAGAGAGTGTGTTTTACTTTCGGAGGGATACGAACCGCCCAGAGCTTCTTTCAAGTTGGAGCATCATGACAAGGGTGAAGAGTACTCAGGTCAGAGGTCAAGAAATCATAAGCGCTCTTCACCGAATACA
Organism: Panax ginseng; assembly: GCA_020205605.1. Taxonomy (NCBI): domain Eukaryota; kingdom Viridiplantae; phylum Streptophyta; class Magnoliopsida; order Apiales; family Araliaceae; genus Panax; species Panax ginseng. The sequence continues at coordinate 144,916,436 of CM035133.1, forward strand.
ACCCCCTTCTTTCAAACCTCTAATACAGACGATCCTCCGGGCACCTACTGCTTAAGGAAATATTAGAAATCAACGAAGAGTCACGAGCATCAAACAAATCCCTTACTAAATCAGTGTCCCAAGAAAACGCATCAGGGAACATGAGATTGTTCACAAAAGGATGCTTCATCCCTGGAACAAGGGAAGAAGACAACCAAGGATTATCATCGTCGGATAGCCATGGCTCCGTCCAAATATTAATGCTTTTTCCATTGCCAACACGCCATCTGGCACCTTGCTTTAAAAGAGGTTTGACAACCATGATATTAGACCAGATGAAGCTGGAATTATTGCCTTTTTGAGCACAGAAGAATGATAAAACCTGGCCTTAAAAATCCTCGCAACCAGTGAAGATGGACGAGTCACCAAACGTCATCCGCTTTTACCAAGCATGGCCAAGTTGAAGTCATAGAGGCTCTTGAAACCTAAGCCCCTATGCTCTTTCCAAGCGCATAATTTCTTTCAACTAACCCAATGAATCCCTTTGGAATGAGTAGAGCCCAAATCCCACCAAAACCGAGCCATTGAGCTTTCTAACTCTGAGCAAAGGTCCTTTGGCAATAAGAAAACACTCATAACAAAAGTAGGAAGAGCCTGAGTCACACTATTTATAAGAACCTCTTTACCTGCTTTGGAGAGTAATTTTGTCTTCCAGCCGGACAAACGACTCCACATACGATCCTTGACAAAAGATAACGCTTGCTTCTTATTCTTTCCCACATAAGATGGCAAACCAAGGTACTTAATCATGGAATGAACTTGAGTAGAGTTTCGTTGAACAAAAATTAATGGTGTGACTATGTAAAGTATGAACACAACTTAAATGTAAAAAATTACGTAGATTAAGCAGCCTACGAACAAAAGGCAAGGCCTCGACAACTAAACAATAAATTTCAAGTGGATGCAAGATAATTAATAATACACTAACTAACAGTCAGCACCCCTCTAATTTATAACATTCACTACTACTAATGTGGTTGACCAACTAATATTCAAAAATATTTATAATATAATGTATAATATACCCTTCAATTTATAATATTTAATATATCAACTAAATATAAATTTCTAAGTTATAATTTTTACTTAACTTGATCTAATTAATTAAATTATGAATTTGCGCAATAAATAACATAAATGTCAAAAAATAATAAATATTTATTTTATCAAGAAAAAAAGTCATACACTTTTTTCTGATTAAATTTCTTAAAGATTAAAATTTACGTAATATACATTCAAATATATTTTTTGCAATTAAAAAGTAAAATTTTAATAAGCATAAAAGTAAAAATTAACGCAAAAAAGTTATTATTATTTTCACAAATATTAAAATTTACGTAAAATAAACTTATTACTACATAACGAATCTTATTATTAGTATAAAAGTATTAAAAATTATTTATTTATTTTTCTCAAATATTAAACTAAATATAAATCACACTTAAGTATAATTATTTACAATAAAAATGACAAATGTTATTACTCAAAAAAGAAAAAAATACATTAAAAATTATTTTAATAAGATAGATGTAGTTTAATAAAAATAATACTAGCTGTATATTTAAAAATGTAATTAAAATTATAAACATCCAAAAATTTGACATATACTCAATAAAATTGAACATATAAAAATCATAATATAAAACTAAGAATTTAAATAATATTTTTTGTTGTTAAACACCAAAAATTAAACTATCAACATACTCAATCACATTAATTAGAAAACCTCCATTAATAATTTAATTTATAATTCTTAATATTTGTATCACTTATCCAAAAATATGTGTTAATTAAATTAAATTTATAATTTATGTTGTTAAACACTAAAAACTAAACTATTAACATACTCAATCACTTTAATTAGAAAAACTCCATTAATAATTTAATTTAAAATTCTTAATATTTGAATCACTTATCTAAAAATATGTGTTAACTAAATTAAATTATTTGAATGAGATAGTCTTAATTACAAATAAAACTATAATTAAAATGTATTGTATTAAAAAGGATAATGAAACATATATATATATATATATATATATATATATATATATATATATATATTATTCAGAAATTAAAATTTAATAACATACAAGGGTAAATATATAATTTTATCTATTTAGTCAATCCTAAAAATTTACAAGGGTACTAACTTTATTACTTAAAAATTATAAAAAATGTGAGTGCTATTATGATTATCTAAAAGAAGTGTCATTGTATTTTGCCCTAAATATTAATGATATGTCCAAAAACTTTCTAAATTCTATATCATCATCCTATTTTTTAGTTATGGAATAGGCTAGGCATCTAACTGACAAGCACACATAATTTATATATATATATATATATATATATATATATATATATATATATATATGACTTAAATATGATTTATTATCCTAAATTATAGGTCATATTCCACTTTCGATCCACCTTTCAATTTTGTCAATTAGATGATTGAACTATTAATTTTTTGATTTCATTCAATTGAGCACATCACGTCGAGAAATTGTTGACGTGGCATCCTAATAAACCAAATGAGTGCTTATGTGTAAAAAAGAATATATATTTTTAATGAGATCAAAGGACAAAAGGTAAAATAACAAATAAAACAACTAAAAATTACACAAATAATATAAATTAGTTGTATAATTATTTATTTATAGTTATATAAATAATATAAATTATTTATATAATTATTATATAAATAATATAATAATTATTTTATTAAAAATATTATTTTATTAAAAAAACTGCATTTTATTATTATTTTTATTGAAAAAATATGTGTTTAATATTAATGATAATAAAAATAAAAATAGTAATGATAATAAAAATAAAAATAAAACTCAATTTTTTTGTAATAAAAAACGCAGTTTTTTTGTAATAATAAAAAAAGTGCAGTTTTTAATAAAAATAAAAAACGCAGTGCAGTTTTATTATTATAAGTAATAATAAAAATAAAAGTGCAGTTTTATTATTATAAGTAATAATAAAAAAAAAGTGCAGTTTTTTTTTATTATTAAAAAAATTATGCTTTTTTTTATTATTACAAAAAAACTGCATTTTTTTATTACAAAAAACTGCATTTTTTTTAATTTTTATTATCATTAATATTTTTATTTTATTATCATTAATATTAAACATAGTTTTTTTTAATAAAAAAATAATAAAATGCAGTTTTCTTTAATAAAATAATTATTTTTAATAAAAATAATTATTATATAATTTATATAATAATTATATAAATAATTTATATTATTTATATAATTATAAATAAATAAATAATTATACAACTAATTTATATTATTTGTGTAATTTTTAGTTGTTTTATTTGTTATTTTACCTTTTTGTCCTTTGATCTCATTAAAAATATATATATTTTTTTACACATAAGCACTCATTTAGCCTATTAGGATGTTACGTTAGCAATTTCTGACATGGGACGTGACAGACTCAATTGAATAAAATCGAAAAAAATTAATAGTTCAATCATCTAATTGACAAAATTAAAAGGTAGATGACCGAAGTGGAATATGACCTATAGTTTAGAGTAGTAAATCATATTTAAGCCTATATATATATATATATATATATATATTAGTTCTCCGTTTGACTACTAATTATGTCATAATAATGATTCGAACGGTAAACGAGTTGGGTCAAGTTGAGTTTTGACTTAATGAGCTCATAAAACAGTTAAACGAATCGAGTTCCTAAACAAGTTCATAGATGGCATTCGAGCTCGACTTGTTTAAAACGAGTTGTTCGCGAGCTTTGTTTATCAAGTCCAGTCGAGTAGAACTTGATTTTTTTTCTTATTGTTTTAAAAAAATAAGAAACTATTAATTTAATTGTTATAGTTACATAACAAAAATATAAAAATATAAAATATTATTAAATGAGTTGAGTTCATGTAAGTTGAGTTTTTGAGACGAATAACGCATAAACTTGAGTTTGACTCGTTTATGTTCATAAGCAAAAGTAAATAGTTTGAACTCTACTATTTAAACAAACTCGAGTGGAGTTGAGTCAAACTTAGTCGAGTCAAGTTAAGTTTTGTTTGCGAACAACTTGTTTCGTTTATAGTCGATCCTAGCAATAATAATTATATTGCTAAGATAGTAATTATACTATGAGAGTTTAATATTATTAAAAATTCAAAAATATCACTAAAAAAATATAAAAATATAATGAAATATATATTTACTCGGGTAACATAAATATTACTCTAACAATCGCGAGTAACAGCTAACATTATCAACAACCATTTTTCTTTTCAATCATTTTAAAACTTAGAATTAAAATTTTCTCCGCATAGTTATAGGTTTTGCTAGACACTCCCTAGCACTCGCTTCTAAGTTTTCTGAGTTTTGGATTGAAAATAAAAGAATACAAAAACTTAATTTATAATGGAAAATAAAAGAATAAAATACTTATATATTTGCATTCATGTTGGTACAGAGTTTATAAAGGGGGAAAAAGAAAATTTAAATTTTACATTTAAGTTACTAAATAACCCTTATATTACTTTTATTATATTCATAATTTAGAAGGTATAATAGAGATCATCTTATGTTATTTAATTTTCGTCTAAATTTACTTATTTTTAAACGAAAAAGTTTCACAAGAAAAGTGGTTACATTTTTGTCAATTTCTTTTCTTTTTCGTTCAATAAAAAACTCGATAATAAAGGAATTAGACAGAAAACTTAGTTTTCATTCAATTTTAAAACTCAGTAAAATTGTGTTTGATTACCTCTAAATATCTCTTAATAGATGTACATCTGATTCGATCAAATGCTATAGTTGTTTGGTAAATATTTTTTGATTCTTATTGTCTCTTAATCGATAAGAGGCAAATATAACTCTAAATCATTCAGAAGTACATCTTATTAGAATTTGAGCTTTAAATAACGTTTTAAGCTTGGATTTTTAAGTTAAAATCAAAATGGGTTATATTAATCATTTGAGATGAATCCACATATTAATATGTTCCACTCCATGAGTAGATGAAAATCAAATATTAGGAAGCTCAATCCATGGGGGTAATGAATGAGAAATTTACTCCTGATCACCCTTGAATATAATAATAAATGTTTGTGAGAAGTTAAAGTCCCACATCGAATGAGAACTAAACATTAATTGAGTATATATACAATTAGATTATTCTTGAGTTTGGCCCTAAAGGGCATCCCACTTTTGTGGAGGGGAGAAGATCTAGCCAAGGCTTGATTTGACCACGTGTCGCCGACCGACTGGGCCGGGCTCGGGGCGTGGGTCCTTGTATATAACAAGATTTACATGTTGTCCGATATATATAATGACAAATACGCGCCCATAGAGAACAGTTACTAACAATTATAATAATCGCTTTATCTTATTCCCACTTTATTAATCCAATGAGTTGCTAACTAGGATTGCTTATGAATTTACTAACATCTTTCAATGATTAATAAAAAGACTTATTTCAGTTATTTTGCTACTTTCGTGCAAGACACTTTAAACAGATTCATTAAGCACAAACTCCTAACAAAGTTACACATGTCATACAAGTACTCTCGTCTCATACATTGCTATGTTATCTATAAGAAGAATTAACAAATTCATGCGTTATTATATTCAAATCTAATCTAAGATTTTTCTCCTTCAATTCCATCAAAGATGTCAGGTTGATTGTTGGTCAAACAATTATTTAATCAAGCACAAAATATAAATAATCAACTCAATAAGATCAATAAGTGAGAATAAATATAATTGAATTATTGCATCACAAAAGGTTCCATTGTACCCCCAATTGGGGAATTAGTTCATCATCATAATAGAAACAAGAAGATCAAAATTAAATAGCATCATAAGTACAGATATTAAAATTAAGAGAAGAAGAAAAACTTTGTCGAGAAATCTCCAATCTCCACACTTCAATCTCTCTGCCTTCAATGTTCTCCAATGTTATCTCCGAGTCTCCACAAAATGGGTCTCAATGATTTTCAGTCCAAAAGTCTCCAAATCCAAGTTATAATTAAGTATTTATAGTCCATTAAAGGAAACCCTAGTAAGTAAGGAAACTAATAATCCTATTCTAACTTAAATTAGACAATATAACACCCAAATCAGCTCTTTTCCCGTCGTCCGGCGCGTCCCGCGCTGCTCTTAGACCAATTTGGGCGCGCCCTGCGCTAGAGATGCAGAAAATCTGATTGTCCGATGCGCCCCGCGATGATCACTTTTTTGTTATAACATCTTTTGGTAAAATGGTCATATCTTTTGATCTGGGAGGAGTTATGGGACCTGCTACCTATCAAATCGAAGATATCGACGAGATCTACAATTTTTATTATTTGAGAATTGACAGATTCTAGACGAATCAATGTCAAAATTTAGCTTTAAGTGACTGTTATGTAAATGGCAAGCATGATAACTCTGAACTTTGATCTTTGTTGATAAAAAAATCATAACTTCTTCATAGGAACTCCAATTGGGACAATTCAAGTTATTCCGGAAACTTAAAAAGTAGATCTACAATAAAAACCAAGTTTCAAGGCAAGAACGAATCCAACTTGATTTTAAAAGCCCTACAATCTTCCCTTCTTGCATTTGCTTGCATATTTTAGTCTAAAAGATGTCCGAATTGCTTTTTCTTGGTTCTTCATGCCAATGTCGTGTCATAGCCTATAAAATAACATAAAATGTATTAAATGCACACAACACAACATAGATTAACAATAATCCAAGTCTAATAAGATCTGATTCGTAAGTATAAAATTCAATTATCAGTACCTCTGAATGGTATAGAATAATCTTGTTAGAATTTCTAAATGGTTTATAATTATCTTATTAGAATTTCAGTGCGCTGCTCCTGGCTCTGAGTCAAATCACCTGTTTAGCCATATTCAATTTTTTATCATCATTTTTTTATATTCACACTCAAACTGAGAGATAAAAACAGGTTATGTCCAAACATGAAGGGTCATAAATCACCCTATAAATATTTGACAAATTTAGTCATTCAATTTTGTATCATCATTTCTATCATATTCATAGTCAAATTGAGAGAGATAAAAATATTCATTTGTTCGCTGTGTATGCTATTTTTAGTGTTACTATAGCATATGTTGTCAGTGTATCTTGTGAGACAAGTGATGATAACTCTAAGCAGCAATACATAGGGCATAATTGTCTTAAGGATATAATATCAGGTACTAGCCTTGATATACTACAATTTGTTTCTACATTTTTCTGCATTTACAATTCTGGTGCACATGAGATAAGTTTATATATATATAGGGGACCAATCTATAGCTAATGTTGTAAAAGAGATGTTAGCCTTACAATAAATCCTGATCGTCCATCCGAATATCTAACGATTAATTTTGCTCATGTTCGCAGTTTAATTTTTAGTATTTTGTAGTTTAATACTGCAGACGAGACAGATGATCAAAATACTCTTCCTTGTAAATGTCTCACGCTCGTAGTATTAAACTAGGGACGCTAGGTATGGCTAAATGGCCAGCTGGAAAACGACGCCGTTTGTAAATAAGTCTTGTCCGCAGTACTAAATTGTGGATGCCAAATTCATTTTTTTTAGTTTACAAGCCTCCGATCAATAATGCTTGCATCATCATTACAGATATAAAATGGGCCAAATTTTTACAAAAAATAATTCAAATTTCTTTTTTTCCCAAGTAACAAGAACTACACCTCTTTGTAATAGAGAGAATATTGCTCCAACATCAAATCCTTCAGCTGGTCAGCCTCCATAGTGCAAAGTTCTTCATTGAAACGAGCAACCTGATAGTAATCAACAAAAGCATTGAAAAATAAATAAGACATATTGTGAGACCCCAGATTTTATGAATAAATATTTAATTTTCTCGAAATAATTTTTTTTGAATATTATGGTGTGGATTTGATATAATGTTATAGTTGCAGGTAGTATTTATAAATTTTATAATGTATGCAAGTTTTTATATAATATTCGATTGGTCGGGGAATATTCTTTTTGTCGGAGAATATCCGTACGACGGTACAATCATTGGTGGACCACACAACGGAATTATTGTCGGATTGAGAAAATGATAAAAATATTTTTATGAGAATAACGACGGAAGTTTTACCGTTAAAACGCGTGGTTGTATAGTAGCACACGGTATTGATTATTAATGCTTACGTGAGAAGTCACTTAGTTTTGTTTTATTAATATTATTAATGTAATAAAATAGAAAAACTTTTTATATAAAAAGAATACTTTTATAAAGCTATTCGTTTTATTAGACTATAAATAGAATATATAATATTCTATTATGCATAGTATTTTATATAGTAAAATCTTTTTATATAAAAAGAATACTTTTATAAAGTTATTTGTTTTATTAGACAATAATTATTAGAATATATTATATTTTATTATGCATAGTGTTGCATAATAGTGCACTGCATAGTATTTTTGCATAGTAAAATCTTTTTATATAAAATAGAATACTTTTATAAAGTTATTCGTTAGATTATAAATAGAATATATTATATTTTATTTAAAAGATTTTGTTTTATTAGAATATTTTATTAAATCAATCCTGACCGCTTAGTTTAAAAAGTAAATCAATCTGGACCGCTTCATGAATTAGTTACTATACGATCCATTCTCCTATAAATAAAAGCTCATTCCTTCATTATTTCTTACGAATTCACCGAAAACTCTAGAGAAAACTATAGAGAAATTCTTCTTCTATAATCTTGAAAGCGTATTTCTTTAGAGTTTAATAAAACTTTGAGCGTAGTGCAAGTTTTCTTCGAGTATATCCTCGCCCTACCAGTCGGAATACTCTTCTTTCAAAGGTAAGGGGTATTATTTCTTTTGTATTCATGAAGAGAACTTCTGTTATTTCATTCTTTATTATTTTGTTGGAATAACCTGTATACGCGGGCTACCCTATACTTGGTGAAATTCTTCTGTTATTCCATTCCTTATTATTATGTTGGAATAACATGTCTATGCGAAGTACCGCATACATGGTGAAATTCTTCTGTTATTCCATTCCTTATTATTATGTTGGAATAACTCGCCTCATGCAAGTAATCGCATACATGGTGAAATTCTTCTATTATTTCATTCTTTATTATTCTCGTTTAATATCCTCATGCATGCGTTTTACGCATGACTTCAGTTCCATTCTTTATTATTACGCTTTAATATCCTCGTCATGCATTTACGCATGACACGGTTCCGTTATTTATTATTCTGTTGGAATAACCTGTCTGTGCGATCTATCGCATGCATGGTGAATTCTGTTGTTATTCCATTCTTTATTATTCTATTGGGAATAACCTGTCTGTGCGGTCTCTATCGCATGCATGGTGAATCCTTCTGTTATTCCATTCTTTATTATTTTGTTGGAATAACCTGTCTATGTGGATTACCACATGCATGGTGAATGATCATTTATATTCATTCCTTATTAAATTGTGGAAATGATCCGTCTACGTGGATTACCGCATGACGAGCGAAAATCCATTTGCAGTTTCATATATTCTATTATACTCAGTTGGTTAAAGTTTTGACTTCTATATTCTATAAAATTAGTGAAATATCTTTGATATTTACGCTTCATCCAGTATCTTTTCATGGAAATATTATTCTGAGCATTCTTGAATTTTACTCTACAAAGAAGTATCATGTTGACAATTTGGACGTTATTGAATTCTAGATAAATTAATTCTTGAACTTGTTTTATTGGATTTTTATATCATTGTCCTCATCCTCATGCTTATATTATGTTGAAAGTCATATGTGGCCTGTTGTGCATAGATGGACTTGGTATGATTATGACTAGGGATTATTCGGTATAATCATAACCGTAATGTTACAAATGATGTGGTAAAAGTCCTCATTGGCCCGTAGTGCATTGATGGACAGTTATTGGCATGATTATGACCATTGATGAATACAAGAAAATCCTTGGCCCATAGTGCATGGATAATTTGTGGTTGTGATACTAATGAATATCATTGGCCGTAGTGCAAGGATGATGTGAATTATTTATTAAGCTGAGTCTCAACGATAAAAGTGATGAAAAACCTTTTTAAATCATAGAAGATAGTAGATATCATGCTCTACTTGACTCTTCTAATGGATTGCTTATTCCTCTGCAGTTAAACTTGATGTCTATTATAATTTATCAGTTTAACATTGTTGAAGACTAATGATAATTTATTCTGCATTATCTTAGTCATAATATTTCTTACTGGGCTAGTTGAGCTCACCCTTTCTTTCACTGTTCTCTTCAGGAAATGAAAACGTAGCCGGGACTAGTCGGAAAACGGTGTAACGGTCCAGATTGTAGCATTAGTAGTCCTCACTATTCTGTTAAATAGTGTAAAAATAAATGTAATGAGGACTCCATTGAGTGTGGATATTGTCTAGATGACAATATTCTTATTAAAACTCTTAGATTATGTTATGTCGTATTTTATAAGACTGTTGTATAATTAAGTTGTATTTGTATTACATACCATGTATTTAGCGACTCGAGAATAGGTGATGTATACCTATTTTGGGGCGCGCACAATTAGTATCAAAGCTTAGGATATGATCCTGGCCGAGATGTGAGACAAGAACTAGGAGGGAGAGACGGGGAATTCTTCGCTAGTATGACCTACCTAAGTTTATTTGGTATTTAATTGGTCTCACGAGTATAGGGATAATATGTGATATGTCAATTAACCCTTGTTTTGTGACAGTGTTTGTATTCAGATGTTGTGAATAGGGCTCAGTTATTGGAGAGCGATAATGAGTCAGCACAACCAAAAGGCAACGAGCAACAACACGATAATAATCGTACCGATGGCAACGGCCATCGGAACAATGATAAACATCGCGGGGGAAATTATCATGCCAAAAATGGTATCCACTTCGGTGGTAATCATGGCCAAGACAATAGAAGTGGAAATTTCAAGAAGAAAAGGTCACCTAGCCGATTTTGTCGTGCACCAAAGTCAAGTCCAGCTGGGACGGTGGCACCAAGGGCGGATACGGACAAAACAAAGTCGGTGATTTCAGGAAGAGCATTTTTCGTGACTTCTCAAAAAGCGAGTAAACCGAACGAAGTTAGCACAGGTTAGTTAATTATAAACTCTTGTGAAGTCTATACCGTGTTAGATACCGGTTCTACTCACTCTTTTATTTCACCTAGTTGTGTTCAATGTTTGAAGTTAACTCCGGAGAAGTTATACTTTTATATATCTGTTTAAACTCAGTTGGGAGAAACCTTCGTTACCTCCACTATTTATAAATCTTGTTCAAATCAACACTTTCACGTTACCTGTCGATCTTATCTCTTTGAAAATACTTTCCTTTGATGTGATTTTTGGAAACGATTGGTTAACTACTCATCATGCTTTTCGTAAGGTTGTTAGATTTCATACTCCTAACCAACCTGTTATGCGAATTCAAAGTAACCAAACCACTAAAGTCAATCATTGTCATTTCAAGCCATAAGTAAAGTGCCCGATCCTTTCGTTGTTAACTTCCTTGTGTGGAATGCACCAGACTTTCTGTAGGCGACATCGTGAATGAAGATGGCAAGTTGATAGGTATCAATGTGATGTACTATCCAAGTCTTGGATGAGGGTCACAGTTTTGAATGATATTTCTATCGTTAATAAATTTCCTGACGTATTCATGAAGACTTCCTAGCCTACCCCTAGAGCGTGAAATCAAATTTTGTATTGACCCCAGTATAAAACCCATTTCTTAAACCCTCAAATATTTCTTCAACTAAAATGAACGTAACATGCACCAAAGACGCGTGACTCGAAATGTTGAAGATTACGATCGTATTCATTCAATAGCATCGTAGGAAAAATGAATATGGTAGCCGACGTTGAGTGAGTAAGATCGATCACGATTACAAGTGCGAATATACGAACCCACGTGAAGATAACGAATATACGAGTAGAATCGACTTTAATCGATAAAGTTAAAGCCGCTCAAGCTACATACTCAGAGCTGATGAATATGAAGAAGAAGGTTCAAAAAGGCGTTATCTTAACCCTCAATTTAATTGGCCCATTTTGAAATCCTCGATCAAGTAGGAACTGTGGCTTATAGACTCGTTTTACCACCAAGTATGTCGCGTGTTAATAACGTTTTTTTTCACGTATCGATGTTACGTAAATATGTGGACGACCCGAACCACATTATTAATTTAGAACCAGACGAGATAGCGGATGATTTAACGTATGAGGAGATATTGTTAAAATTTTGGATAAGAAAGATTATATTCGACACTCAAAGGTTATACCTCAAGAGTTAAAATCTAAAATGAAGTCAAGGTACCCTCACCTCTTCAGCATACCAGGTACGTACGTAAATTTCGAGGGCGAAATTCCATAAGGAGGGGAGATTGTAAGACCCCAGATTTTATGAATAAATATTTAATTTTCTCGAAATAATTTTTTTTGAATATTATGGTGTGGATTTGATATACTGTTATAGTTGTGGGTAGTATTTATTAATTTTGTAATGTATGCAAGTTGTTATATAATATTTGATTGGTCGGGGAATATTCTTTTTGTCGGGAAATATCCGTACGACGGTACAATCATTGGTGGACCCCACAACGGAATTATTATCGGATTGAGAAAACGACAAAAATATTTTTATGAGATTAACAACGGAAGTTTTACCGTTAAAACCGTTGAACTACTTTTAGTAAAAGTACGATGTCTGGCGTGGTTGCATAAGTAGCACTACGGTATTGATTATTAATGCTTACGTGAGAAGTCACTTTCGGTTTTGTTTTATTAATATTATTAATGTAATAAAATAGAAAATTTTTATATAAAATGTAATACTTTTATAAAGTTATTCATTTTATTAGACTATAAATAGAATATATAATATTCTATTATACATAGTATTTTTGCATAGTAAAATCTTTTTATATAAAATGCAGAATACTTTTATAAAGTTATTTGTTTTATTAGACAATAATTAGAATATATTATATTTTATTATGCATAGTGTTGCATAGTGCTCAGATAGTGTTTTGCATAGTAAAATCTTTTTATATAAAAATGTAATACTTTTATAAAGTTATTCATTTTATTAGACTATAAATAGAATATATTATATTTTATTTAAAAGATTTTGTTTTATTAGAATATTTTATTAAATCAATCTGACCGTCTGCTTAAAAGTAAATCAATCGACCGCTTATGAATTAGTTACTATGCACCATTCTCCTATAAATAGAAGCTCATTCCTTCATTATTTCTTACGAATTCACCTGAAACTCTAGAGAGAGAAACTATAGAGAAATTCTTCTTCTATAATCTTGAGCATATTTCTTTAGAGTTTAAGAAAGCTTTGAAGCGTAGTCTGAAGTTTTCTTCGAGTATATCCTCGCCTCTACCAAATGAATACTCTTCTTTCAAAGGTAAGGGGTATTATTTCTTTTGTATTCATGAAGAGAACTTCATTATTCCATTCTTTATTATTTTGTTGGAATAACTCAGATACGCCAAGCTACCCTATATTTGGTGAAATTTTACATTATTCCATTCCTTATTATTATGTTGGAATAACTTTGTCTATCTGAAGCACCGCATACATGGTGAAATTCTTCCATTATTCCATTCCTTATTATTATGTTGGAATAACTTTTGTACATCAAGTCTTGCATACATGGTGAAATTCTTCTATTATTTCATTCTTTATTATTCTGGCGAATATCCATGCATGCGTTTTACGCATGACACGGTTCCATTCTTTATTATTCTCATTGGAATATCCTCATCCGCGTGCGTTCGCATGACTCGGTTCCGTTATTTATTATTCTGCTTGGAATAACTTTGCCTATGTGGTCTATCGCATGCATGGTGAATTCTGTTGTTATTCCATTCTTTCTTATTCTATTGGGAATAACATGTCTGTGCGGTCTCTATCGCATGCATGGTGAATCCTTCTGTTATTCCATTCTTTATTATTCTCATTGAATAACTCGTACTCATGGATTACCACATGCATGGTGAATAATCCTTTGTATTCATTCCTTATTAAATTGTGCAAATGATCTATCTACGTGGATTACCGCATGGCAGGAGAAAATCCATTTGCAGTTTCATATATTCTATTATACTTAGTTGGTTTTTGAATTCTATATTCCATAAAATTAGTGGAATATCCTTGATATTTGCGCTTCATCCAGTATCTTTTCATGGAAATATTATTCTGAGCATTCTTGAATTTTACTCTACAAAGAAGTATCATGTTGACAATTTGGACGTTATTGAATTCTAGATAAATTAATTCTTGAACTTGTTTTATTGGATTTTTATATCATTGTCATCATCCTCATGCTTATATTATGTTGAAAGTCATATGTGGCCACAGTTGTGCATAGATGGACTTGGTATGATTATGATTAGGATTATTCCGGTATAATCATGGTAGTAATGTTACAAATGATGTGGTAAAAGTCCTCATTGGCCCGTAGTGCATTGATGGACAGTTATTGGCATGATCATGACCAATGATGAATACACAAATATCCTTGGCCCATAGTGCATGGATAATTTGTGGTTGTGATACTAATGAATATCCTTGGCCGTAGTGCAGGGATGATGTGGATTATTTATTAAGCTGAGTCTTAGCGATAAAAGTGATGAAAAACCTTTTTAAATCATAGAATATAGTAGATATCATGCTCTACTTGACTCTTCTAATGAATTGCTTATTCCGCTGCAGTTAAACTTGATGTCTATTGTATTTTATCAGTTTAACATTGTTGAAGACTAATGATAATTTATTCTGCATTATCTTAGTCATAATATTTCTTACTGGGCTAGTTGAGCTCACCCTTTCTTTCACTGTTCTCTTCAGGAAATGAGAACGTTGCCGAGACTAGTTGGGGAACGGTGTAACGGTCCAGATGATAGAATTAGTAGTCCTCACTATTCTGTTAAATAGTGTGAAAATAAATGTAATGAGGACTCCATTGAGTGTGGATATTGTCTAGATGACAATATTCTTATTAAAACTCTTAGATTATGTTATGTCGTATTTTATACGACTGTTGTATAATTAAGTTGTATTTGTATTCTGTACCATGTATTTGGCGACTCAGAATAGGTGATGTATACCTATTTTGGGGGCGTCACACATATTGCATAACAAACATCGAGGGACAAGGAGTGTGGCAAAATCAAAAGACCGGAAGATATTTAGTTTAAAAACGAGGAGAGCAAATTGACTTACAACTCGTATTTTTTTCTTCTTTATCAGCTATATAAGGCAAAATGGCTCCTAAAATATCAGGATAGTAAGGAATAAGTTGGTCTCTGCCAAGTTTTATAAACTCTTTTATCTGCACAATAAATTATTACATTGAAACATATCTAAACGAATTTTAACCAAGTTACTAGTAAAAAATGGAGGGGAAGGGGGATTCCAGCAAGAAACTACACCATTTGGAAGAATTTATGTGTTTGGATATTATGTGTGAATTTTAATACCCAAGTAATAACAGTTAAGCGAGTAAATTCATCCGGGGAAGCTGTTCTCTACACAAGTATTTCAGCCATGCTACCATAATCTACAGACTTCAAAAGTAGCACTGTTCGCGTCAGAAAAGTACAAATGAAATTTTTTTTATTTCACATAAACATGAATAAGATTAATGATATACTCTAACAACTTTCTTTGTTAGTTTCTACAATCATAATATTAACACATCCATCTTCCTTATGAAACAACATCTGAATGCTAAAACTGTAAGAACCGTGAATTTCATGAATAAATAATAATAATAATAATAATAATAATAATGAAAAAAGAACATTTATTTGAATATAAATATTGATGTGTTGTGAAATGAATAATTCAATTAATTCAAATTGAATTTATAAGAATTGAGAAAAATGTGGAATTTATGATGAGATTTGTGAAATGCCTTGTGTTGCATGAGAATGGAAAATTGAATATTTTAATTAAGGAATGAATAAATTAATAAGAGAGTGATTAATTAATATTATATTATTAATTAATTATTGTGAATAATAGTATACTAATGAGAAAAGTAATATACATAATTAGATTATATTTATTCTCTTAATTGGTATGTGCAAGGTATGTAGTAATATATAATACTTACATTAAAAAGAATGTGTAGTGTGACACCTTGTGGTAACTATATAATATATGGAAACTATATAATAAAGTGGAAGGAATTAAAAGTTTCATAAATAATTGAAAATGTGACAATAAGTATGTGTGGGAACATTAAAGATGTACTTTATCAAAGAATTACAATTTTTTTTTTCAATAAATGAGTCTAATTGGATTAATAAAGTAGTGAAGTGATATGGAATTATTAGTGATCAATTAAATTGAGTCCATACATGTTATAAACATTAATTAGACTGGACCAATGTACATTGATTATATGATGTGGATACATAAATAATCCCTAAATTATCATTATGTAGTAGCATTAACACATTAAAATTATATTTTGGAAGCCTAAAGAACCAAACTAAGCATTATAATCACGTTACTGGGATTTAAAACCCGTGTCCCATATTAAGTGTCCCAACAGTGCTCAAATAGTAGCCTATATCCTCATTACGTGAACTTGAGCTGCTACAAATCCATGGTGATGATGGCTATGAATTGGCAGTTGGCCAACTCCTATATACCCATTGTTTTCTTCCATTTTCCTTTGAATCAAACTATGGTGTAAGAACAATAACTGGGCAATGAATTCTCTATATAAAGCACCATCTTCTTCTCATTCTATGTTGCGTAAAAATTTGTCTGATAAGTGTAGTTTGAGAGTGAGAGCTGCTGAGCATTGAGGGAGTATAATTAGTGCATTGATGAATCAAATTAAGCTTCAAGGAGATATAAATTCTGTTTTTGTTCATAGTTTGAGTTTTGTTAAATTCTTGCAATTACTTGAATCTTCTGTCAATAAGTTTGAATTAATATGCCTTTGTGTTGTCTGAGTTTGTATGTATGCTTTGAAGTGTTGCAGTTGGTTTGGTTACAGAATTGGCAATGTTTGTGCTAAGGCTCTGGAGAAGCAGAGCCATTTTTTTGCCTTTGGATGAAGTGGCGCGGCCGCGCCACTTCCCTAGTACTTCACCGCGCAGGTTGCCTATCACACTTACTGATGTTGGTTCCTTAAGTTGTCATGAACATGCTACTTAGGTTTGAATATGCATATAACTGAACCTAACACATGAATAGATGTTTTTATGAACATAGTAAATTATTTTTACTTGGTTTAGTATGTATTCAAAGAAAACTTTAAGATTTGGAAAACTAGATTTTGTGAACATAGAGTAATATACACTCTGACCTTGTGAACATGTGTAAATAACCTAGATATGTACGTGCATGAGTATAACATAAGGCATGAACTGGTTTTTGTGTATAATAAATTTTGCTAGCTTGGTTTTAAAGGATTTTCTAAAGGAGAACTTGAAGTATTGAAAAACAAAGCATGATGAACATTGTGCCTTTAAGTTCTGATCTCTCTAGCCTATGTAAATGTCTTGAGTATGTAACAATATACTTAAATAAGTTTACGAATAAAATAAGTGTAAATAAGTTTTACGAATGAAAACTTAGAATTTTAAAAGCAAACTTGATAAACTATATACACTTTGAGTTAAGAACTTGTGAGCATGCTTATATGGTCTAATATGTATATATGAGAGCATGATGTATAGTAAATGAAGTGACTTTGCATGCTTGGTGACTTAACATGAGATTTTCAAAAGAAAATTTAAAAAATAGTTTTGTCATTAACTACGTTACAAGTATTCTAGTATGTGACATCATGATTAGGTGTGTCATGCATATAGACATGATTGATAAGCATGCTAGATAACCGTATTGTGACGCCCCCAAAATAGGTATATATCACCCATTCTGAGTTTCCAAATACATGGTACAAAATTCAAATACAACTTGATTATACAATACGACAAAAAGCGTAGCTGTGAGTTTTAATATAAATATTGTCTTCTAGAAAATATCCAAACTCAATGGAGTCCTCATTACATTTATTATCACACTATTTCATAGAATAGAGAGGACTACTATAACCACCATCTCGGAGCATCACTCCGTTCCCCTACTATTCCCGGCTACGTTCTCATTTCCTGAAGAGAACAATGAAAGCAAAAGGGTGAGCTCAACTAGCCCAGTAAGAAATATTATGATTAAGATAATGCAGAATAAATTATCGATCGTTAGCCTTCAATAGTGTTAAACTAATAAAATACAATAGACATCAAGTTTAATTGCAGTGGAACAAGCAACCCATTAGAAGAGTCAAGTAGAGCATGATATCTACTATCTTCTATGATTTAAAAAGTTTATCATCAATTTTATCGTTGAGACTCAGCTTAATAAATAATCCACATCATCGAATCATCCCTGCACTATGGCCAAGGATATTCATTAGTATCACAACCACGAATTATCCATGCACTACGGGCCAAGGATATTCGTGTTTTCATCAATGGTCATGATCATGCCAACAATTCTCCATCAATGCACTACGGGCCAATGAGGATTTTTATCACATCATTCGTAACATTACGGTCATGATTATACCGAATAATCCCTGGTCATAATCATACCAAGTCCATCTATGCACTACGGCCACAGATGACTTTCATCATAATATAAGCATGAGGATGATGACAATGATAAAAGAATTCAATTAAAAGAAAGCAAAGGATAAATTTTTAAAGATTTATAATTTAATTTATCCAAAATTCAATAATATCCAAATTATCAACATGATACTGTTTTGTGGAGTAAAAATCAAGAATAATATTGTATCAAAAATGATTTGGACCGAAAATAAATCAATTTTTGTTATGAATGGTACCCCGGGTGAATAGTAACTGAGTGAATAGTATCCCATGAATAATACTTCAGGAATAGTAACCCCGTGAATAGTACTCCGACATAAAAAAGTTAAAACTTATTAAGAATGCTCAGAATAATATTTCCATGAAAAGATACTGGATGAAACGCAAATATCAAGGATATTCTACTAATTTCATGGAGTATAGAAACCAAAACTTTAACAAAATGAGTGTAGAATTCAAAATCTGAAACGAAATAATATTACTTACAAACTACAGAGTATAAAAGAAAATAAGAACAGAAATAATATCCCTTACCTTAAAAAGAAGAGTACTATTCCAACTAGTATAGCGGGGATATTCTTGAAGAAAACTTTCACTATTTTCTACGCTCAAAGCTTCTTAAAACGCTAAAGAAATACGCTCAATATTATAGAAGAAGAATTCTCTGATTCTGGTGTGATTTTCAATTCTAACTAAGCATCCTATTTATAGGAGAATGGAAGGGGTACTGTTAAGAAAAAATCATGGACGAAATAATTTGAAATTCACGGATGCAATACGCAAGGTCACGGACTGACTGCTGCTCACCATCAGACGCCTACTATCAAAATAATACACCAACTTTATAATATATATATATATATATATATATATATATATAATAACTATCATTTTTATTCCCCCCAACATCACAAATCTTCCACCACACACACACATGCCCTTCCCCCAAGGCATCTTCCCCCCACCCCCTTCTCATTCCATCACATATACACACATACTTCCTTTTTTTTTCTCCCCAGTATTCTCCACCACCCACCACATTAATATTACACACACACACACACACACACACACATCACTTTCACCACACTCATCTTACACTCTTACACACATTTCACTATCACCCACACACATATCACTATCACACACACACACACACACACACACACACTTTCTCTTCTTATATTTCCCACCACCAAATTTCTTCTACCTATCACTTTCACTCCTTTTCCACCATTTTCCACTCACACACACATTATATATATATATATATATATATATATATATTCCATCCATTTTACGTATACTCTCCCCCCCATTTTTAAAATCATTTCTTCCACATGTGGGCCCCATATGTGGCCCCCACCTTTATTATAAAGAATAAATTTCTATCGATTATTTTGAAAAATAGGTAAATGGGGGTCCAAATAATACGCCAATAGATAAAATCCCCTCAATATTTTTAACAACATTTATTCATCACTATTATTATTCGCAATATTTAACAACCAGATCATTCCCAGGAAAGAGGGGGTTTTTCGATAAGGATTTCTCCTTATTGGCGTGCAATTAGGTGATCAAACCTCTCATCGACAAAACTTTCTAGACATCGTCAATATTGTAAATAATAATATGAATAACTTTGTCGTCGTCTCAATTATTTATTTAATAATATAAAAAAATATTGACAATAATTGAATCAAATAACGTGAGATACTATGCAGCAATTACTGTAGCAATAATTGAATAAAACTGAGTGACTTCTCACGTAAGAATCAATAATCAATACTGTGTGCTACTATGCAATTATGTGTATTACTGTACTTTTACCACATGGTATTTCAACAGTTTAACGGTAAAACTTCCGTCGTTATTTTCATAAAAAGTTATTTATGTCGTTTTCTCATTCCGAAAATAATTTCGTTGTGGGGTCCACCAATAATTGTGCCGTCGTACGAATATTCCCTATTAAAACGAATATTCCCTAACCAATCGAATATTGTATAACAACTTGCTTACTTTGCAAAATTTATAAATATTACCCATAACTATAACATTATATCAAATCTACACCATAATATTTAAAAATATATTTCGAGAAAAATTAATCTTTATTCACAAAATTTGGGGTGTTACACGTATGCATTATAAAGTAGTTGGGAATGGTTAGATCAAGTCTAAATGAAGTAGAGTTATACAAACTTGAAACACATGACTAATTTAATGAAAGCATGTTTAATTAAGATTTATTGATCTCATTGTATGAATATAACGACTAAACATGAAGGACTTTGTTAAATCAACATGTGAAGTCTTGATTTTGTGAGATTTGATGAATCATGTAAGGAACAAGTTATAGAAGAGACCAAACCTATTGATAGATATCACAACATGTATGATTCTGCAAATGCCATCCTAAATATGTTTGGGTGTGCAAAGTCGGCTAACTTCGGTTAGCCTTTGGTTTGCACCAGAGCAGCTACTGCCGCAGCCCACTCCTTAGTACAAACCAAGCACGGCCGCGCCACCCTGCAGTGGAATCTATTTTCTATAAATAGTTTGGGGGTTTGTGCATGCCTATGTTGTTACCCTAATCTGTAATACATGTCCAATATGGTATTCATGTGTCAATAAGCATGTTAATGAAAGGATCCTATGTTGAATAAGTGTTTATAACCTTAAAAGCCAAAATGTGATGTCAAACTATGTTCTTTAATGTCATAGTGTATTAGAAACTGATTTTTGTGTTATGTGATGACATATGTATGAGATCATGCGACTAAGAGAAGACTAACAATATATGTTTAGTATTGATGAATTACACTTGTGTATCATAGTAAATTAAGATGGTAGGTGTTCATGTTGAACTTGTATAATATAATGTGATTATACATGAATAGGATATTATAGTTCATTGGGGTGATATTAAGCTTTACTTTGGTAAACTACGCGTAAGGCAAGTACTCGAACCCCACTCTTTATTGAGCATTACTTGAGCTTGTACTATTATTGGTTGTACAAGTAAATAAATGAAAGTATGATTCCTATCTTATGACATCATGCTTCATAGATAGAATAGAGTTGGTTATATTCTTGAACTTTGATTTGAGTATGGAACTAATAATTGTTCGTATATACATTTAAAGAGCGGCCTATGCCAATTGATTCGGCTAGACCTAAATTATAAATTGAAAGCGATCCAAACCGATTGATTGGTGCGAAATCTTGTATTGACTGAGATGAACAACCTTCTTTAAAGGGAAAAACTATATTTGTCGGGAGACCGATGTTCGCACTTGAGTACGATTAAACGATATGCATAACGTAGGGTACTTTAGGCTGATTACATGTTGTACTCGTTTTGTTGGATTATCAATATATTACTGTTAATTCTAGTAGAAGTTCATAGTTCTTAGTGACTACTCAGTATTAATAAATTTGAAATCTCGAACTGATTAAGTATTGAATCTAATTGATATTTTCTGTCCTTAGCGACTACTGTTGAGAACCATTGGTACTTCTTGCTATCTTTGAACTATTATTATTGTTGTACCCTTGAGAAATTTAAAACTATATTAAACAGCTTATTGCTATTTACTTGTTGAGCAAACTTGTTGCTCATTCTTGTTTTCCTTAAAAATATTTCAGTTAAGGCAAAGCAAGGCGGTCCCTCAGGCATTGATAAGGGTATGGGCAAAGCTACAGAGTAGTTTATATTTAGTGGAGATTATTATGTTCATGTAATGACATAAGTTGTGTTATGTATTAGTTATATCTAAACTATGTTTAATTATGTTTAAGGTATGTAAGAGATATTTACGTTACGAACCCTTGGGACGAGAATAATTATATTATAACAATGAAATTTATTCTATTTTTCCGTTGTCAATGATTTTAGTATGTTATTAGAGTTAGCACGTGATGAACCAAATTCGAGACATGAG
Source organism: Panax ginseng (assembly GCA_020205605.1). Taxonomy (NCBI): domain Eukaryota; kingdom Viridiplantae; phylum Streptophyta; class Magnoliopsida; order Apiales; family Araliaceae; genus Panax; species Panax ginseng. Next base: position 144,939,087 of record CM035133.1, read on the forward strand.
TGGTCTGAATTTGGGGGCGTCACAAAAACTGATTGTTATGATGCCTTTCAAAATAAGGCAACTGACTAGTAACAAATTGCTATAAACATCAAAACGAAGTTATCACATTTACTGGAGAATTTTTGATCTCTTGAAGAAACTTCGAGAGTGCTGAATCAGCTTGTTCCGATCAATAATACAATAATGCTTGAATCTTCGAAGTACTAACGACTTCTATATGAACCCGGTCTTCATTCGGTGTCTCCTCCAGCATAAATTAAAACTTTTCATCCCATCTTGGATCTCTGTTTTTCTTCTTAGTCTGTAATGATGATGCGAGCATTATTGATCGGAGACTTGAATACTATTTTTTTTTAATTTGGCATCCGCAGTTTAATACGGTGGACGAGACTTATTTACAAACAGCGTCGTTTTCCAGTTGGCCATTTGGCCATACCTAAGGTCCGCAGTTTAATACTGCGGATGCGAGTGTATTTTGGTCATCTGTTCCGTCGACAGTATTAAACTGCGAAATACTGTAAATTAAAATACGGACATGAGCAATATTAGTTGTTAGATATTCGGATGAACGATCAGGATTTGTTGTAAGGCTAACCTCTTTTTTACAACGTTGGTTATGGATCAATCCTCATATATATATATATATATATATATATATATATATATATATAAAAGTACTCCATTTTTAAAACATCTAACGGAATTTATATTTTTTTTTCTAGACAAAAATAACATCTCTAATATTACAAAATTAAACTTTTATCCTTGAGAAAATTTTAAATCTAATGATCTCTCACGTTTCTTCACTCCAACCGCTCCCTGTCTGCTGCTCTTCACCTCTGATTTGTTTTCCCTCACTGCTCTCTTTCGCCGATAAATTTTCTCTCCCTTCTTCATCTATTTTTCATTATTACTTGATTAATCTTCTTCATCTAGTGTTCATTATTGTTCTGTTGGTATTTCTTTTTCAAACCTTTTTTTTGTTTAATTATTATGAATTTCTAGTGATTTCAAAATATTAAATAGACCAAATTGAGTGAGAATGATATACTATTCTGTGTATTGCTTAAGTGTATCTTCTTAACTAGTTAATTTAGCTTTGAGGATTTCAAATCAATTGACTGAGTCAAGCTATTCTCCCTTAACGCTACTAACATGTTTCATGTTTGTATTGGAATATATATTATCTAAATTTGTTGTGTAGTTAGAACATTTGTAAAAGCTTTTGGTGGGCTGAATGCCTAGTTTTAACCATGTAAATATTATTTACTGAAACAAAAAGGTTGGATGTAAATACTTGCAACCATGTTGAGTTGAGACACCATATGGCCCCCACAAATCAATATGAACAAGATAAAAAGTGCAAGAAACATAACTAGTGCTTGTAGCTAGGAAGAGGCAAATTACATTGTTTGATAATAGGACATATGTTATTACATGGGAAAAGAAACTTCGGATGTAATAACATCAATTTTATTCAACATAGATGAAGAAGCATGTCATAGCCTCATTTGCAATACAATAGAATTTTAAATTTTGAGACAAAATTAACAGTATTAGAACTAGCAACAAGTACACATGAGGTTGAATTAAGTTGTAAGTGGTAAAGAACTTCATGCTTTTTACCAACTGCCAAGATTCTCATCTGACTCTGGTCTTGAAAAACATATTTTTCATGGTAAAAGGAAACTATGCATGAAGAATCCTGGATTATTGTATCGATGAGAAGAGGTTATAGTTTAAAAAAAGACACAAACTATACATGATGAAGTGTTAACAATGAACTGAGGAGCTTCACAGAACCTGTTTGTGTAATTTTAATAGTAGCACCAGTTGGTAATGATATGTGAATCAGATAGCTTAATTAAAAAGAAAATGTTGTGAATAATATTCAAATTATTGTACATGTGGTCTGTTGTTCTCGTAATTATGATCTAGGACTGAGACGGTGGAACTCAAAAAAAAAACTAGAGTGAGTTAGAAGAATGAAACATTAGTGAAACTTTTTTAGAAGCATGTATTCGGGAGGTTGTGGAAAATGGTAGGGAAGGTGCAAGTATCAAGTCACAATCATGGAGAAAGGTAGGAGAAATAATAAAAGATACCTACAACTTGATTGTGGATCAAAAATAAATGAAGAATCATTATGACTACTTGCGAGAAAAATATAGTGCATGGTGAAAACTCAAAAGTAAGACAAGAAATGTGTATTACCCGTCAACTAATAGGTTCAACCTTTCGGATGAGGAATGAAAACAAGAGATAAATGTGTTGTTTTTAACTTTTTTTACATTTTAATTTAATTATTAAGTCTTTAAAAATATGTTATAACATGTTGAACTTATTGTTTGGATACATGCAAATAAAATGGTAGAAACTTTGAAGACCTCATCTTTAATCTTCCCCGATCTTTGTATTGTATTATTTGATGGAACTGCGGCAACGGGATGGGGTCCTAGTTGTTGAAGAGTTTATGACTAAAGATGCACATTTGGACTTGGAGGTTATTAGTCTTCAGGACATTCCTTTTAGCACCCAAGGTCAATGGTCTTCTATTCCATCTCCTAATTCATCAACTTCCGGTATGCAATATCATGCTTTAGCTTCAATTTTTGAAGGAGAAAAGGCCAAAAAAAAGCTAAGCGTTCATCAAAATAAACATACAACACTAACCTAGATGAAGAGATGTTTAAGGCCTTAAAACTCATTGTTGAAAAGAATAGTGGACCTTCCGTGAAATATTGCAAAGATAAGTTGGAAGAACTTGGTTGGGGAGCGGAAAACCCACTACACAAGATGACTTGGAATATTTTGTGAGAAACAAAACTATAGAGAAGTATGGATGATTCTAAAATTAAGAGAATGAAGTTTAAAATTGGGTTATGATGGTTTCACGCAAGTTAGAATATATTACTTAGTTTGTTGGATATTATTTAATTACAAACTTGATATTAAGTTGGTGGGTATATTTAGGGCTAGGTAATTTAATATTTTTGGGTACAAACTTCTTATCTTTGGGGCTAGCTAATTTGATATTTTTGGGATACAAACTTGTATATGTTGGAGCTTATTTGCTAATTATGGATGTGATATTTGTTATTGCTAATTATGGATGTAATATTTGCTACAGATGATTTTGAACTTGTTATGTTAAATTTATAATGGATGTTATGATGATTATTTCAAGTCTTGTTATGGTGATTATTTTCATAGCATGTTATGATGTTATGTAATATTCTGACCATTCTAATTAATCTTTTCTTTTATTAATTGTTATAGTATTTTAAAATTGTTATGTTTAATATAGGTAATATGGATATCGAAGATAAAATTTTATGTTTGATGATTATTATATATTAACAATGGGTACACAAACAATACACAAATATTTTCATAATGTGTTAAATGGAATGATTGAGTTTTCAAAAGAAATTATAGTGTCTACATCATTTGATCCAAATCCCGATATTGAGGGGAACCATAAAAATTTAAGCAAATATTTTCGGTAAGTGACATACAAATTATTATTTTTACTTTTATTCCATACAACAAAATAATTTGGGAATTTTAATTTTTTTAATGCAGGGTGCAATAGGTGCACTAGATGGTACTCTTGTACATGCAGTTGTTCTTGTTAATCAACAAACGCGTTATAGAGGAAGAGGATGGGGTGAATGCTATCAAAATATTTTAGGAATATGTGATTTTAACATGATATTCACATTTGTCTGGGTCGGATAAGAAGGGATTGCACATGACTTGAGTGCTAAAAGAAGTTGCATTTGAACCATTTTTTGGTTTTCCATTTCCTCTCTTGGGTATGTATTACAATTTCTTTTACCATTTTTAACTATTATTTATTTTTGTTATAAAATTTCATCATTGAAGTTATTAATAATAATCATTCATTTTTGTCTTAGTTACAGATAAATATTATGTCTTTGATGCTGCATACACAAACATTCGAGGATTTTTATCGCTATGTCGCAATACAAAGTATTAGTTAGCTGATTTTTGACGCAGACACGCCTTGAGTTAAGAGGAAAAATTCAACCATGCTCATGCACAACTCAGAAATGTTATCGAGCGGGTTTATGGTGTGTTGAAAGAAAGTTTTCCAATTTTAAAACGGATGACTCTTTACCCTTTTACAGTACAAAGGAATATAATTATCGCTTGCTTTGCAATCCATAATTTTAGGAAATATAACATTTAGGATGAATTGTTTGCTCAATATGACCGAGATAACATGTTTAACGATGAAACGGAGCAAAATGAAGGAACGAAAAAGAAGGACAAGATGAATCATATTGAGGTGATAAAGGCATAACGTTTATGGTTAATCTATATGAGCATATTGCACTTTAACTTTTAACAACTTTTTGAAGTTAATTTAATTTGTATGATTGAATTATTATGATATGATGATATTTTTATTGGACTTGATACATTTTATTTCATCATATTATGGTCAAAATATTATAAATATGTATTAAAAATACTATTCAGACCTTTCTGATTATCAAACAAATTTTATTTAAACTGTTCAAAAGATGAAAATGGTAAAATATTATTGTTAAGACATTTAAAAAAAATTAATTATTAAATAATATTTTTTCATTCAAATACAATTTTAAACAAATATTTTATATAATTCAGATATCTGTTCAAATTTTAACATGACTTTTATCAAATACAACCTAACGGAGTATAAAAGAAGGTTGTAGGTTAGCATTTTGAAAGAAGGTTGTAGGTTAGCATTTGTTCTAATTACTGAGTAGGTTAGCAAAACCCATGCACGTGTATATATAAAAAATCCAAAATCCAAATCGTCAACAAACACAAATTTCTTCCAATCTCGCCGAGAGAGAGAGATGAGAGTTGAGATGAGCTCATCGTTCTTCTCTAATTTCTGGTCATCTGCTCTCAGAGCCAAAACCCTAGTTCCGCCTACAGATACCTCCGTCCGTATGAATTCAGGCGATGGTTTAATTCGCCGGCTCGGCCTCTTTGACCTCATTCTACTCGGCGTTGGCGCTTCTATCGGCGCCGGTATATTTGTCGTCACCGGAACTGTAGCGTACGATACCGGGCCAGGTAAGTTATTCATTTTTGATTTCAAAGATTGGATTTTTGAGCTTAAATTTTGTTTTACACTCGGAATTTTGATCAGCATTTGGTTGCTAAAGTTTCGATTTTAATCACATTGGCTTTAAAAAAAGAAATAAAAAATTCACTTTTTAATTATTTATCTATTGTGAAATTAGGATGCTTTTCTTTCAATTCAATTTGCTGCTCCTTATGAGTAATGTAGCTACTCTAGCATTTATGTCTGTATTTAACCCATGTAGCTTAAATGTCACTAACAGCACTTTTTTGCTAATGGAAGAGTGTATTGTAGATTAATGTTTTGTTAATTATGAAAGTAACAAATGTTTTGTAGGTCATTTAGTATTAAACAATTGACCCCTTATCTTTGCCTATGTAATGTCTCAGAAAACTAGAGGTCCCTCGAAGAATTGGCACACACTATACTATAATCTTTTTGTAGGCAATTCAAGATTCATGGTCTCTTTTTTCACTTTTTATTTATGATTAAACTGGGATAATCTTTTTAATAATTGTAAAACACCATAAAATATAAACTTTTGAAAGAGTACTCCCTTGCCATTGACTTTTCTCATTATGTGATCGCTTGGTCAGATAAGAGGTTATTGAAATATATTTGAGTGACTGTCTTTTGTTCTCGCTTGAGACACTGATAAATAAACTGAGCAATTGTATGGCCGCCTGCCGATTTCTTAATTTTTATTATAGTCCTCTGATGTGATCTTAATATTTATTCTAGTATGGGGTTGCATTTGAGTTTTGGTTATTGTTAAACTCTACTTATTTTAAACATGCTTTATTGCCTGAGAAGAACCAACAATATATTCCCAACATCATTTCTGGAACTAATTTTTTTTGCTTTACTTAACTTGGTAGAGTATGTTTTGTATTAATGACTCTTTTTTTTTGCTTCGTTGCAGGAGTCACAATTAGCTTCATATTGGCTGGAGCATCTTGTGTACTCAACGCACTTTGTTATGCTGAGCTAGCTTCTTGTTTTCCTGCAGTAGTTGGTGGTGCATACTTATATTCGTACACAGCTTTCAACGAGCTTACTGCTTTTCTTGTGTTTACACAAATGATGCTTGACTATCATATTGGTGCAGCTAGCATAGCACGAAGTTTGTCAAGTTATGTAATTACAATATTCGAGCTTATTCCCTTCCTCAAGGATAATATTCCAAGTTGGGTTGGACATGGTAGTGAAGAAATGTTTGGGGCTCTATCTTTCAACATATTAGCTCCAATTCTCCTAGTTCTTTTGACAGTAATCCTATGCCGAGGTGTGGGTGAATCTTCTATATTGAATTCATTCATGACTGTTACAAAGGTAAACTTTCGATCTACTCTTTTATCTTTCAATTATAATTGATTAAATTTGAGCCTGATTCTCTATGGTATTTTTTGCGGAAAACAGTTGAGTTTAATTTATGCCTTGTGGTTGGTTATAATATAAACTGTTTGTCTCACTACTTTTTCTGTCTGCTTGCTAGACACTAAAATTTTATGATTGCTAAATAATATTTCCTCAATGTACCTGTTCTGCCATTAATCAGTAATGACTGAAACTCAACGTAAATGTAAGAATTGACAACCTCTTGGGCTGATGGGCAGGTAGTCATTGTTATTTTTGTCATCGTTGTCGGTGCTTTTAAAGTTGATGTTTCAAATTGGACTCCATTTGCTCCAAATGGTTTTAGGGCAGTTTTGACAGGAGCAACTGTTGTATTTTTCGCATATGTTGGATTTGATGCAGTTGCTAACTCAGCTGAAGAATCCAAAAGACCACAAGTAAGTCGTAGGATAATAAATGGATTCCCTTGTTGCACTAGTGTACAATGCATTAGGCATCATGTTTATGAAGAAGATTCTTGTTTTGAATGCCTGTTAGTATTCAATTTTAATTTTTTTTGTCTTCAATGTGAAATTTCAGCGGGACTTACCGTTAGGCATAATCGGAAGCCTTCTTATCTGTATTGTATTATACATTGGTGTTTGCTTAGTGATTACTGGAATGGTACCTTACACATCTCTTGGAGAAGATGCTCCTTTGGCGGAAGCTTTCACATCTAAGGGCTTAAAGTACGTATCTGTGTTAATCAGTGTTGGTGCTATTGCTGGTCTCACTACAACCCTTCTGGTTGGTCTGTATGTTCAGGTAACTATGCCAGAGTTTCAGAGTCTTCACATCTTTCATCACATTATGTTTCCAGAGACATGATTGGATGTTACTGATTTGCAGTCTCGGTTATATCTTGGGCTGGGAAGGGATGGTTTACTACCTTCGATATTTGCTAAAGTACACCCAACACGCCACACCCCAATTCATTCCCAGGTCTGGGTTGGTATCATTGCTATTGTCCTGGCGGGGCTGTTCAATGTGCAAGTGCTTTCCCACATCCTCTCAGTTGGCTCACTGGTATGTCTGTTTCAAACTCTCATAATTTAAACTTGGTTCCAAAACTAGTAATTTGAACTTGATGAATGTCTTTTTATTTTATTTAGGCAAAGTAGGGTGAATTTTTTGCTTACTTTCTTACAAAATTGATGTCATTATTAATTTTGTACTCTAGAACTCTTTGTGCTGAGAAGCAAAAATCTGCCAAAGGCTTAGTTATATGTTCTGTTTTGATGGGTGATTTAAGGATCATATAATATTTATGAAAGTTGATTTGTCTATATCAAGCATTCTATTCCTTGAGCATTCTACTCATGTTTGGAATTGGGTTGTGTATCACTAAGATGAACAATTATGTTTGTTTTAGACAGGCTATTCTGTTGTAGCAGCATGTGTGATAACCCTCCGCTGGACAGATAAGACTGCAAGTCAAGTTTCTGTGAGGTGGCGCTCAAATAGGATGGAAGGTGTCTTGTGCCTTATTATAATTTCCTTTAGTGGTTTCGCTGCTGGACTCCTCTACCGTTTCAGTGCTTCATTTGCATCTCTTATCATAGTCATATTTATTGCAGTCCTCGCTATTGCGGGTCTTTATTTTCGTCAAGTAAGTAAAAGTCAATATTTTGCATACAAGAGATTGTAAATTGATTTGCTAAAGATGGACGTGGCAATTTTATTATCGGATACTGCATGTGTTATATACTTGAAGTGGAACAGAAAACTGAACTTTGAATGTTTTTATGGCATGAGATTTTGGAGGAACATGCATATCTATATATGAGAAAATATGACTTACATAAATGGTGCGAGCTATGGTCAAGCTTTGAGTTCTGAATCCCCTCTCCCTAGTTGCAGGATTTGTCACACACAGGTTCTTATGTGTGGGAAAACCTTTGCTGTATAGGTGCCAATAGCTTTGTTGATAAAACATTTTTGTCTCGCATTAAAATGCTGATTCTTAATTTATTTTAGATTGCATGCTTGTTATGTTGTTTCAATCTCTGTGGAATATATGGATGATTCGGCTAGCCCTAAACTCTAATACTATTTATATCCGAGGGTTGGGCTGGAGATCTAAGCTTGTTCCGTTTACATCTAAAATTTGTAACACCTTTTTTAAAGTTGATAGTAGTGCTTTCTCTCTACAAGGTTGAGAATAATGCTTTCTTCTCCATAATGTTTTCTTCTTTTTTTGTCTTGCAGTTCTATACAAATCCACTTGGTTTCTCTTGTCCATGGGTTCCAGTCGTGCCCGCTGTTTGCATCTTATTCAACATGTTCCTGTTTGCTCAGGTTTGCTTTTGATTTATATGTAATCTTTAATAAACTTATTGCTGGACAATAACCAAGAATGAAGTAACGATGGTTTCAAGTGGGACGACTGGATCTCCAGGCTAATTACTAATTTCATTTTGCAGTTGCACTATGAAGCCTGGGTGAGATTTGTCATCCTCAGCATTATCTCAGTTGGTATTTATGCATCTTATGGGCAATATCATGCAAGTCCTTTAAGTTCGAATGAGACAATTATTTACCACAGAGCACCTACCGAAGACGCTCATTAATTATGTGTATAGCATATCAGCACTCCACAATGCATATTAACATGGCTTGTTATCTGTTGTATTAGTTGTCTAGTAAATTTCACTCAGTCAAAATGTAAATATTTATAATTTTACTGTATCTCAAACTATATTTGGCTGTGCAATAATCTGTCTGCAATTTTTTTGCAATAAATGTAGCAATTGAAGAACTGCATTTTCCTTGATAATATATAGCAGAAACATTTGAGGAGAAATTTAAAAACTGCTTCTTGTTGGGGTTCTTTTAGCTGGGCTTCTTGTCAGAATTTTTGACTAACAAAAGCAAATTACCTTTTTCAGGATTTCAAGCCATCAAATTTCAGTTTTGCAAGAAAAATATATTTCCACAGGTGAAAATATTGACATCTAAATCTAAAAAATTTCTCATCAATCAATTACAAACAACATCGGAGTAAAATCCTATGGTTCGTCTTTGACAGTCTTCCACGCCAAGCAATTCCACGTCAAAAACTTCAAATTGTTTTGCGCTGAAAAATGTGGATGGTCCAACCTGAAGAACAAGAGAATTTTTTTCGTTAGAAATCCAACTGAGTTAGACATTGAGAATAGGAATAATATAAAGAAAAAGAAATGAAATTGGATAGTATCAGTGACTTCTCAGAGCATGGCAAAGATATATACACATTACAATTCAATTGCTACATTTTATTAGGTGTTTACAGCAAATGAATAAACATTTAAATATAATAATTTAGTATAGATTTCTTATAGCTGAGCAAATATTACTTCGTTTGACAAGTTTTTATATTCCAATAACGTGTAATATACTGTTAAAAATATATCATTCAAATATGTCAAATATATATTGTCTCTTAATATCTGTGCCAGAAACACCAACAGAAGAATTGTAACAGCACATAACATCATATAGTTCGAATCACATAGGTAACTATCATATTATGCTTTGGTTGGTATGTTTTATCCTAGTATGCTTGGGTAGTGAAATAAATTTTCTTATTTTACAATAAAAAATAACTTACAGGTGGTCCAAGTTCTGGAGGAATTATAATTCTCCTTTTTCCTCCAGGTCTCATATCTTGGATTCCTTCTTCAAATCCTGCATTAGTTCCATCCGTTAGAGCTAGCTAATATTCGCCAGATAGCATAAAGAAAGCACAAAGCCAAATTCGTTGTCACTAAATATATACTCCCTCCGTCCTCAAAAGGATGTATAAATTTGTCCCCAAAAGGATGAAATAAAGTACACAAAATGAAGGCTAAATATGTCATTTAGTGGGGCCCATTATTAAAAAAAAATAAAAGTACTCATCACTTTATATAATTTTGTAGAGCCACTAAGAATAAATTTGGTACTTTTTTACTCTCTTTCCTCTACTTTTACTTTTGATATGTGTGCAAATTGTACTTTGCTCATTCTTTTGGGGACGGAGGGAGTAGTTTTCTACCTGGAACTAATCCATTAGTGCCCAATCGGACTTTCGCGGGAGAACCCTGTATGTAGGTGCTGTCGATACGCCGACCTGACTCATTATAACCAACATAGTGAAAAATCACCTGCAAAAACAAACTTGAATTAGAGACAAACCTGAAGATTGTTAACAAAATCTTACAAATGAATACTCCTGAGACCACAAACTTTCGTCCCCCTCCACCCCCCTTCCCCCCTCTGGTACACTTTTGTTACTTCATCATGTAATTGATCTATTACATATCAAAAACCTCATAGTGAGATGAAACAATAAATAATAACAGATCTCCAGTCTCCACAGTTGAGTCTTGAAGCACAAAAATCATGTCGAATTTGGTAGGGTCGTATTCAAATTACAACTAAGAAAGCAGAACTGAAGGACAGTCCAAAAAACATGTTTTTGTTGGTATTCTGAAGTAAAAGTAGATGCATGAAGACCGGGGATCAATCATTTAAATATGATGTAGTACTTCTTGTCCTATACCCCCTCTATTTTTTTTCACGCACTCCACCTTGAATTACATGCTCAATCCTTGCTCATGCATACCTAATTTCAAGTTGAGTGGCATTTTGATATCCAAATAATGGTGTAAACTATATTGATATATTAACTATGACATTCTAGTACTGGGATTGGATGTCTACTGATTTCAGTAGCACGTATACAAAGCATTGCATGGAAAATAGTCAATGGCGGGAATGAGAGAAAAGTTTCAAGAGCCACCTTGAATGAGCAGTGTTCAACAGAAAATTCATGGAGAAAGCATAAAGAAATACTTTTTCTCTCATTCCATTTGTCTAGAATTGTACTTGGAGTTATGACTAGTTATAAAAAAGAACTTTCAAAGAAAAAAGTCAAAAACTTTTGACACTACAAATAACTCATGAACACCATTCCGATGTGTCAAAGGTGAAATATCAACAATTCAAAGTTATCTTTCATTTTCAACATGTTTAGAGGACACCTAAGCAATAGCATATGTGTAAGCTTTCAGGAAAGTAAAATCCAGAGTTTAAAAAGCAAAAGAAAAACCTGTTGACCAGCCTTCGGGTAATCACCTTTACCAACTTCAAAATCCTTGTATATAAGCCCAGAGTCCTTCTTTGCGTAGTTTTCAGGTGTCACTACTTTGACCTCAAAACCTGAATGGAATCCCCAAATACAAATGTCAGTTCCTAGGTTTTATACAATGGTGATAACATTGTAAATCTGATCATGAAAAGATGAAAGGCAAAGTGAAAGGAGATCTATAATGTTATAACTTGAAAATAAACCCGCTAATTCAGTTGTAATAAGGACAGGATAAACCTTCTCTGACGAAACTTGGGAAGTCTTCAGGTGCGTTATTTTCTTTCTGCACCCGTTTGTTTTGTTGAAGTAGACGCTTTTCATCAAATGGGCTCTTAGGTTTCGTTTTCCCAAAAGAAGGCAAAGTTGGAAACAAGCCTACTGAGACCAAAAAGACGAGGAGTCCTCTCCGCTTCCAATTGTCCTCATAACGTAATAGATGTCCATCCTGTTCTCTAGCCATAAGTGAAAGACTTATCTTAGGCAACTACAATGAAAATAAAAATTAACTGAAACATTGTCAACAAATTAATAGGTCCTACCTTAAATTGGGATTTAAGCAGCGCTGCACTAAAAGGTTCCTTTGAAATGAAAATTCACCAAGTGTCGGGAAAGTTGAGAGAGTTCTATCTGAATAAAGTAAAATAGACAAATAACTAATGGAAGATTGGAAAATCAATTAACTTTCGGCTCCATTTAATTGCTGAAACAGAGGAAAAGAGAAAATGAAAGTTATGATATTCATGGCAATATCTAGAGATGATATGAGGGATGTATGTGGAATTTGGACAGGAGACCAATGGTATGGCAAAAGTTGATCCATATTCTGAGGTAAATGAAGTTGCAAAACTAATTACGTGCTTCGAGATTCCATTTCTCTGTTGAGGAAAATTAGTAAAAACTACATCAATATGGACATAACCATCTGGATAACTTGATACCAACCCCATGTGTGGGTGTATCCGTGTATGGGTGTCTACTTACCTTCAGAGATTGTGTTTGGGCTAATAGTTGTTATCGGAAAAAGGTGGAAAAAAACCAAAAAAAAAGAAAAAGGAAAGAAAGAACGAGAAAGGTAGGGACCGAGAACAGATGATAATCACCAAATTAATTGTATCTTAGGTTAATTATTACTCAAGGCAGCATCAGTTTTCTAAAGAAACGGACTTCTTCATGGGTTTCATTAGTCGGAAATGCAGGATATGAGTGTTTCTAAGAAAATATAGCTTATGGCATGGTTGAATCCATTTATTGCCAGTGGAGGTGTACAGAACTGGCAATGACGTGTTATTAAGCCGATAAATTAATCTTTCACAGTAAATAGGGGGAAATAAGAAAACATGTGGGATCATGCATAGTCTTAACCGAAAGGGAGCGGGATATGATTTTTGTTATGTATATCTGAAACTTAAGAATAACAGGAATGCTAAATAAGGAAAAATGGATAGATAAATCATAAATGTAGCAGAATTCTAGTACAACTAAAAGGTAGAGTTGAGGGAAGAATGTCATAATTAGTAACTACAGAAACCAAACTATCCTATTTGATTATCAAGATTTTCTCTTCATATATTTTCTACTAAAAAAAAGAAGAAAATCCTCCCTTTTAAAGTAGACATTTTGACTACTTGGAGACGTTGCAAATTTCAAAAGCTAAACCCAAATTTTAGATACTACTATGTTGAAACAGTCTTGTATTATCACTTTTCTGGTCATGAGTTGAGTTATTCTGTGTATAAACTGGCATTTATATATCAAGGAAAATAACGGACTGTGTCCTACAGATTATTGGTTTGGTCAAGTAATTTTTCTGGTTAAATCTCAAGATGGGAGTGCATTATTATACATTCACTGAGAGGGATTCTTACAACACCAAGGGTTTTCTCTTCAGGGGCTTTTCCCCTTTTATTTTGCTAGGATCTTCAATGCTTTTGAGTCTTCTGCTCATAATATTCTTTTGTTTATTAAATACATTGTAGATGTTTTAAATTTGTATCTGAGTTGTTGGGCTTTATGTCATATATGTACAAGGCAACTACCTAAATTTTACTATAATATTATTTTTAATAATTTCCTTCATTAACAATTTTTTTAACATCTGTCTGGACTGCCGATAAATGTAAACCATTTCATCCTCAACTGCAAGTAACTCTTTATCTGTCCAAACTTGACTCATAACTTCTTCACACATAAATCTTTGGTGAAAATGACAAGATTTTGTTCCTATGCGACAAAAATCTATATTTCCCCATTGTCATCCAAGGGTTTCAGTTGTTTGGGACATTTTCATTGGTAATCTTTGGGTCTGACCTTATTGTAAAAACTTTCCAATTACAACAAATATTCCCAAAATTGAGCAATTTTCTTGACAATATTAACAGTTATACATACAAACTCCAGAAGTAATAGCTCTATACTAAATAAGCAGGGAAGGCAGTGAATTTAGCTTCCACTAGAAAATCAAATCTTGGGAAATTGAACCCTTTATGTGGATGAATAAAAATTCAATCTTTACACCAACTAATTGTGCAGTAAATAAAATCTTGGTAATTTTCATCGCATTTTGTGAAACATTTTCCAGTATTCCAAACTTGGCAACACCCATTACAGGAAAACCAAAATTGAAGTTATATACGTATATATACATACATACATATATATATATATATATAGAGAGAGAGAGAGAAGAGAGACAGACTTACAGGAATAGTATGGCCTAAGTTGAAGAGAAGAAGTTGAGAGCATCAGCATGTCTTCTAATTGAAGAATTCAGAAAGATTTTCAAGAAACATATGTATATACCGGGTTGCCTCTTATCTTACCCAAATGTACCTTTTATCTTTTCCTCTTTCTTTCATTACACTCCCTTGTTGGTTATATTATCAAATACTACATTTTTGTTTTTTCTCATTTGAAAAAATAGTTTAGCTTCTTTATTCTATTTCCATTATGTGTAAATTAAATCTGCCAAATTAATTTATTTTTATTTTTTTTTTAACACACTTATACATAAGTTTTTCAATACTGAGAAATAATTATAAAAAAATATTGAATAATTATCAAAAAAAATTATATTTAAATGTATTATTGACAATTCTTAATTTTGTAAAAAAGAAAGGTCACAATTTAGACAAGACTTTGATATAATACAGCCGTCCGTCCCATTTCATTTTAATCAAGTCTCCATCACATTACATAGTTTAAACTTTAAACAAAAAAAAATTACAATTTATTATTATTATTATTATTAGAAAAAAATATCATTTCACAAAATATAATTATGCGTATCTTAGTTGACATTTTAAATCAAAATATAATTATTTATTTATATTTTTAATACTTAAATCAACTAAAATATTTTAAAACAAAAAAAAGCATAATTTTTTTTATAAATGGAAACAAATATATTTAAATAATAATTTTTAGTATATCTTCAATTCAACCTATGTTTATCATTTGTGAAAAAAGAAAAAGAAAAGAAAAAAATGAACCAAATGAAAAAGTGAAGAAAAAAATTTATTTGAGAAAGGTGCTAAGACCAATCTCATTATCTCCTATATATTTATAGTCAATATCCCTTGTTTTTAGACTTTAACTACAAGTATTCTAATAGTTTTTTATACTCCTTCATTCCCTTAATATAAATCGTTTTATAGAAGTGTTTTTGAGTTTTAAAATGGACAGAAAAGAAATAGACGGAATTTAAGTTTTCTTTCCAATTTTATATTTTTGAATTTTTTAATAAACGGAAAAGAAAAGAAATGGATAGAAAACTTGACCATTTTTTCTGTCAATGTTTTCCGTCCAAAATTGGTCTGATTTGGACGGAAAAAAAATTAAAATAAGTAATATTTTTATAATTCTCATATTATCCTCAACTTTTAATATAATAAATTTTAAATTACAACTTATGTCTTCAATTTTTTTTTATCTACTAAACCTAATATGATAAAGAGAAAAGTATAGGTGTGCCGTGAACCAATTTTCTTCTTCAGTTCAAGCCCAAGCTCCAAGCTCCCTGCAACAATTGGCTATGCGAATAGTAGTCTTGTGTAGGCCTGACAAAATATAGTTATGAGATGGTTTTGGTTTTCAAAATATAGTTATGGTTCCATTTAAGAACTAAAACTATATTAACCATTTTTAATATGGATAATGTGGATTGGAACCATATAGTTATGGTTAAAAATCATATTAACCATATTAACCATTTTAATATTGATATGGGTTATGAGTTTCATGAAGACCTGATTTGACACTAATATTATGTGATTATGTATATACCCCTTACCCTCACCCCACCCCATCCCACCCCGCTATCACTAAAAAAAATAATATTATGTGATTATGTATATACCCTTTACCCCTCCAACCAAACCCAATCCAAAATAATAATATTATGTGATTATGTATATACCCCTCACCCCCCCACCCCACCCCCACGCCCACCCTTACCTACCTATCCACCCACCCCACCCAACCCCTTACCCCCACCCCACCACCACCACTACCACTAAAAAAATAATATTATGTGATTATGTATATACCCCTTACACCCACCTCACCCCACCCCACCCAAAAATAATAATATTATGTGATTATATATATACCCCTTACCCCACCCCACACCCACACCAACCCACTCATCCCCACCCCCATCCACCCCACCTACCTACCCCCCACCTACTTTCCCTACCCACCCCACCCCACCCCACCCCACCCCACTTACCTACCCACCCACCCATCCAACACTCTCTCTCAAAAAAATGATATTAAGCGATTATGTATACCTCACCCACCTCTACTCATCTACCCCCACCCCACCCCCACCCCCCACCCCCCCCCCCACCCCACCCCACCACTCTCTCCCAAAATAAATTATTATTAAGCGATTATGTATACACCACCCACCCTCTACCCCCACCCACCAAAAAAATAATAATCGTGTTTGGTGCGGTTACTGAGAGAGAGAGGAGTGCAATTGGATAGAATATGAGTTGAAAAATGGTTAACTAACCAGTTAATTAACTATATTTGTTTTTAAAATATGGGTTCAAACTTTAACCAACCTGAATAAATAAAAGGATTAATTACATATATTAGTACCTTTTAAAAAATAATTACAAAAATAAAACACCCATAAAATAATTACAAAAATATTACATTTTTTTAATTTTATTTACAATATTATTATAATTATGAGTCCTTAATTAAAGGGATTAATAATATTAATGGGGCATGTTTTTTAAAATGCGTGATAACCGCTGCCTATTATGCGTATGTAGGACTCTTCGTTTTTCATTATACTACCCTTTTTTACACTTTGAAACCCTCTTTTCTCTCCTTGTGTTTCAAAGATTCTCCATTGATCGTTATCGGGTTAGCAATTTCGCTCTCGTCACCATCATTTCTACTTGTTTTCGTGATTACACAGTGTTCATTGAAACCTCTTATCTCTTTCATTCGTGTTTCAGTATTCTCCATTGTTTGTTATCGAAGTTCATAGTCATTTCGTTTTCGTTCTGTGTTCGTCACCATCGTTGTTATCTGTTTTCGTGATTACACAGTGTTCCAGTTGGTTTATTATTCTTCGGTATCGATTCTGGTTGTGTATATTTTCAGGTCAGTTATTTTGAAATAATTTAACGTATTATATATATTAATGTAGTTTATCAGTCGAATGTAGTATTGATTGTTGTGTGGGTTTGTGTTATTTTTTATGTTTTGTATAGAATGGTTGATACAAAGAAGAAGGATGGGAAGAGGAAGAGAATATCGGAGCGTGAGTCTGTCAAGGACGTGAAGAAGTTTGTTGTGGATAGGAAGGGGAAGGAAAAGGATGTATGTCGAAAATCGAGTAAGAATGAAAATAGGCTGGTGATACACAGTGATATCAAGCATTCTCAAGTGCAGTTAGATTCTGAGCTTGACGTTCCTGTAGTTAAGGCCAAAGGTCAAGTGCTTATCCAGAATATAATTCCAACACAGAGAAATTTAAAGGTGTGTTATTTTTAATTTTCTTATGGTTACCATTATATAATTATTTGGTTAGTTATTAGTATGTATTTGGGTACTGTAAACTTTTAATGATTTGGTTACTTAGTAGTATGTATTTGGTTACTGTGATATTATATTACTGTGCTACTTTTATGGGTTGGTTACTTATTAGTATGTATTTGGTTACTGTGAATTTTTATTAGTATGTATTTAGTTACTGTAAAATAATAATTATTTGGTTACTTATTTTTATGTATTTGGTTACTGTAAACTTTTAATGTTTTGGTTACTTATTAGTATGTTTGTGGTTACTTTGATTTTATAGTTTGGTTACTATTATATCAGATTTTGGTTACTGTCATATTACAGTTTGGTTACTATTTTGTATTTTTTATGCTTAATATGTTTTTGCCTAGTATACATGTTTTAATAAATTGAGTTTAGTGTATAGGTTGTTTATGTATTGGTTACCATTAAAAGATGGTTTGGGTACCATTATAGAATTATTTGGTTACTTTTTAGTATGTATTTGATTATTGGATTTAGTGTATAACACTATTTTTTGTATAAATTTTGTTATATTGGTTACTAATAACTGTTCAATTCTGGTTTTGTGTATTTACAGTTATGGGATCTTTACTATGAGGAATGCAATAGAAAATTCACTGGAAAAGTAATATATTGGTGTGACATGGAAGTCCCCATAATTATTGCCAAGAAATTGAATAAAAGTCAGCTGGAGAAGTTTAGGGCAACATGTTTTGGAAACTTTTTGGAGTTTGGTGAGCATCAAATGTATTCACAGATTATTCACCATGCTCTTGTAAGGGAGGTTCACCAAAGGGATGATGGTGAGATGTGGTTTTTGTTTGGGGAGAAAAGGGTTAGTTTGGGTTTGCTGAGTTTTGTCTCGATTTACGGGTTGAGATGGCAAGGCAATGATGATATAAGTGCATATAAAAGGTATGCAAAAAATCGATTATTAAAAAATATTTTGGGGCGTGAAGTTGTTACTTTCGTAATAGTATAGGTAGGATATTCCTAAGGTAGTTTTTGATGACGATGATGAGGCTATTAGGATGTCATTGATTTTTTGGTGTTTAATTTTATTCTTTCAACAGCTTTAAAAATTTTGTTGATGGGACAATGGTCAATTTTTATGTTATGGTGATGTTAGCGCTTTTTCCTTGGGGAAAGTTGCATTTGAAATGACAAAGTACTCTTTGTCAAATGCTTTGAAGGGCATATAAAGAAAGGGAAGGAGTGGTGGTTCAACATATAATTTCTACAAAGACCATTATATTAAATTGTATAAGTTGAATGGTCTTCCATATGTATTTCAAGTATTTATGTTTGAAATCATTTCAACTTTCAAAGCTTATGATATGCACGACGACGAGCATCTCATCGGATGTCCGCTTTATGTAGATGGAAGGAGCTAGTGAAGCCCCCTTCAAATGACAAGTTGAATGATCCGGTATTTTGTTCGGACGTATGTATGCAGTGTCTTCTACTAAGAATGCAATTGGTTACCTTTAGTTAATTATTTGATTATCGATTATTTTTGTGAAGTTTACTATTAACATAGTAGTTAGTTACCTTTATATACTAATTTAGTTACTGATTATATTATGTGTATGTTAACAATAAAAATGTTGTTGGTTACTAGAATATACAAAGTTTGATTACCTTTATACATTTAGTTGGTTACTGATTTATATATATTTGGTTACCAGTATATATGTTTTTGTTTACTGATTATGTTTTATGATTCTTTATTTAATCTTTTTGTTATTGTAATTGTATAATGTTTGTCAGATGTTATACTGAAGTGTACTTATTGTTTTTCAAATTTGAGGGTAAAAGTTTGATTCCCATTTGATCGAGAGAATGAACAACTTAATTTGGGCGGGTTTCACTTTTTTTCAATGGGAAGGATCTTGACAAAAAGTTGAAAAAAGGTGAAGGATGACAACATTGGATTTGATATATCGGACATTAAAGATGCAATTGATACACGGTTACGGCCGTTGGAGAAAAAAGTTTCTGAAATTAAGAAAGATGTTGTAAAATTGCGGGCTGATATTAAGGATGAGATGCAGATTTTACACGTTCAGATATGCTGAGACTTTAGGTTAATTATTAGAGATGAGTTACGCGGGTTCAAAGATGGTGGGGTTAAAGAAGTTGATAGTGATTCTGATGATGATTCTGATTCTGATTCTGATGAGGGTGGTGATGCTGATGATGATGATGATGAAGCCGATGATGTTGTTGATCAGCATGTTGGTGAGGTTGGTGATGATGGTTTGAAAGATGATGAGAAGAAGGATGAATTTGTAAATGAAGCTGGAAATGAAGGTGATGATGTTATGCTTGAAGACCGTCATGTTGTTGAGGATGTTAAGGATGTTATGGTTGAAAACCGTCATGTTGTTGAGGATGTTGTTGAGGAGGTTGTTGAGGATGTTATGGTTGAAGCCCATCATTTTGTTGAAGATGTTGTTGAGGATGTTGGTGATGTGTCAGATTTTGTTAAGAAGAAGGATGGTAATGAATCTGAGTATGGTAATGAAGTTGAACTTGATGGTATGGTTGAAGAACATCATGAAATAATAAGTAATGTTGTTCAAGAAATTAAGGTTAGACTTTTTTTGTTTGTTTTGTTTTGTGTTAGATGTCTTTTTTTTCATTTTTTTAAAGATCAATTGATTGTTTTGTATTTTGAACAGACTGTTAAGAATGATATTGACATGCCAACTTTTGACATTTTAAGCCAATGTACGGGGAAAGAAATTGTTGTTTATGTTGCTGCTGAGGTTAGTGTTATTACGATATGCCAACTTTTTTTTTTTACATGCTTTAGGTTTTGTTCTTGTTTTACCATTACATGCTTAAGGTTTTGATTCGTTGTTTCAATTTTACTCAAAGATCCAACTCATAAATATATAGTAACCATTACAATGTTTCATAAGAACCAAAACAAAGATTAGTTAATAACAAGTATAATGTTTCATAAGAACTAATAATGCATTAGGCAAGAACTAATTTAGCATTAGACAAAGATAATGTTACCAATACATAATTAGTTAGTAACAAGTATAATGTTTCATAGTAACCATTACAACATTAGACGAAGAAATAATACAACATCGATTTTTATGTGAAAATATAATTGTTTTCGTTACATTTTCTGTCATTTGTAAAAGGGGAAAAAGTTTGATGCGGAAAGCAAATCAGATATTGGATGAGATGGTTCGACTACCCGGATATAGTCCAATGTGATGAATTGGAGAAGAAGCGTCGATAGAGTCGATGGCGGACACAATAAATGAACATTTAAAGAAGGTCGTTTCTACGCCTCTATATCTGAGAACATTTGGATCTACTGGGTTATCGCCTAATGCATCAAAAAGCTTTAGTCAAAGAGTTCTTCATTATTTTTGCATTTCCCAAGGTTTGCATGGATATGCCAGTCAAATTTGAAGAGGCATTGTTTGAACAAAGGGTTTAAAATAGGACTTAACAACAGAAAAGGTTTGTTTTTTACTGTTAACAATGCTATAGTTTTTTTATGAAACAAATAAATTTGCTTTTGGGTAGTGTGTATATTAACATGGTGATTGTTAATGTCAACGTGTATACTAATATGTTTTTATATTGAAGAACGGACAAATTTCCTGGGAAGAATGACATTATCGAACCTGCTTTTGTATTTGGGTCTATCCCAATTTCATCTAAAATGTGGTTTTATAAATTAAAGACTCTTGGGCAATGGTTAGACAATGATGTGAGTTCTTTTTTTTTTAAATTATGTTTCTATATTTATGGTTACATTATTTATTTGTTTAAGTAAATAGCTTTAATAAAGTTGTTTTATCGCTCATATATCTGCTTTTATTCTTTGTATACGAATTTGTTTTGTTACTATTATATTACTGTTTTGTTACTATCATACAACTATTTGGTTACTATTATATAATTATTTGGTTACTATCATAAATGTTTTATATATATATTGGTTACCATCATATAAAATGATATGTTAATATTTAAGCATGTTTTGGTTCTTTATGATATAAGTGGTTAGTTCTTTATCATATATATGTTTTGTTATTATTATATTACTTGTTTGGTTACTAGTATACAACTATTTGTTTACTATTATATAATTGTCTCCAATTACTATGATATATGTTTTATATATGTTTTGGTTGCCAACATATAAAATTGATATGTTACTATATAAACATGTTTGGTTTGCTTGATATAAAGTGGTTGTTTCTTTGTCATATAACTATTTTGTTATTGTCATATACTGCTTTATTACTATCATATTACTTGCTTTTGTTAATATCGTATAAGTTTTTGGTTACTATTATATAATTTTTTGGTTACTATCATATATGTTCTATATATGTTTTTGTTACCATCATATAAACCGATATGTTGATATATAAACATGTTTTGGTTACTATGATATAAGTGGTTAATTCTTTGTCGCTATATAACCTGCTTTTATTCTTGTCTTATAACTCGCTTTGTTACTATTATATTACTTGTTTGTTACTATGTTACAAATTGCTTGGTTACTATTATATAATTGTTTGGTTACTATCATGTATGTTCTATATATGTTTTTGTTACCATCATATAAACTGATATGTTGATATATAAACATGTTTTGGTTACTATGATAAAAGTTGTTGGTTACTATCATATAACTATTTTGTTACTGTCATATAACTGTTTTGTTACTATCATATTACTGTTTGGTTACTATATTACAACTGTTTGATTACTATTATATAATTGTTTGGTTACTATTATATATATATATATATATGTGTGTGTGTGTGTGTGTGTGTGTGTTGGTTAGCATCATACATGTTTTATGTTTTTTTTTAAATTATGTTTTTATAGTTATGGTTACATTATTTAGATGTTTAAGTAACTAGCGTTAACAGTGTTGGTTACATTGATTACATAATGTTATTTTTCAACACTATTAATATTTTTTTTTTGTTCAGCATATCAATGTTGCATTATATTACTTCCGTAAATTGGCCAGACATTCTGATACTGTACATATAAGGGCAACGACTACGGATTGTTGGTTCCATGCCAAGATGACCTCTCTTTTTGAAGAGTATACAAGTAAAAATGCAGATAAGAGTGTGTTGTCTGGGGAGGGTGATGTTGCTGAGTACATTCATGGACTGTTTATGGATGTCAACACACCATGGAAAAATGTTGACTATGTTTTGTTCCCCATACATATGTCATCACCGGACCATTGGTTTTTGTTAACGTTTGATGTGCATCGTAGACGTCTAACTGTTTATAATTCTCTGCAGCCCAAAAGAAAATCCATGCAAACAAAAATCATGGATGTTTGTGAACCTTATATATTTATTCTTTCCATTTTATTACGCAAGATTGGATTTTGGAGGGATAGGAGTGACATTGACTTTAGCAGCGAACCGTATCGCAATAAGGAGGAAGATGACATAATTGAGTTAGAATTTGCAGAGTCGGTTCCTGAACAAGTGGATGGGTAAGGGTTACATTGTTTTCAATTTTTGAATTATTATATTTAATTATTTTGGTTACTGTCATATAATTATTTTGGTTACTATGTTGTAAATGTTTGGTTACTGTATAAACTGAAATGTGTTATATATAGGTTGATTCTAGTATTGATTTTGGTTAACTTTTGTGCATTTGTACAGTGATTGCGAGTTGTTCATAATTTGTTTTGCCGAGCATGTCATTCATCACAAGATTGATAAAATTCTTATTTCATTCCCCATTGCGCAATATCGGAAGAAGTTATGCACAAACCTATATATGCATGGAAGGAACAAACAATTGGAGGGATATGAGACTGACAGAGAATTTCCAGGAAGATTTGTTCCAGATTTTGATTAGTTCAGATATTGTTGTGTTGTCAGTATGAATTGTGTTATGTATTTTTATTTTTAAATATACACAACAATTTTGTATGGTTCATTAAAGATGATTACTGAATCTTATATAGATGGGATTTCATATGTTATTATAATATCAATTTTGGAATTAATTTTGTGTGTTGTTGGTATTTGATTCGTTTTAGGCTGTGTTTGCTACATTATATTGAAATGTACAGTTGGTAACCAAATATATATAAAAGGGTAACCAGCTAATGTTTTGATAGTAAACAGAGATATACAATATTGTTTCAGGACATATAACTGTTGTTAAATGTATCAGGACATATAATTATTGTTAAATGTATAGGTGAGAGTATACATTAGTTAACAAAAAAATTTGTTTTGGTGATTGTTATCTAAATATTTGGTTACCTATTTGTTATATTTTGTTTATTGTTATAACAAATAAGTAACCAAATAGTTTACTCTTATGGTCACCATATTATGTTTATACAAGTAAACAAATTGTAATAAAATTTGATAAAATCATTATATATCAGTTAACATAAATATATGTTAACAATATTTGTTTTAGTTTGTATCAAAACAGTTATAAATTTGTATCACGAATGTTATGAATTGTTAAATGTATGTGTTTTTTGTAGTGTATCATCATAATGGAAACACATTAATTTTAAGTAAGAGATTCCATTTTTATATATGATGGTCATTTGTATAACTATCATATTAAATTAAATATATTTTTGAGATGTTCAGTTGGTATCCAAATTGTTATATAAGAGTAACCATTTGACTTTATGTTAGTAACCAAATAATTTATAATTTATATTTGGAATAATTTTCAAGTAAACAGTGTACTTTTGTGGGTTTCCAATTGTATTGGCAACTCATAATGAATTCAGAAATCAAATGCTTTAATCAATAAAAATATTGGTTATTGTACAAAATCAAAAATGTTACCATCTATGTGGTTTATGGTTAATGATAGTAAACAATTATATATACATGTATCTACACTCTTAATGTAAATGCATTATATCAGGGTTTTTTTGGTCTTAAAACCGGTGGATTATTGCAGGTTTTCCTGTTGTGTCCTTTCTCTTGGCACCTGCTGCATTTGTTTTGAATTTTGATTTCAGATCCGTGTTTGTACCTCCCTACTTTTGGTCTTCCAGCTGGTCTTCTTGTGTTCGGTGGTTTTACAACCATGTTTCTTACTTCTTCTGGTACATCCCAGTTTTCTTTGTCATCTAACGGCATGATTGAAGCTGAATATGTGTCGACCAAAGTTGTTTTATAGTATTTTTTTGAGCAAAAATCATAACAACTCAAATTTCGCTTGCTCATAACAGCAGCAGCATGTGAACATGGCATCTCATGGTACTGAAATTTTCCACATGTGCATGTTCTTTGGTCGATGTCCACAATATATTGTTTGACGACATCGTAAATAAAGAAAAATCACTAAGTTTGATGTCTCAACCTACATCACAAATTAACTCATTGTTAGAATAAAGTACAATGGAATCATTTTCATTATCTGAAAAAAGAATACATATTAAATTAAACAACTTAATGTTATAATTACAAAACAAGTAACTAAGCATTAACCAACTTAGCAGTAACATTATAATTATACAGAGTAACCAAATAAGCATTAGTTAGTAACCAATATAATGATACTATCAATAACCAACTCAACAAAGAATATTTTAATTATTAAGAGTAACCAAACAAGTATCACTTAGTAACCAATATAATGATACATAAGAACTTGACTCAAAGAAGATGATCGAACCATTGTAATGATATGCATTAAGCAATTAAGTATTAATTGAGAACCAATATAATGTTTCATAGTAACCAAGTTACCATTAGCCAGTACACAAGTTATTATTAGTTAATAAATATTATAGTGTAAAGACAAAGAACCAAATCAAGATTAGACAAAGAAACAATTCAACATTAATTAGTAATATTATGCAAAGAAGAAAAGCGGATTAATAAGTAACCAAAGATAAATGATACACATAGAACTAAACTCAAAGTGTCAAGTAACCATTATAATGTTTTGCAATAATAAGCAATTAGGTATTGGTTAGTAACCAATATAATATTACATAGTAACCAAGTTATCATTAATCAAGAACAAGTCAAGATTAGTCAAGAAACATTATAGTTTAACAGAGTAACTAAGTCAAGATTAGTCAAGAAACAATTCAACATTAATTAGTCGAGAATAAATACAATATCAAAATTAATGCAATAAATTATAATTTGTATTTGTTACCTTAAGTTTCCTTGATTTAATGATATTAGATTACAATCTTTCTTCAAATTGTTGTGGAAAATGTTGTGAATGTTGATAGGGGTCATTGCTTGTTTGTTTGTGAAATACCATCTTTGAACCTTGCATAACGAGTAGGCATTCAATCATTGATGCAACCGAAGATCCCTAATCATATTAATTGCGTTGTTAATAGATTCATGCGGTGTTTGAAGTCATTGTTGAGTATCTTCTTACACGATCCCATGGAGCCCGGTGCACTTTTCCAACTTGACCTCTTCCTCCAAATATGTCCTTATTCGAGGATCAATGGCACCAAGTTCAAATGTGTTTGTTGAATTGTTCAATGTTGTATGCTCTACATGCCCGTTGTAAAGCTTGTTTAAGTTCTTCTCTCTCTCTTTGAATCTATTTTTATATTTTTCAAGATATCAGATATGCGGGGAAGCATGCATGACATCCGAAACACATAATTCAAATCCTTGTATTATTGCTTCATATCTATCTCAAAACAATGCATTGGCCTTCCCTTACTCCACAAGCGCTTTTAAATTCATGAAAAACCATCTCCAAGATAATTGTTTTATTTGTCAACCATCGCAAAAGCAATCGAACAATGTTTCTAAGCCAGATCTTGTGCTTCTTGCTATCAAGTAGTGTCCTCCGTAAGTTGATTGTATGAATGTGCCATCGATTACAATAATTGGAAAGCAATGATGCCATGCTTGAATGGATGCTCCAATGGCAAAGAATAAATATTTGAAACGAGCATTTGTTTCCAACTCAAGAGTCGTGATTTTAACCTCATTATGAAACATCAACATTATTAATAGAATTATAAGTAGTATAATGCTACAACGTAACCAAGACAAAGATTAGACAAGAACAAATTATCATCATATCTGAACTCAAGACAACATTGGACAATATAATTTTATACAATAAACAAGACAAGAGTAGATAAAGAACTAAATGTATTTAATGTCGAGATCCAAGTCAACATTAGTCAACAACCAATTATCCAAACATTAAAGGCAATAACTTCAAAACAATAAGGAATATATTGTTATACAAGATATCAATCATTAACCAATATATTGTTACACAATCAAGAACCAATATCATGTTACACAAAGAATTAATACAACATTAGTCAAGAACTAATAAAACATTAGACAAAGATAATGTTACAAAGTAACCAAGATAGCATTAGACGAAGAACCAACATATTTTCTTACAAAAACTAATACAACATTAGATAGTATAATGTTTTTCAATAACTAAGACAAACATTATACAATGAAATGGAGATATTTCTATATAGTTACTAAGATATCATTATGCAAGAATTACGATTAATAGTGCAGACAATAACTAAGATAGCATTAGACAAAGAATCAACATATTGTCTTACAATAACTAAGACAAGATTAGATAGTATAATGTTTTTCAAAGAATAAAGACAACATTATACAGTAAACAACATATTGCTATACAGTAACCAAGATATCATTAGGCAGTAACAAACAGTTGCATTACAATAACCAATGTATTTGCTGAGTAAACATTAATATAAAAAATCAGTAGAACTCATTTAAAATTATAAATATGAGGTAGGTAACCAATGCACATTATAGCAACCAAATCAGTTGAATTGAGTAATAAACTAATCATGAAAAATAATAATGTGTTTTAAATTGTTACCTGGATTTGTTTTCTGTAGCATGTGTAACCATGATGGGATCAATGAGTAGTCGTGTGGATTTCCTCTTACTTTTTCTAACGTTTTCTCCTTCGATCTCCATGCTTTTTGGTAAGAGATAGACACATTATATTCTGTCATCATGTCCTCGACAATATCGGTTGGTGTGTATATTTTTTTCAAATTTGTTAATTTATGCATTATGCATTCACGACCAACTCACTATTTGCTTGTTCGCGTGGTCTCTCAAAGAATACGTTATTCGAACACGTGTGAATGTCATTGAATTCCCTCACCTTGAACAGATCCGTTTTTCAATACTTGATGCTCTCATCTTCCATTTGCAATTTTCATCATGTATGCATTACACTAAGACAAAGTCTCTATGACTGCTTCGTTGAACTTTGTGTTGTCTGCTTTTCTTGATTGAATGCGCATTCATTGATTGTGATAGATTTTTTTGTCTTTGTAGGTTTGATGTAATTTTACTTCACGCTCATTCGGATCTGTTATTACATCATCATATCGCTTCTCCCGTGTATGATTTGTCATGTTGTCTATCTCGTTGTTGTTCCATAATTTTCATTGCAAAAGCGATCGAAGATATTGCGTTCCAATTTGGCAATCTTGTGTTGCTAGTGGAACTAGTCTTCAATTCCCTCAGGTTGATCTCGATTGGCGTTACATCGTGAATAATGTGATTCTTCTAAATTTGTCAAGTTATGCAAGATTGTTGTCTGGTACCGCTTCTTTTTCAATATCTATAATCGGTGAATTTTCCTTGTTCATCGATTTTCTCTTCGACTTCAATAAAGAATCTCAAGGTTGTTTATCCGAAATATAGATCGGTGGAATGTTGATTCTAATGTGAAATTTGATCGACAATGTTGTTTTGTTTGTGTCTATCTGTAATGAAATGCATATTATGTTTTGCATTTCTCTGATCGAACAAGTTGATGGAACTAGTATGCCGGTAACTTCAAAGTTGGTGTATTGGTTACTATCACTCCATGTACCGTTGAAATAAAGCACAACAGGAATCATCTCCATTGTGCAAAAATGTAATAAGTCTTGTAAAGTAACCAAATCAATGTTAACCAAAGAACTAAATTATATAATGTTAGTAACCGGAGAATGAAACACATTAGTATATTCATTTTATAATGGAAACAATCAGTTTAATGTTATTTGTTTAACAATTAAATTATGATAGTTGTATAAAGGTAACCAATGTAGCCAATTAGTTTCCATCATAATAAAACAAACCAATATAAATTAATCAAATATTGCACAAAGAATCATAACAACATTATACAATAACAAAAATCCAATGTGTATAGCGAAATCAACACATGTTTAGTTATTAACCATAAGATAAAAAATCATCCATTTAATTGTTATAGTGAAAACAAACCAAAGATAGAGGGTTTGTGGGCGCGCTTAAAAATAATTGTTGTAACCAATGTAGTTAACAAGTAAACATTAATATAACCAATATAGTTAACAAGTAACCATTAATATAAAAATATAAGTATAAGTATAATTAGATTAATGCAAGAACTATTCGATTAATGAGTATCCATTATATTTTTACATAGTATCCAAATCAGTATTATTCAGTAACCAAAATAATGTTAAACAGTAACCAACTCAGCATTAGTTAGTAAACATATACATATAATTGTTTATACATAGGTAACTATATACATTTAATTGTTCATTAACCATATATAACCATAGGAATTTGAAGTAACCATAGGTAAATATATACATATAATTTTTATACTGATACACCTCAATATTAGACAGTAACCAATACAATGTAGTCAATGAGTAACCTCAAATATATAATAATATAAATTTGTAATCTTACACAGTAATCAGGTCAGCACTATCGAGTATCCGTTATAGTTTTATATAGTAACCAAATCAGAATTAGTTAGTAACCAATATATCAAAGTCAACATTAGTCAGTAACTAATTCATCATTTTTCATTAACCAATTCAGTATTGTTCAGTAATATTATATAGTAACCATTATAATTTTAAATAAAGAACCAGATCAAAGAATATGCAAAGAACCACAATAAAGTTACCCAAAGAATCAAATCATCATGAATCAA
The DNA here is from genome assembly GCA_020205605.1 of Panax ginseng. Taxonomy (NCBI): domain Eukaryota; kingdom Viridiplantae; phylum Streptophyta; class Magnoliopsida; order Apiales; family Araliaceae; genus Panax; species Panax ginseng. The sequence continues at coordinate 144,968,738 of CM035133.1, forward strand.
GAATCAATATATTGTTACATAGTAACCTAGGAAGCATTAGACAGTAACTAGCTTATCATTAGATATTATAATGTTACAAATTAACCAAAACATCATTAGACAGTAACCAACATAGCTTCATACAGTAACCAAGACAACATTAGACAATATAATGTTACAAAGTAACCAAGACAAGATTAGACAAGAACTAACATATTGTTGTCATACAAAGAACTAAGATATCATTAGACAAGAACTAAGACAAAGACCTTTGAACAATATAATAATATACAAAGAACCAAAACAACAATGAGACAAGAACTAACAACAGATAAAGACAAGAACCAATGTTTATGATGAGTAACCATTAATATAAAAATTAAGTAGAACTCGTTTGAAAATTATAAATTAATCAAATAAATAGTTAGTGAATGCTTTTATATTTATTTAGTAACCATAATCTAAAACATATAAATGAATCAACCAAACGCTATAGGAATTTGTAGTAACCATTTTAATTGTGAAAAACTTAATAAAGGTAACCAATATACATACGAATCACCGTAGTAACCATAGGTAACTATATGCATCTGAACTTTAAACTCACATACCTCGTAGTTCGGGATTTGTATCGAAGTTCTTTGTGATATTGTTTTTGGTTCTTGAACTTGAAGTTGATGATGATTTTGTATTCTATTTCGCCTTCTCCGATCTTAGATGTTACCAAAATTGAACTTGAAGTTCTTTGTGATCTTAGTTGTTGATGATGATTTTGTATGTCGCGATCTCGTGAGGTTAGTCGAAAGGAAACGTCGACGTAAGATTTGGATTTGTCCGATATCAATGTTGCGAGTTGTGTTCATTGCTTGAATTTAGGAGCGGTTAGTGTTAGATAGGGCGTTCGAATCCTCGTGTGTGTGATGTTAGTAATTTTATTATTGGGTTGTTTTATTTTTGTAATTATGTTGTGTGTGTTTTATTTTTGTAATTATTTTCTAATTGTTGTATATTAGTATTAAGGACCCCAAATAAAAATGGTTAACCGACTCATTTGGTTCCAGTTAATATAGTTTGACCCAACAGTTAACTACTTATATTGTCAGGTCTAATCTTGTGGTTGTTTTCTTCCTTGATTTCCTTGCTTTTCTTTATTTGTCCTTACAACTGGAAATGAGGATGAATCTGGTGAGTCGTCTTGTATACATTTGTTTATCTGCAATCACATTTTTAGTATCAGTGAACTTATATTTGCTTATATTTACGTACCCAGAATCTTATATTTACGTACACAGAATCTGAGTCTGAAGAGGATATCCCGCCCGTTGATGCAAACAATGGTTCAGTGGTTATAATTAATATAAGGATAAATTTATAAAAATGATATTTTTCTTTTCTTTTCAATAAAACTAAAAAACATAAGAAAAGAAATATTTTAAATTTTCTATTCTTTTCTATTAAAAACTCAGAAACAACACAAAAGAAAATTTCAAGTTTTCTATTCTTTTCTTTTCTGTTCTAATTTAAGTTTTCTATTCTTTTCTTTTCTGTTCAAAACTCAGAAACAGAGTGTTAATATAAGTCGTTTGAGGATTTCAAGTAATCATTAATTGCTTAGTTTCCAATATTACCCCAAGTATTAAATATAATTTTGGTTTTCTCACTATTTTTTGTCTAATAAATAACACTCTTTTTTTAATACAAAGACAATATAGACAATAAATATTATATTTAATGTTATACAATCATTTACAATTCTAAAACGACTTATATTAAAGGACGGAATAGGGAATATCAAACATAACAATTTTATTTAACACCCCATCAAATATTTTTTTTATGTTGACCCCCTAACCTCCTAAAATTTCTGTGGGGGCAGATGCCCCATGCTTAGGTCCGCCATTGTATCACTTCCAAGTGTTAAATATTCTAAATATTATACAAATATAATATATGTAGCTCTTCTATATGCGGACATGATATTCGTGTCCGCATAAAGTTTTTCATATATATATATATATATATATATATATGATATTTGGCCCCAAAAACAAGTACTTCCTGCCGAGGGGGCAAATGCAATCGATCGGTTAATCATCCAGGCCTACATATACATGACTTGATGGCCCCTCCTAACAGTAATAAGTGATGCTCAAAGTTAACGTTAGATGGTGCAGTTGATGATAATAATTATTAAGGTAGTTATATATATATATATAGGGGAAGTTGGCAGTTAATGTTCATGCATGAACTTCAACCGAAGGTACGTGATGAACAAATTTTAAATTGTCATGTGGATGTTAATTATTTTCATGACCTAGAGAAGAAAAAGAAGAACATAAAGAATAAAGAGAGAGATAGTGAGAGGTCATACTTTTGGTGAATAGGTGTTTAATTAGAATTGATCGACAATGACAAATTTTATTTTTTCTGTTACATGTTTAAAACAGATAGGTGATATCTATGTCTTCAATTTGGTGTATGCTTTAGACTAAATTATTATAATTTAGTTATAATGCAGACAAGACAAGCTAGTGAGAGTTGGTGTCTGAATTCGACTAATTTTTACGTTAGTTATAACGCAGACATGACAAACTAGTGTGAGTTGGTGTCTGAATTAATTTGTTAAGGATATAAGCAAAATACAATTATGCAGATGTATACTAGTTGTTCAAGTGCAGGATAAAAATGTAAATGATCAAGCCACACAAATTTACAAATTATCACATACATAACGATTTTTATATGATTCAGTTCCTACCCTCTAATCTAGTGGCCTAGTCTACGTCTAACATCAATTTGTATTGGAGACTCTTTTTATTAAATAAACTTTTCAAACTAAATATAAGAGACTCCCCGTTTAAAGTAGGTTCGCACTGAGATGAACATACTGTGCCCCTTTACACCTCTGTAACCTTGAAAACTCCTTATGAACAGACATATCCAGTACTGAATCGATCAAGCAAAACAAGGCTTGAACTTAGAATTTAATACAAGAAAATATGATTACAATGAATTATTATTTTTCAATCAACAAAGAATTAACAATAGTACAATAACCTGCTGGAAATAAGTTTTGATAACACACTATGAAAGTATCTCTATATATCAAGTGCACTGATATTGACTTTCTGTATTTTTCTATATTGATTAGCCGAGAAGGAAGAAGATTTTATAATATTAAGACCAACCTCGCTATATTATGAACTGTTAATATAAAAGACTCAGAACACATCTGGGAAATCTCATGATTCTAGCAATTTGTTTTATCCAACGGATATAAGATATTCTTCACAACAACTTTTTTTAAATAAATGGTTTCTAAAGTAAATTAAGAGCATCTCCGACTGTAGTAGTAAAAAAAACTCTTCAAATTAAAATTTGTTGACCTACGTGACAATTTGAAGAACATTATTTGCTACTTTAATATTTTGTGTCTCATCAGTCTCTTCAATTCAATTAATACAATATTTGACTTAAAACAATAATAATTGATAACATTTGAAATAATTAATAACATTCATTTTTTAAAAAGATAACATTCTGAAAAAATAAATTATATTTAAAAATTAATATTTAATTAAAACTAAATTCCCTTCCAAGAATTTAGAAGGCAATGGATTAATTTTTAATGTTTTCTTTTTCCTCTTTGCTTGATGATGCATGTGTTATTTTCTGTTTTGCTTGATGATGTATGTGTATTTTCTGTTATATTATTTTCTCTTGCCTTTATTTTCCTGTGTATTGTTTGTGTATTGTTTTAGAAACTGGTATTTTCATATGATTTTTTTGATATTTCTACATAAAAATTATCGTTATAAATCCTATAGCGACGATTTTTACCGTCGCTATACATCTATAGCGACACTTTTCATATGAAAATATCAATTTTCTTATTTTATTCTCTTTTCAATGAAAAACAAGTTTATCTTATCATATTGGTATTGGATAAATTTTTAATTCACGTGATTATCCGAAGGTCATATTGGATAAACTAGAGAGTCATAATTATTAACATGATTATCCAAAGGGTAATCAAAATAATATTTTATCTAAATAAATAAAAAGTAATGATATTAAATTTTAAAATGAGTTGTATATCAAACCCATCAAGCAAAATAAATATTTTTAGCATTTTTCATATAATTTTGATTCTCCCAAAACAAAATAAATGTTTTGAAGAGGCAATGTCAACTTACCAATTCTGAAGAGAGAGAATGAGGTTGCAGATAATTTTTTTGATGTGGCTCACCTATTTGAGTATTCCAAAATGATTGAAGAGGTTGTTGGAGATGCTCTAAATAGCTTAATTCAATAAAAAAAAAGAGTCTGATTTAAAATACCCCAACAGATTGCACAGTCATAATGAATTCCTTAATAATTAAGACTCTTAATCAAATAAGATTGCATATCTTTATTTTAAGTCTATCAGCAATAATACCTTGAATTTAAAAGGTGCAATCCTAACGCTCTATTTTTTAGTTTTAAAATGGACAGAAAAGAAAAGAAATGAACGGAAAATTTAAGTTTTTTTTTCAATTCTTATGTTTTTGAGTTTTTTAATAAACGGAAAAGAAAAGAAATTGATATAAAACTTAGCCACTTTTTCTGCCAAAATTTTTTGTCCAAAATTGGCTTAATTTGGACGAAAAAGAAATTAAAATAAGTAATATTTTTATAATTTCCATATTATCCTCAACTTTTAATATAATAACTTTTAAATTACAACTGATGTACTCAATTTGTTTTTATCTACTAAACCTAATATGATAAAGAGAAAAATATAAGGCGAAATAACTTGCCATGAACAAAGTTCTCTTCTTGCCAAGCCAAAACTAAATGTTTTCGAACAAATTCATCTCCAAATTTTTCGATGATTTTTCTTGTCGGCGCTACGGCATTCCAATATCCCCCTCTTCGATAACTTTCTTGCCAGATTTGTCTCTTATTTCGATACAACTCATGCCTAAATATAATCATCAATTGTGGTTTCTTGATTTGTGTCGCCGTTGTTGACTATCCTGTATTTGAATATTGCACTACACAAACAAATAGCGAGAACATAGGTCCTATTTTCTGCAAAGCTTGTATGATTTTGATGCACTGTCATGAATATTCTTTCACTTTTACTGGGTTTCTATGATCATTACAATGAACAAGGAAATATTAAATAAATATTGTGCACTTTATCTTGTATATTTTTATTCATGGTTAAATGATTATAATTAATATAAGGATAAATTTGTAAAAGTGATATTTTTCTTTTCTTTTTATTAGAACTCAAAAATGCAAGAATTTTTTTTTAAAAATTTTTATATTCTTTTCTATTAAAAACTCAGAAACAACACAAAAGAAAACTTCAAATTTTCTATTCTTTTTTTTTTTTATGTTCTAATTTAAGTTTTCTATTCTTTTCTTTTCTATTCAAAACTCAGAAACAGAGTGCATCAATTCAACTTTGGCCAACAAATTAGAAAGCAATCTATAACATATTAAACCAACCAGTCCAAGCAAATCAAACAAGATCATTAAATTTATCACAATTAAACACAAGTATATTAAAATAAGAATATAAACTAACAATATCATCACCTTAAAAAGAGCAAGTCCGACCCTAGCTAGCTAGGTAAAATGTAAAAAATTTACCAAAAACTCCGGCAGTAAGACTAAGACATTGTGTTTTTTATCTTCAAAAGGAAAGGAAGATTTAATAATTAAGGCCACGAGAAATATCACCTCTTACACCGCGCGATTTGCATATGTGACAATATTGAAGCAACCATAAAATCACAGCTAGCTCGCTCAAAAGTAAAAAATATATATATATATGATATATCCCACTAGTCATTACGTACTCTCACGGGATTTTTAATTTGTTTAACCATATATAATAACTCATTCCACATGAACTATGATAATATAATATTATATATAGCTAGCTAGCTAGAAGTGTTAATTGCTATATATATATATATATAAAAGGGGAATACAATGGTTTGTTTCATATATACGGAGAGAAATATCATATCATATCAGTTATCAGTATGGGGTTGATCAGTTTGTGGGTTAATATTTTGTGTTTCTTGTGGTTGTTGGTGGCTATTTCCTCACAACAACAACAACCCCAAGTGCCATGTTTCTTCATTTTTGGTGATTCACTTGTTGACAATGGTAACAACAATGGGATACTTACTCTTGCTAGGGCTAACTACCGGCCTTACGGCATTGATTTCCCTCAAGGCACCACCGGCCGCTTTACCAATGGCCGCACTTATGTCGATGCTCTAGGTAAATTCAAATCTAAGTAAATCAATAACCATAATGTTGGTAGGTATATATTTGCTAGGTTTGTTTTTTAGAGGTACGTCATAGAGGCTACATGCATACAGTATTTGTGATTTTGTTTTATCTTTTTTTTGTAGCTCAACTTTTAGGGTTCCCAAATTACATTCCACCCTATGCAAGAACACGTGGAAGGGCACTGCTCAAGGGAGTGAATTACGCTTCAGGAGCTGCTGGAATCCGTGATGAAACTGGCAACAATTTGGTATATATATAGATTTAATGGCCTAATCAAATTAAATAATGTTTACTATTTTACCATATTATCTTCCCAACTAAATACACATATTTTGTTTTTATTTTAAATATCCTCCCAAATCAGAAATCAAAAACAAATTTGTCAAAACGACGTACTTATCTGTTTCATTCACGACTAACTAGCTAGAATGTGATTATAGGGAGATCACATGCCGATGAACCAGCAGGTTGCGAATTTCGGAAGAACAGTGCAAGAAATATGTAGATTTTTCAGGGGAGATTCAGAGGCAGTTGGTGGCTACCTGAGCAAGTGCATATTCTATTCTGGAATGGGAAGTAATGACTATCTTAACAATTACTTCATGCGCGATTTCTACTCAACTGGTTTACAATTTACACCCAAAGCTTTTGCTGCTTCACTTCTTCAGGACTATTCCCGCCAACTAACGGTCAGTAACCAACTAACATTACACAACAGTATTAATTAATTAATTATTAATTAGTATATATAATTCCATGTCTCAATATATATATATATATATATATATATATATATATATATATATATATATATATATATATAAAAGATCTTATGAAGGTAGGGGAAACCTGGAGACAGGAAGGACTTGCTGATAGATAGACCGATGATAAAAGATAGTTTTGAATATTGATGCAGGACTTGTACAGGTTGGGAGCTCGAAAGGTGGTGGTGACAGCAATAGGGCAAATAGGGTGCATACCATATCAGCTAGCCCGATTAAATGGGAATAGCAGCAGCAGCAGCAGCAGCAGCAAGTGCAATGATGAAATAAATAATGCTATAATTCTCTTCAATTCTGGTCTTCGAAAAATGGTTGATCGTTTCAACAAGGGTCAACTGCCCGGATCAAAGTTTGTGTTCCTGGATTCTTACCAAAGCTCCAAAGATCTGGTAGCCAATGCCGCCTCTTACGGTAATAAATAACTTAAATCTAACAAGAAAATCGACGAGTTTGAATGATAAACTGCTTAATAAATCGTAATATGTGTATATATATTTCCACTTCTCCCGTCGAATCGGAAGTATAGAAAAACGAGTTTTTATTTATATGACGGTTTTTCTATCACTATAGCGTAGAAAGCCAGTTTTTTATGCTACAACGACGAAAAAAACCGTCATACTATAGAGAGGTTCGATTCTTAATTATTTCCTCCAGGTTATATATATATATATATATATATATATATATTACCAATATTTTGAATTAACTTGAGAAATGAAATACAGGATTTGAAGTGGTAGACAAAGGATGTTGTGGTGTAGGAAGGAACAATGGCCAAATAACATGCCTTCCCCTTCAGCTACCATGTGATGACCGAACTAAATATGTATTCTGGGATGCTTTTCATCCCACTGAAGTTGCTAACATCTTGTTTGCCAGAACATCCTACTACTCGACATCGCAGTCGTACGCGTACCCAATCAATATACGCCAACTCGCAACGCTCTGACACAAGTTTACCCAATCAATATACGCCAATTGGACGAGAATTTTATTTTAGTGGTATTTGTTAATTAAGGTTGCTTCTTGTTGTTGCTTATAGTTCGATCCGAGTTCAAGCTATATATTGTTATGTATTTGTTGTACTCCTCATCTTTGTATCTTGTTTGTACCCCTTCCTGTCCAAGCACTAAAATAAGGTTCTATGATTGGAAATATAAAAATTGGCATTGCTTTATTTTGATCATGTTTGGTGATTTGAAAATGGTGATCAGCTATTCATGTATGGCATCTCTGTCATTACCAAAAACTACGTCATTTTGGGTCTCTTAGATAGACTGTGATGGCAGCACAATCAGAGAATTAACATTTCTTTATCAAAGACGACTCAACTTGCTTCACAATTAGAGTTCCCTTGATCAACATGGTGATTAATTAATTATTTACTCTATTTACACTTCTTCTGCATTCAGTGTCCAGCATTTTCTGCTTCTGATATGCTCATTATTGCTCCTCCAACACCAACAAAAAGACAAGGAAATGAAAATTAAAAAAAGGAAAATAGGGGCAACTTTGGTCCCATTTCCCTACCTGCTATTATTTAAGTGAGATCTCAACAAACCTGCATATCAACTCCGATACTCCCCAGCTGATCACTGCCCACAGAGCTTCCAAGCTTCTTCCTTGACAATTTATGGGCATGGCAACGAAGCCAAATGCACGAAATCCTGGCTATAGTCGCCTGGCTAGCAAACTGAACCCTACACGCCACGCTTAACTCGGCCAACATGTTACATGCTACACCCGAGTCAAGACTCTCGTTGTATCCATCAAGGTCTGATTCGGTTACCAACACAACAGAGCCATCATCAAATGGTTCAAGGTCGAGTTTTGCTGGGAAACCTACAGTTTTATATGATGAAATTCCCGTGCAGAAATTGCTTTCCATTCTGCAATGATAGTAGACTCGAACAGCCTGCAAATTCATTGTCATAAAAAGAAAATGAGGATATGAACTTACGAGTAATATATACTTCCCCGAAATTGTTCCAGAAGTCTATCTTGACACAAGTGTTTACATATGTTAGCACAAGGCATGGTAGTTCCATTTCCAACTAAAAGGCATGCCACTTTTTACTTGAACTAACATGTTTGCTTGTGGAAATAGCATACATCCTAAAATAAAAGGCTAAGATAGTATATATATGACTAAGTATGGACAGACTATTGGGTCCTTATTCATGAAACAAACCCACTGAAAACAGTTAAATATCAGTGAGAATTCACAGAAATCCAAAGAAAAAGAAGACAAATATAGCTATTAAAGAACTCGACCATACCTGCCACTGGGAAGAGGCTAAGCGTACCCTTGGCCTAATGGATCTCACATATTCATAAGCTGCATCAGGTGTCATATGCTTGTGTTCAACCTGTATTTTGGGGGCCGTATTAATATATATATATATATATATATATATATATATATATATATATATATATATATATATATATATATATATATATATAGTTTCATACCACAAAATAAATATTTTAGGAAGTAAATGGATTACTCCTGGCTGTGATACATACCAGATAACAAAGAACAACGGTAGTACTGCGCCCTCGACCAGCCTTACAGTGAACATATGTTGTTTTACCACAAGATGCATTCTCTATATGAATCCAAGACCAAAAGACAAAGGTTAATAAGGTACAACTAACAATTATAACCAAGTAGCACGGAGAAGGAAACAGGAAATGGATACAAGACACGGAAATGCCATTTCCCAAAATCCTATGAAACGTTTGAAAGAGCTAGGAGCAAATACTCCAGATTATAAATGTGTGTCTGTATACGCCCCAATAGACGAATGGAATAAGTCTATAAACCATATTAAAGTTAATTCAAATTATGTACCACAGTAATCAATTTTTAAACAAGCAATTTTAGTTTATGCTTGTGTTGGGGGGAGATATTTTCTCTCTCTCTCTCTCTCTACTTTTCTTTTCCCAAACTATTTTACAGGCCAAAGTTAAAATAATTTCAGGGACCATATTGTAAAGAATGTGTGCAGAAGAGGGGGAAGTAGTAAGTGATTTAGGCCACTGTATTGGGGATTTTGAGAAAGATTTAAAACCTCAAGATTATTCTACTGATTTGCAATTGTATTTCTAGGGTTCCATAAGGTACATGTGGAACAGAAATATACTGGAACTACTTGCTCGATTTTTCTAACATAAGAAAGTACATTCATATCATGACTAGGTGCAGCGTGGCAACCAACAAACAGGAGTTTTAAGCACATAACAGATACATAGTCGGTGCAGTGTGACTACCAACAATAGGCCTTCAAAATGTACGTAACTTGGACATAATGTACAACATTTGATATTCCTTACAACACCCATGTGGTGTAGTTGGTCAATTTGGTCTTCAAATTCATTAAACAACTAGTGATCAGCTCAAGAATTCAGCTCTGAAAAGTCTTCAATTAGAAAAAAAAAATTCAGCAAACTTCACAAGTCACCAGCACATTCACATCCCTAATTACACAACTAGCTCCAGCATGAAAAAAAGGAACTTATAGAGCAAAAACTTACCATGGATGAAATCTACAGCTTGGCATATATCACTATATGATGGAGCAAAAAGATAATCTCTTGTAGGAATTACCAAATGCTTAATATTATGCGCCTACAAATAAAAAATATAAATGAAGATTAGAAAGGAAAAAAACTTAATTCAGAGCATCGCATTTGAGTGACAGATTATTGCAATTATTAGAGATGTTAGGCATTTAAAGCTGCGTTTGGAATGAAATTTATCAAATCTTCTCCTAGTTTCCAATTATATACGATAGAGAATAAGGTGAAACATGTATCTGAAGAGTTGAAATTCTGACCCAGCGAATCAATATGTAGACCTACCAAGCCAATCAAGACTACAGTCAGAAGATTCAAATGAAATACAGTTATGTGGATCTACTCAAGCCAATCAAGATTACATAGCTTTAAGATAAATATGGACCAAAATGGACATAGTTATATTCAAGCAATAGAGAACACTTATAAATTTGTTATTGCATATTGTTTCTATTTAGTTTATCTTTTCTAAACAGAAGAACAAAATGATGCGACAATAAAATGAATGTTAACAAGCATACATACATCATATAGAGATGTTGAGACCAAGGTTTCAAAAGGTTCATTTAACGTAACCACACCGTCTACACCAAGTTCCTTCAGGCGTGGAACATCAGTAGGAAATGGCACAGCACCTAACAATATAAACTGATGACAGAAAAAGGTTAATACAGTCAATTTAAGCAAAGGAAGTTTACATACACTGACATAAGATTCAGATGATATGATCAAATTATATGTAGAGCCAGAAGTGAGAATTGCAGGAATGTGAGTCTACATATCCAAATAAATCCAAGATATACTTAAAGATGATTATAAGTGGCTGTTTATAATTTTAATGATATTCTAAACTCAACCCAACTAAACTACGTCTTTTATCCCAAACTAATCTCTTAAAAACACAGCAACAGCAGTAGTAATAACCATCTCTTAAAAAGCAGTAGAATGTTATAATTCAAGAATAACCACTTCAAAATAATTAGCAAATGGTAAATTTCTAAAAACTGAATATAATTTGGATGCCCAATCATATTTGTATTTTAATAAAGTCAACTTGTTCCCTAAAATCAGCAACCAATAAAAAGTTTGACACAATCAAACCTAACCCCAAACAAAGTCTCAATATAGATAGTCTATAATATTACCACCTCATTTTCAAAAGAAATACTTTATTGATGCCGCAATGTTCCTGCCAGCTTTTTTAATCAAATTTTCTAAAAGAATATCTAAAGGTAAAACCTTGCTCATCATCATCGGCATATAACGTGAAACTAAAATAATGCGGATGGAAAAAAAAGTCAGTTCTAAGAGTGGTTATACCTCATCAACTCTATCCCACCAACGGAACTCGGATTGAATTTTGTTCCTCACAACATTATACAGCAGCGTGGGATAAAAAAGAGCACGAGCCCCTCCTCCGACCAAAACCCTTTTAGTATAAAAAACAACAGAGCTGCGACAAAGATCAGCAGCAAATAGCTGCTTCTCCACACCCTCTTCCCCCTCCTTCAATTCCTCAATATACATGTCTGCAATATAATCCCCAAAACCAGCCAAATAGTCCTAACAAAGCTCAAAATCAAACTAAAAACAAAGGGAAATCCAATACAATTACATAGCTCACCAACAAATTCAGAATTCCATCTCCACACAACACAGAAAACTAAAAACCAAAAAATCTTTAAATCCTAGCTTTTTAAATAAAACCCAAAACCAAAATCAATTAAAACAGAAAATTCCCAAATTTAGACCTACAAAAACCCAAAATAAAAATCACATAAACCCAAAACTCAAATCAAACAACAAATGCAATAATTTTCACAGAAATCAAACACAAGACAATTAAAAACAAACCCAATTCAAGAATTGCAGCATTCTTGATCATATTGAACGAAATCCTAGATTTCCCTCCAGAACAAGCAATCAATGCGAAACAATCTGTCCAATTGAAAGCCTTTGAATAAGAGAAAAAGCTTTCTTGCTGGAATTTCTTGCAAAGTGAGAGAAGGGACTCTCTATTTCTTTTCTCTCTCTACCTTTCCTTTATCTCTCAACAAACTCATGGAAAACGAAAGAAACGCTTTCTGTGTGCGCGAAACTGAAAACCTATGCTATTTATTCTATTACAAATAGCGGTTTTAAAACAAAAGTAAATTAATAATAGTCCAATTTTGCTTCGGACTATAAGAGGGGGAAAATCTTAGAATTTTTTTCAAGTAACTTATATTATGGCAATTTAATATTAGGGCTATATATATATAAAAGTTAGGATCTTGATCTTAAAGGTGAGTTGAAGTTTACAGCTTATATGACGGTTCGATCGACAACTGTCGTCTTTTTTTACGACACTATATATTATCCGTCAAAAAGTATAGATTTACTTGGATTTTGCCAGTAAATCCGTCATTAAATAGAATAAGGGATGACCTTAAAATTCGGACTGTACATACATATACAGCTCTGTGGAGCTATAATGACGCCGTAGTTCAGAATATAGCTATGGCGACGTATGAAACGTCGTTATAATTTAAAAAAAATCCGCTCTAAAATTTCATCATTATAATAATTTATATATATTTTCTTAAATTATATATAAAAAAAATTATAAAATTATTTTTTGGGGTGGTTGTAGTCCGACTATATAACAGTATAACCCATATATATATATATATTAACTTATATTGAATAAGATAAAATAAGTTAAAAATGCAACCATTCTTAATTTTATTATATGATTATATGAGATAATAAAGCAATACATTGCTATATTGTATTGTTTGTAAAATTAAATGTCTTGAATTTTGTTTGATAAATCTTCCATGATAAAAGAAAGGGATAGTCTTTGAGTTCTTCCATGGTTAAAAAGAAAAATTTAAAATATTTTATTACGTAAAATTCCAATTCTAATAAATCTTATAAATTATTTGGGAAATATTTTAAAAAAAAAAATAAAAAAAATAAAAAAATTTTGGACCGGTCGCCAAGCAATGTCTCCCTAGACATTTTCATAGTCTTTTCATTTCTTTTGTTCCATTTTGAAAACTCACAACTACCGCGGTGAACCTCTCGATTCCCCGACAGTACAGTTAGTCAGTAGTGGGCGATTCAGATTTACACATATTTTATATTTACATGGCGGAGCACGTAGAAGCAGACAATGCGGAAGCCATAATCACCAGAATCGAACACAAATCCCGGAAGATCGAGAGCTTACTCAAACAGTAGTCTAATCCCTTTTCCCCAATTTCAGTAATATCCACTTTTGTTTGTGAAAACCCTAATTTGTTATTTATTTCTGTTCAGGTATAAGCCAGTTGAAGCCCTTAAAACTGCTCTTGAAGGCGCCCCTCCCAAGACCCGAGACGAACGATGCAAGGTTTAAACTTTCTCTCTCCAATTTTTCCCAAACTTTCCCCCCCTTTTTTTGTAAATTTGTTTTTTTTTGGGTGTAGTCTGCGAATTGGTTAGTGGTACATAGAGCGTTAATGGCTATAAAAGATGTGGATGGCATGTTTTCTTCTTTGGATCCTGAGTATTATGATATTCTCATGAAGTAAGTTATAAGTATGCCCTCATTTTCCAATTATGTTCTGTTAGTTTCAGCTTTTTCTTCTGAGTTGATTAATTTTACTAAAGATCATTTTTTTTTTGTTGCAATATTTGAATAATTTATGAGCTTGGCTGAATTAGCTGTTGTTGCTGCATTGTAGTTTACTTGTTGTGTATGACTTTTAGGATTTTATCTGTGTAATCAAATATTCAAATGTTCAGTGGGATGTTGTTAGAGATACAGAGAATTTTTGTGGCATTAAATTTGGAAATTTTAATGTGGGATTATGACTTTTTGTTTATTGCAATCTTTTTAAAGCACCTAATTTTCAAGTGCAGTGGTTGGATAAGTTTCTGTAAATTTAAGGGATATTACATGATTTTAATATACTTTTATTGGGTAGAGCATATGCTTTAGCGGAAAAAGTTTTCCGGAACTTACTAGTGAAAAAGAAAGGGAGGAAGAGAATTACCAAGAAATTGGGGGAGAATAAAAAGGTTTGGTTGGGTGTAAGGGTGATTTACAGTTGGGGACACTTTTGAGGCTTCGTATCTTGTAGAACTTGATTTTGTATTTCCAATTTTCTTTTTGGTAGTTCAGTGAAGGTTAACTGCTAGAATTAGAAGATATAATTTATGTTCTGTTAATACAGGCTTAGGTAGACTTACTAAGAAATAGGTTAAACAAAAATACCTGCAGCCGTTGCTGGTTCATTAGTCTAAGGGTGTTTATCGGTAAATAACCGTACCAGACCGGCCTGAACTCTACCGGTTACCGAAAGTGGCCAAAATTACGTACCAATACCGGTACCGGTTAGACCGGTGTCCCCAACAGGTTAGCCGGTTCGGTACCGGTACGGTACCGTTTTTTACATACTTTATACCGGTTGTAATTTTTTCTAAGGAAAAAGATGGTTTTCATGAAAGACTGAAACTAATCAACTATTGTGTCTGATTCTGTCAAGCTAAAAGGGAGAAGGATCCAAACTTTGTGAAAGAACTAAATAGTATGCCTCCATACTCCATAGCCTTCCAATTGCTCCCAGCCTCCCACTGTTGGCATTGCTTTGGACCTCAGTTATTCTCTTGCTGAGCTACTGAATAGCAAAACACAATCATAATAACAAAGAAAACACAATCATAATTGCAAAAAAACCACAATTATAAGAACAAAGAAATATCAGCAGTATTGCAGCAGCAGGGTAGCAGCAGCAGCCCAACAGTAGCAGCAACCGCAGGCTCTGTTCCTCATATTCTAGGAATGAAGTCTTTTATATAAAATACAGAAGACTCACAAAATACATTTAGCAATTTAAAAACTTCAATCTACATACATAGACTATAACTACAAGAGATGTGATACTTTCAGCTTAATACATGTATTATTACAGTTAGACAATTCCACAAACACATAGGCTACAATTATCCTTGTAGCCTTTTCCCATTCATCAATTGCCAAAAAAAATTCTACAAAAATTCAAGACAATAGGAAATATAATGATAATACTTCAATTTTCACTTACCCTATACATGCTTGGTGTCAACCTTTCACTCTAAACTCCAATAGTGGGATATTATAATACCCAAAAATGAGGTACTAGAAATTACCAGAAATGCTTGTGAAATTTCCTCAAACAAAATTTACCCAAAGTCGTACAAACATTAGCGATTTTCTGACCAAAAACACAAAATCTAAGTCAAATCTATCTCAATTAGAAAGAGATCATTAGCAACTGAAAATTAAGTAGAAATATAACTCAATAACAGCTAATAGTGCAATCCATGACTTGGAACGGCCATATCAAACACACTCACACTCACAGTCCATGAGAGGTCACGTATCATATTTGAAAATTGAAGCAACAATTCTGCAGACCCCCAATTGATACAATAGGCGAGAGAGCTAGAGAGGCAATCCGAGATGGAGAGGAACAATCGAGATGGAGAAGAACGGTGACCGGTAGGAGAGGATCGGAGCAGTCCGAGGTTAGGAGTCGGTACTTGGGAGCAATTAATAATTTGAGATGGAGAGAAATTGAGAGATGGAGAGAGCGCAGATCTAGATGGAGAGATAATGAGATAAAGTGGATAACTGAAGTCTGAAAGTATTAATTTAACGGTATAACCGGTTTATACCAAACCAGCCAAACCACTTCCCGATACCGATCCCGAATATCCGGTATATATTGGTTCCTTTGTACCGATCCCGAACCGGTAGGTTCGAACCGGTTCGGTAACAGAAAAAACCGAAAATTTTACCCACCCTTACATCAGTCACACGAAGAGCTAGCTTGAAAACCTTGCAAATTTGGTATTCGTGTGAATTTAGAAACTGAAGCCAGCTAAGATTAACAAAATCCAGCTACAGTGTTATGCAAATGAAGTAATAAACTACCTCAAGCTAAAGTAATATCTATGAATACTAGCCTAAGACAAGGAATTTGACATGATTAAGAAGCTTATTTTGCATTACTGAAATGAGTTCTCATGTTAACTAATGTAACGTAACCCATAGAAGCTTCTTCATTATTGAAATGTATTTCTAATTTTTGAACAAAGGGGGTATGTATTAACATTTACTATCAATTTGCCAACACTATGAGAGGTTCTCTTCATTAGAGTATAAGAAATAATATATGTGGTCCCCTCTCCATTTCACTCTTCTGTGCATACACCATGCAGCAGACATCAAAATTGACTTGCATCCTGTCCTGGGTCGTATAATTTCAATGGCAAGGGAAAAGTATTCATGTTCAGCTGCTCCTGATATGCCAATATTATGGTTGTTTATCTGAGTTAAAAGTATTCACCTGCTTTGAGCATTGGAGCCCTTTCAAAACTAAGCAGGCGTTAATCGTATCGTAATGCTGATGAGCAGTGGGTCCTTGCAAAGCTCTTAACTTGTGCTTCCAGTTGCATTGTTTTCAAGATGACAAAATGACACAATTTTTTTAGGCTTTGAAGTTTGGGCCTCCCAAATTCTCTGTTTTGGCAGGCCATTTTGTTATACTTTGAAACAAAGTAGCACCAGTTCGCTTGTATTGATAGACCCCTATTGGAATTTTGGTGTTTAGGCCCCAGGAAACATTCTTTGTCTGACACAATGAAACAAAACAATGGCAGTCAACACTCGAACAAACTTATAACCACTTAATTTAGAACAAGAAAGAATAGAGCAATGAGAGTTGTTAGAGAACAGTAGACATCACTTAATTTTAAACTGACCTGCAAATGCTCTGATATCATTCAATACCCAAGATGGACTTTGTGCGAATTCAGAAAGTGTTTTATCCTTGATTAAAATAAGATTGAATAGACTTCATGATTTGTTTAGTTACTCCCTCTGTTTCAAAAAAGAGAGAGAGTTAAATGTATTTCCAGTTATCTAATTTATATGTTCATTTATTTTATTTTATTTTTGACTTGTTGAAATAAAAACATGATAAATGGCTTCATTCTAGCCCTTCTGCTGCGTGCATGTATATATAATTATATATGATTTAGTTTTTCAATATAATTTTCTGTTTCAGAATCGTGAAGCATATATATATGCATTTTTGTATGTATGCATGTATTTGCATAGTGGTTCAATTCTTACTACTTGTCAATGAAACGTGCGCACAAATAATTTTTTTGTAGTATTAGAGTATATGAATTGTTCTCCAATAATATAACTATTTGCCTAGGAAGTAGACTTGTTTGCTGTTATCTACCTAATACAATCTGGGTTTTCATTATAAATCTCAGGTACTTGTATAGAGGCTTATCTACTGGCGATCGCCCCACATGTGACCAGTGCCTACGGATTCATGAAAAGCTGACACAGAGAGCCGGTTTGGGGTGCATACTACGTTGCCTTACGGACACAATAAATACAGTTTGATTCCCTTAATCCTGTCATCTTACAGGAGGATCGATCTCTCTAGATAATAAATCAATTTGGTTTTGTTATCCTGACATGTATCATGCATGTCAAGACAATCTGCTATACAAAGTTCATAACTCGAATGCACTTGTACAGTCTTTTAGATTTACATTCAGAGTCCCGCCAACTTATTTGAGCACTTTCTTGATATCAGGTGATGTTTTATGAATAATGTTTTACCTAGTCTGCTTTTAATTTGAGCAAGACAATGAATGGTTTTATTTTTTATTTTGCAATGAGAATGACATCAAAAGTAATTGTTTTTTAGTTTCAAGATAATGAGTTACTTTTGTGATTGTTTTCGTTGCAAGTATATAAATATTATCTCGACATTCCTGCCTGTTCGGGAATGACTTATTTTAAAATTATAAGTTATTTTAAGCCGTGATTTATAAGTTAGAAATTAAGTTAAAATAAAAATGCTCGGCTTATAATGACTTATGAGTTAAAATAAATATAAAGATTATTAAAAAGGACAATAATAAAAAGAGGGGTAAAATATACATTATATTTAGTTAAATTAATTTATTTAATAATAACTTCTAAGGCATTTTTAAATAACTCATAAACAGTTATTTATTTATTTTTGATTTGAAACTCAATTTATAAGTCAAAAAAATAATTGGTTGAAACATGTAAATCTTTTGTACTGGTTAGAAGTTAAAAGTGATTAGATTGTCATTTAGGTAATTGAGCAGGAAAATATGGGTCTCAATTTTCTTATAGTTAACAATTAGGTGATTAGAATACAATTTTAGAAAGTGGATAAAATAAAAGAAAGGTTAGACGCATGGCTGGAATAGCTCAGTTGGCTAGAGCGTGTGGCTGTTAACCACAAGGTCGGAGGTTCAAGCCCTCCTTCTAGCGTTTCAATTTCTTTTTTTCCCTTCCTATTTTACCCTTCAAAAAGATACTTTTATTTCTGAATATAGTTTTGGCAAATCTTTGAATATGTGATATTACATACGAATAATATTATGCGTACAAAAGTGTAAATAAAAAGCTGAGCATAACAAATCCGAGTAAAACTCATGTATTGCTTACTAATGAAAATATGTGAAACATCTAATTGTAAATTTCACTTTCTATATACTCTCGATTTCTGTCTATATAATTTGTAACCGTAGTATTACTTTATACGTAGGGGTTGTTTGTTTAGGATTGAATGACTGAATCGGTCAGTCATTCAGTGCGTTTGTTTTGAAAAAAAATATCGTTTGAATTACTGAATCGATCAGCCATTCAAACAATTTACATTGAATGGTTTAGTGTCATTTTTTGGCTGAATAGGCTGAATGATTTTCTTTTTTTACAATATTAACTATTATATTAAGTAATATTTAATAAATTTACAACAATTTTAAATTTTTTTAGATGTGTAAAATAATAAAAATGTGTATTAATATGTTTCAGACATGTCAATTATCAAACAACTATCTTCATTCAAAAGAGAGAGAGAGTTAATGTATTTCCAGTTATCTATTTACTATTTGTGACGCCCCCAAAATAGGTATACATCGCCTATTCTGAGTCGCCAAATACATGGTACAGAATACAAATACAATCTTAAATATACAACATGAGCTGTGAGTTTTAATACAAATATTGTCTTCTAGACAGTATTCAAACTCAAAATAAGTCCTCAATACATTTATTAACACACTATTTCATAGAATAGTGAGGACTACTAATACTATCATCTGGCATCACACACTCCGCTTCCTCGACTAGTCCCTCGCTACGTTCTCATTTCTTGGAGAGAACAATGAAAGCAAAAGGGTGAGCTCAACTAACCCAGTAAGAAATATTATGACTAAGATAATGCAGAATAAATTATCATTAGCCTTTAACAGTGTTAAACTGATACAATATAACAAACATCAAGTTTAACTGCAGCGGAACAAGCAATCCATTAAAAGAGTCAAGTAGAGAATAAAATCTACTATCTTCTATGATTTAAAAGGTTTTTCATCACTTTTATCGCTGGGACTCAGCTTAATATATAATCCACATCATCCCTGCGCTACAGCCAATGATAATCATTAGTATCACAACCATAAATTATCCATGCACTACGGGCCAAGGATATTCGTTAGTATCACAACCATAAATTATCTATGCACTACGGGCCAAGGATATTCGTGTATTCATCAATGGTCATGATAATGCCAACAATCATCCCATCAATGCACTACTGCCAATGAGAACTTTTACCACATCATTTGTAACATTACTGATTACGTGATTATCTTAGAATAATCCTGGTCATAATCATCATACCAAGTCCATCTATGCATACTGAATACCACAGATGACTTTCAACATAATATAAACATGAGGATGATGACAATGATATAAGAATTCAATAAAAACAAGTTCAAGAATTAATTTATCCAGGAACCAATAACGCCCAAATTAATTGTCAACATGATACTGCTTTGTGGAGTAAAATTTAAGAATGCTCAGAAGAATATTTTTATGAAAAGATACTGGATGAAGCGCAAATATCAAATATATTCCACTAATTTCATGGAGTATAAAAGCCAAAACTTTAACCAACTGAGTATAATAAAGAATGGAATAACAAAAGAAATCATCGTGGCATGCGATGTAATCGCACGCAGAAAAGTTATTCCAATAAAATAATAAATAACGGAACTAGGTCAGTGCGTAAACGCATGCAGACGGGATATTCCAACAGAATAATAAATAACGGAACGGTCAATGCGTAACGCATTGCATACGATATTCCAATGAATAATAAATAATAGAACCAGTCACGCGTAAGCGCGCATGACGGGATGTTCTAACGAGAATAATAAATAATGGAACCAGTCATGCGTAAACGCACAGACAAGATGTTCCAACAGAATAATAAAGAATGAAATAACAGAAAAATTTCACCATGTATGCGGTACTTCTCATAGACATGTTATTCCAACATAATAATAAAGAATGAAATAACAAAAGAATTTCACCAAGTATAGGGTGTGCTGCATATACAAAGTTATTCCAATGTAATAATAAAGAATGGAATAATAGAAGTTCTCTTCATGAATACAAAAGAAATAATACCCTTTACCTTAGAAGAAACCTGGATATAGGAGTAGTAAAGTAGCGAAATACTTTTCTTTTTCTCTCTATAGTTTCTCTCTCTAGAGTTTCAAATGAATTAAGTAAAAAATAATGAAGGAATGAGCTTATTTATAGGAGAATGGATGAATATTAACTAATTCATGAGCGGTCCGATTGATTTACTTTTAAGCGGACGGTCCATATTAATTTACTATGCAAAGATTAATAAAATATTCTAATAAAATAAAATCTTTTAAATAAAATATAATATATTCTATTTATAATCTAATAAAACGAATAACTTTATAAAAGTATTACATTTTATATAAAAAATTTTTTTCTATCTGAATACTATATGAGTCTTATGCAAAAAACTATGCATAATAGAATATTATATATTCTATTTATAGTCTAATAAAACGAATAACTTTATAAAAGTATTCATTTTTATATAAAAAGATTTTACTATCTGCAAACACTATGCATGCATTTATACAAATACTATGCATAATAAAATATATTATATTATAATTATTGTCTAATAAAACAAATAACTTTATAAAAGTATTACATTTTTATATAAAAAGATTTTACTATGCAAAATACTATGCAGTAATTATATGCAAATACTATGCATAATAAAATATAATATATTCTAATTATTGTCTAATAAAACAAATAACTTTTTAAAAGTATTCTGTTTTATA
Organism: Panax ginseng; assembly: GCA_020205605.1. NCBI lineage: Eukaryota > Viridiplantae > Streptophyta > Magnoliopsida > Apiales > Araliaceae > Panax > Panax ginseng. Next base: position 144,990,634 of record CM035133.1, read on the forward strand.
TAAAAAGCTTTTCTGTTTTATTACATTAATAATACTTATAAAATAAAATTTATTTATATTGTGAAGCCCCCAAAAATAGGTATACATCACCCATCTTGGGTCGCCAGATACATGGTACTGAATACAAATACAAACTAATTATACAACAGTCGTGTAAAATACGACAAAATATATGCTGTGAGTTTTAATACAAATATTGTTATCTAGACAATATCCACACTCAATGGAGTCCTCATTACATTTATTATTACACTATTTCACGCGAATAGTGAGGACTACTAATGCACCATCTAGGACCATCACTCTTTCTTCCTGACTAGTCCCGATTCGTTCTCATTTCTGAAGAACAATGAAAGAAAGGGTGAGCTCAACTAGCCCAATGAAGAAATAATATGACTAAGATAATGCGTAATAAATTGTCGTTAACCTTCAAACGATGTTAAACCGATACAATAAACAAACATCAAGTTTAAGCTGCAAATGAACAAGCAATCCATTAGAAGAGTCAAGTAGAGAATAAAATCTACCATCTTCTATGATTTAAAAAGTTTTTCATCACTTTTATCGCTGGGACTCAGCTTAATAAATAATCCACATCATCCCTACACTACGGCTAAAGACATTTTTTTTTAGTATCACGACCACAAATTATCCATGAACTACAGGCCAAAGATAATCGTGTTTTCATCAACGGTCCTGATCATGCCATAAAATAATTCATCTTTGCACCCTTGGCCGAAGAGAATTCATAGCCATAATCATACCAAAAATTATCCATAAATGCATTACGGGCCAATGAGGACTTTTTCCACATCATTTGTAACATTACGGTTATGATTATACCGAATAATCCTCAATCATAATCATACCAAGTTCATCTATGCACTACAGGCCACAGATGACTTTCAACATAATATAAACATGAGGATGATGACAATGATATAAGAATTCAATAAAACAAGTTCAAGAATTAATTTATCCAGAAACTAATAACGTCCAAATTGTCAACATGATACTTCTTTGTAGAGTAAAATTCAAGAATGCTTAGAAGAATATTTTCATAAAAAGATACTGGATGAGCGCAAATATCAAGGATATTCTACTAATTTCATGGAGTATAGAAGTCAAAGCTTTAACCAACTGAGTATAATAAAGAATGGAATAACAAAAGAAATCACCATGCATGCGGTATTTAGATGATGAGTTATTCAAATGAATAATAAATAACGGAACCCGAAAGTTAGGCGTAAATCGCACAAAAAAATATTCCAATGTAATAATAAAGAATGGAATAACAACAAATCACCATGCATGCGGTACTTGGCATATACATGATATTCAACGTAATAATAAATAACGGAACCAGTCCGGCGTAAAACGCATGCATGTGATATTCCAACAAAATAATAAAAGACGGAACCAGTCCGGCGTAAAATGCATGAGCAGGATATTCCAACGAGAATAATAAAAGACGGAACCAGTCCCACGTAAAACGCATGTGACAGGATATTCCAATGTAATAATAAAGAATGGAATAACAACGAATTTCACCATGTATGCGGATTGATAGACGAGTTATTCAAAGAGAATAATAAATAATGGAATAATGTAAGAATTTCACCAAGTATAGGGTAGACCGCGTATACAGGTTATTCCAACAGAATAATAAAGAATGGAATAATAGAAGTTCTCTTCATGAATATAAAAAAATAATAATACCCCTTACGAGTTTAACAAATAATATCCCTTACCTTATAAAGAAGAGTACTCCGACGGTAGAGCGGGGATACACTTGAAGAAACTTGAACTACGCTCAAAGCTTTTTTAAACTCTAAAGAAATACGCTCAAGATTATAGAAGAAGAATTCTCTCTATAGTTTCTCTCTCTCTAGAGTTTCAAAGAATTAAGTAAGATATAATGAAGGAATGAGCTTCTATTTATAGAAAAATGGATCAATAAGAACTAATCCATGAACTATTCCGAAATGATTTACTTTTAAACCAGACGGTCCCGATTGGTTTACAATAAAATATAATATATTCTATTTATAATCTAATAAAACGAATCTTTATAAAAGTATTCTATTTTATATAAAAAGATTTTACTATCTGAACACTATGCAGAGCACTATACAAATACTATGCGTAATAAAATATAATATATTCTAATTATTGTCTAATAAAACAAATAACTTTATAAAAGTATTACATTTTATATAAAAAGATTTTACTATTAGCCTAATAAAACGAATAACTTTATAAAAGTATTCATTTTATATAAAAGTTTTCATTTTATTACATTAATAATACTAATAAAACAAAACTCATATATAATATGTATATATATATATATATATATATATATATATATATATACAATCGACAATAATTGAATCCAATAACGTGAGATACTATATCAACAACTCATCGTAGTAATAATTGAACAAAACTGGTGACTTCTCACGTAAGCATCAATAATCAATACCGTGTATTACTATGCAACCACGCCAGACATTCTTTGTTTTTACTACTCGGGTAGTTCAACAGTTTTAACGGTAAAACTTCCGCCGTTATTTTCATAAATATATTTTTGTCATTTTTTCAATCCGACAATAATTCCGTTGTGGGGTCCACCAATGATTGTGCTGTTGTACGAATATTCCTTGTTAAAACGAATATTCCCCGACCAATCGAATATTATATAACAACTTGCATACTTTATAAAATTTATAAATACTACCCACAACTATAACATTATCTCAAATTCACACCATAATATTAAAAAAAATATTTCGAGAAAATTAAATCTTTATTCGTAAAATTTGGGATTTTACAATCTCCCCTCCTTATGAAATTTCGCCCTCGAAATTTACGTACGTACCTTGTACACCGAACAGATGAGGACACTTCGTCAGATTCTAACTCTTGAGATATAATCTTTAAGCGTATAATATATTCCAGGATTTTAACAGGTACATCATCATACGTTAAATTATCAGCTATTTCGTTCGGTTCTAAATCAATAATGTGGTTCGGGCCGTCCACATATTTACGTAACATCGATATATGAAAAACGTTATGAACACGCGACATACTTGGCGGTAAAATGAGTCTATAAGCCACAATTTCTACTCGATCGAGGATTTAAAATGAGCCAATTAAATCGAGGGTTGAGATTTCCTCTCTTCGTCAATTTTTACTTCTAGAATAATGCCTTCTTGAACCTTCTTCTTCGTATTCATCAGCTCCGGGTCTGTAGCTTTAGCAGCCTTAACATTATCGACTAAAGTTGGTTCTAATCATATATTCGTTATCTTCACGTAGGTCCCTAGAGTCTTTAACTCTATCTTCATCATTTATACAAAATGGGTCTTTGTGTTAACAACATCGCACTCGTAAACACATACGATCTTCTACTCAACGCGTCAGCTACCACGTTCGACCTTTCACAATGATATTGAATGGTATAATTATAATCTTCAACAGCTCGAGCAACATCTTTGGCGCATGTTACGTTCGTTTTGGGTGAAGAAAATATTTGAGGGTTTAAGAAATGGGTTTTGTACTGGGGTCAGTACAAAATTTAATTTCACACTCTAGGGGTAGGCTAAGAAGTCTTCAAGAATACGTCAGGAAATTTGTTAACAATAGAAATATCATTCACAACTATGACTCTCATCCAAGACTTGGATAACACGTCACATTGATACCTATCAACTTGCCATCGTTATTCACAACGTCCCCTACGAAAATTCTGGCTTCGGTGCATTCCACACAAGGAAGTCAACAACGAAAGGATCGAGGCTCTTTACTTATGACTGGATATGACAATGATTGACTTTAGTGGTTTGGTTGCTTGAATTCGCATAACAGGTTGGTTAGGAATATGAAAGCTAACAATCTTACTAAAAGCATGATGAGTAGTTAACCAATCGATTCCTAAAATCACATCAAAGGCAAGTATTTTCAAAGAGATAAGATCGACAGGTAACGTGAAAGTGTTGATTTGAATCAAATAAGATTTATAAATAGTGGAGGTAACGAAGGTTTCTCCCAACTGAGTTTCAACAGATAAATCAAAGTCTAACTTCTCCGGAGTTAAATTTAAACATTGAACACAATTAGGTGAAATAAAAGAGTGAGTAGAACCGGTATTTAACACGGTATAGACTTCGTAAGAGTTTATGATTAACTTACCCGTGATAATTTTATTCAGGTTCCTTGTCACGAAAAAAAAAAACGCTCTCTTAAACTACCGGCTTTGGCTTGTCAGGACATCCTTTGGCATCACCATCTCACCGGACTTGACTTTCACCATACGACAAAAATCGAGCTAGGTGACCTTCTCTTCCGCAATTAAAACACGCTTTGGATTGTGCGTCACAGTTTGGACGGATGTGTCCCTCTTGTCGCATTTGAAACATACTGACCGGGTGGTCGTTCTTCTTCCTTTGAAACGAGTCTTTGGTGTTCATTGTCTTTCCATCATTATTGAACCTTCTCTTCTTGAAATTTCCACTTCTATTATCTTGGCCATGATTACCACCGAAGTGGTTACTATTCATGGCATGATAATTTCCACCACGATGGTTATCATTGTTCCGATGACCGTTGCCATCGGTACGATTATTATCGTGTTGTTGGTCGTTGCCTTTTGGTTGTGCTGACTCATTATCGCGCTCCAATAACTGAGCCCTATTCACAACATCTGAATATAAACAAAGTTTGTGAGAAATGAGGTATTGACGTATATTGGGTTTCAAACCTCTTAGAAACATTCGCGTCATTTGCTTCTCATTATCGACCAAATGGGATGCAAACCGGGATAATTTCGCAAACTTAGCCTCGTACTGCGACACGGTCATATTGTTTTGCTCCAGCTTGATAAATTCCACCTCTTTCATGTGATGAATACTTTCAAGAAAGTATTTGTCGTTGAACAATTCTTGAAATTTCTCCCAAGACATCTTGAGTGCGTCAGGCTGGGTACGTTTTATAGATTCCCACCAATGATATGCTTCTTCACGCAACATAAAAGTGGCGAATGAAACTTTTTGCTCCTCTGAGAATTCCAAGACATCAAATATCTTGGTGATCTGCTTAATCCACGTCTCTGCCTTAAGTAGGTCTGGCTTTCCCAAAAACTCCGGTGGTCCCAGCTCTTTGAATTGCTTAGCGGTGACCGACCGAGGGTTGCCATTATTTCCACCTATATTTTGAACATGAGTCTCTCTTACCTGTTGTTGTATGAATTTTAAAAAACTCCTAAATGTACCATCGTTCGTCAGTTGCTCAGTGTTGTTGTTTACATGAGGATAATCGCCTTCCTGTTGCACATTATCCTGATTATTGATCTGTGGAGACTCAATGGTCTCCTGTGCTCCATTGCTATTCTCAACATTTTTGGATGCTATTTTCAAATACTGCAACAAAACAAGGGTTAAATAACATATCACATATTATCCCTATACTTTGACCGACCAATTAAATACCAAATAAACTTAGGTAGGTCATACTAAATAAAAGAATTCCCCGTCTATCCCCTCCTAGTTCTTATCTCACATCTCGGCCAGGGGATCATATCCTGGCTTTGATACCAACCGTGGCGCCCAAAAATAGGTATACATCACCCATCTCGGTTGCGTCGGATACATGGTAATTGAATACAAATACAAACTAATTATACAACAAATGTGTAAAAATACGACAAAACATATCTTTGTGAGTTTTAATACAAATATTGTCATCTAGACAATATCCACACTCAATGGAGTTCTCATTACATTTATTATTACACTATTTCACAGAATAGTGAGGACAACTAATGCACCATCTAAGACCATCACTCTGTTCCCCGACTAGTCCCAGCTACATTCTCATTTCCTAAAGAGAACAATGAAAGAAAGGGTGAGCTCAACTAGCCCAGTAAGAAATAATATGACTAAGATAATGCAGAATAAATTATCGTTAACCTTCAACAGTGTTAAACTGATACAATATAACAAACATCAAGTTTAACTACAGCGGAACAAAAAATCCATTAGAAGAGTCAAGTAGAGAATAAAATCTACCATCTTCTATGATTTAAAAAGTTTTTCATCACTTTTATCGCTGGGACTCAGCTTAATAAATAATCCACATCATCCCTGCACTACGGCCAAGGACATTTTTTTTAGTATCACGACCACAAATTATCCATAAACTACTGGCCAAAGATAATCGTGTTTTCATCTACGATCCTGATCATGCCATAAAACAATTCATCTTTGCACCCTTGGCCGAAGAGAATCCATAGCCATAATCATACCAAAAATTGTCCATCAATGCACTACGAGCCAATGACGACTTTTTCCACATCATTTGTAACATTACGGTCATGATTATACCGAATAATTTTTGGTCATAATCATACCAAGTCCATCTATGCACTACAGGCCACATATGACTTTCAACATAATATAAACATGAGGATGATGACAATGATATAAGAATTCAATAAACAAGTTCAAGAATTAATTTATCTAGGAACTAATAACGTCCAAATTGTCAACATAATACTTCTTTGTAGAGTAAAATTCAAGAATGCTCAGAAGAATATTTCCATGAAAAGATACTGGATGAAGCGCAAATATCAAGGATATTATACTAATTTCATGGAGTATAGAAGTCAAAGCTTTAACCAACTGAGTATAATAAAGAATGGAATAACAAAAGAATTCACCATGCATGCGATACTTCGCATAGACAAGTTATTCCAACAGAATAATAAATAACGGAACCAGGTCATGCGTAATACGCACCAATCGATATTCCAACGTAATAATAAAGAATGGAATAACAATGAAATCACCATGCATGCGGTACTTGGCGATGATGTGTTATTCCAACAGAATAATAAATAACGGAACCGGTCCCGTAAAAACGCACGCATGTGGATATTCCAACGAATAATAAAGATGGAACCAGTCCGGCATAAAACGCATGCATGTGATATTACAACGAGAATAATAAATACGGAACCCGGGTTTGACGTAAAAGCGCACGCACACAAGATATTCCAATGAATAATAAAAGAATGGAATAACAAAGAATTTCACTATGTATGCGGATTTGACGATAGACAAAGTTATTCCAAAGAGAATAATAAATAATGGAATAATAGAAGAATTTCACCAAGTATAGGGTAGACCGCGTATACAGGTTATTCCAACAGAATAATAAAGAATGGAATAATAGAAGTTCTCTTCATGAATATGAAAAAAAAATAATACCTCTTACGAGTACAACAAATAATATTCCTTACCTTATAAAGAAGAGTACTCTGACGGTAGGGCAGAGATATACTTGAAGAAACTTGCACTACGCTCAAAACTTTCTTAAACTCTAAAGAAATACGCTCAAGATTATAGAAGAAGAATTCTTTCTATAGTTTCTCTCTCTAGAGTTTCAGTGAATTCGTAAGAAATAATGAAGGAATGAGCTTCTATTTATAGAAAAATGGACTGAATAGTAACCAATCCATGAACGGTCCAAATTGATTTACTTTTAAACGGACGGTTCAGATTGGTTTACAATAAAATATAATATATTCTATTTATAATCTAATAAAACGAATAACTTTATAAAAGTATTCTGTTTTATATAAAAAGATTTTACTATGCAAATACTATGTAGGCACTATGCAAATACTATGCATAATAAAATATAATATATTCTAATTATTGTCTAATAAAACAAATAACTTTATAAAAGTATTCTATTTTATATAAAAAGATTTTACTATTACACTACAACAAAAATGCTTATTTACGACGGAATATTCCGTCAGTATTAAGGTTATTCCGTCGAGGGTAACCTTATCTCCGACGAAATATTCGGTCGAAAATTCGATCGTATATAAGCACGTTGAAAATAAGTCTGTCGATTCTTCGGTCGGGAATATTTAGTGTCGACGAAACTAAGTTCGACTGAACATTCAGTCGGCGATAATATATCCCCGACTGAACTGTGTCTGTCGAGGATATTCAGTCGATGATAATCATGCCACGTGGCTGCCTGACAAAAATGGAAAAAAAACTTACGCGCAACGGAATTCCGTCGACTCTATAACTCGTTCATCGATGATATTCGGTCGAGGATGCTACTTAATTAGTGAATTTTAGTATTAGTAAATTAAGTAATAAATAGTTATTAGAGCCAATAGATTTTGCATCTCAAGAATTCTGACAGAATTTCGTGGGAAATTTCGTCGGAAATATCAAGCATAAAATTAGTTTACTGCTATTAACATTCAACATACAATATTGATATTGAAGAAATATACACTGTAATTACATAAAAGAAAATAAAACCAAACAATAAAATGGATGCTATACATGTACAGAAGCTATGTACAGAAGCTGCAAATGACCAATTTCAGACCCAAATAACCAAAAACAGAATTCATATATACATTATAATACCAAAATTCTAGTACTATCAATCCAAAAACAAAATAAATTTAGACCAATTGCACATTATAATACCAAATTCATACACAAATTTCATACTCAAATTTTATACTACTAACATATATATAATATATACTCAATACCTGGAAAATTAGGAAAGAAGAGAGTCTAAGTCCGGCGGTAGTCTCCGGTGACCGGCGACAGTGGGTGGTGATCGGCGATAGTGAGTCTTTGGGTGGGTGTGAATGACAGACGAGTCTGGGGTTTGGGGGAGAGGGTGGGGGGCACCGGGAAGGGGTTTGGGAGTGGGGGTACCAGAGGGTGGGTGGGGTGGGGTGGGGTGCGGAACTCTGGGACGTCTGAGGGTGGGGGACGACGTCGTCGACAGGGGAGAGGGTGGGGGGTATGGGGCATGGTGGGGTCGTGCAGGGGGGACGATCGACCGACCGGGGGGGAGTGGGGGGACCGGTGGGGAGGGGGTTGGGAGCGTATGAGAGAAAGAGAGAGATCAGTCGACTGGTTTATTAGAAATAGAGAGGGAAATGAAAATGAAAGGGCGCAGGGAAGGGGAAGGGTTTTTTTAGGTTTATTTTCGACGGAAGTCCGTCGAGGTTGGGTCGATCGACCTTAAGATAACCTCGACGCATTATTCAGTCGAGGATGACACATATTCCGTCGACTATATATTCGCGCTGGCGGGAAACCCTCGCGCCAAGGAGAGGATCTTAAATTCGACTGATGTCAAAATCGAGGATACATTAATTCCAATCAATTAATGTCGACTAAATATTCTATTTGGTCTTAGATTAACATCGACTGAATATGTTTAGTCGACCATAATTCCGTCGTAAATAAAGCTTTTTCTTGGAGTGTTAGCCTAATAAAACGAATAACTTTATAAAAGTATTCTGTTTTATATAAAAAGCTTTTCTGTTTTATTACATTAATAATACTAATAAAACAAAACTCATATATAATATATATATATATATATATATATATAACAATCGACAATAATTGAATCCAATAACGTGAGATACTATGCAACAACTACTATAACAATAATTGAACAAAACTGAGTGACTTCTCACGTAAGCATCAATAATCAATACCGTACTACTACTTAACCACGACCAGATATTCTTTTACTTTTACTCTTGGATAGTTCAACAGTTTTAATGGTAAAACTTCCGCCGTTATTTTCATAAATATATTTTTGTCGTTTTTTCAATCCAACAATAATTCCGTTGTGGGGTCCATGTGACGCCCCAAATCCGAGTTCTCTAACCTCGATTCAATTGCTCACGATCCTATCATCATCATAAGCATTCTATAACTATTTCAAATAATAAACATACATTGTTCATTATACAAAAGTCTCAAAACATGGTCCCAAGGTCTCTAACCTTAACTTTAAATACACCATTTATAATACAAATAGTTTACTCAAGAAATTCCATTAGATAATAACTAATTTAACATTCATTCTAAAATTACTCCGGATCTTGCCTTGCCCTTGTCCTTCGTTTAGATCCTTGAACTTAACTGAAAATAGAGGTCATGATATAGCAAGAGTAAGCAACTAATTTGCTTCACAAGTTTATAAAGACAAGGGATATATATCATGACTTAGAAAGAAATATTGCCTTGATGTTCAACAATAATATAAGATTGTGAAGGAACATGAATTAATAATCAACAATTGAATATTCGATAATTGAATAACATGAATCGAGTGGTTTTGAATAACTATGAACATTTGCCAAGGTGCTCGATGATTTAAATGGACCTTTTAAAAAGTTTTGGTATTCAAGGGATCGACCTTTTTCATACCCCGTGATTTATGCATAAACACTTAATAATCCGACATTGATATCATGCCTTAATCAAATTTGTTCATTTCTCGATCAAGAGTCCTTACCATATCAATTAATAAGAATGATTATTTAAAATCCATTTGATTTAAAAATTTAGACATGCTTGATCTAGTGATCTGATTAGCATAGATCTATCCCATAAACAGATTCATAAATGAAGAACTTTAATTTAATTCACGCTTCAACGGCGCAAGAGAATCGAATTCAATTGCACAAAGTCTTAATTTCAATAATCAATAAAGACGTGAATAATCATCAATAATTATTCACTAATATGCTTTTGAAAATAATAACTCAAGTTGAGTTAGGAAACTTGCCTCGATCGTGAGTTTCTGACTCTGAAATAAATTTCTATCCACTATGTAGTTAAATTATCTTCCTTTGAGAGACCTATAATTAGTCTTTCAATTAGTCATTGCATAACATCGATTATGTAATCACACGGATATCATAAATTACAATAAGTTCTTATAAACATTATCATGTCTAGATAGTGTTATTAACGACTACCTTTAATTCACATAATATTATTAACTTAGATAATATTAATTCACCTTCTAGTATTATTGGTTCACTAATAATACTTTAAATCATTTACCAACATTTTATTCACTTACTAATATTATTAATCATTTAATAATATTTTATCCCTTTACTAATATTATTAATCATTTAATAATATTTTATTCACTTACTAATATTATTAATCATTTAATAATATTTTATTTAATCTCGAATATTATTATTTAATAATAATACTCTAATCTAATATTTTTATTTACATAACAACATCATATTATAATATTATTAGTATTATAATAATATTCCAATGATTTATTAAATTAATAAACAATTTATTCTAATTGTTCATCCTTTAATAACCTCTTATTTAATATCCATAAAGGTCATAAGTAATTTATTATTATAAATTACCAAAATGCCCTAAGATAGTCATGATATAATATATTATGAGCATTCAAGCATAAAAATCATATTTTTCTCATTAAAGACATCATTTAACTATTTATTTCCTTTTATTTACAACCTAATCATTTTTTAGGAAAAATAGCAAACTGATTCCAAAATTCTCAGCTTCTGGATTTTAACAGAATATGAACCAACAATGATCCTCTAATTTTTCTAGAATTTTAGAAAATGATTTACTATTTTTAAAGTGCTCAAAACACTCAGATCTTGCTCTATTTTTAAAAAATTGAGTTTTGTTCAGAAAAATCTGAAATTTTCAGGGTATGCTCTCTTAACGTATATGAAGCTACTGTAAAAATTTTGGAATTTTCCAGTGTATACACAGTGAGATATTCGTAGGATAATATTTATGGAGTCCTTTACGGAAATAGTCATTACGCACAATATATAACTCAAAACGTGTCCGTTCTTTTTCCTACGCGTAGATAACTTCATAAGGTACCTCTGTAATATTTTTCTAGATTTTTACAAGACAAGGAACTAGCCGAAACAGCCTCATGAAAAACAAGTCAGTAGCTGATTTTGGATTTCAAGGCTTTAACATATAAAGTGGACTGTTTTTGTAAAAAAAATCTCAAAGGTTTCAAAACATGCTAGATTTGTGATCTACAACTTGGGTTTACTAGATAACTCATGTATCTAGCACCCCCCCTTCGACGGATCATAATTCCAAGTTGTAGAACTTGAGTTACACAAGATTTAGTGGAAGAAAAACAAGAGTTTTCACCCTTGGAGAACATATGCTCATTTTCTTCCTCTAAGTCTTTGATCTAACACTCAAGATACTTAGTTCCATGCATGATGGTATGTATAACTAGTGTATCTTGAGTAGTTGTACATAACCCCATCAAAACTCAAGCTATCAAAACAAGGTAAGAGAAGAAGATGAAGGTACATTATACCTTGACTTAGTGGCTACCTTCCTTGATTTTCCAAAGTAACTAATAAACTTAGGGGGCATAAACCACTAGAACTCCTATAATTCTTCTTCCTATGGCTGAAATTCTCTCTTTCTTTTCTCTCTTTGAAGTTGGCTAGCTTGGGAGCAAGAGGTAGAAGAAGAAGATGAAGAAGATGGAGAGAAAATGAGATGTTGGAAGAATGAATTGTGTTTACAAAATGAAATGGCCAATTCATTAATAATTCTCCCACAATTATTTTGTTGCCCATTAGGTAAAAACTTTGTATTATTACTTACCTTAGGTTAAACATGATTAAATGTGCATAATGGAGTGGCAACCAATGGGAGCCTTACCACATTGTCCTTATGTTTATTCATGTCTACTAATGGACAAGCTAGATTAATTATTCCACTTAGGATTCTCATAATATCCACCATTTAGCTTTTATTTTAAATGCCCAATTTTGATTAATCAAATGTCTAGAATACCCCCAATCAAGTGGGCTAAGTATTGGATTACATTTTATTTTTCTTGGGCTTTTCTTTTAATTGATTTGGGCTAGATAAAAACATAGTCCAACAATTTTAATAATGTTACCCAATTTGATAATTTAGGGCTTTCATCTCCAATCATATGAAGTTTAATTACTTATACATATGATTTTATCTCATAACCTAATTAGATTTACAAGAATTAGGTTTAAAATTATTAGTCACTTGAAATACTAAGTTTACCCACTTAAGTTAGTATACATATAAAATACTAACTTTTTCGTATTACCATAACCCTTAGGTTATTTAATATCCTTACCTAATGTATAATTAGGTCACAAGGCTTTCATTTTAATGAAATCCATAAATGTATGTATCCATATATAACACAAAGTAAAAAAAATGTACATACATATATGGTGACTTAAAATTCACAGTTATTACAGGTCCACCATTATGATTGTGTGCGTCGATATTTAATATTCCTTGTTAAAACGAATATTCCCTAGAGCCAATCGAATATTATATAACAACTTGCATATTTTACAAAATTTATAAATATTATCCACAACTATAACATTATCTCAAATTCACACCATAATATTAAAAAAATATTTAGAGAAAATTAAATCTTTATTAAGTAAAATTTGGGATTTTACATATAATATATATATATATATATATATATATATATATATATATATATAAAAAATTTCATGACTTCATAAAAAGACACCTCAATATATTTAACAATATTTATCATCATTATTATAATTCACAATATTAATCGACCAGGTCGTTCCCAGGAAAGATGGGGCTTTTCAATAAGGATTTCTCCCTATTGACGCGCAATTAGGTGACCAAACCTCTCATTGACAGAACTTCTAGACATAGTTAATAGTGCAAATAATAATATTAATAACTCTGTCATCTCAATTATTGATTTAATAATATATAAAATATCGACAACAATTGAATCAAATAACGTGAGATACTATGCAACAATTCTTTGAAACAATAATTGAACAAAACCGAGTGACTCCTCACGTAAGCATCAATAATCAATACTGTGTCTACTATGCAACTAATGCGTATTCTCGATATTTCTTAACAAGGTGTTTCAACGATTAATCGGTAAAACTTCCATTTATTATTTTTATAAAAATATTTTTATCGTTTTTCTCAATCCGACAATAAATCCGTTATAGGGGTCCACCAATGATTGTCTTTGTTATCTACGAATATTCCTGCTAAAACGAATATTCCCGACCAATCGAATATTATATAACAATTTGCGTACTTTGCAAAATTTATAAATATTACCCACAACTATAACGTTATCTCAAATCCACACTATAATTCTCAAAAAAATATTTTGAGAAAATTAAATTTTTATTCGTAAAATTTGGGGTTTTACACTATTCATATGAGAGCTGTTTGTTTAGGATTAAATGGTTGAATCAGTCAGTCATTCAGTCCTTTTGTTTTGAAAAAAAAATCGTGTGAATGATAGATCGATTCGATCATTCGACAATTTAAATTTGAATGATTTAGTGTTATTTTTTTTGCTGAATGAGCTTAATACTTTTTTTTTTACAATATTAACTATTATATTAAATAAATTTACAATAATTTTGATTTTTTTAAGAAATGTAAAATAATAAAAATCTATAATTCAGATATTTCAGACATGTCAATTATCAAATAACTTTTTTCATTCCCATTAAACTTATTCAGATTCAAATTCATTGAGTTTTTATCAAACACCTGTTCAAAAGAAAGAATATTATTTTCAATGAAATATACAAAGAAAGTAGAGCTCGTTTTTTGAATCGGGCAATATATTAATTAGACTGAGAATATAACCAACCGTCTAAAAATGTAATCAAAAAAACAAAATTAGATTTCACTCATCATGATATTCATTAATTCTAAATTAAAATTCTAAATATTTTTGCTTATTTCCTTCCCCCACCCTGCCACATTTTCTAGTTCTTCTCGTTCATTTTCTTCTTCTCTAAAGATTTGTACATTTTTACCATCATGCCCCTGTTTCGCTATGACAATTACGATCGAGGGCAATGATCCTCGTGTTGAGGCTGGGGACCCACTGGATTACAGTGGGAGGATCCACGGTTTGCAGTACCGGTTGTAGGGAGTGTAGAAGATGCAGAAGCAGATGAGACGGCCAAACGTTGGCATTGAGGGCACATTGTGAGAGTGGTTGGAGGGCTCATGTTCATATAGAATTGTGGGGAGAGTTTCAGTGCTCTAAGCTCACTCACTTCCTTTTGCAACCGTTTGTTTTCCTTGGTTAGAGCTTCGCAGCATCGCCTCAAATAGTCACAATCTACCTCTGTTTGCTTCAGCTTTGTTCTGCATTAGTTTAAGAATTTCATCAGTACTTTGTAATTAATACAATCATCAAATTTCTATAACAAATAAATTATATTTACTTTTTACATTATGTTTGTAATTTGTTTTGAACATTAATACTACCACATGAGAATTAAACAAACACTACTACAAGAAAATTGGCTAATTAATTCCGGCGGAATTATTTTCGATGGAATATATTTCTTCAAATTTAAGGTATTTTCGACGAAATATTATCTCGGAAATAATTATGTTGTAAATAACGTAATGCCGACGGAATTACGTCGAAAATGATAGTCACCCCTTGCCACCAACATTCTCGTCAGCGCCAATATTATTTACGACGAAAGTGCATATATTTTCGACAGAATTTCCGTTTCACATGAGTTTCACATCAGATAAATTAATTCAAGAATAATGTAAATGTGTTAATAAATATGATGAAGGCTCAATCTAATAGGTTATAAGAGCAACTCCAGCAGCACAATCTTAAGACTATATTTAGTCTAAGATTTATCTTCCAGCTCCAGTAGGTAGACTAAATATAGTCTGTGACTATATTTGAAGATCCAATACTAAATCTAGAAACTTGATAGTTCATGGACTATAATTTTAATTATATTTAAATGAGAAGAGTGGAAGGAGATTGAAGCTTTTTTGAATTCATAGATTATTTTAATCTTTTTATATTATAGTCCATGGGATAGTTCATCTACTGGAAAGATAGAAAACTAAAAGACATTTACTAATATCATATGAACTAAATATAGTCCATTAGATAGTCTAGCTGCTAGAGATGCTCCTCTAAACGAATTTCATTTCCCCCAACCGTCGAGCCCAAAGGAGGTTAGTCCATTAATTTTATCTAGACTAATATATATACCATGACTTCAAATCAATTTAAGTTTAATTCATTAATTTATATGTAGAAAATGAGCCCTAATTTATTTTTAGTTTATTTTATTTTATTTTTTGGATCGGAGATGCATGACTCATTCTTCATGGTTTTAGTTTGTATGCGTGTATTCTCTATGTTAAAACCCTACTTGCAATTTATGTAATTATGAATCTGATTTAGGTAATAATAATATGATTTTAACACTTAAATTTAGTTTGATTTAATTCATTTTGTTGATAATGTATTAGTAACAACTGTTATTCCTAAATCTGAGTTGGTTTGAATTAATAATCTCATTGCAGTTTGATTTGATTTATTTTGTTGAGAATGTATTAATTAGTAGCCATTTATCTTATTTAGTGATTGTGCAATATTGGGTGTGGTAGTGATTATTTCCAACGAAATTTTTAACGAAATTAAGTAACATAATAAAAATTTTATAATATAATATAATAAATCTTTAAAAAAAATTAACACAAAAAATTTAAAATAGAATGAGAATAGAAAATTATTTATTATAAATAGTTAACCAATAAAATAAACTAAGTAGCATTTACTTAGTTTCTCAAACTAAAATTAAATATTTGACATATAATATCATATTAAATATAATAAAATATAATATTAACTTAAAATAAAATAAATAAATAAATTAAATCAATATAAAGAGAATATATTAAATTAATATAAATATAATATGATAAATTAATATAATATAATAAACTTAGTAGCATTTACTTAGTTTCACTACTAAATAAAATAAAAATAATATAGTATAATAAATTTATATTAAATAAACAAAGTAGTATTTACAAAGTTTTTCATTGCTAAAATAAACTAAGTAACATTTGTTTAGATCTTCACGGCTAAAATAAACTAAGTAGCATTTGCTTAGATCTCCAATGCTAAAATAAATTAAGTAGTATGTGCTTAGTTTCCCACAACTAAAATAAACTGAATACCTATGCATGTAGTTTGCTAAGGAACTTAGAAACTCATTTGACATTCAGTCATTACGAGTGAATGCCGAATAGTCCCTAGTCTAGGACTGTTCCTGGGTGTTATGTCTCTTACTTAGGCCGATACGAACTACTTGAGTACGCCTTTTTTGTTTTGAGCATTTTTCGATTGGTATCTTTACATGTTCTTGCGTGTATACTTGGACTAAGTTATATTGATCTATTTCGTGTATTTGGAGACCATTAATTCATTTTAAGTTTTATATTATGTCTATTACTTAATTATTAGTTAGTTGTTTCTTTAATTCTCATTTATGTTTACTAATATATTATATATATTTTTTATTATATCAACAGGGTGGCGATGCCGAGCGGGGGATGATGTCGAGTATGGCGGGAATGATGTTGAGAATGACAGAGATGATGAGGATGATTTTCGGAGTCCAGAGCAGCAACGTCGACCCCCGCTTGATGATCCTCCTCATACTGATGATAATACCAATAGTCATTAGTAAATAGTTTTACTTTTATTAATTTATGATGTAAATTGTAGTTTTAAGTTATTGTAAATTATAGTTTACCTTATTTTACGTTGTAAATCATTGTTGAATCCCATTTTTTGTAAAACTTATGTAAATTAATATTATCTATGGTGATTTAGTTTATATTTGTTATACGAGAAACGTTTATGTTGTTGTATGTATGTGTTATTGGAAGGAGTTCATATTTTAGCGTACATGTTATTTGTGATATATATTGTTGAGAAAAACTGGATGCAAACAGGAACATGTACAAATTGTGGTTTAAAAACCTAAAAATGCAAAACTAAAAAATAATTTTTAAATTTTTTATCTAAAACTCGACCGAATAACTTATTTCTGACGAAAGTCTTGATGGATTTATCATCGAGATATCTATTTTCGACGGAATATTCCGTTAAAATTATACTATTTTTGACAGAATAGATCTAATTCCGACAAAATATTCTGCTGAAATTAGACATTTTTTTTGTCGTGACAAATAAACTATAATCCACATATTATTGGAGTTTTCTAACTTTACTCTTGCTACAAAATAAATTATACGTTAAGAAAAACACGACTAACACATAAATCTCATTCATTAATATATATGTTACAACGTTATAGCATGAGGACAAAGTATTTCTTATGCGTGCATCGATCTAAATGCATATATATTACAACTTTATAACATTAAAACAAAGTATTTATTATGCTTGCATATATATATATATATATATATATATATATATATATATATGTTCTAAATGAAATTTCTTGATGAAATTCGTTAGTAAATACTCCCTCCCTCTATTTTTAAATGTCGTTTTTAGAAGTGTTATTATCTCTTAATATTTGTCGTTTAAAAATTTCAATTAAGTATTAATTACTTAATTTCTAATATTATCCAAAATATTAAATATAATTTTGGTTCTCTCAGTATTTTTTGCCTAATAAATAACACCATCCTTTTTTAATACAGGGATAATATAGATAATTGACATTATATTTAATGCTATATAATGCTAAAGATACATTATTAACGATTAATTGTATATAATTGACATTATATATTCTCTTAATATTTAATGCTAAAGATGCATACACTCATGCTACATTAATTCACTAATAAATATATATGACTAACGCATATAAATCTCATTTATATACTAATATAAACACGACAAAATACGTTTAGAGAAAGAGGCAAACATTAGTTATATATAATTATGTATCGGTCAAAGTAAATTATATGTTGTTGGTACGTTAAGTTTCTTAATGATTTTATGTTATTATTTATATAAATAAGTTTAGTATCACATAAAATTATTTATATACACTCACATGTATATTTTGATAGTTCATATACAGAGCAAGTCACGTGAGCCTATGAGTGTATATGAGTGATTTATTGTGCAACAAAGAAAAAACAAAGGAAGTGATTCTCTGATAAATTATGAAAAAAATATAAATAAAGATTAAATAATAGAAAGATGAATAAACAAAATGCAGGAAAAAAGTATAAAACACATCCATTGATTAATTTTTTTTTTTTTTGCAATCTATAAATAATTAAATTATTATATCAAAAATACCCTTAACATAATTGACAAATATCTCACCTTGCCCTCCTATTCTGAAACCACACCTCCACCTGTCTGGGCCTCAAATTAAGCTCTTTCGCCAAATCCACTTTTTGCTTCTGAAAAACAAAAACACAAAAAAACAACCCAATCACACCATTAGCACAGCACCCCCAAACAAAACTACCCTCATATAACAAACAGAATTACCAAAAATGCCACTCACCTGATTCAGAGTGTTGTACTCCTTGAAAGTCTCCTCAAGCATAGCCGACTGTTCCTTTGACAGCCTCAGCTTCTTCCTCTCCGCCGCGTTGCCGCCGTCTTCTTCCGCCTCGTTCTCTTCTCTCTCTGCACTCCTCTTTCCATGACTCACACTCGACACCGTGCTGTTTGGCGACGACACCACCATTTCTTCCTCTCCGTCTGCCCTTATCGCCGGTAAAAGCACATCTATCCCACCTACATTCGGCGGAACCACCACATTTCGATCTGCATTATGATTAAAAAATCACTAACATTCCAAAAAAATAATGAAATAAAGTCTAACTAAAAAATAAATTAAATGGGGCTCTCGTTTTGGGACAGATACCGGCCCCTTAAAATTCCAAAAAAAATGAATTTACATGTTTTCTATTTATTTAAAAATAAGAGGTAGAGAGAGAAAAAATAAAACTAACCAGAAGAAGATTGAAATGCAGGGGGGTTGAATTTGCAAGGGGCCTTTTGATTAACATGATTCATGAAGGATGAAGAAGAAAACATGAGATTCAATGGGGAAGGAGGAGGAGGAGGAGGATTTTGTTTATCTGGGCATGATGACGATGATGATGGTGCCAAGCTCAAGCTCAAATTCAACCCCAATTCATCTTCTTTTTCACCCATTTTCTCTCTCTAGAAACTTATGGGTGTTTTGATTAAAGGGGTTTGGGGATCTGACAGAGTGAAAATTGGGGACAGAAAGTACAGATATGAGGGTTGGTGTTTGGCAGCAGCAGAGTAGAGAGCGTTACAGAATTATACTGTGTATGTGTGTATTTATATAGATGGATATAGAGAGAGTGAGAAGGTATATATTTTATGCAATCATGACTGTTGTCAGAATAGCTATCTATCTATATATATATTGGCTCAATCATGATGATGGAATTGGATTCCATTTAGCTTTACAATTTTGCATGGCAATTGCAATCACTCTCACTCTCAACTCTTAACTTGGGTTAAGATTTAACCACCCTCTTCTTCTTTTTTTAATTTTTTTTAAAAGAAAAGCCAATATTAATATATACAAAAAAACATTTGGTTCACTAATAAATTGAGAAATTTAATATTTCCACGTAATTTTTTCTAATATGAATAAATGTGACCTAATTCAATATTCATGTAATAATTGTGTAAAATTAATATGGTCTAATCGTAAAATTAATCATTATCATTTTAAAAAAGTCAATATATATAAGACATTTTAAATACAAAACTGATACAATTTATTTAAAATTATAAAGCAATAAATACTATTATTAATACTATTTTTAATAATTTATATTATTTATTATTATATTAACTAAAATTAAGAAAATTTACGTTAATTTTGAATTTGAAAGTGTTTCAAATTGACTTTCTTATAATAAGATAACAGAATATCATATTTTTATTTAAAAAAATATATCAGTTCCTAAATTTATAAGATTTTTTTGAATCTCTAGTAAAATCATATCTAGCTTATTATAGGAAGAATTGTTCTAAATTGAAATAATTACTTCTTCCCATAAATTTTGGTATGTTAATAGTATATAAGTTTCCTTTTATTTATTTATTTTTTTTTTTTTTTGTAATTGAGTTGCTTTTAATTTCTTAAATCGCTGTTTATGTCTCATTAAAAAGCGGCTTTTCTTAATCGTAGACCGTTGACTAAGGTGTGATATTCCTCGTGAACTGCAGTGTGCGTGCCCCTCGCGATGAAAGTATCATCAAATCATTGTGATACTTATGAGGTTTGTGGGACCCACACTGCGGTTGCTCGTGTGTGTTTTTTTAGGATGACCTCATAAATAATTCTTGTCATTTTTTCTTGGTCAACAAATAAATAATGAGTACTACTATTTACTATTACTCTATCTGTCCCATAATATATGACGTTTTACAGTTATATACGAAAATTAAAAAAATAATTATATAACATTAAATATAATATCAATTATTTATAATATCCTTTACCGTATGCTTATGTCATACTCTCCCTCACTATCATCTGTAACATTTTCTCATGAAGGGTAATTTAAAAAAATTGTGACTAATTCTATGACTATGTTTGTTTGGAAGAATTATAATTCTGGGATTATAATTATAATGTCAAGACTATTAAACCATTATATAATCACGAGACTAATAGTCTCAAGTCTTAATTTGAAAATAAACAAAACACTTAGGCTAGACTATGTTTGTTTGCAAGGATTATAATTCCAAGACTATTAATTTCAGAATTATAATTATAATATCAAGACTATTAAGTTGATCATTTTATAATCCCGAGACTAATAGTCTAAAGTCTAAATTTGAAAACAAACAAGACACTTGAGATTAATAATCATATCCCAAGTATAATCCTTGCAAATAAACATAGCCCTGGCCGGATTATATAAAACGTCAAATAATTTAAAAAAAATAAAATCATCTAAAACGTCATATATTATGGAAGGAGATGGAATAATTTAGAATCATACTAGTATTAATACTTTATTTATGGTGCAAGTATAGTCAATTTAATTAATGAGTTGATAAATATTTTGAAACTAAATAATTAATTGACCTAGTAGGTTACGGAATTTAATTTAGTCTAATGCATCCTTTCAAAATCTTTGAAAATATTTGTTATATCTAGGCGTTTCTTTTTTATACTTTCACAAGTTTTTTCTCACGTAATTGCGGAAGTTAAAACTTTAGAATTAAAAGGGAATTAAAGATAAAATAAAATAATGTTATTGATCGTTTAATAATAAAACAGAGGGAGTAATTAATAAAGGGTTTTGTTTGGGGGAGGGGAAGGGGGAGGGGAGTAATTAATAAAGGGTTTTGTTTGGGGGAGGGGAAGGGGGAGGGGGCAAGGGGAGCGTTCGGTGCTCTTAATGACCGGTATCTTTAATTTTTTTATTTTTTTTAATTATAATTATAAGAATAATAAATAAAAAATAATAGAACAAATTTGAATAAAAAATTATAAAAATATATATTTTTTATTGAAAAATCTTTATAAACTGACTACTTATTAATAAATATAATTATATGTCTATATTTCATTATGTTGAGAATAAAACGGACGAAAACCTTTACAACAAATAGACAAATACTAACTACTTTTCTTTAAAGCAAAACTTTAATATAATATAATTAATGAAATTTTAGTTTGGAAGATATGTTAATTAGTGAGTTATCGAGCTTACAAATTAAATTTACCTGCTATAAAGGTGCATGTTTGCTTTGAGATTAATGAAATTGTACGTTGCCCGAATAATAATATTATATATTATAGTATTAACTTACATTAAAAGGTTTATAATTAAGGCGGGTGCATTAGTGTTAATGATATAAAATGAGCAAACAGTTCGAACTCGATTTGTACTCGTTCGACTAAAAGTTCGATTCGAGCTCAACTCGAAATATAAATTATTCAAATATGAGCAAATTTTAAAGTTCAATAAATTACTCGAACCTCCTCAAATTGTAATTTTCTATTGATACTCGGATCATATTCATTCGTTTTAAAAGTTCAAACTGCTCGGGCTCGATTCGAGATCGTGGTCGGCTCAATAGCTAAACGAGCCTTAATCATTAAATTATAGTTCATTTGTATAGATTTTATTCATTAAATTGTAGATCATTTGTACATATTGTAAAAAATGTACTTTAGTTGAGTTTGTACTAGTTTTGTAAATTATATTGTATAATTTATGTAGCATTAGCGTATATTTGTTATTGTTGATGAGTTTAGTTCATATTGATACTTGTTCGCTTGGTGTATGTACCTGTTTGATGAAATAAAACATGTTTTTTATAATTATGTTGTATGCGAAATATATTATTGTATGTGTTGTTGGGATAAAACAAGTATAAAAACGACAAAAATTCTGTCGAAAATAAGACATTTGATTTATTTTAGAAAATACATGTTTGACAAAAAACAATTATTTCCAATGAAAATTTCAATAAAGTCGTCCTTAGAGCCTATCTGAACCGACACGTGGACCCATTTTAAATTAGACGTAAAAATAGGTAAATGGAACTAATCCTTCGACCTTAATATGATTCCGACGAACAATCCAAAAATAATAATTTCGTTGATAATAGGTAGTTTTGATGAAATTGTCGACTAATTTAAGCCCAACAAACTTTTATAATGACGACATTAATTATCGACGGAAAATTTTGACAAAAATAATGTAATTTCGACGAAATAGACCTATATTTGATGGAATAATCCGTCAGAATTATACCTTTTTCTTGTAGGATACATGGGCGGAACTAGGGGGCGAGGGGGGTCATATGACCCATCACCACCTGAATCAAGCATGTTAATATTAGTTAAACTTGATCTTTGTTGTTATGAGATGATATTAATTTATTTGTTTTTCATGTCTTTCCACCTATAATAAATTAACAATATTACTATAAGATAAAATAATGTTAAACAAGTTTGATAATTAATTAATTAATATTACACTCATTTGTCTTAATTACTGACTTAATTATACATTGGTATCAATTTTTTTTGTAAATGAGAATAACTTAATTCATTTTCTTGCTTTGAGTGACTACTCTCAGTTGTCTCCAAAGAAGATGACCAGAACCACAATATAAGGTTTTGAATATATAATATTATAATTTATAATTTATTTATAAAAGTAGCTAATCAGTTGACTAAAAAAATTAAAATCTGATTAATAGTCTCATAGTTCGGGGGAAATTAATTCACACACATACACACACATACACACATTTAAAGTTATTAGACTCACAACTCATAGGTTTACAATGGTTGGAATAAGATGTTGTGAAATACTATAATTGGATAAAATAAATTTGAAAGAAGCATTGCAGGCGTCAATAAATAATTTTTTTTATTGATATATTTTTACCTACCTCTAAAAATGTTCTGATTCTGCCACTGGTAGTATAAGTCATTAATGGTTTCTTAAAATTAATCTATAAAAAACAAATAAAAAAGAATAAATTTCACTATATAAAAAGATAATTAAAAAAGAATAGATAGAGTAATTTTCTTTGGTAGACATTATATGTGTGCAAGTAAAAACTGCAACAAAATCTTTGAAAAGATCATTGTAATAAAATAATTGATAAGATTGCTACTACTAAAGTATAAATATATTTTTAATAAGTATTTCCTTCCATCTTCTCTTTTTTTCTACTCTCATATACCTTTTTTTGTTTCAAAATATAAATTCATTATTAATATTTTGAAGTTAACTTAAGATATTTTTAAATATAAAATTGACACAGTTTTCATTAATTTTAGTTAATACAATAATGACTAATATAAAATAGTTAAAAATACTACTCATTATAAGATTTATAATTTCATAATTGTTAATGAATTATCTTTATGTTAAGTTTGAAAATATATATCTCAAATTGAATTTTAAAAGTCAATAATAAACTTATAATTTAAAACGACGAAGTACAAAAAAAATAGTTTTATTTGTCGAAGAAAATTATTTCGAAAAGAGTCTCATAAAAATAGTTAAAAGCGATGACATTCCAAAGATTGCTTTAAACTCCTAGATGCGACATTCACGAATTCCTAGTCATGTCTTTTGGATTGACTAATTCTTCCGGCACGCCTTCATGGATATGATGATGAACCGAGTATTCAAGGAATATTTAGATCATTTTGTGGTTGTCTTTATTGATGACATCCTCATATACTCCAAAAGACGTGAAGATCATGAGCAACACTTGAAATCGATACTCCAAAGTTGCGTGAAAACAAGCTATACGCCAAGTTGAAGAAATGTGAGTTCTGGCTTGAGGAAGTAGCATTCTTTGGGTAATGCGATATCAAATCATGGAATATCTGTTGACCCGACGAAGATTGAAACAATACAAAGTTTGAAGCAATCAAAATCACGTAGCTTTCTAGCTTAAATGGTTATTTTGAGATTTGTGGAAGGATTTTCTCGAATCGCTACTCTATTAACTCAGCTGACTCGAAAAGATACAAAATTTAGTTGGAACGAGGAATATGAGAAGAGTTTTCAAGAACTCAAGAGGAGACTCATTTTAGCACCTGTTCTGACAATACCATCTGGTTCGGAGGGATTTGTCATATACAACGATACTTCAGGCAAAGGTTTAGGATGTGTTCTTATGTAACATGGGAAAGTCACAGCCTATGCCTCACGACAACTCAAAGAATATGAAAGGAATTATCCTACTCATGATCTAGAGTTGGCATCAGTCATTTTTGCGCTAAAGATCTGGAGACATTACCTATATGGGGAGAAGGTTGAGATCTATATAGATCATAAAAGCCTCAAATATTTCTTCACCCAAAAGGAACTCAACATGCGACAACGACGTTGGCTTGAGCTGTTGAAAGATTACGATCATACCATTCAATACCATCTTGGAAAAGTGAACGTGGTAGCTGACGCGTTGAGTAGAAGATCGTATGCGGGTACGAGTACAATATTGTCAACGCAAAGGCCCATTTTGTAAGACTTACAAAGGATGGAGATAGAGTTAAAGACTTCAGGGACCCACGCGATGATGTCAAATATACGAATAGAACCGACTGTAATCGATAAAGTTAAAACTGCTCAAGCTATAGACCCGGAGCTGATGCGTATAAAGAAGAAAGTGCAAGAAGGTATTATTTTAGAAGCAAGAATAGATGAAGAAGGAATACTTCGAGTCAAATCCAGACTTTGTGTTCCTAACGACTCTGATTTAAAGTATAAAATCATGATGGAGGCACACAACTCACCGTTTGTAATCCATCCTGGAAGTACCAAATGTATCGTGATCTTCGACATACATTTTAGTGGAGCAATATAAGGAGAGAGATAGCGGAGTTTATCTCAAGGTGTTTAACTTATCAACGAGTCAAGATGGAGCATCTAGTGCCAAAAGGTCCATTGCAACCACTTAAAATTCCAGAATGGAAGTGGGAGCACATTAACATGGATTTCGTTACTGGTCTTCCCAAGGTTTCTGAAGGCATAGATGTAATTTGGGTCATTATTGATAGATTAACCAAGTCTGCTTATTTCTTACCTATACGAGAAACTTATTCACTTGAACGTCTTGCTCGTATATACATAAATGAGATTGTAAGACTGCATGGTATGCCAGTATTCATAGTTTCTGATCGAGACCCGAGATTCACTTCACGATTTTAGGTCATTTGTGAAAGCTATGGGCGCATTTACGATTCATTTCGGCATATCATCCTTAGGCAGACGGGCAATAGGAGAGGACTATTCAAACTCTTGAAGATCTATTAAGACTCTATGTTCTAGACTTCAAAGGAAGTTGGGACAAGTTCATGCCATTAGTGGAATTATTCTACAACAACAGTTATCAAGCAAGTATAGGCATGACTCCATTCGAGGCGTTATATGGACGAAAGTGTCGTTCTCCAGTATGCTGGGACGAGGTGGGTGAAGCAACGTTGTTTGGACCAGAATCGGTACTTATGACTACAGAAAAGATTCAAATGATCCAGCAACGTATACAAACCTCATAAGATCAACAAAAGAGTTATGATGATATTTCATTGAAGGGACGTGGAATTCAATGTTAGAGATCATGTATTATTACGTGTTGCTTTCAATGGAAAGGAGTTCTGAGATTTGGAAAGAGAGAAAGCTCAATCCTCGATTCATTGGTCCATTTGAAATCCTCGACCGAGTAGGAACTGTGGCCTATAGACTCGTTTTACCGCCAAGTATGTCTCATGTTCATAACATTTTTCACATATCTATGTTATGTAAATATGTAGAAGATCCGAACCACATTATTGAGTTAGAAGTAGATGAGATAGCGTAAGATTTAACGTATGAAGAGGTACCTATTAAAAACTTGGATAAGAAGGAACATATTCTACGCTCAAAGGTTATACCTCAAGTCAAAGTTTTGTGGAGAAACCACGATATTGAGGAAATGACCTGGGAGTTAGAATCAGAAATAAAAATAAGGTATCCTCACCTTTTTGACATACCAGGTACGTACACCAATTTTGAGGATGAAATTTCATAAGAAGGGGATGTTATAAGACCCCAACTTTTATGAATAAAGATTTAATTTTCTCTAAATATTATTTTGAATAATAAGGTGTGGATTTGATATAATGTTATAGTTGTGGGTAATATTTACAAATTTTGCAAAGTAAGCAAGTTTTCATAAAATATTCGTTTGGTCGGGGAATATCCGTATGACGGCACAATCATTGGTGGACCCCACAAAGGAATTACAGTCGGATATAGAAAGCGACATAAATAACCTTTTATAAAATAACGACAAATCTTTTACCATTAACTATTGAAATACCCGGTGATAAAAGTACAGTAATACGCATGGTTTTACAATAGCACACGGTATTGCATAGTATCTCTGATTATTGATGCTTACGTGAGAAGTCACTCAGTTTTTTTCAATTATTGCAACAGTAGTTGATGCATAGTATTTCATATTAATGATTCAATTATTATCACAGTATCATCTGCACAATATTTTATATTATTAAATTAATAATTGAGAGGATACAATTATTCATATTATTATTTGCATTATTGATAATGTTTAGAAAGTTCTGTCGATGAAAGGGGTTAGGTCATCTAATTGTGTGCCAATAAGGAGAAATCCTTATCGGAAAGCCCCCTCTTTCTTGGGAACGATCTGGTTGTCAATATTGTGAGTTTTAATATTAATAATGAATAATTATTGAAAGATTGTGTTGATTAAAGATAAGAATAATAATTGATAAGTGGAAGATATTTTTTCAATTATCTTGTTAAATTGGTATTTGTTCTATTTGATTTTGAGCTATGTGGATTGATTTACAGAGGGGTAGCCCTCAATTACCTTTAAATAAGGTTTTCTAATTGGCAGATTATGAAATTGCAAAGAACGGATTTTTTGGCCAAAATTTTCAATTATGAAGCTACTGTTCACTAACTTATGAATGAGGGTGCTCCCTCATTGGTCCATATCTCCAAAATTCTAGTTACCTTCACAAAAGGGTACTCCCTTATTGGTTGTCTCAAATGGTATGCTGATGAGTTGTTGTAACGCCCCAGAAAAATTGGATTTTTTTGAGAATTAAATTTTTATTTGATTATGTGGATTAAATGAATTTAATCGATTATTTATGGCAGTAAGTTATTTGAAGGTCGTTTGATGACCTAAACATGGCAGTATGTTGAGTTTGTACTAGTTTTGTAAATTATATTGTATAATTTATGTAGCATTAGCGTATATTTGTTATTGTTGATGAGTTTAGTTCATATTGATACTTGTTCGCTTGGTGTATGTACCTGTTTGATGAAATAAAACATGTTTTTATAATTATGTTGTATGCGAAATATATTATTGTATGTGTTGTTGGGATAAAACAAGTATAAAAACGACAAAAATTCTGTCGAAAATAAGACATTTGATTTATTTTAGAAAATACATGTTTGACAAAAAACAATTATTTCCAATGAAAATTTCGTCGTCCTTAGAGCCTATCTGAACCGACACGTGGACCCATTTTAAATTGACGCAAAATAGGTCGTCGGAACTAATCCTTCGACCTTAATATGATTCCGACGAACAATCCGAAAATAATAATTTCGTTGATAATAGGTAGTTTTGATGAAATTGTCGACGAATTTAAGCCCAACAGCTTTTATAATGACGACATTAATTATCGACGGAAAATTTTGACAAAAATAATGTAATTTCGACGAAATAGACCTATATTTGATGGAATAATCCGTCAGAATTATACCTTTTTCTTGTAGGATACATGGGCGGAACTAGGGGGCGAGGGGGGTCATATGACCCATCAACCCTGGAATCTGAAGCATGTTAATATTAGTTAAACTTGATCTTTGTTATGAGATGATATTAATTTATTTGTTTTTCATGTCTTTCCACCTATAATAAATTAACAATATTACTATAAGATAAAATAATGTTAAACAAGTTTGATAATTAATTAATTAATATTACACTCATTTGTCTTAATTACTGACTTAATTATACATTGGTATCAATTTTTTTTGTAAATGAGAATAACTTAATTCATTTTCTTGCTTTGAGTGACTACTCTCAGTTGTCTCCAAAGAAGATGACCAGAACCACAATATAAGGTTTTGAATATATAATATTATAATTTATAATTTATTTATAAAAGTAGCTAATCAGTTGACTAAAAAAATTAAAATCTGATTAATAGTCTCATAGTTCGGGGGAAATTAATTCACACACATACACACACATACACACATTTAAAGTTATTAGACTCACAACTCATAGGTTTACAATGGTTGGAATAAGATGTTGTGAAATACTATAATTGGATAAAATAAATTTGAAAGAAGCATTACGGCGTCGAATAAATAATTTTTTTTATTGATATATTTTACCTACCTCTAAAATGTTACGATTACGCCACTTTAGTAGTATAAGTCATTAATGGTTTCTTAAAATTAATCTATAAAAAACAAATAAAAAAGAATAAATTTCACTATATAAAAAGATAATTAAAAAAGAATAGATAGAGTAATTTTCTTTGGTAGACATTATATGTGTGCAAGTAAAAACTGCAACAAAATCTTTGAAAAGATCATTGTAATAAAATAATTGATAAGATTGCTACTACTAAAGTATAAATATATTTTTAATAAGTATTTCCTTCCATCTTCTCTTTTTTTCTACTCTCATATACCTTTTTTGTTTCAAAATATAAATTCATTATTAATATTTTGAAGTTAACTTAAGATATTTTTAAATATAAAATTGACACAGTTTTCATTAATTTTAGTTAATACAATAATGACTAATATAAAATAGTTAAAAAATACTACTCATTATAAGATTTATAATTTCATAATTGTTAATGAATTATCTTTATGTTAAGTTTGAAAATATATATCTCAAATTGAATTTTAAAAGTCAATAATAAACTTATAATTTAAAACGACGGAAGTACAAAAAAATAGTTTTATTTGTCGAAGAAAATTATTTCAGAAAGGAGTCTCATAAAAATAGTTAAAACTGATGACATTCCAAAGATTGCTTTCAGAACTCGGTACTGACATTACGAATTCCTAGTCATGTCTTTTGGATTGACTAATTCTTCTGCTGCCTTCATGGATATGATGAACCGAGTATTCAAGGAATATTTAGATCATTTTGTGGTTGTCTTTATTGATGACATCCTCATATACTCCAAAAGACGTGAAGATCATGAGCAACACTTGAGGCTGATACTCCAAAAGTTGCGTGAAAACAAGCTATACGCCAAGTTGAAGAAATGTGAGTTCTGGCTTGAGGAAGTAGCATTCTTTGGGTACGTGATATCAAATCATGGAATATCTGTTGACCCGACGAAGATTGAAACAATACAAAGCTGGGAGCAACCGAAGTACGTAGCTTTCTAGGCTTAGCTGGTTATTTTCGGAGATTTGTGGAAGGATTTTCTCGAATCGCTACTCTATTAACTCAGCTGACTCGAAAAGATACAAAATTTAGTTGGAACGAGGAATATGAGAAGAGTTTTCAAGAACTCAAGAGGAGACTCATTTTAGCACTTTGCTCGACAATACCATCCGTTCGGAGGGGATTTGTCATATCTGTGATACTTCGAGGCAAAGGTTTAGGATGTGTTCTTATGTAACATGGGAAAGTCACAGCCTATGCCTCACGACAACTCAAAGAATATGAAAGGAATTATCCTACTCATGATCTAGAGTTGGCATCAGTCATTTTTGTGCTAAAGATCTGGAGACATTACCTATATGGGGAGAAGGTTGAGATCTATATAGATCATAAAAGCCTCAAATATTTCTTCACCCAAAAGGAACTCAACATGCGACAACGACGCGTGGCTTGAAATACATTGAAAGATTACGATCATACCATTCAATACCATCTTGGAAAAGTGAACGTAGTAGGTGACGCGCGTTGAGTAGAAGATCGTATCTGCATGCAGTACAATATTGTCAACGAAAGGCCCATTTTGTAAGACTTACAAAGGATGGAGATAGAGTTAAAGACTTCAGGGACCCACGCGATGATGTCAAATATACGAATAGAACCGACTGTAATCGATAAAGTTAAAACTGCTCAAGCTATAGACCCGGAGCTGATGCGTATAAAGAAGAAAGTGCAAGAAGGTATTATTTTAGAAGCAAGAATAGATGAAGAAGGAATACTTCGAGTCAAATCCAGACTTTGTGTTCCTAACGACTCTGATTTAAAGTATAAAATCATGATGGAGGCACACAACTCACCGTTTGTAATCCATCCTGGAAGTACCAAATGTATCGTGATCTTCGACATACATTTTAGTGGAGCAATATAAGGAGAGAGATAGCGGAGTTTATCTCAAGGTGTTTAACTTATCAACGAGTCAAGATGGAGCATCTAGTGCCAAAAGGTCCATTGCAACCACTTAAAATTCCAGAATGGAAGTGGGAGCACATTAACATGGATTTCAAGTCTCGGTCTTCCCAAGGTTTACAAGGCATAGATGTAATTTGGGTCATTATTGATAGATTAACCAAGTCTCCGCTTATTTCTTACCTATACGAGAAACTTATTCACTTGAACGTCTTGCTCGTATATACATAAATGAGATTGTAAGACTGCATGGTATGCCAGTATTCATAGTTTCTGATCGAGACCCGAGATTCACTTCACGATTTTAGGTCAGTTTGTAGAAAGCTATGGGCACGGATTTACGATTCAGCTCGGCATATCATCCTTAGACGGACGGGCAATAGGAGAGGACTATTCAAACTCTTGAAGATCTATTAAGACTCTATGTTCTAGACTTCAAAGGAAGTTGGGACAAGTTCATGCCATTAGTGGAATTATTCTACAACAACAGTTATCAAGCAAGTATAGGCATGACTCCATTCGAGGCGTTATATGGACGAAAGTGTCGTTCTCCAGTATGCTGGGACGAGGTGGGTGAAGCAACGTTGTTTGGACCAGAATCGGTACTTATGACTACAGAAAAGATTCAAATGATCCAGCAACGTATACAAACCTCATAAGATCAACAAAAGAGTTATGATGATATTTCATTGAAGGGACGTGGAATTCAATGTTAGAGATCATGTATTATTACGTGTTGCTCAATGGAAAGGAGTTACGAGATTTGGAAAGAGAGGAAAGCTCAATCCTCGATTCATTGGTCCATTTGAAATCCTCGACCGAGTAGGAACTGTGGCCTATAGACTCGTTTTACCGCCAAGTATGTCTCATGTTCATAACATTTTTCACATATCTATGTTATGTAAATATGTAGAAGATCCGAACCACATTATTGAGTTAGAAGTAGATGAGATAGCGTAAGATTTAACGTATGAAGAGGTACCTATTAAAAACTTGGATAAGAAGGAACATATTCTACGCTCAAAGGTTATACCTCAAGTCAAAGTTTTGTGGAGAAACCACGATATTGAGGAAATGACCTGGGAGTTAGAATCTGAAATAAAAATAAGGTATCCTCACCTTTTTGACATACCAGGTACGTACACCAATTTTGAGGATGAAATTTCATAAGAAGGGGATGTTATAAGACCCCAACTTTTATGAATAAAGATTTAATTTTCTCTAAATATTATTTTGAATAATAAGGTGTGGATTTGATATAATGTTATAGTTGTGGGTAATATTTACAAATTTTGCAAAGTAAGCAAGTTTTCATAAAATATTCGTTTGGTCGGGGAATATCCGTATGACGGCACAATCATTGGTGGACCCCACAAAGGAATTACAGTCGGATATAGAAAGCGACATAAATAACCTTTTATAAAATAACGACAAATCTTTTACCATTAACTATTGAAATACCCGGTGATAAAAGTACAGTAATACGCATGGTTTTACAATAGCACACCGTATTGCATAGTATCTCTGATTATTGATGCTTACGTGAGAAGTCACTCAGTTTTTTTCAATTATTGCAACAGTAGTTGATGCATAGTATTTCATATTAATGATTCAATTATTATCACGATCATCATCGCATAATATTTTATATATTATTAAATTAATAATTGAGAGGATACAATTATTCATATTATTATTTGCATTATTGATAATGTTTAGAAAGTTCTGTCGAGGAAAGGGGTTAGGTCATCTAATTGTGTGCCAATAAGGAGAAATCCTTATCGGAAAGCCCCCTCTTTCTTGGGAACGATCTGGTTGTCAATATTGTGAGTTTTAATATTAATAATGAATAATTATTGAAAGATTGTGTTGATTAAAGATAAGAATAATAATTGATAAGTGGAAGATATTTTTTCAATTATCTTGTTAAATTGGTATTTGTTCTATTTGATTTTGAGCTATGTGGATTGATTTACAGAGGGGTAGCCCTCAATTACCTTTAAATAAGGTTTTCTAATTGGCAGATTATGAAATTGCAAAGAACGGATTTTTTGGCCAAAATTTTCAATTATGAAGCTACTGTTCACTAACTTATGAATGAGGTGCTCCTCATCGTTGGTCCATATCTCCAAAATTCTAGTTACCTTCACAAAAGGGTACTCCCTTATTGGTTGTCTCAAATGGTATGCTGATGAGTTGTTGTAACGCCCCAGAAAAATTGGATTTTTTTGAGAATTAAATTTTTATTTGATTATGTGGATTAAATGAATTTAATCGATTATTTATGGCAGTAAGTTATTTGAAGGTCGTTTGATGACCTAAACATGTCAGAACGTCATAGTGTTTTGGCTACGTGGTAGAATTAAAGTGTTTGAATTCCCAAGACGAAAATAAAAGCTTTCCGAGAAATTTTTCAAAAAATACTATTCACACATTTCTGCTCGGAAATTATTTTTGAATTTTCGAGAAATACGTAACGATAGAATATCGAGGTGAGATGGAATATCCAATAATATTTCAGTTATGGCAAACACAGTTTTTCGCCTGCGGACTTAAAACCTAACAGTTAGGAAAAGTGATTCTCGATAAGGAATTTAAATGTGTATAATGAAAAAGCAATGATCGTATAATATGTAAGTATTAAACGAGGTAATGAATACGAGTATGTTATGAGGTATTATACGGGTATGTATGAATGATGGTATGGCATATATGTTAAAACAAGTATACGAGTTAGAATACGAGATTAATATGTAGACAATACTTTGTAAGGCTTTAAGCCATGTGTAATGGAATTGTAGGATTGTGTTGGAAATTGTAATGTCAAATTGGGATAATAATAAAGCCCAATACGAATTAATGTTAAAGCCCAAATGTTTGTAAGGTATAATCTAATGTGGATTAATACAAGCCCAATGTACAATTTAAATTAATTAAGCTAAAGGCCCAAAGTAAGAATTAATGTGTTATGGGATGGTTTAAACCCATGGGGCAAACCATGGATGATCCAAAGTAGGGAGCAAGTAACTTAATGGCTAAGTGTTGTGATGAGCAAACAAAGGATAAAAGTTGTGATGAACATGTATACTTAATGGCTAAGTAAGTGTGGTAACCAAGTAGACTTAATGGCCAAGTGTTGTGGGGAGTAAGTTAACTTGGAGCAAGTTAACTTAGTGTTAAAGCTAGGAATAGTAAGGAGGTGGAGTGGTTTTGTGACCATTATACCCTAACTTAGAAATTCCTATAAATAGCAAGCTTGGATTTCATTTTGTTGGTTGTTCATTTCATCTAACAAGTTGAGAGCTTATTTGTTAGAGATAATAAGCTAGAAAAGCTAGAAAGCTAGTCTTTCATATTTCAAGAAGCAAGAAGGAGATCAAAGATTAACCAAGTGATATTCAAGGGTAAGCAATCTTAAAACATGATTCTCTTTCTCTTCCATTGTTTAGAGAAGTGGGTAGTGGTAGAACATGTATGCTAAGGAATGATAAGAATGATTAATTAATAGACTTAAGCCGTATAAGTCATGAATAAGCTATTCATAATCGTATAAGTTATGAACTAAGCAAGAAATTGTCATATGTTAATAATAATGAATTGGTATGATAAGAAGAATCAAGGATGGTGGTTAAAAGATTTAAGCCATCATAAGTCATGAGAAAAGAAATCATAAGTAGTTTATACTTTTATAAGTTACAAACTCACAAAGAACAAGTAATAAACTACCATGTTTATAAGTTAATGAAGTATGTATATTAAGATGTTAGTATGATGGATTGAATACATTTGAAACGAAGAACAAATCTTAAGTAACGAAGTTTTGGCGGAATTCACGAGTTTGGACGATAATCGTCGAATTCGTAAAATTCTCGGATTTGAGGTCGAATTTTGATATTGAACTCGGGAACATTTGTTTTTGATGGAGACAAATCTTATTTGGCATTATAGAGTTGCAGACTCAAAAATGACCGGATTCTGACTTAGAATGAAGAAACGAGCGTTGAACGTTCACGAACGTTTATCGTTTTTATTAAAAATGGACTAATAGGTGAATTTTTAGTTAACGAAGTCAAATAGATAAAATTCTTGCATGAACACGTAGAGTATGTAATTTGTGAACCGTAGGCTCTTGAACGACCCAATTCGGGCTTATAATGAAGAAGTTATGAGCCCGGGAATCTCACATAAAAAGTTAACTGTCAAATTTTTTTGTTGTGTTGAGTATCGAAATAAGCTACCAAAACAAAAGTGAGTCATACATTGCACCACAAAGGGTTATGAGCTCTTCGAATTACAATTACTGCCACAGACCAAATAGTGAAGGATATGGCGCCACAGCGTCGTGACCAAATTTTAGGAATAAGAAGCCCGCCATAACGCTAGTTAATAGAGAGCAAAAGTTAGCCAGCAATACCAAAGACTAAATGAAGCATAAATAGTAATGTTTTTGAATGTAAAGTAAAAGAGAAGTGAAGGAAGAGTAAATTAAATCCTTAATTAACTTAAAGTTACTTCAATTAAGATGTTGTAAACCTTAATTAATACACTAAAGGTTGAAAGAAAGATTAATGGAGTATAAGTTATTAATACTGAAGCGATGAATGATAATAAGCCGTAAAGGCAGATAAGTACTTGAAACGAGTTTCATTAAGTAAGTAAGTACGATTAAGAATACGAAAGGAAAGATAGTTAATTGATAATGAATTAATTAACTTAACATAGCATTTTTCGATGATGGCAATAACGTTGCGAGTTACAACTAAATATTGATGAATATTACGTGAACGCGAACGGTATGCAATAAGTGTACTTAACTGATGATTGGGTATTATACTCATGAATGGAATGTACGTGGCTTAAATTGTTGTATTCTCGAGTCGTTTAGAAGCATTTTTACTGTGTTTAGTTGTTATTTTGCAGAATCAGGAGATGCAGGGGCAAATTGGTGATTTGAGCAAATGAATGGCAATTTTTTAATTAATTAGAAGTCCAACGCCGGGGCGCTCTTCCTAGTACTATACATAGCGCTGGAGCGCTGAGACCCGGCCAGGGTTGACCAAGAGGCGCGCGTGGGATGAAAAGTTGACTTGGATAAGGAATTTAATTGAGTTGTTGATTGGGAAAAGGATTGTGGTTAGATGAGAATAGTATATAAAGGCTAATTGGCTGAAAATAAAGGATCTACCACAATTGAAGGCTAAGCAAGGGATTACTTGAGGATTGAAGAATTTACTTTAGAGTTTCTTCTTCTCCTTATTTTCAATTTGTGTAATTCCTTAAGGATGTTTCAAAAGATTGTTGGTTTTAAATTCTGTTATGAACTAATTCTTTTATTAAGACTACCAATTGAACCTTTGATGTCTATGATTTAATTATTTAATTTATTCCAATTATTTATGTCAAAGTGAATTGTTTATTATGTCTTGTGCTTATTGATTAATTATTTGGCCAATAATTACCTTGTTACTTTAGAAGGATTCGGAAGAGGAGATCTAGGGTTGGAACTGGGTATGATAACATGTATGCTTAATTATTTACATGACGAATAATTAGGGTCGTGAATGGAATAGGAATATCTGTTCACTGCGTGTAACAAGTTGGGAATTGGGATTGAAAGAGTTTAATTTAATTGTTTTGCATAGGAATATCGCAAGATTAATTGGATTAAATAAAAGTTAATTGATCACTTGGAAAAGGGCTTTTGACACTTAGAATTCCTGTTAACAATTCAGTAGGTATAATATTTGGGATAATTGGATAATTGGTTTATAGTTCATAATTGGGGATATTGGAGTCTTAACTTTATTTATCTGAATTCATTCGTCAAATCTTAGTTTTTATTTATTTGATTTAATTTTAGAATAATCTCTTTATAATTTTTTAATTTAGTTTTCTTATTTCGGGAAATCACATTTTATGGTTGTTTAAATAAAATTGAATTGATATAGTGCTAGTAGTTGGAATTTATTGATTAGAATTCTCTGTGGGATAGATACTTTATCTTATCACTTTATCACTTGTTGACTGTGTATACTTGCACGTATTCATTGATTGCGAAATCGATCAACAAGTTTTTGGCGTCGTTGCCGGGGAGTTCTTTATTAATATTAATTCCATATTAGTTATAATCAATTCGGTCTGAATTTTAACGTTATTTATTTTTCTTCTTGTATTTGCAGGAATTCTTTGCGAGTGTATGCACACTAGATCAAGGGCTAAAAAGGAACTTTTTCCTTATACAGATGATATCGAAAAGAAGTTTCGGAAATTACAGTTGACTAGTACAGTGTCACTTGAGGAAGAAAACCTGGCAGAACAAGAAATACCAGTGAACATGGCAGGGGAAGAACAAAAATCACTTAGGGATTATGCCATACTGAATGTCACAGATATACAGTCGAGTATTCGGAGGCCGAAAATTAATGCAAATAGTTTCGAGATAAAATCGGGAATGATTCAGATGCTTCAAAATGCAGTCCAGTTTGGGGGTAGTTCGACGGATGATCCTAACGAGCACATCTTGAGTTTCTTGGAAATTTGCGACACTTTCAAATTCAATAATGTTTCGAAAGATGCCATAAGGTTGAGGTTATTTCCGTTTACGTTGAAGGATAAAGCTCGGAGTTGGTTACATTCATTGCCTCCCGGTTCAATCACAGCTTGGGATGACTTAGCTCAGAAATTTCTTGCTAAGTTTTTCCCACCAGCGAAGTCGATAAAATTACGGAACGATATTCACACCTTTGCACAGTTCGACTCAGAAACGTTATATGAGGCGTGGGAAAGATTCAAGGACATGCTTCGTAAATGCCCACATCACAAAATTCCACAGTGGATGCAGGTTGGGATATTTTGTGATGGATTACTGTGTACCAAAAGAGATGATTGATGCGCAAAGAAGCAGTGGAGCGATCATGTCTAAGAACTTTGATGAAGCTTATCAACTGTTAGAGACAATGGCTAACAATAATTATCAGTGGCCGATGACTAGATCTAATCCTCCGAAAACACTGGGAAAGTTTGAAGTGGATACAGTAACAGCGTTGGCAACACAGGTGTCCGCAAGAGCTAAGAAAATTGAAACATGGAGTCCACCATCCACACAACAAGTAGCAATGGTTTGTGAGTTATGTGCTGGGAGTCATGCTATAGAGCAATGTGCCATCAATTCTGAATCAGCTCAGTTCGTAAGGAGCTATAATCGATCAGTCCAACAGTATCCAAATCAAAATGCATATAATCCAGGTTGGAGAAATCACCTGGGATTTTCATGGAGTAACAATCAAGCTCAAGCACCTAGACAGCAAAACACATCCGAATTTCAAAATCAGACTCAACAACAGCCAGAGAGGAAAACAAGTTTGGAAGAAGCTTTGGAAAAATTCATTTTAGCTACTGACAAAAGGATCGGTGAACAAGATAAGTTATTGAGTCAAGTAGATATGAATGTGAAAAGCCAAGGTGTTTCGATAAAGAATCTAGAAAATCAATTGGGGCAGATAGCACATGCGTTGAATAGCCGTCCACATGGAACACTCCCTAGTGATACAGAGATAAATCCGGGCAGAGATGATCATTGCAAGGTTGTGACCTTAGGTATTGGAAAGGATTTGCAAGAGACAATTAAGGATAAGGAAAAGAGGGACAACGCAACAGGGGAAAAAGAAGAAGTTGTGGAAACCGGAAAATGTGAAGATGAGACATTAGAGCAGAAAGCACCAGAACAAACCCTCACAATGCCCCCCATTTCGTATCCGTAGAGATTTCAGAAAACCAAGTTAGATAAACAGTTTTCAAGATTTTTGGATATTTTCAAAAGACTGCATATCACCATACCATTTGCCGAAGCCTTGGAACAAATGCCGAGTTACGCTAAGTTCATGAAGGAGGTCTTGTCGAAAAAGAGAAAATTGGGTGATTTTGAGACAGTGGCGTTGAACGAAGAGTGCAGCGCAATTAACCAGAATAAGTTACCTCCGAAGCTCAATGATCCAGGTAGTTTTATTATTCCATGTGAAATTGGAAATCAATTTTCGGGAAGAGCATTGTGTGATTTGGGGGCCAGTATAAACTTGATGCCACTATCCGTCTACAGCCAGTTTGGACTTCAAGCACCAAAACCGAAGAATATCAGTTTGCAGTTAGCGGATCAGTCCGTTACATATCCACGAGGTATCGTTGAAGACATGTTAGTAAAAGTGGATAAATTCATCTTCCCCGCGGATTTCTTTATCATGGATTGTGAAGTAGATAGAGAAATTCCAATCATTCTCGGGCGACCATTTTTAGCAATGGGGAGAACATTGATTAACGTGCAAAAAGGTGAATTGACGATGCGAGTTGAAGATCAATAGGTCACCTTTAATGTATTTAAGTCGATGACTTATCCGAAAGAAAAAGGCGAGTGTTTGCGGGTGGACGTCATGGATGAATTAGTTAATCACAAGTTCAGCAGAAATTATTCAGAAGACCCACTAGAATCCGTTTTGTTCGGGATGGACGACTATGGTATTGAGGATGACATTGAGTATGTCAAATGGCTAGATGCATTACCTTCCACCCGGAAAAGTAATCAATCCTTCGACACACTTGATAGGCCTGAAACGGAAGGTAAAAAGTTCAAACCCTCGATAGAAGAGCCACCGGTGTTGGAATTAAAACCACAACCATCTCATCTGCAGTATGCTTATTTGGGAAAAGATGCGACCCTACCAGTCATTGTTTCGATAGAGTTAACTGACACGCAAAAAGAAAAACTGCTAAGGGTATTGCGAGAGTTCAAAACAGCAATCGGATGGACTATAGCGGATATTCGAGAAATTAGTCCATCATTTTGTATGCATAAGATCTTATTGGAAGAGGGAGGAAAACCAATCATTGAGCAGCAAAGAAGGCTAAACCCCATTATGAAAGATGTGGTGAAAAAGGAGATCATAAAGTGGTTGGATGCCGGCATTATTTATCCAATCTCAGACAGTTCATGGGTAAGTCCTGTACAGTGCGTACCAAAGAAAGGGGGTATGACAGTGGTGAGAAATGAAGCTAATGAGTTCATCCCCACTAGAACCGTTACAGGTTGGAGAGTATGTATGGATTACCGTAAACTTAATAAAGCCACACGCAAGGATCACTTCCCCTTGTCGTTCATTGATCAGATGTTGGATAGGTTAGCAGGACATCAGTTCTACTGTCTTTTAGATGGATATTTTGGATATAATCAGATTTCCATAGCCCCGAAAGATTAAGAAAAAACCACTTTCACATGTCCTTACGGTACATTTGCTTTCCGTCGTATGTCCTTTGGGTTATGTAATGCTGATGGCGATCTTCTCAGATATAGTAGAATATAATTTGGAAGTATTTATGGATGACTTTTCCGTGTTCAGTGATATTTTTGATTTATGCTTGAATAAGCTGGTCTTAGTGTTGAAGCGTTGTGTGGAGACTAACCTAGTTCTTAACTGGGAAAAATGTCACTTTATGGTGCAAGAGGGGATAATTTTGGGGCATAAGGTTTCCGCAGCAGGGTTAGAGGTGGATAAAACAAAAATTGAAATGATTGAGAAACTACCTCCCCCATCATCTGTCAAGGGAATACGGAGCTTCTTGGGACATGCGAGTTTCTACAGACGCTTCATTAAAGATTTCTTGAAAATTTTGAAACCCTTATGTTCCTTCTTGGAGAAAGACGTACTGTTCAAGATGGATTAGTCATGCATCGAAGCTTTTGAAGTATTGAAGAAGAAATTGGTGTCAGCTCCAATTATAGTGGCGCCCGATTGGTCTTTACCGTTTGAATTGATGTGCGACGCCAGTGACTACGCATTTGGAGTAGTATTGGGACAATGTCGCGACAAAAGTTTTCACACTATCTACTACTCCAGCAAGACGTTGACGGATGCTCAGTTGAACTACACGACCACCGAGAAAGAATTACCTGCGGTTGCATTTTCCTTTGACAAATTCAGAGCATATCTCACAGGGACCAAGGAAATTGTCTACACTGATTATTCTGCTATTAAATATTTAATTGAGAAGAAGGATGCCAAACCGCGGTTAATACGGTGGGTACTGTTGCTACAAGAATTTGACTTGGAGATCCGCGATAGAAAAGGTAACGAGAACCAGGTGGCAGATCATCTTTCTCGGTCGGAAAACGCGGAGGTTCAGCAAAAAGACAATGTCATGATTAATGAGAGGTTTCCGGATGAACAGCTTCTTCGAGTAACAATGACATTGCTATGGTATGCAGATTACGTGAATTACTTGGTTGGTAAAGTATTACCCCTGGATTTGAGTTCGCAACAACGAAAAAAGTTCCTCCACGATGTTAGACAATATTATTGGGACGAACCATTTTTGTTTAAGACTTGTGCGGATTAAATGATCAGACGATGTGTGCCACACGGAGAGATGGATATCATATTAGGTCATTTTCACTCATCAGATTACGGAGGTCATTGCGCAGGTGATAGGACAACGGCCAAAGTGTTGCAATCGGGATTTTTCTGGCCTTCTCTATTCAAAGATGCATACCTATATGTGCTAAAATGTGATAGGTGTTAACGAGTAGGTAATATTTCTAAACGAAATGAAATGTCACTTAACACAATTTTGGAGGTTGAACTATTTGATGTGTGGGGAATTGACTTTATGGGACCTTTCCCATCATCCTTCAATAATAAGTACATTCTGTTGGTGGTCGATTACGTTTCCAAATGGGTAGAAGCCGCAGTTTTACCCACGAATGATGCCAACGTTGTCCTACGGTTTTTGGAGAAAAACATCTTCACATGATTTGGGACGCCGAGGGCGATAATCGGTGATGAGGGAACTCACTTCTGTAATAAGCAATTCACTAAATTGCTTATAAAGTATGGGGTTCGTCATAAAATTGCAGCCATGTATCATCCCTAAACCAATGGTCAAGCGAAAATCTCGAATCGGGAGGTCAAGAGAATTCTGGAAAAAGTGGTCAATCCATCACGAAAAGATTGGGTCATGCGACTAGATGATGCCCTATGGGCATATCGATCAACGTACAAGAATCCTATCGGCATGTCACCCTACAGAATGGTCTACGGAAAGGCATGTCATCTCCCAGTCGAATTAGAACATAGTGTACACTGGGCCATTCGGAAACTGAATTTCAATCTACAAGTAGCGGGTGTGAAAAGGTTACTTCAATTAAATGAGATGGACGAATTCCGGTTCAATGCCTATGAGAACGCAAAACTCTACAAGGAGAAAGTAAAAACCTGGCATGATAAGAAAATCCTTGATCGAAAATTCGAACCGGGCCAACAAGTCTTGCTTTTCAACTCAAGATTGCATTTATTCCCCGGTAAGTTGAAATCTCGCTGGTCCGGGCCATTCGTGATTATATTTGTCGCACTACACGAAAACATCAAAGTCGGAGAACCTAACTCGAAGCGAAATTTTAAGGTGAACGACCAACGACTTAAGCATTATTGGAGTGGGCCCATAGAACGCAAATCTACGGCCGTGTACCTCTCCGACCCGGTGTACAATTGAGCAACCCCAACCCAACAATGTTAGGCTGACGACTATAAACCAAGCGCTATAGGGAGGCAACCCTAAGATTTTTAGTTTAATTTATTTTACTTCATTCACAATAATTGTTATTTTAATTTATTTCATTTTTCTAGTTAGTATTCTCTTGTGTCCAGGTACGTTGCAAAGTGTGCCCTAGAGTAATGGAATGGTGGTGAGAACTAGAGTATAACTTCAGAAGCTTCACAATGCACTCCGGCCGGCCGACGCTCGTGGCACCATCATTCATTCAGGCTCCGACGCTAGATCTAATTAATGATTAACATCGATGGCCAGCCTTGACGCTATGTTCTACTTCAAATCAGGTTACCCGCCAACGAGGTACCTCAAGCTTCATCGATCATCGTCACCGACGCTATCTCTTAAGAAAACCTAAGCCACAGCGCTTAGGACTCATCATCAGTGTGACGCCCCAAAAATAGGTATACATCACCCATCTTGAGTCACTAAATACATGGTATAAAATTCAAATACAACTTAATTATACAACAGTCGTGTAAAATACGACAAAACATAATCTAAGAGTTTTAATAAGAATATTGTCATCTAGACAATATCCACACTCAATGGAGTCCTCATTACATTTATTGTCACACTATTTAATGTAATAGTGAGGACTACTAATGCTATCATCCGGGTCATCACTCCATTCCCGACTAGTCCCATTTCGTTCTCATTTCAAGAAGAAAACGAAGTGAAAGAAAGGGCGAGCTCAACTAGCCCAAGAAGAAATATTATGACTAAGATAATGCGAATAAATTATCATTAGTCTTCAACAATGTTAAACCGATAAAATACAATAGACATCAAGTTTAATCTGCAGTGAATAAGCAATCCATTAGAAGAGTCAAGTAGAGCATGATATCTACTATCTTCTATGATTTAAAATATTTTCATCAATTTTTATCGCTGAGACTCGGTTTAATAAATAAACCACATTATCGAGTCATCCCTGCACTACGGGCCAAGGATATTCATTAAATTATCAATGGT
The DNA here is from genome assembly GCA_020205605.1 of Panax ginseng. Taxonomy (NCBI): domain Eukaryota; kingdom Viridiplantae; phylum Streptophyta; class Magnoliopsida; order Apiales; family Araliaceae; genus Panax; species Panax ginseng. Next base: position 145,034,872 of record CM035133.1, read on the forward strand.
CATGACTATACCGAATAATCCCTGGTCATAATCATACCAAAAACTGTCCATCAATGCATTACAGGCTACTGAGGACTTTTACCACATCATTTATAACATTACAGGTCATGATTATACCGAATAATCCCTGGTCATAATCATACCAAGTCCATCTATGCACGTAAGCCAAAGATGACTTTCATCACAATATAAGAATGGGGATGATGACAATGACATAATAATTCAATAAACAAGTTCAAGAATAAATTTTAAAGATTTATAAGTTAATTTATCTTGAAATCAATTACGTCCAAATTGTCAACATGATACTGCTTTGTGGAGTAAAATTTAAGAATGCTCAGAAGAATATTTCCATGAAAAGATACCGGATGAAACGCAAATATCCAGGATATTCTACTAAATTCATGGAGTATAGAAGCCAAAACTTTAACCAAATGAGTATCATAGAATATATGAAACTGCAAATGGATTTTCACCCGCCATGTGGTAATCCACGTAGACAGAACATTTCCATAATTTAATAAGGAATGAATACGAAGGATCATTCACCATGCATGTGATAATCCACATAGACATGTTATTCCAACAGAATAATAAAGAATGGAACCAAAGTTATGCGTAATCTGCATGCATGGATATTCCAACGAGAATAATAAAGAATGGAACTAGGTCATGCGTAATCCGCATGCATGTGATGTTCCAACGTATAATAAAGAATGGAACCAGTGTCATGCGTAATCCGCATGCATGTGATGTTCCAACATGTAATAATAAAGAATAGAATAACAATGTAATTCACCGGGCATGTGATAGACCATACAGACGGTTATTCTCAAAGTTATTCTAAAATAATAAAAATAAATAACAACAGAATTCACTGTGCATGCGATAGATCAGACAGATGAAAGTTATTCCAATGAATAATAAAGAATGGAATAATGTAAATAATTTCACCATGTATGCGGTACTTAGCGAGACAAGTTTTTCCAACATAATAATAAAAAATGGAATAATAACTCTTATGAGTATTGAAAGAAAATAATTCTCTTCATGAATACGAAAGAATAATACCCCTTACCTTAGAAAGAAACTGGATACTAGAGTAGAGAGGTAGCATACTTCTCTTCTTCTTTCTCTCTATAATTTCTCTCTATAATAATTGCTCTATAGCTTTAGTGAATTGATGAGAATGAAGGAAGAATGAACTTCTATTTATAGGAAAATATAGTTCGATAATTACACGTTTTGGGGCTCAAAATATTAAAGTATAATACCTTCCTCTTTTTCTTCATTTTTAATTTAGTCCTGCAAGTATTATCAAACTTGCACCACCTCCCCTAATAGTAAATAATGTGAATCAATAGTTCAATCATGTAAATCAATAGTTATAATCATGTGAAAATATGAATTACAGAATAGTACCTCCATCTATACCTCCATTTTTAACTTAGTCATGAAGTATTATCAATCTTGCACCAACTCCCCTAATAGTACAAGAATGTGAATCAATAGTACACACATGTGAACATATAGTTATAATCATGTGAATTAATAGCAATTAATTGCTCATTTATTCGATTAATTACCCGACTGGTCAGTATAACTTCCATACATCAATTAATATCGAAATAAATGTCGATTTCCACTAACACTAATAATTCCAACACAATGGAACTATCAATTTCATCTTTAATCAACACGGACTTATTCATCATTAATATTATAACTCACAATATTTAACAACCAGGTCATTTCCAGGAAAGAGGGGGCTTTCCGATAAGGATTTCTCCTTATTGGCGCGCAATTAGATGACCAAACCTCTCCTTGACAGAACTTCTAGATATTGTAAATATTGCAATTTAATAATATGAATAACTTTGTCGCCTCAATTATTGATTTAATAATATATCATATTATGCAGATGATGCTGTGATAATAGTCGAATCAATAATATGAGAGATATGATGCAACAATTACTGTAGCAATAATTGAGTATAACTGAGTGACTTCTCATGTAAGCATCAATAATCAATACCGTAATGCTACTATGCAACCACGCCAGACATCGTACTTTTACTACCGGGTAGTTCAACAGTTTAATGGTAAAACTTCTGCCGTTATTTATATAAAAAGATAATTATGTCGTTTTCTAACTACGGCAATACTTCCGTTGTGGGGTCCACCAATGATTGTGTCGTCTTACGAATATTCCCTATTAAAACGAATATTCTCCGACCAATCGAATATTATATAACCACTTGCTTACTTTGCAAAATTTGTAAATATTACCCACAACTATAACATTATATCAAATCCACACCATAATATTCAAAAATATATTTCGAGAAAATTATTCTTTATTTATAAAAGTTGGGGTCTTACAACCAGTTCCTGCTGCTTAGCGCCCCGGCGCTGGGAACCCAGGTTTGAATAAAAATTAATTACGTGTTCTCCTTTTCTTTTTCTTTGTTCACACTTCTTAGCTCATTCAACTTCCTCCACCACCCATACACGTTCTAGCCGTTTCTATTCCTTGATAACTGACCAACCCCATATAATAATATATAGCCTGCACATCTTTTGGTGATAACACAATTCGATTTAGCCAATACCTTCCTACTTGAATTCGGTTATCTCTTTCAACAATCCAAGGTATGTATTGCAATATCTTAAACTCTATGTCGCACTGAATATTATGTCTCTCATACTCATGGCTACAAGTTTTTACGAATTTGAGATTGAGTATTTATCTTGATTCATATTCTACAACATCTAAAGTGCAGATTTTCATTCTTCTGATTTTGAATATCTCATATTTCATGTATGTGAATCACTTTTGATTGGGATATCACACACATTTGGTGATTTATTGTTAGGGGTTTGAATTAATAGGAAACTAGTGGTGATTCAAAGCAAAATATGAACTGCCCAAAAGGTGTTCGATATTTTGCCTAACTCAATATTGTTTGTTCAATTCACACAAAAGCCATATCCAACACTGACTGTACTTGTATTCTTGCCATCCCAAAGCCATAGGACTACTGTTAAATGGATATATCGTTGTGTGGGAGGGGCTACACTGTATTGATAATTACTTAGGGTCATATTTCTATGGGACTATTGTTTTGACGAATTTTCACATCCATTGCCTATTTTATTGTAATCGTTCAAAATCTTAGCCTACATAGTTTGACAACACATATGCACCGAATGTATACAGTCGTTGGCCGTAATATTTGTACATGTCACATCATTTTGCCATGCACTTCTTTGACCAATCATGCTATAAAGACATAAAATGAGACTACTTGGTCCAATTTTAACTTTCTTGCTATTATATGTCTCATTACACCCCCAACCAAGTACCAACATGAACTTATTTTGAAGTTTGGGGGTTGTGATCTGGGTATGTTTATACATATTCAATTTCTATCCAATTCTAATACATGTGAATGCCCTTTCGTGCAGATTTTTCTCAATGGCATCGAAGCGTCAATGAGGAGAGGGTTCCGGAACTGCCTCGGCTCCTCCAAAATTTGATAGCCGAAGGTTTGTCAGCGCCGAGGCGCAGGAATGCTACAATAAGATGCCAACCCACTCTCTCATCCCCGAACGAGGTTTAAGGCCCGATCAATCCAATGACAGGGACATAGCAGTCATAATAGCTAAGAGGAATTGGTTCACACTCACCGAACAACCCGATCCAGCAGTGATTGCAGTCGTCAAAGAGTTCTACGCCAATGTTTCTGAGCACTTCCACTATGGGGTGTATGTGAGAGGTAAGACTGTTGAATTTGGCGAAGAAGACATTAGCAGTTGCTACCAACTTCCGTTAGAGGGACACAACGATGAGTATGATAGTCTTGTGCGTCAAGGGCCAGACTATGAAAAATAATCTGCGAGCTTTGTCAACCGGGCACCACGTGGACATTGCATGAACATGGAAGCATGACCTTCCCTCTTTCTCACCTCAGTTTATATGGAAAGGCGTGGTATGCCTTTATCTGCGCCAAACTCATGCAAAATTTGGTATGCCTTTATTTTGCGTGTTACTTGCAAAATTTGGGGTCAGATGGAAGTTAGATGAGATGATTCAAACCCCCATATCGGTGTTGGACCACAAGTTGATAAGTAGGTATAGAGTATGGAATGGTGGGGAGAACCACCCTAGGGGATTGGGTTTTATAATTCCCCAAGTTGAAGCTCCACAAGCTTCACAACCTTCGGCTCCACCCACATATGGTAGTTCCTCTGCAGCTCACCGTGGTGTTGTTTCTGAAGCTATCCAGCGTGAAATTGACGGGTGGTTCTATAATCTAGAATCTCAGAATGTCCGCCTGTCTGAACGTCAAGATGTCATCTACAAATATTTGGTCGACCAATTTGCTGCCAGAATGTTATGAACGCTCAACTATACCCGGGTGTTAATCTTAGTCAGTTCCCTACTACTCCTGTTCTGCCTGTGTTTCCCCCTTCCGATCAAGAAATGAGCGAGGATGATGATGATGCTGCACCTTAGTCAGTTCCCTAAATTTTTTGCATGAGGACATTGCTCTTGATAAGTTTGGGGGTAGTTAATTTTTATTGGGAATTGTTAAATCAACAACACTTTTTGTTATTTTCACAACAAAAGTGTCACTGTAGATGTATAGCGACAGTGAAAACTGTCGCTATAGGATCTAGCGACACTTTTGTTCCGGAAATAACATTTTTTGTTGTGAATTTAACAATTTCCTTTTTATTTGCATTAGTAGATTGTTAGTAGTTTATGGATAGTTTGTGTTTTTATTGTTGGTTAAGTGTTGCATTTAGGATTGCATATTAATTCCAGCTGTTTAATAGTTACGTATATTTGGGGCCAATGATGAAAATGAAATTGCATGAACAAGTCTAGTAAGGATTATTAAGCTAGTGATGTTATTTTTTTGACATAATTTAAATCTTTATCTGTTTGACACTGATATTATCAGGATAGCACATTTTAAAAAATGACCATGTTGGCTAAGAAAGTTTAAATGGATAGATAATAGAGTTCTAAAGGATGAATGCTAGTGGAATAAAAGAACAATATGAATAGTTAGTGATGGCTGAATTTAGACATAAATTCAAGTTTGGGGAAAAATATTTAGAGTATATAAGATTTAAAAAAAATAATAATAATAAAAAACAAAAATAAATAAATAAATAAATAAACACCATGGCATACTTGTCTAGTTTTGTGGCCTTTGCTACTTGAGTAAGTAAGCCCGAGGGGATTGTCTTTACACCTAGTGCCCTAAGGTCTTAATGGCTTGGGAGTCGTTGGTCGAAAGCTCGTTAAGGTAGCACTGGAAAGCCTAAGGGAATAGGACAATGCATAGCCATGAAAAATAATAATAATAATAATAATAATAATAATAATAATAATAATAATAATAATAATAATAATAATAATAATAATAATAATAATAAAGCGGGAAAAGTGCAAAAAGCCCCCGTTAATAAAAAAATTAGTAAAGCATAAGTATTCCATGTTGACCCTTAGACTTTGGTAAATATTTTATTTTAGCCAAATCTAGTTTATTTGAGGAGTTTCTGAGTTTGCACTGTATGATGCCTTCTAAGAAATCTATTATATTTCATATTTTTCTTTTCATTAGTTATCATGGTTGTTGAACACACAAACACACGATATCAGTAATAACAGATTTAGATTTATTGATTGTTGGGATATTATTGATCTGCTTTAATATGATGTATTAGCATGTTATTGTGATTTTTCTGAGGCCTAATGAATATACGGTGTGCTATTCGATTGCTGGAATTACAAACATGTGGATAGTTTTATGTGCGTTTGCATGGTTGTTTAGCATTTTGTGTTTTGTTGCTTGAGGACAAGCACCGATTTAAGTTTGGGGGTATTTGATGATTGGGTATTATACTCATGAATGGGATGTACGTGGGCTTAAATTGTTGTATTCTCGAGTCGTTTAGAAGCATTTTTACTGTGTTTAGTTGTTATTTTGCAGATTCAGGAGATGCAGGGGCAAATTGGTGATTTGAACAAATGAATGGCAATTTTATAATTAATTAGAAGTCCAGCGCCAGGGCGCTCTTCCTAGTACTATACATAGCGCCGGGGCACTGAGACCCGACCAGGGTTTACCAAGAGGCGCGCGTGGGATGAAAAGTTGACTTGGATAAGGAATTTAATTGAGTTGTTGATTGAGAAAAGGATTGTGGTTAGATGAGAATAATATATAAAGGCTAATTGGCTGAAAATAAAGGATCTACCACAATTGAAGGCTAAGCAAGGGATTACTTGAAGATTGAAGAATTTACTTTAAAGTTTCTTCTTCTCCTTATTTTCAATTTGTGTAATTCCTTAAGGATGTTTTTCAAAAGATTGTTGGTTTTAAATTCTGTTATGAACTAATTCTTTTATTAAGACTACCAATTGAACCTTTGATGTCTATGAATTAATTATTTGATTTATTCCAATTATTTATGTCAAAGTGAATTGTTTATTATGTCTTATGCTTATTGATTAATTATTTGGCCAATAATTATCTTGTTACTTTAGAAGGATTCGGAAGAGGAGATCTAGGGTTAGAACTGGGCATGATAACATGTATGCTTAATTATTTGCATGAAGAATAATTAGGGTCGTGAATTGAATAGGAATATCTGTTCACTGCATGTAATAAGTTGGGAATTGGGATTGAAAGAGTTTATGTTAATTGTTTTGCATAGGAATATCGCAAGATTAATTGGATTAAATAAAAGTTAATTGATCACTTGGAAAAGGGCTTTTGACATTTAGAATTCCTGTTAACAATTCAGAAGGTATAATAATTGGGTTAATTGGATAATTGGTTTATAGTTCATAATTGGGGATATTGGAGTCTTAACTTTATTTATCTGAATTCATTCATCAAATCTTATTTTTTTATTTATTTATTTAATTTTAGAATAATCTCTTTATTATTGTTTAATTTAGTTTTCTTATTTCGGAAAATCACATTTTATGGTTGTTTAAATAAAATTGAATTAATATAGTGCTAGTAGTTAGAATTTATTGATTAAAATTCTCTGTGGGATCGATACTTTATCTTATCACTTTATTAATTGTTGGTCGTGTATACTTGCACGTATTCATTGATTGCGAAATAGATCAACATTAACCATTGACAATCGAGTTTCGATTAATAATATAAGAACGCTAGTAAACCGTGAGGAAGGATAATTAACTCGAAACGAGTTGTATTAATGAAATAATTTCAGTTAAGTTATAAAAGAGAACGAAGTTGGTAAGAACGATGTAAATTATAAAGGCAAGCCGGAACCAATAATAACAAATCTAATATATAATTAGATTGAGAAGAGGTAAAGATTCATTAGAACCATATATTCATTCATTCATGACCTAATGTGGTATGTTATGTGGTTATGTGTTGTAGAGACCGTAAAGACTCAAAGAAAAGTATTTCTATCGTGAAGAATATTTGAAAGGCAAGTTTTTCTTAAACGCTTGTCTAACCTTCATGTTAGCCAAGTTTTCCGTGATTCATGTTATGAGATGCATAAAATGTTTTACTAAAGGGTCGATGCCAGTTTTACCTCGGCTAGATTAATCTTGAAGAGTTGATTGATTTATTTACAAGTCTTTCAATATAGAATTGCTAACGCTATCTGTGAGACCCCAGATTTTATGAATAAAGATTTAAATTTCTCGAAATATTTTTTTTAATATTATGGAATGAATTTGATATAATGTTATAGTTGTGGGTAATATTTATAAATTTTGCAAAGTATGCAAGTTGTTATATAATATTCGATTGGTCGGGGAATAATCGTTTTAACAGGGAATATTCGTATGATGACACAATCATTGGTGGACCCCACAACGGAATTATTGTCGGATTGAGAAAACGACAAAAATATTTTTATGAAAATAACGGCGAAATTTTTATCGTTAAAACTGTTGAACTACTCGGTAGTAAAAGTACAGTAATACGCATGGTTTCATAGTAGCACACAGTATTGATTATTGATGCTTACGTGAGAAGTCACTCAGTTTTGTTCAATTATTGCTTCAGTAATTATTGCATAGTATCTCACGTTATTTGATTCAATTATTGTCGATATTTTATATATTATTAAATCAATAATTGAGATGACAGAGTTATTAATATTATTTTTTGCAATATTAACGATGTCTAGAAGTTCTGCCAAGGAGAGGTTTAGTCACCTAATTGTGCGCCAATATAGAGAAATTCTTATTGGAAAGCCCCCTCTTTCCTGGGATCGACCTGGTCGATTAATATTGTGAATTATAATAATGATGATAAATGTTGTTACGAAAGTTTATATATATATATATATATATATATATATATATATATATATATATATAAGACCCCAACTTTTTATAAATAAAATTGAATTTCCTCTAATTATTATTTTGAAATAAAAAGGTGTTAAGTGATATAATACTTTGGTTATGGGTGAAATGTGCAAATTTTACAAAATAAACAAGTGGTTATAAAATATTTATTTTTGTCGGGGAATATTCGTTTGGTCGTGAAATATTCTTGTTGTCGGGAAATATTCGTACGACGGCGCAGCCATTCGTGGGGCTCATAACAGAATAATTGTCAGATGAAGAAAACGACAAATTTGAGTTGTTATAAATAACGGCGTAATTGTTACCGTTTACACTGTTGGATTACCCGGTGGTTAAAATACAGTAATACGCGTGGTTGCACATTAGCACATGGTATTGCACAGTATTGTTGAATTATTGATTCTTACGTAAGAAGGCACTACTCAATAGTTGTTACAGTAATTACTGTTCAATATTTTATTTTATTGATTCAATAATTGCTGCGTTGATATTTTATATTATTGTTGTTTCAATAATTGTCATTGCACAGTATTTCCCATTATCCGATTAATAATTCATATTATTTGAATAATATTATTAGATATCATTATTGACAATGTCTAGAAAGTTTTGTCTAAGGAGAGGTTTGGTCACCTAATTGCACGCCAGTAAGGAGAAATCCTTATCGGAAAGCCCCCTCTTTCCTGAGAACGGCCTGATTGTCATAATTGTGATTCTTTAATATTATTTATGAATAATTAATTATTGATTTATATGATAAGAAAATATTTATTGATGGATATATTTATTTTTTTATGTGGATATAATTGAAGGAATTCTGCAGGAATTATTTGTTGAAAGTTGGTATTTTATCTTTTCTCCAATAATATTATTATAATATATATATATATATATATATATATATATATATATATATATATATATATATATATATGTATGTGATTAAAGAAAAGGAGTGAGCAAATTGTATAGCTTGTCCGTTATTTTCCTAAGTTGGTTGGTGGTGGAGTATTGACTGTAAAGCAAACTTGTTTTCAAAAGAAACACAGTAAGCTGTCCTTTTCTTTTTCTTCAGAGATGGCTTATTTTTCTTCCTGCAAAACATTTTTCAAAGGGTGGCCCCTATTGTTATTTTTTCTTTCCTGGTGGGTGGTAGGTTTTATGCTAAATCATTTCAAAATGTGGCCCCAACATATGGAAAATGTGAATTAGGCATGATATTCCTGCAAGCTAGTTTCAAAGGGTGGCCCTCACCCATTTGAAATATGAGAATGCATGTTAGGCAGGATATTAGGTAGAGGAGGAAAAAAAAAATGTCAGGCGCTTTATCTGTTTCTTTTTCTTTCCTTCCGTTGCTATAAATAGATGGTAACCCCTCCTTCCTCAACACACCACTTTCAAATTAGAAATTCTTATTCTAGAGTATTGTGAGTATTTTCTTGAGTATAAGAATACTTTGAGCGTAGTTTTTTTGCAAGATTTTCTCAAAATAATATCCGATATTCCAGTCAAATCCAAGCTTCTACTAAGGTAAAGGATATTATTTTATTGCAATACTCGTGAGAAATATTATTTTCTTTCATACTCCATATTATGTAAGCGATATTATTTCATCTCGTATTCTTGAATTTGAACTTACTATGGTAAGTATTGCTTCTATAATTCCTGAAATGATTAGAAATTTTGCCTAATCTAATATCATTTCATAAGAATATTGGTCTGAAATTTTTAATCAAATTTGGAACTTTTCATGATCGAAAATCGCTCATGGGTACTTTGCTCATAGTTATTCTTGTTCACGGCAATCGCTTCATAGTTATTGTTTCACTGCAATCGCTTCACGAGTCATCGCTTCACAAATATTTTTTTTCTTCTTCCAAGTTATCTGTTGTGACCCTTATTCTTGAAACTGAATCCATGTATTGATCTTCAATTTTACTCCATTATGGAGTATTTTTAAACTCGAATTATCTAAAGTACGAATCTCTAATCTTTGTCCTTTTGTCTCACTGGATTCGTTCTCTAAATGTTTTTCATCATCCTCAGTCTTTAATGGTGATACTTGATGAATATCTTTGGCCTGTAGTACAAAGATGAATGATTACCTGATGAATATCTTTGGCCTGTAGTGCAAAGATGAACAGGTGTTGAGATGAACATGACCAACTGGTGATACAAATGAAATATCTTTGGCCCGTAGTTCAAAGATGAATAATTGATGAAAGATGTATATTGATTGATGTTACAGGGATAAAATATTGATGATGGACTTTTAAATTCATAGATGATAGTGGATTTCATTCTCTACTTAACTCTTTTAATGAATTGTTATTTCCACTGCGAATATTGATCTAAAACTGGTTGTCCATTATATTTTATCTGATTTATTGAAGGCTAAAGATAATTTTTTGTTCATTATCTTAGTCATAATATTCTTTACTGGGCTAGTTGAGCTCACCCTTTTCCTTTTTGTTTCATTTTTTCTTCTCACGAGGTGAGAATATAGCAGGAACCAATCGGGGTAAAGAGTGATGGTCGTAGACAGTTGTTTTAGCAGTCCTCACTATTTTTTTTGTAAAATAGTGTATCAATAAATGTAATGAAGAATTATTTGAGTGTGGATATTTCCTAGAAGATAATATTTGTATTTAAACTCACAGCATGTGTGTTGTCGTATTTTGCACGACAATTGTAATAATAAAAATTGTAGTTGTTTCTGTACCATGTATTTGGCGACTCTGAATGGGTGATGTATACCTATTTTGGGGGCGTCACAGTTGGTATCAGAGCTTAGGGATATGGTCTACATGGCGAGATCGGGAATAGAACTAAGAGGGAGAGATGAGTAAATCCTTCAGCTAGTGTGTCCTACCTAAGCTTATTTGTTGGTCTGTCATAATATAGGGATATTATGTGATATGTTAATTTGTTTAAATTAGCCCTTGTTTTATGGCAGTTTTTAAGAATGGCAGCTGAGAACGTTAACAATGGAGTCTATGAGACTGTGGAATAACCTTTGATTACCAACCAAGAGAACGTGCAATGAAAGGCAATATTCCTCTTGTAAACAACACTCTAGAACAAACGATGAATGATGCGATGTTTAGAAGCTTTTTACGATTCATGCAAAATCGACGAGGGAGACTCGTGTACAAAGTACACGTGGAAATGATAGCAACGCGATGCATCACAAACCAAGCGATTCAAGGAGTTGGGACCACCGGATTTACAGGGAAAGCCCGATCCATTAAAGGCGAAACGCGGGGTTAAGCAAATTACCAAGATATTCGATGTCTTGGTCGCACAGAGAGAATGTATGTTCCATTCGCCACCTTTATGTTCCGTGGTGAGGCAGACATCGTGGGAATCAGGAAGCGTACTCACCCGGCCGCACTCAAAGATGTCTTGGGAAAGATTTCAGAAACTGTTCAATGACAAGTACTTTCCTGAAAGTATTCGTCATATAAATGAGGTAGAGTTTATTAGACTGGAACAAAACAACATGACGGTGTCCCAGTACGAGGCAAAGTTCGCAGAGTTATCCAGGTTTACACCTCATTTGGTAGAGAATGAGGAACGAATGACGCGGATGTTTCTGAGAGGTCTAAAACCTGAGATTCGGAAATATCTTATCTCTCATAAATTTTCTTTATATTTAGATGTTGTAAATAGGGCTCAACTATTAGAGCGAGACAATGAGTATATTCAACCGAGGGACCACAACCAGGGTAATACAGGTGACAGCAGTCATCAGTGCGATGATAACCAGTGAGGAGGGAAAAATACAGACAAAAGCGGTAACCACTCGGGTGGTAATCATGGCCATGATAATAGGAAAGGTGAGTCAAGTGAAAATTTCAAAAAGAGGAGATTCAACCATGACGGGAAGACATCAGCAGTAGCACCAACACCAACAACAAATTCTAGGGGAGGAGAACGACCGCCAGTTAGATGCTACAGATGCAGAGAGGAGGGACATATAAGTTCAAACTGTTCACAGCCTTCCAAGGTATGTTTCAATTGTGGAAAAGATGGTCATATAGCCCGATTTTGTCCCGTAGCGAAATCAAGTCCAACTGGGACGGCGACACCAAAGGCAAATACAGACAAAACAAAGTCGATGGTTCAAGGGAGGGCGTTTGTCGTGACTGGCCAAAACACGAGAAACCCGAACGAGGTGATCACGGGTAAGCTAATCTTAAACTCTTGCGAAGTTTATACCTTACTAGATACCGGTTCTACCCATTCTTTTATTTCTCCTGCTTATGCTCAACGTTTAAACTTGACTCCGGAGAAATTGGACTTTAACTTATCTGTTGAAACTCCGTTGGGTGAAACCTTCATTACATCTACAGTTTATAAATCTTGCTTGATCCAAGTTGGCACAGTCACATTACCTGTTGATCTTATCTCTTTAAAGATACTTGTATTTGATGTGATTTTAGGGATTGATTGGTTAACCACTCATCATGCCAAAATTGATTGTTTTCGTAAGGTTGTTAGTTTTCACATTCCTAACCAACCTATTATATGAATTCAAGCAACTAAACCACTAAAATCAGTCACTATCATATCATGCCATAAAGCTATTCGTTTATTAAAAAATTGATGTCAAGCTTTCTTAGCCCATATTATGGACTTGAACAAAAATACGTCAGATTTAAATAATATTCCTGTTGTTAATGAATTTCCTGACGTATTTCCTGAAGAACTTCCTGGTCTACCCCCGAAATGTGAAGTTGAATTCTTTATTGATCTTCAATCGGGTACAAAGCCCATTTCTAAAACTCCATATCGAATGGCTCCTATTGAACTTCAGGAGTTAAAAGTCCAACTACAGGAATTGTTAGATATCGGTTTCATTCGTCCTAGTACATCTCCTTGGGGTGCTCCTGTTCTATTTGTAAAGAAGAAAGACGGGAGTATGCGAATCTGTATTGACTACCGAGAATTGAACCATGTCACCATCAAGAATAGGTATCCCCTACCTCATATTGATGACCTATTTGACTAGTTACAAGGAGCACAATTCTTTTCAAAAATCGATCTTCGTTCTGGATATCATCAGCTGAAGATTAAAACTGAGGATATTCTGAAAACTGCCTTCAGAACTCAGTACGGGCATTATGAATTCTTAGTCATGTCTTTTGGATTGACTAATGCTCCTGTTGCTTTCATGGATATGATGAACCGTGTATTCAAGGAATATTTGGATCAGTTTGTTGTTGTCTTTATTGATGACATCCTCATCTATTCCAAAAGCCGTGAAGATTATGAGCACCATTTGAAGCTGGTACTTCAAAGACTTCGAGACAACAAGCTATATGCCAAGTTGAAGAAATGCAAGTTCTGGCTTAAGGAAGTAGCATTCCTTGGGCACGTGGTGTCAAAACATGGAGTATCTGTTGACCCGGCAAAGATTGAAGCAATACAAAGTTGGGAGCAATCGAAGTCGGTGATCGAAGTGCGTAGCTTTTTGGGCTTAACTGGTTATTATCGGAGATTAGTGGAAGGATTTTCTCGAATAGCTACTCCGTTAACTCAGCTGACTCGAAAAGATACAAAATTCATATGGAGCGAGGAATGGGAGAAGAGTTTCCAAGAGGTCAAGAAGAGACTCATTTCGGCACCTGTTCTGGCAATACCATCTGGTTCGGATGTTCCAACAGAATAATAAAGAACGAAACCAGGTCAGGCGTAATACGCACCGACAGGATGTTCCAACATAATAATAAAGAATAGAATAACAGAAGAATTTCTCCATGTATGTGGTATCAGATGTGACAAAAGTTATTCCAACATAATAATAAAGAATGGAATAACAAAATAATTTCACCAAGTATAGGTAGTCCGCGATACAAAGTTATTCCAACAAAATAATAAAGAATGGAATAATGTGGTTATCTTCATGAATACGAAAGAAATAATACCCTTATCGTAAAAAAAGAGTATTCCAATTTGGTAGGCGCAGGATATTCTTGAAGAAAACTTGCACTACGCCAAAAGCCTCTTAAAACTCTAAAGAAAATACGCTCAAGATTATAGAAGAAGAATTCTCTGAATTTCTGGTGCATTTTCAATTCTAACCAAGATCCTATTTATAGGAGAATTGAAGGGCATCTTAAGAATTTATCCCGGACGCAACATTCAAACATTCACGAGTGAAAAAGCATTCATTTCACTTGATAACTACTCTTCAAGTAAAATAAAACTAAAACAAAATTCATTACATGCCTTATATGGCACCTTCTTACACCCACCAAAATCAAAACCTACACCACCCACCCCACTCACAATTATATATATATATATATATATATATATACACACATATATACTGACATTTATATAAATATATATCATAACTTATATATATAAATATAAGTAATAAAATAAAATTGAGATAACTTTCTACCGACAGTTTTGAAAAATGGGTAAATGGGGATCCAAATAATAAGCCAATTTATAACAAATACTTCATAAAAATATCCTCAATATTTTTAACAATATTTATCATCATTATTATAATTCACAATATTAATCGACCAATGTGTCGTTCTTAGGAAAGAGGGGCTTTCGATAAGGATTTCTCCCTATCATGCCGCAATTAGGTGACCAAACCTCTCCTTGACAAAACTTCTAGACATCGTTAATATTGCAAATAATAATACTAATAACTTTGTCGTCTCAATTATTGATTTAATAATATATATAATATCGACAATAATTGAATCAAATAACGTGAGATACTATGCAATAATTACTGAAGAAATAATTGAACAAAACTGAGTGACTTCTCACGTAATTATCATAATCAATACCGTGTGCTACTATGCAACCACGCGTATTCTTGTACTTTTAACACCGGGTGTTTCAACAGTTAACGGTAAAACTTTCGCCGTTATTTTCATAAAATATTTTTGTCGTTTTTTCAATCCGACAATAATTCTGTTGTGGGGTCCACTAATGATTGTGCCGTCGTACGAATATTCCCTGTTAAAATGAATATTCCCCGACCAATCGAATATTATATAACAACTTGCGTACTTTGCAAAATTTATAAATATTACCCACAACTATAACATAAATTCATTCCATAATATTTATAAATGATATTTATAGAAAAATCATCTTTATTAAAAAAGTTGGGGTCTTACAACCTCCACTTGTTATGAAATTTCTCCCTCGAAATTAGGGTACATACCTGGTATGTCGAAGAGGTAAGGATACCTTGATTTCATTTCAGATTCTAACTCCTAGGTCATTTCCTCAACATCTTGGTTTCTCCACAAAACTTTGACTTGAGGTATAACCTTGGAGCGTAGAATATGTTCCTTCATATCCAAGATTTGAACAGGAACCTCTTCATACGTTAAATCTTCCACTATTTCGTTCGGTTCTAATTCAATAATGTGGTTCGAGTCTTCCACATATTTACGTAACATGGATATATGAAAAACTTTATGAACACGAGACATACTTGGCGGTAAAGCGAGTCTATACACCACAGTTCCTACTCGATCGAGGATTAAAAATGGGCCAATGAATCGAGGATTGAGCTTTCCTCTCTTTCCAAATCTCGTAACTCCTTTCCATGGAGCAACACGTAACAACACATGATCTCCAATATCGAATTCCACGTCCTTTCGATGAAGATCAGCATAACTCTTTTGTCGATCTTGTGAGGTTTTTATACGTTGTCAGATCGTTTGAATCTTTTTCGTAGTCATACGTTCCAACTCTGGTGCCAACAACGTTGCACCCACCTCATCCCAGTATACTGGAGAACAACACTTTCTTCCATACAACGCTTCGAATGGAGCCATACCAATACTTGCTTGATAACTGTTGTTGTAGGAAAACTCCACCAATGGTAAGAACTTGTCCTAACTTCCCTTGAAGTCAAGGAAATAGAGTCTTAATAAATCTTCAAGAGTTTGAATAGTCCTCTCTGATTGTCCGTCCGTCTGAGGATGATATGCCGAACTAAATCGTAAATCTGTGCCCATAGCTTTTTGCAAACTAACCCAAAATCATGAAGTGAATCTTGGGTCTCGATCAGAAACTATGGATACTGGCATACTATGCAATCTTACAACCTCATTTATGTATATACGATCAAGACGTTCAAGTGTATAAGTTTCTCGTATATGTAAGAAATGAGCAGACTTGGTCAATCTATCAACAATGACCCAAATTGCATATATGCCTTGAGAAACCTTGGGAAGACCATAACGAAATCCATGGTAATGTGCTCCCACTTCCATTCTAGAATTTCAAGTGGTTGCAATGGACCTTTTGGTACTTGATGCTCTGCCTTGACTCGTTGACAAGTTAAACACCTTGAGATAAACAACGCTATCTCTCTCTTCATATTACCCCACCAAAATGTATGTTGAAGATCATGATACATTTTGGTACCCAGGATGGATTGCAAACGGTGTGTTGTACGCCTCCATCATGATTTTATACTCGAAGTATTCCTTCTTCATCGATTCTTGCTTCCGGCATAACACCTTCTTGTACTTTCTTCCTCATACGCGCCACTTTCTGAGTGCAGAGCTTGAGCGAAATTTTTAACTTTATCGATTAAAGCTCGGTTCTACTCAGATATTCGCCATCATCATGTGGGTCCCTAGAGTCTTTATCTCTATCTCCATCCTTTGCAAGTCATACAAAATGGGCCTTTGCGTTGACAATATCCACTGACTCATTTCAGCGTATGATCTTCTACTCAATGCGTCACCTACCACGTTCGCTTTTTAGGATGGTATTGGATGGTATAATCATAATCTTTCAACAGTTCAAGTCAACGTCACTGTCGCATGTTGAGTTCCTTTTGAGTAAAGAAATATTTGAGGCTTTTATGATCCGTAAAGATCTCCACTTTCTCCCCATACAAGTAATGCCTCCAAATCTTTAGTGCAAAAATGACTGTTGCCAACTCTAGATCATGAGTAGGATAATTCCTCTCATATTCTTTGAATTGTCGAGAAGCAAAGGCTATGACTTTCCCATGTTGAATGAGAACACATCCTAACCCTTTGCCCGAAGCATCACTGTAGATGACAAATCCCTCCGAACCAGATGGTATTGTCAGAATAGGTGCTGAGATGAGTCTTCTCTTGAGTTCTTGAAAACTCTTCTCGCATTCCTCATTCCAACCGAATTTTGTATCTTTCTGAGTCAGCTGAGTTAATGGAGTAGCGAGTCGAGAAAACCCTTCTATGAATCTCCGATAATAACCAGCTAAGCCGAGAAAACTACGCACTTCGGTCACTGATCTAGGTTGTTCCCAGCTTTGAATAGCTTCAATCTTTGTCGGGTCAACAGATATTCCATAACTTGATACTACGTGCCCAAGAAATGCTACTTCCTCAAGCCAGAACTAGCATTTCTTTAATTTGGCATAAAGCTTGTTTTCATAAAACTTTTGGAGTATCAGCCTCAAGTGTTGCTCATGATCTTCACAGCTTTTGGAATATATGAGGATGTCATCAATAAAGACGACTACAAAGTGATCCAAATATTCCTTGAATACTCAGTTCATCATATCCATGTAGGCAGCAGGAGCATTAGTCAATCCAAAAGACATGACTAGGAATTCATAATGCCCGTACCGAGTTCTGAAAACCGTCTTTGGAATGTCATCGGTTCTAATCTTCAATTGGTGATATCCGAACAAAGATCAATCTTTGAAAAGAATTTGGCTCCTTGCAACCGGGTCAAATAGGTCATCAATACGTGGCAATGGGTACCTATTTTTGATGGTGACATGATTCAACTCCCGATAATCAATACAAAGTCACATACTCCCATCTTTCTTCTTCACGAATAGAATAGGAGCACCCCAAGGAGACGTACTAGGGTGAATGAAACCGATATCTAACAATTTCTACAGTTGGGTCTTTAACTCCTGAAGTTCAATAAGAGTCATTCGATATGGGGCTTTGGAAATAGGTTTTTTATCAGGTTCAAGGTCGATACAAAATTCAATTTCACGCTCTGGGGGTAGGCCAGAAGTTCTTCGTGGAATACGTCGGAAATTTATTAACAATAGAAATATCATTCAAAACCGACGTATTTTGTTTAGATCCGTGACATGAGCTAAGAAAGCTTGACATCCGTTTTCAATAAATGAATAGCTTTATGGCTTGAGATGACAAAGGATTGATTTTAATGGTTTGGTTGCTTGAATTCGCATAATAGGTTGGTTAGGAATATGAAAGCTAACAACCTTACGAAAATAATCAATTTTTGCATGATGAGTAGTTAACCAATCAATCCCTAGAATTACGCCAAATGCAAGTATTTTCAATGAAATAAGATCGACGAGTAATGTGAGGTACCGATTCAAACAAACAAGACTTATAAACAAAGGATGTATCAAGGTTTCTCCCAACGGAGTTTCAATAGATAAGTCAAAGTCTAATTTCTCCGGAGTCAAATTTAAACGTTGAGCGCAAGTAGGAGAAATAAAAGAATGGGTAGAACCGGTATCAAATAAGGTATATACTTCGCTAGAGTTTATGATAAGCTTACCCGTGATGACCTCTTTTGGGTTCCTTGCTTTTTGGGAGGTCACGACAAACGCTCTCCCTTGAACTATCGGTTTTGTCTTGTCTGGGATGGCCTTTGATGCCTCCATCCCAGCTGGACTTGTCTTCGGTGCACGACAAAATCGGGCCAGGTGACCTTCTCTTCCATAATTATAACATGCTTTGGATGGCATCGCGTAGTTTGGACTGATGTGTCCCTCCCCTCCACATTTGAAGCATATGATAGGTGGTCGTTCTCCTTCCTTAACGACGGGTGCTGATGCTGACATCTTTTTATCATTGTTGAATCTCCTCTTCTTGAAATGTCCACTCTTATTGTTTTGGCCATGATTACCACCGAAGTGGTTACCATTTTTGGCATGTTGATTCCCTCCACGTTTATTGTCACCGCTTCGATGACTGCTATCACTGGTATTATCATTTTGTCAGCTACTCTCTTTTGGTTGGGTTGATTCATTATCGCGCTCCAATAACTGAGCCCTATTCACAACATCTGAATACAAAAATAGTTTATGAGAGATAAGGTATTGACGTCTCGCGGGTTTCAAGCCTCTTAGAAACATTAGCGTCATTCTCTCCTCATTATCAACCAAGTGGGACGCAAACCGGGATAACACGGAAAACTTGGCATCGTACTGCGACACGGTCATGTTGTTTTGCTCCAGTTTATTGAGCTCTACCTCTTTCATGTGATGAATACTTTCGGGAAAGTACTTGTCGTTGAACAGTTCTTGGAACTTCTCCCAAGACATCTTCAGTGCAGCAGGTTGAGTACGCTTTACAGATTCCCACCAGTAATCTGCCTCTTCCCGTAACATGAAGGTGACAAAGGGAACCTTTTGCTCCTCGGAGCATCCCAAGACATCAAATATTTTGTTAATTTGCTTTATCCACGTCTCCGCCTTAAGTGGTTTTAGCTCTCCAAAAAACTCCTAGTCTCAGCTCCTTGAATCACTTAGCGAAGAATCATCAAAGAGTTGCCAAGTTTCCACCTGCATTTCGGACAGGAGTCTCTCTTGCCTGATGTTGCATGATTTGCAGAAAGCCTCTGAACATTCCATCGTTCATTATTTGGTCAGTATTGTTTTTTTCATGAGGATTGTCGCCTTCCTGATGCACATTGTCCTGATTATTGATTTGTGGAGACTGAATAGTCTCCTGTGCTCCATTGTTATTCTCAACATTCTCGGATGCCATTGTCAAATACTGCCACAAAAGAAGGGTTAATTAACATATCACATATTATCCCTATACTCTGACCGACCAATTAAATACCAAATAAACTTAGGTAGGTCATACTAGCGAAGGAATTCCCCGTCTCTCCCCTTCTAGTTCCCTGTCTCACATCTCACCAGGGGATCATATCCCTAAGCTTTGATATTAATCAGGACGCCCCCAAAAATAGGTATACATCACCTATTTTGAGTCGCCAAATACATGGTACAGAATACAAATACAATGTTAAATATACAACAAGAGATGTGAATTTTAATACAAATATTATCTTCTAGACAATATCCACTCTCAAATTAAGTCCTCATTACAATTATTATCACATTATTTCATAGAATAGTGAGGACTACTAATGCTATCATCTGGATCGTCACACCATTCCCTGACTAGTCCATGCTACGTTCTCATTTCCTGAAGAGAACAATGAAAGCAAAAGGGTGAGCTCAACTAGCCCAGTAAGAAATATAATGACGAAGATAATGCAGAATAAATTATCATTAGCCTTCTACAGTGTTAAACTGATAAAATATAACAAACATCAAGTTTAACTGCAGCAGAACAAGCAATCCATTAAAAGAGTCAAGTAGAGAATAAAATCTACTATCTTTTATAATTTAAAAAGGTTTTTCATCACTTTTATTGCTGAGACTCAGCTTAATAAATAATCCACATCATCCCTACACTACGGCCAATGATATTTATTAGTATCACGATCACAAATTATCCATGCACTACGGGCCAAGGATATTCGTGTATTCATCAATGGTCATGATCATGCCAACAACTATCCATTAATACACTACGGGCCAATGAGGACTTTTACCACATCATTTGTAACATTACTAAATGATTACAATCAATAATCCCTCACAGTCATAATCATACCAAGTCCATCTATGCACTACTGAGCCACGTATGACTTTCAACAAAATATAAAACATGAGGATGATGACAATGATATAAGAAGTCAATAAAACAAGTTCAAGAATTAATTTATCCAGAACCAATAACGTCCAAATTGTCAACATGATATCGCTTTGTGGAGTAAAATTCAAGAATGCTCGTAAGAATATTTCAATGAAAAGATACTGGATGAAGCGCAAATATCAAGGATATTCCACTAATTTCATGGAGTATAAAAGCCAAAACTTAACCAACTGAGTATAATAAAGAATGGAATAATAAAAGAAATAACCGTGCATGCGATGTATCACATGCATGTGTTATTCCAATGAATAATAAATAATGGAACTGTGTCACGCGTAAACGCACGGCCGTGATATTCAAACAGAATAATAAATAATGGAACCGTGTCAAAGGTAAAAATTCGCATTGCACGTGATGTTCCAACAGAATAATAAAGAATAGAATAAGAGAAGAATTTCACCATGTATGTGGTACTTTGTAACATTCTAGAATTTTAATTGTGATATTAAATATTTATTGAATTATTTAAATATTTAATGGATGTGTTTATTGTTGAATAAATAATTGTTCAAATTTGAATTGATGTGGTTAATTATTTGTTAAATAAATAATTAAGGAAAATTAATTATTTTGCTAATTTATTTAATTATTAAGTTAGAGAATTTTGATTAATTGAATTACTATTCTTTTATTGGAATTTGTAAATTTAAAAAGATGTGTTAGTTGATTAAATAAAGTTATAATTATATAGAAAATTATAATTTTGCGGTATTGATTTATGTGATGAAGTGATTTAATAAATTGTTATTATGATTAATTTAATTAAATTAATGTGTGACAAATAACATTGTTATAAAGTAGTTATTAAAATAACTTAAAAGAGTTTTAATTTCGTTTTGCCAAACAAGGCCTAATGCCTATTAAGTCTTTAATCTATTTAAGTTTTACCAAACAGGGTATTACGATTAATGGGTTATTTTTTTAGTTAGTAACCAAACAAGCCTTATGGCTTTTGATTTTTAAAACTCATATAACTGATATCAGTTATATGTTTTGTATTTATATTATATAATCAATATATATTATATTCTATATAATTATTTGTTAAGACGTTAGATAGAAAGAAGAAAGAAAAGAAAACTCAGAGGAAGAAGAAGAAGAGAAGAGAGGAAGAAAGGCTAGAGAGTGGGAAGAAGGAGCTTGAGAATATAAAGGATAGTCATCATCTTCTTCAAGGTATTACCCTATTCTTTTTAAGTTTTAAAAGTTTTAGTTTCTCTTCTCCTATTTCTCTGTAAAATTCTTTTGATATGATAATTATTGATTTTATGTGTGTTCATATGATAAACTAGTGTTGTAAAGTTATTTTCATAGGTTATATATGATTATAATCAATGTATTGTTGTTATGTATGAAGTTTGTGAAGAAAACCTTTTTACAAAGAGTTTTTGGTGATTATATATTGTTTAGTTAAAATAGAAATTGAGGGTTAATTAGTTGTTTAGTTTAGAAATTGACCATTTAATTTGATAGAGCATGTATAATTGTTGATAAAAATACTTTGAATTAGTGGTTTTGGTTGAAAAACAAAAGTTACAGTGTTGATTTTCATTGAAATATAAAAAAATGAGTTTTAGCCAAAAACAGTGAATTTGGGTGTGTTAATTTTGTTGTTTATGTTGTTGTATGGGTAGAATCATATTTAGAGTTTTTGAAATATGTTTACATGAAGTCTCTATATGATTTATGTGCTAATTAGTCTGTTAGAAACGAGCTTGTAGGCCAAAATTGGCTTTTTCCGTCTTTGTCTCACCGAGGTTCTAATTGCACATGCATGGCGGACTTCTGATAGATTTTTCAGGCGCCATAACGCCTTTTATAGCCTTAATAATCTAACAACTAATACTTGTGCTCACGTCATAGCATGATGCGACCCACATGTTGTAAATCGTGGCCATGCACATGAAGTTAAGCGTAGATGGTCTGACGAAGTACTTTTTGTACACGAAATTTTTAAGAAAAGTTATGTGATGATAAGTAGGATCGCTAAATGTTGATTTTAGTATATCTATACTATGAATAAGTATGTTATTAACAATTAACTTGTGTTATAACTCGATTATGTGATTAAAAAAAATCCAATTTTAAATGATGAACGTACTTAGTTATGTTTGTAAGATGGTAATGACTAATTATGTCATGATGACATATGTTTATAGGATATTGTGATTCGTATTGATTCGGTTTAGCCTACGAGCAAGGCAAGTTCTCTAACTCTACTTTTGTAATTGGAATCAATTATTGTTCTCAATATAGTAATGCAAGTTTTCTAATTCTTTATCTTGTTGAACTATTTATTCAATTCGATTACTTTATAAATGATGCAAGCTTCCTAAACGTTGGTTTGATGTTGACAAGTTATTCTTGTATTTAACTTGTTGTTTAGCATGCACAATTATTTATACTAATGTCGAGCAATTTTATCGTTCAAACTGTTATGCATGCTTAGTATTCAATTCTAATTAACCTTGACTTAATATTGTTCAAGCAAGGCATGTTATAGTTATTCAAAGTATATGCTATTAGATTATTCCTAAAGCATGATTTTGATTTACCATGTTGATTCAATTACGATTATTCTATAATATGATGTTTTTAATTCAACTAGTCCTCTAGTTGATGATCGTTGAACTTCAAATTACCCTTGAAAGCTTATCCAAACCAAACTCTCTTTGGTGCGGACTTGTACTCAAATAATCGAGATGAACAACCCTATTATTATTGGGGGATAACTTACGCAGTAGCGTTAAATGTTTGTGCACAATACATGGTACGAAGGGCTGATCCCCCTAAGTACGAGGAGTCCTTATAGTCTTATGACTGTTAAAGTTGGAGTTGAAAGATTAATCTCAATTCTGGACATAGTTCATGGTCTTATGACCCTCAGTTATATTTATTCCACATTTTGGATGTTATTTTCTGATTATAGATGATAGAGTACTATTCATTGTTGATGAGCCTATTATTGGCAGTTATTATTACTATACTCCTGTTGATTTCATATTGGATCCAGTGAGCAATTATTTTGCTCACTCTTGCATATTTTAAAACTCATTGTAGCTAAAGAAGAGAAGGTAGATGAACCTTCGTCTAGCAAAGGAAAGGGAAAAATGTGCAAGTGATGAAGACTTGTAATTTTTACTTTAGACTTTTATTATGATGATCTTAGACTTGGTTTTAATGAAGTTTATTTAATTTCCACATATGATTGATTGTATTTAAAGGTTAAATAACCTGGGAGATTTTATTTTGTAACCCTTTAATGGGAAAGGTTTTATTTATCCAGTTTTATTGTGATTGGGTAGTTAGATATGAATGTTTGATTACGTGAACACCAGATCCTGTGGGAATGAAGTACCTAGATTTGGGGGTGTCACAGGTTGGTATCAAAGCTTTAGGTTATGAACCTTAGGTGGGGGAAAAGCCTTAGGAAGTAACCTTCGAGAAGATAGTGATGATAAACACTTATCGAGTTTTAAGGAAGAAGTAATAAAACACTTATGTGCTTATGTGTTTACGACTTATGTGCTCGTGAGAGTCGAGTAGTAATGATTAATAACTAAAACTTAAAAAAAAAAATCTTGTTGTCAGGATGACTAATGCCTGGAGAATCCAACAAAGTTAGGGAGGAAGGACCTCGGATGCCTGAGAGGAGGAATCTCATGATATTCAAGTGGTTTGGGAACAATCGCTTCCACGAGAGTCGACTCCATTACTCGCAGATGGGTCGATGATGATGATGATGATGATGTAAAATGATGAGGAAGATCCGTGGAACCGCCGCAGAGCGAATGAAGAGGACGAGGAGGAAAGGATTCCACTTAACTCGATAAATTGGTCAGATATATATGATGAGGTGCATGAACGCAACGTGGAACTTCAAGATACTATTGAGGAATTGCAAGAGATAGTAGCTGAACAACAGACTTCGTTGGCACAGAAGGACGACGAGATTCAGGATCGAGAAGAACAACTGAACAATGTTGAAGAGAAGTTGGTTCACACTGAAGAAGAGAACGATCAAATGAGAGTAGATGTTGCAGAGTTGAAGAGCAAGTTGAGAGAAGAATCTGCAAAAAGGGCAAGAGCCGAAGGCGCGTATATTGAAGCTTATCAACAAGCCGAAAAAGCAAAGGGAGACGCACAAGCAAAGAGAAGGAAGATGGAAGAAATGGATAACGTTTTCAACACCGCGATCAATCGAGCTCAAGATCGGGTCATGGGTTATCCAATTAAGTTCGAGACGCTACCCTCGTTCATACTGGACCGTCGAACCATGTTCCGAGTTATGGAAGAAGAGCGTCGTAAGGATTTGCAATATCTTAATAGGACATCGTAGGGAGTGTACTTGAGTTAAGTTATGATAAATAATTTGTTAATCCCAAGTGATTGCAACCTATGGGATATGATGATGATGTCCTGAAACTTTAGTAGTTCAGGAAAATAATGTAAATAGCAGTGATGCTATTGATATGATATTTTCAAAGAAGTTTTGAATAAAAGATATTATTTTCTTTTATCCAAAGTGTTATATGTTATGAAGTGATTACTTTATGGGGGCAAGTTAAGTAGAAATTACTTGAAAAGAGTTGAGCAATAATCTAATGAATGTATTCTTTTTAACAGAAAATGCGTCCAAGACGTCAACCACCCTGTCAGAGAACCACCGAAGGAACCAACAACGATAATGCTGAAACTAACTCCATTTAGCAGTTGGTGACGTTACTAACAGGTGCACTGCAAAATCAACCGCAGAATCAACCTCAGAACCAAGGTGCTACGTTTAAAGACTTCAAGGCGGTTGGACCACCAGAATTCCGTGGATCCATGAACCCAGTTGAAGCACAGACTTGGATTATGGAAATCGAGAAGGTTTTTTATGTTGCTAGGGTAGAGGATAATCAGAAGACTGCTTTTGTAACGTTTATGTTGAAGGAGGAGGCTAGCTATTGGTGGCAGGCCAACAAGACTCGGGAAGGACCAGGAGTAATGACCTGGGATAGGTTTAAGGAGCTGTTCTTCGAGACTTATTTCCCTGAGAGTTCGAAGAGTCAGCTAGAAGTCCAGTTTTTGGAGTTGAAGCAAGGAACAATGTCGGTGTCGGAGTAGGCCGCGAAGTTCAACGAGTTGGCGAGGTTTGCACCATATCAGGTCATCACAGACGAGCGTAAGGCGAAGAGGTTTGAGCAGGGACTGAAACCCTAGTTGTACAGTAGAGTTTCCCTGTTCTAATTGAAGACATTTGTAGCAGTGACGGAGAAGGCAATTCTCGCTGAAAGTGGAGACGAGGCGGTAACAAAGCATAATCAAGAGCAGAGAAAGAAGAAAAGTGAAGGTGAAGCTAAGAGTAGTGGTAACGGTAGTAATGGCAACAACCTGAAGAGGAAGTGGAATGGGAATGGAGAAGCCGAAAATCAGCAAAGAAACCAGCAAAATAAGAAGTTCGAACCATGTACTACGTGCGGAAAGTTTCATAAGGGAATGTGTTTGCTGGGGAAACGTGTATGCTTCAATTGTGGCCAGGAGGGTCACATCGCCCCAAAGTGCACTCAAGCTAAGAAGAATGTGTGCTTCACGTGCGGATCTAAGGATCACTTTGCTCGTGAATGCCCTAAGAAGAGATCTGGTGAGACAAATGGGAGCAAGGGAAATGCTAGTGGAAGTGCGTTGGCTATTGTTGGACTAACAACAACAAATAAGCCCACAGCCAGAACCTTCAACATGACTGTGCAAGATGCTGTGCAATCAAATGATGTGGTGTCAGGTATTATCCCGATCAATGATATTAATGCTTATGTATTATTTGATTCGGGTGCTACTTGCTCATTTATATCTGATGAATTTGCTATGAGATTAGGATTGCCTAGTGAAGAATTGAATTTCCCTTTAAACATAGAAATTGCGAATAAGGAAGTAGTTCCTGTTAGGTTCGTATACAAGAACTGTAGGGTGAACATTAAGGGAAATATTTTGATGGTAGATTTGATTCCGATCAGGCTAGGAGAGTTTTACGTTATTTTGGGAATGGATTGGTTGTTCAATTATGGAGCGATAATTGACAGCCAAAAGAAATGTAAACCTTATGACTCCGTCAAAGGTAGTATTCAATGGTAGCAAATCGCTTAGACAAATGAGATGTCTGACGATTATGCAGGCCAAAAAGTTGTTGAGTTAGGGCTGTGTGGGTTATTTAGCTTACATAGTCGATACTCAGAAGAAGGGTGCAAAACTAGAAGAAATACCAGTGGTTAGGGAATTTGTGGACGTGTTTCCAGAGGATTTGCCAGGACTTCCGCCAGACAGAGAAATCGAGTTCGTGATCGACTTAGCGCCGGGAACCACTCCGATATTGAAAGCCCCGTACAGAATGGCTCCGGTGGAGATGAAAGAACTGATGGTACAACTACAGGAACTGTTGGACAAGAAATACATTCAGCCGAGTGTGTCACCGTGGGGAGCACCGGTGTTATTCGTAAAGAAGAAGGATGGGTCAATGCGTCTTTGCATTGATTATAGAGAGTTAAACAAAGTCACTATTAAGAATAAATATCCATTGCCGAGAATAGATGACTTGTTTGATCAATTGAGGGGTGCTAGATATTTCTTGAAAATAGATTTAAGAAGTGGGTATCATCAACTGAAGGTAAGAAAGGAGGATGTACCGAAGACGGCATTTCGAACTCGGTATGGACATTACGAATTTTTGGTGATGTCTTTTGGTTTGACAAACGCCCCTGCAGCGTTCATGGATTTGATGAATGTGGTGTTTAAACCATTTTTAGACAAGTTTGTGGTGGTGTTTATCGACGATATTCTGGTGTACTCTAAAACTCAAGAGGAACATGTGGAACACTTACATCTAACGCGAGACGCTAAGAAAAGAAAAGTTGTATGTGAAATTCTCTAAATGTGAATTTTGGCTGGAACGTATACAATTTCTTGGGCACGTAATTGACAAGGATGGAATTTCAGTGGATCCATCAAAGGTTGAAGCTGTGATAAATTGGGAACAACCGAGAACTCCATCAGAAGTGAGAAGTTTCTTGGGATTAGCAGGGTATTACAGACGGTTTATCCAGGATTTTTTCAAGATTGCCACTCCGTTAACAAATTTAACGAGGAAATTTATAAAATTTGTTTGGATGGAGAAGTGTGAAAAAAGTTTCCAAGAATTAAAAAAGAAGCTAAGTATGGCACCTGTGTTGTCATTACCAGATAATATAGGAAATTTTGTGGTGTATAGTGATGCTTCACACAAAGGATTAGGGTGTGTCCTTATGCAAAACAGTAAAGTCATCGCGTATACATCAAGACAATTGAAAGATTACGAAAAAGGGTATCCGACTCATGATTTAGAATTGGCGGCGGTTGTGTTTGCTCTGAAGATATGGAGACACTATCTCTACGGAGAGAAATGTGAGATCTACATGCACCATAAAAAGTCTAAAAGTATATTTTCACACGTAAAGATCCGAACATCGTCAAAAGAAGATGGATGGAACCGATAAAAGATTATGATTGTGAGATCTTTTATCATCCGTGCAAAGAAAAAACGTGGTTGCGGATGCCTTGAGTAGGAAAGGCGGAGAAAAGTTGATGTTGTTAATCGATAAGGAGGAGCTTATTACAAAGAATGTCAAGGTTAGAGTTGGAAATCAAATTTCCAAGAGAATCCAATGAAAGATGTTACCAGATGGAAGCCACCCAACTTTGGTGGATAAAGTGAAGAACGCTCAACTACTGTGGATGAGGAATGCGAAAAAATCAAAGAAAGTGTTGTTGAGGGAAAAGAGGTGAAATCTGAGATGATCTGGATGGAATCTTTGAGGTTTGAAGGACGAATATGGGTTCCAAAGTGATTGCGAGAGATTAAAGAAGAAATCTTGATCGAAGCTCATAACTCGAGATATTCGATTCATCCAGGAAGTACGAAGATGTATCAAGATTTGCGGCAACATTTTTGGTGGCCAAATATGAAAAGAGACGTTGCAGAATACGTTTCAAAGTGCTTGACATGTGAGAGAGTCAAGGCCGAGCATCAAAGACCAAGCGGGTTACTTCAACCGTTGGAGATACCAAAATGGAAATGGGAACATATCATAATGGATTTTGTGGTAGGTCTTCCAACAACTCAGAAAGGATACGATGCGATATGGGTGATAGTGGACAGATTAACAAAATCTGCACACTTTTTGCCAATAAAGATTAGATTCAATCTTGATCAGTTGGCAAAGTTATATGTTAAAAAGATCGTGTCAAGACATGGAGTTCCAGTGTCAATTGTGTCAAATAGAGATCCGAGGTTCACATCAAACTTCTGGAAGAGACTACAAGAATGTATGGGAACCCAGTTGCGAATGAGTACTGCATATCATCCGCAAACAGATGGCCAAAGCGAACGAACGATTCAGACATTGGAAGATATGTTGAGAGCATGCGTCATGGATTTCAAAGGAAGCTGGGATGAACAATTACCATTGTTGGAATTTGCCTACAATAACAGCTACCACGCTAGCATCGGCATGCCGCCTTACGAAGCATTATACGGTAGGAAGTGCAGAAATCCACTGTGCTGGGATGAAGTCGGAGAACGTCAACTATTAGGACCAAAACTGGTGCAACAAACTGCTGAGGTTGTCAAATTCATCAGAACAAGATTGATAGCTGCTCAAGATAGACAAAAGAAATATGCTGATCAATACAGACAAAATCGTGTATTTGACATAGGAGATTTCGTATTCCTAAAGGTTTCTCCTTGGAAGGGAAAAATTCGATTTGGTAAGAAGGGGAAACTAAGTTCGAGATTTATTGGACCATTCGAAGTGCTGCGAAAGGTTGGAGAGGTGGCTTACGAGGTAGCTCTACCTCCAGAGTTGCAAAACATTCATAATGTTTTTTACGTGTCGGTGTTACGATCGTACAAACCTGATTACAAGCACGTGATTGAGTACGAACCATTGCAAGTTGAGAAAGACTTGTCCTATGAAGAGGTTCCTATCCAGATAGTCGACAGGAAAAAACAAGTACTCAGGAATAAGGTGATACCTTCTGTGAAGTTAATTTGGAGGAACCACAATGTCGAAGAGGCTACGTGGGAACTCGAAGCTGAAATGATGAAGAATAACCCTGAGTTATTTGTTTAATTTATGTCTTCGATTCTGGGGACAGAATCTTTGTAAGAAGGGGAGAATGTGACGAATGAATTATTTGAATTGTGATTGTTTGAATTGTGATTCTGGGGACAAAATCTTTGTAAGGAGGGAATGATGTAACATTCTAGAATTTTAATTTTGATATTAAATATTTATTGAATTATTTAAATATTTAATGGATGTGTTTATTATTGAATAAATAATTGTTCAAATTTGAATTGATGTGGTTAATTATTTATTAAATAAATAATTAAGGAAAATTAATTATTTTGCTAATTTAATTTAATTATTAAGTTAGAGAATTTTGATTAATTGAATTACTATTCTTTTTATTGGAATTTGTAACTTTAAAAAGGATGTGTTAGTTGATTAAATAAAGTTATAATTATATAAAAAATTATAATTTTGTGGTATTGATTTATGTGATGAAGTGATTTAATAAATTGTTATTATGATTAATTTAATTAAATTAATGTGTGATAAATAACCTTGTTATAAAGTAGTTATTAAAATAACTTAAAGGAGTTTTAATTCCGTTTTGCCAAACAAGGTCTAATGCCTATTAATTCTTTAATCTATTTAAGTTTTACCAAACAGGGTGTTAGGATTAATGGGTTATTTTTTTAGTTAGTAACCAAACAAGCCTTATGGCTTTTGATTTTTAAAACTCATATAACTGATATCAGTTATATGTTTTGTATTTATATTATATAATCAATATATATTATATTCTATATACGTTATTTGTTAAGTACGTTAGATAGAGAAAGAGAAGAAAAGAAAACTCAGAGGAAGAAGAAGAAGGGAAGAAGAAGAGAGGAAGAACAAAAAGTTAATAAAAATACTTTGAATTAGTGGTTTTGGTTGAAAAACAAAAGTTACAGTGTTGATTTTCATTGAGATATAAAAAAATGAGTTTTAGCCAAAAACAGTGAATTTGGGTGTGTTAATTTTGTTGTTTATGTTGTTGTATGGGTAGAATCATGTTTAGAGTTTTTGAAATATGTTTACATGAAGTCTCTATATGATTTATGTGCTAATTAGTCTGTTAGAAACGAGCTTGTTGGCCAAAATTAGCTTTTTCCGTGATGTTGCTTTGAGGTCGCCTCGCTAAGGTCTCCGCATTCGGCGTGTCATGGCCATGACTTGATACCTTTTGTAGAAATGAAGTAGCCATGCTCACTGCTGCCAGCTGTACAGCCTTGATCTCATATATATCTCTGCCTACATACAGCTCACGCCATAAATACGACCCACGATGTAAATCGTGGCTAATGCCATGAAGTTAAGCGTAATGGTCTGACAAAGGTACTTTTTGTACATAAAATTTTAAGAAAAGTTATGTGATGATAGTTGGACAGCTAAATGTTGATTTTAGTATATCTATACTATGAATAAGTATGTTATTAACAATTAACTTGTGTTATAACTCGATTATGTGATTAAAAAAATCCAATTTTAAATGATTAACGTACTTAGTTATGTTTGTAAGATGGTAATGACTAATTATGTCATGATGACATATGTTTATAGGATATTGTGATTCGTATTGATTTGGTTTAGCCTACGAGCAAGACAAGTTCTCTAACTCTACTTTTGTAATTGGAATCAATTATTGTTCTCAATATAGTAATGCAAGTTTTCTAATTCTTTATCTTGTTGAACTATTTATTCAATTCGATTACTTTATAAATGATGCAAGCTTCCTAAACGTTGGTTTGATGTTGACAAGTTATTCTTGTATTTAACTTGTTGTTTAGCATGCACAATTATTTATACTAATGTCGAGCAATTTTATCGTTCAAACTGTTATGCATGCTTAGTATTCAATTCTAATTAACCTTGACTTAATATTGTTCAAGCAAGGCATGTTATAGTTATTCAAAGTATATGCTATTAGATTATTCCTAAAGCATGATTTTGATTTACCATGTTGATTCAATTACGATTATTCTGTAATATGATGTTTTTAATTCAACTAGTCCTCTAGTTGATGATCGTTGAACTTCAAATTACCCTTGAAAGCTTATCCAAACCAAACTCTCTTTGGTGCGGACTTGTACTCCAAATACTGAGATAAAAAACCCTATTATTATTAGGGGATAACTTACGCGTAGCGTTAAATATTTGTGCACAATACATGGTACGAAGGGCTGATCCCCCTAAGTACGAGGAGTCCTTATAGTCTTATGACTGTTAAAGTTGGAGTTAAAAGATTACTTGCAACTGTGGACATAGTTCATGGTCTTATGACCCTCAATTATATTTATTCCACATTTTGGATGTCAGTTTCTGATTATAGATGATAGAGTACTATTCATTGTTGATGAGCCTATTATTGGCAGTTATTATTACTATACTCCTGTTAATTTCATATTGGTTCCAGTAAGCAATTGTTTTGCTCACTCTTGCATATTTTAAAACTCATTGCAGCTAAAGAAGAGAAGGTAGATGAACCTTTGTCTAGCAAAGGAAATGGAAAAATGTGCAAGTGATGAAGACTTGTAATTTTTACTTTAGACTTTTATTATGATGATCTTAGACTTGGTTTTAATGAAGTTTATTTAATTTCTTCATATGAATGATTGTATTTAAAGGTTAGATAACCTGGGAGATTTTATTTTGTAACCCTTTAATGGGAAAGATTTTATTTATCCAGTTTTATTGTGATTGGGTAGTTAGATATGAATGTTTGATTACGTGAACACCAGATCCTGTGGGAATGAAGTACCTGGATTTGGGGGTGTCACTCAGTTTTGTTTAATTATTGTTTCAGTAATTATTGCATAGTATCTCACGTTATTTGATTCAATTATTGTCGATATTTTATATATTATTAAATCAATAATTGAGATGACAGAGTTATTAATATTATTATTTGTAATATTAACGATGTCTAGAAGTTACTCGCCAAGAGAGGTTTGGTCACCTAATTGGGCGCAATAGGAGAAATTCTTATTGAAAGCCCCTCTTTCACAGGAACGACTGGTCGATTAATATTGTGAATTATAATAATGATGATAAATGTTGTTAAATATATTGAGGTGTCTTTTTATGAAGTCACGGAAGCTTATATATATATATATATATATATATATATATATATATATATATATTATATATATAAAAAAATTTATTAGTATTATTAATTAATAAAATGTAAAAAGCTTTTTATATAAAATGTAATACTTTTATAAAGTTATTTGTTTAATTAGACAATAATTAGAATATAATA
Organism: Panax ginseng; assembly: GCA_020205605.1. Taxonomy (NCBI): domain Eukaryota; kingdom Viridiplantae; phylum Streptophyta; class Magnoliopsida; order Apiales; family Araliaceae; genus Panax; species Panax ginseng. The sequence continues at coordinate 145,068,424 of CM035133.1, forward strand.
TATTTTATTATGTATAGTGTTTTGCATAGTAAAATCTTTTTATATAAAATAGAATACTTTTATAAAGTTATTTGTTTTATTAGACAATAATTAAAATATATTATATTTTATTATGCATAGTATTTATATAATGCCTGCATAGTGTTTTTGAATAGTAAAATCTTTTATATATAAAATGAATACTTTTATAAAGTTATTCATTTTATTAGATTATAAATAAAATATATTATATTTTATTTAAAAGATTTTGTTTTATTAGAATATTTTATTTATAATTTGCATAGTAAATTAATATGGATGATCTGCTCAAAAAGTAAATCAATCTGGACCGTTCATGAATTAGTTCTTATTCACCCATTCTCTATAAATAGAAGCTCATTCCTTCATTATTTCTTACGAATTCTCCAAAACTCTAGAGAGAAACTATAGAGAGAAAGAAGAAAAGTATTATGCTACTTCACTACTCCTGTATCCAATTTCTTCTAAAGTAAAAGGTATTATTTCTTTCGTATTCATAAAGAGAACTTCTGTTATTCCATTATTTATTATTCTGTTGGAATAACCTGTATAAGCGAGCTACCCTATACTTGGTGAAATCCTTCTGTTATTCCATTCTTTATTATTATGTTGGAATAACATGTATATGCGAAGTACCGCATACATGGTGAAATTCTTCTGTTATTCCATTCTTTATTATTTTGTTGGAATATCACGCTTGCGCGTATTACGCTTCGACACGGTTCCGTTTTTATTATTCTGTTGAAACATCCTCATGCAGTATGTTTGTGCATGACCTAGTTCCGCTATTTATTATTACATTTGGAATATCCTCATTGAGTGCGTATTCCTTTGACCGGTTCCGCTTCTTTATTATTCTCGCTTAATATCCTGTATTTGCATTCTACGCATAACTTTGGTTTCATTCTTTATTATTATGTTGGGAATAACTCGCTGTCACATGCGATCTATCACACGCGTGGTGAATCCTTCATTATTCCATTCTTTATTATTACGTTGGAATAACTTTGCCTATGTGGATTACCACGTGCATGGTGAATGATCCTTTGTATTCATTCCTTATTAAATTGTGGAAATGATCTCAGATATGTGAATTACTGCGTGGCGAAGCGAAAATCCATTTGCGCTTTCATATATTCTATTATACTCGGTTGGTTAAAGTTTTGACTTCTATACTCCATGAAATTAGTGGAATATCCTTGATATTTGCGCTTCATCCAAAGATCTTTTCATGAAAATATTCTTCTGAGCATTCTTGAATTTTACTCTACAAAGCAGTATCATGTTGACAATTTGGACGTTATTGAATTCTGGATAAATTAATTCTTGAACTTGTTTTATTGGATTCTTATATCATTTTCATCATCCTCATGCTTATATTATGTTGAAAGTCATCTGTGGCCTGTTATGCATAGATGGACTTGGTATGATTATGAACAGGGATTATTCGGTATAATCATGACTATAATGTTACAAATGATGTGGTAAAAGTCCTCATTGACCCGTAGTGCATTGATGGACAGTTGTTGGCATGATCATGACCATTGATGAATACACGAATATCATTGGCCCGTAGTGCATGGATAATTTGTGGTTGTGATACTAATGAATATCCTTGGTCGTAGTGCAGGGATGATGTAGATTATTTATTAAGCTGAGTCTCAGCGATAAAAGTGATGAAAAACCTTTATAAATCTTAAGAGATAGTAGATTTTATTCTCTACTTGACTCTTATAATGGATTGTTTGTTCCGCTGCAGTTAAACTTGATGTTTGTTATATTTTATCAGTTTAACATTGTTGAAGACTAATGATAATTTATTCTACATTATCTTAGTCATAATATTTCTTACTGGGCTAGTTGAGCTCACCCCTTTCTTTCACTGTTCTCTTCAGGAAATGAGAACGTAGTCGGGACTAGTTGGGGAACGGAGTGACGGTCCAGATGATAGTATTAGTAGTCCTCACTATTCTGTTAAATAGTGTGACAATAAATGTAATGAGGACTCCTTTGAGTGTGGATATTATCTAGATGACAATATTTGTATTAAAACTCACAATATATGTCATCGTATTTTGCACGACTGTTGTATAATTAAGTTATATTTGTATTCTGTACCATATATATGGCGACTCAAGATGGGTGATGTATACCTATTTTGGGGGCGTCACACTATCCTACGCCAATTGTTTGGTACGGATTCAAGGTAAGCTTGAGTATGAATAAACAAATGTATTTTCATCGATTATTTGATGGGCACGTGAGGTTGCCACAACTTAAACGTACACACGTTTAATGAATGTAGTGTTGATCAACATAGAGTACTATAGACTGATCACCTAGAAGTGCTCGTAAGCTATGCCGGACTTACAGACTTAGTGCCGGGTTGTCCTTTTCAAAGAAATTATGAAACGTTCATGGTCTTGGACCAGAAAATATGTTTTACTGAATATTGTTATTGTAAAACGTTTTGAAGAAAAAGAAATGCTATTTTGAATTATTGATAGTACTTCGTAACTATTATCTAGTTATTGAAGATATACGATTCCTATGTTTCAAGCATGTCGTTTAAAAGAAATTGTTGTACTTGTTGAGCTTGTTATGCTCACTCTTGCTTGAACCATATGAATGCAGCTTAGACCGAACGGACCAAAGGATCCAGCAAGGATAAAGGGAAGGCTAAGGCGAACCTGTAGATTACGTATGTAATAGTACATATAGGTTTGTAATGATAATATTTGATATTATGACAAGAATAAATGTAACGGTTATTGTAAGACCCCGAATTTTATGAAATAAAAGTATTCAAATTTTTTTATAATTACTATTCACGAGTTACTATTCACGAAGCATGATAAAAAAAAATTTACGTAAGAAGGCACTATTCAATAATTGTTACAGTAATTACTGTTCAATATTTTATTCTATTGATTCAATAATTGCTACGTTGATATTTTATATTATTGTTGTTTCAATAATTGTCACGGCACAGTATTTCCCATTATCAGATCAATAATTCATATTATTTGAATAATATTATTAAATAACATTATTGGCAATGTCTAGAAAGTTCTGTCAAGGAGAGGTTTGGTCACCTAATTGCGTGCCAACAAGGAGAAATTCTTATTAGAAAGCCCCCTCTTTCCTGGGAACGGTCTGGTTGTCATTATTGTGATTCTGTTATATTATTTGTGAATAATTAATTATTGATTTATATGATAAGGAAAATATTTATTTTATGTGGATATAGATGGAGAAAATTTTTAATGTGACAATTGTTGAAAATTGATATTTTATCTTTTCTGATAAAATAATTTATTTAAATATATTATTATATTATAATAATATAATAATGGCGATATTTTACAATGAATGTGGGATATATGAATAAATGAGGAAGAAGAGTATTTTTGTTGCATTAAATGTTTAACACATGTTTTGTGTGTTGGTGGACACAATTTTTGACTGAAATTTTATTATAGCCTGTAAAATCGTCCGTATGTGAATTTCGGTCAATTTTTGTTTGGAATTTGGAAAAACTTTCTTCTGCAAAGTTGTAGAGAAATAAATTTCCTATGGAACGGACATAAGATTTGAATTTTTCTGGTGAAAGGGCTATTTATTATGAATTATTAAAGTTCCGGAATATTGGGTCTGAATTGATTTTTTTGTATTAAATGATAAAAACATGTTTTTCATTTTGGTGGGCCCCACTTGCATGTGTTAGTTGCTGAAATCAGATGGAAAGGTGTGCGTAGGAAAATAAAATAAATATATTAATATTTTATTAAATTTTCGCTTTGGTATTCTAAGCATTTTCCTATAAATAGGGTCTTGGGTTAAATTGAAAATCACACCGTAAATCTGGAGTTTTCTCTCTATATTATCGGCGTATTTTTGTGAGTATTTAGATATCTTGAGTGTTGCTATCTCTGGTGCAAGTTAGCTTCAAACATTATATCCGATATTCAAGTCAGAAGTACTGAGGTAAGGGATATTGTTGTTATTATGTAAGGGATTATAAGGGTTATTATGTTTCTTCAGTTTCGTAATTTTTCTGAACTTCAAAAATTTTGGAAAAATTTAAAATGATTTTTTGATGAGTTTTCTTGATTGTGTCCAAAAATGGTGATTTTTGGATGTATATATTAGGAGTTATGAATTTTATGGGAAAAGACTATTTTAAAAGTAAACCCTTATAACTCCTTGTGGTTAACTCCAAAATTGATAAAATTTTTATTGGGAGTACATATATATAATATCGGTATACCCTATAAATTTCAGAATTTTTTGGACAAAAGTATAATTTATGATAAATGTTTAAATATTCGGCAATTTTGGCCATATAAAAAATAGTTAATGATTTTTAAAAATTCCGAAAAAAATATATGTTCAATATGGGACTATATTATGCTAAATTCCAGAAAAGAAATATTTTTGGGACTGATTTGGTATTTTTCATGAAAATAGACTAGTTATGAATAAATGAATTGAATATGTTATATGAAGTAACAAAATTGAAAAATAGGATTTTATGGCTTGAGAATCATATATAAGGTATATGCAGATTTTTGATGAGGGTGTTGGTTATTGGTGATGAAATTTTATGAGTTTGACATTTTAGGATGATTAAATGCATTTATTAGTAAAGTGTAAACAATTAAAATAAATTATTTATAAATTTAAGAAATGATTAAAATATTGTGGTAGTATTAATAATATTAGATTATGAGATTATTAAGTGATTTATAACATTTGGATTAAGGTGTTATGAAATCATTGATTTATGAATCTTACTCTTGAGATTAAATCTATATGTTGATTATATTATTTTTATTATTATATATAACATTCTTATAACCCTAATGATGATATTTCTCTTTGACTTAAGTGTGATGATGGGTAGATTATTGGTATGATCATGACTATAGGTTCTCTTTGGCCAGTAGTGCAAAGTTGAATTGTTGATTGGTACGATCACGACCATTGAATTTATAATTGAATATCTTTAGCTTAAGTGCAAAGATGAATTGATCAACATATATGGTTATAATTATGGTTTATATAAATTCTGAAATGATTATGTATTTCTTTGAGATATGAATATCTTTGGCCTGTAGTGCAAAGATCAATTATTGATGAATATCTTTGGCCCATAGTGCAAAGATGACTTGTTGTTGAATATCTTTGGCATGTAGTGCAAAGATGAACTGTTGATGAATATCGTTGGCCCGTGGTGCAAAGATGAATTTATTAGTATGATTATGAACATGAACTGTGATTTGGTATAACCATGATCTTTGATGTTTCAGGTAAAGACAATGATGAAAATTATATTAGCTTACGGATGAGAAAAGGAATTTGGAACCACAAATATGATTATGAGTTATTCATATGATTGTGGACAGGAACTGTTGATTGATGTTACAGGGATAAAACATTGTTAGTGGACTTTTAACATAGAGAAGATAAGACATTATGGTTTATTTGACTCTTCTAATGGATTGCTCGTTCCGCTGCAACTATAGTTAAAATTTTTTATTATCTACCATATGTTCTAAATCTCTGATTTATTACTGATGAAGTCTATTGATAATGTAATTATCTTTAGTCATGATATTCTTTACTGGGCTAGTTGTGCTCACCCTTTTTACTTCATAATTCCTTTCAGGTAACAAGAGTGTAGCTGGGTCAAGCGGGGGTAACAGGGAAATAGAACGGTGGTCTATAGCTGTTGAGGTTCTCCCTAAATAGTATGGAAATAATTTTATTGAGAACTCTAGATAAGTGTGTCATATTGTATACGTCATTTGATATTTAATTTTGGTTAACCGAATAGGGTGAGGTGAACCTAACTTTGGAAGGGTGTTTTGCCACTATCATACAAGATGTCTAATGACATACAACCTCGTGTTATCATAAGATAGGGTTGTGCACATCCACTTGCTGAGTATATCTACGACCACTACCTATATAATCTTGGAGTTTGATTGAAACATAATGTTCAATTACAGACGGTGGAGATAGTTATATGTCAAGAGAAGACTCACCATTGGAATGAACATGATAGTAATCTTCTCGTTTTTCTTTGGGGTCTATTGGGCCCAACCAAGGATAATTTTGTGGGCATATGATATCTATCATAACCTAGACGCATGGCCTCCCATGTACGAAGGTTTCCTTGAGCACTTCCCAAAGATTTTAATTTCTAACACAGTTATTGACTGTACTTTTATGTAATGTATCAATGTGAGGTGTTGTCCATAGTTGGGACATGAGTCATAGTTGGTATTAAAACTCTCAGTATATGTGTTGTTGTATTTTGCACGACAATTATAATAATAAAGTTGTAGTTGTTTTCTGTACCATGTATTTGGCGACTCAGAATAGGTTGTATGGATTGGACCTATTTTGGGGGCGTCACAGTTATAAAGAAACTGGGGTATGGTAATATTGTTTTGGAATATATATATATATATAAGACATATTCGTTCTTTTGAGGCATTTCAATTGAATGTTTGTGTGAATTGTAGCACCATGGAGCACCATATGTCGGGTTGGAAGATACCCGGTTTTGGGGGCGTCATAGTTGCGCCCGTGATTTTTTTTCCTGTGCAACCCGTGATTATTTTCTTAAATAGTATCCTGCCATTCTCCTATAAATAGGATGCTTAATTTAGAAATGAAAATCACACCAGAATCAGAGAATTATTCTTCTATAATATTGATCGTATTTCTTTTGAGTTTAAGAAAGCTTTAAGTGTAGAAAATAGTGCAAGTTTTCTTCAAGAATATCTCCTCTATACCAGTCGGAATTACTCTCCTACTAAGGCAAGAGATATTATTTTCGTTCAATATTCGTAAAAAATAATATTTTCTTCCATACTTTGTAGTATGTAAGTAATATTATTTCATTTCATATTCCTAAATCTACACTTATTTTGATAAGTATTGCTTCTATACTCCTTGAAATTAGTAGAATATCCTTGAAATTTGTGCTTCATTTAGTATCGTTTCACTGAAATATTTTTCTAGACATTCTTGTTAAATTTTAATCATTTCATGCCTGAGTACTATTCATGGATATTATTCATACATACGGTACTATTCATACGATATTATTTAGACATACGGTACTATTCACTCGGGTACTATTCACCCGGGGTACTATTCATGATAAAAATTGATTTCTTTTCTGTCCAAATTATTTTTGATACATGAATATTATTCTTGAATTTTACTCCACAAACCAGTTATCATGTTGACAATTTGGATATTCTTAAACTCTGGATAAATTGAATTATAAATCTTTAAAATTTATCCTTGATCTCACTTAATTGAATTCTTATATCATTGTCATCATCCTCATGTTTATATTGTGTGAAAGTTATCTTTGGCCCGTAGTGCATAGATGGACTGTTGATTGGTATGATTATGACAAGAAATTATGTATCCATATAATCATGACCTGTAATTTTACAAATGATGTGGTAAAAGTCCTCATTGGCCCGTGATGCTTTGATGGACAGTTGTTGGCATGATAATGACCATTGGTGATACTAACGAATATCCTTGGCCCGTAGTGCATGAATAATTAGGTGATGTGGATTATTTATTGAGATGTGTTGCAGAGATAAAATGTGACGCCCCCAAAATAGGTATACATCACCCATCTTGAGTCGTCAGATACATGGTACTGAATACAAATACAAACTAATTATACAACAATCGTGTAAAATACGATAAAACATATGCTGTGAGTTTTAATACAAATATTGTCTTCTAGACAATATCCACTCTCAGAATAAGTCCTCATTACAATTATTATCACACTATTTCATAGAATAGTGAGGACTACTAATGCTATCATCTGGACCATCACTCCGTTCCCCGACTAGTCTCTACTACGTTCTCATTTCCTGAAGAGAACAGTGAAAGAAAGGGTGAGCTCAACTAGCCCAGTAAGAAATATTATGACTAAGATAATGCAGGATAAATTATCATTAGCCTTCAACAATGTTAAAATGATAAAATACAATAGACTTCAAGTTTTAACTGCAGCGGAATAAGCAATCCATTAAAAGAGTCAAGTAGAGAATAAAATCTACTATCTTTTATGATTTAAAATGTTTTTTCATCACTTTTATCGCTGAGACTCAGCTTAATAAATAATCCACATCATCCCTGCACTACGGCCAAGGATATTCATTAGGGTAACGACCACAAATTATCCATGCACTACGGGCCAAGGATATTCGTGTATTCATTAATGGTCATGATCATGCCAACAACTGTCCATCAATGCACTACGGGCCAATGAGGACTTTTACCACATCATTTGTAACATTACTACCATGATTACACCTGAATAATCCCCAGTCATAATCATACCAAGTCCATCTATGCACTATAGGCCACAGATGACTTTCAACAAAATATAAACATGAGGATGATGACAATGATATAAGAATTCAATAAAACAAGTTGAAGAATTAATTTATCCACGAACTAATAACGTCCAAGTTATCAACGTGATACTTCTTTGTAGAGTAAAATTTAAGAATGCTCAGAAGAATATTTCCATAAAAAGATACTGAATGAAGCGCAAATATCAAGGATATTCCACTAATTTCATGGAGTATAGAAGTCAAAACTTTAACCAACTGAGTATAATAAAGAATGGAATAACAAAAGAAATCCCCAAGCATGTGATAGATCGCACAGGCAGGTTATTCCAACAAAATAATAAATCTGGAACCGGTCCCAAGAAAAACGCACGACGAGTGATATTCCAACGTAATAATAAAACGGAACCAAGTCCGAGTTAAAACGCAGCATGATATGATATTCCAATGTAATAATAAAGATGGAACCGAGTCCGACGTAAAACGCATGCATGCAGACGAGATATTCCAACGAGAATAATAAAGATGGAATAACGAAAGAATTTCACCCAAGTATAGGGTGGAGATCATGTATAAAGTTATTCTAATAGAATAATAAATAATGGAATAACGTAAGAATTTCACCAAGTATAGGGTAGACCATTATGATACAAAGTTATTCCAATGAATAATAAATAATGAAATAATAGAAGTTCTTTCATGAATACAAAAGAAATAATACCCTTACCTTATAAAGAAGAAGCTGGATATAGAAGTAGTGAAGTAGCGAAGACTCTTCTTCTTTCTTTCTCTATAATTTCTCTCTAGAGTTTCAAAGGAATTTGTAAGAAATAATGAAGGAATGAGCTTATATTTATAGGAGAATGGATTGAATAGTAACTAATTCATGAACGGTCCAGATTGATTTACTTTTAAACGGACGGTCCATATTGATTTACTATTAAAACTTAAAGCAACGGTCCATACTGATTCACTATTAAAACTTTAAACCAGCGATCCATATTGATTTACTATTAAAACTTTAAACTAGTGATCCATATTGATTTACTATTATAAATTCAACCAACGGTCTGAAAAATTAGCACATCTTCTCATGGAATAATATTATACCCAAAAATAATTTGGACCGAAAAGAAATATATTATTCGTGTGAATAGTACCCCATGAATAGTAACTCGTGAATAGTATTTCGACACGAAAAGTGTTCCGAATACCCGATTGAATAATATAACCTCCAGACATTAATTATCATCGAAAAAGATATCGATTTCTACTACCACCAATAATCCCAACACAATAAAATTATCAAATTCATCTTTAATCCACACGAACTTATTCATCATTAATATTATAACTCACAATATTTAACAACCAGGTTGTTCCAAGGAAAGAGGGCTTTCAATAAGGATTTCTCCTATTGGCTCGCAATTAGGTGACCAAACCTCTCCTCGATGAACTTCTGTACATTGTAAATATTGCAATTTAATAATATGAATAACTTTGTCGCCTCAATTATTGATTTAATAATATAACATATAATGCGGATGATCTTGTGACAATAATCGAATCAATAATATGAGAGATATGATGCAACAATTCTCAGAATAATAATTGAGTATAATTGAGTGACTTCACGTAAGCATCAATAATCAATACCGATCTAGTGCTACTATGCAACCACGCGTATTCATCGTACTTTTACTACCAAGTAATTCAACAGTATTAACGGTAAAACTTCCACCGTTATTTTCATAAAATATTTTTGTCGTTTTCTCAATTCGACAATAATTCCGTTGCGGGGTCCACCAATGATTGCGTCGTTGTACGAATATTCCTTGATAAAACGAGTATTGCCCGACCAATCGAATATTATATAACAACTTGCATACTTTGCAAAATTTATAAATATTACCCACAACTATAACATTATATTAAATCCACACCATAATATTCAAAAAATTCGAGAAATTTAAATCTTTATTCGTAAAATTTGAGATTTTACAATATCTCCCCCTTATGAAATTTTGCCCTCGAAATTTACGTACGTACCTGATATGCAAAACAGATGAGGACACTTCGTCAGATTCTAACTCTTGAGGTATAACCTTTGAGTATTGAATACATTCCAGGATTTTAACATGTACATCTTCATACATTAAATTATCCGCTATCTCGCCCGGTTCTAAATCAATAATGTGGTTCGGATCGTCCACATATTTACGTAACATCGATATATGAAAAACGTTATGAACACGCGACATACTTGGCGGTAAAACGAGTCTATAGGCCACAGTTCCTACTCGATCAAGGATTTCAAATGAGTCAATAAAATCAAGGGTTGAGATTTCCTCTCTTCATCGATTCTTGCTTCTAAAATAATGCCCTCTTGAACCTTCTTTTTCACATTCATCAGCTCTGAGTATTTAGCTTGAGCGGCTTTAACTTTATCGATTAAAGTTGATTCTACTCTTATATTTGTTATCTTCACGTAGGTTCGTATATTCACACTCATAAACGCATACGATCTTCTACTCAACGCATCAGCTACCACGTTTGCTTTTCCCACGATGGTATTGAATGGTACAATCGTAATCTTCAACATCTCAAGTCAACGTCTTTGGCACATGTTACATTCGTTTTAGTTGAAGATATATTTAAGGTTTTTAAAAATGGGGTTTTTCACTGGGGTCAGTACAAAATTCGATTTCACGCTCTGGGGTAGGCCAAGAAGTCTTCAGAAATACGTCAAGAAATTTATTAACAATAGAAATATCATTCACAACTGTGACTCTCATCCAAGACTTGGATAACACGTCACATTGATACCTATCAACTTGCCATCGTTATTCACAACGTCCCCTACAGAAAGTCTGGCTTCGGTGCATTCCACACAAGGAAGTCAACAACGAAAGGACAGGGGCTCTTTACTTATGGCTTGATATGACAATGATTGACTTTAGTGGTTTGGTTGCTTGAATTCGCATAACAGGTTGGTTAGGAATATGAAAGCTAACAATCTTATTAAAATAATCAATTTTAACATGATGAGTAGTTAACCAACCGATTTCTAAAATCACGTCAAAGGCAAGTATTCTCAAAGAGATAAGATCGACAAGTAAGGTGAAAGTGTCGATTTGAATCAACAAGATTTATAAACAGTGGAGGTAACGAAGGTTTCTACTAACGAAGTTTCAACCAATAAGTCAAAGTCTAACTTCTCTGGAGTCAAATTTAAACGTTGAACACAACTAGGTGAAATAAAAGAGTGGGTAGAACCGGTATCGAATAAGGTATAGACTTCGCAAGAGTTTATGATTAACTTACCCGTGATAACTTTGTTCGGATTCCTCGATAAACGCTCTCACTTAAACTACCGGTTTTGTCTTATCTTGGACGGCCTTTGATGCCTCCATCCCAGCTGGACTTGACTTTGGTGCACGATAAAACCGGGCTACGTGACCTTCTCTTTCGAAATTGAAACACGCTTTGGATTGCTGCGTATAGTTTGGACGGATGTGTCCTTCCTGTCCGCATTTGAAACATACGACCGATGGTCGTTCTTCTTCCTTTGAAACGGGTGCTGATGCTGCTGTCTTTCCATCATTATTGAACCTCCTCTTCTTGAAATTTCCACTTTTATTATCTTGGCCATGATTACCGTCAAAGTGGTTACCATTCTTGGCATGATAATTTCCCCCATGATGGTTATCATTGTTCTGATGGTTGTTGCCACCGGTACGATTATTATCGTGTTATTGGTCGTTGCCTTTTGGTTGTGCTAACTCATTATCGCGCTCCAATAACTGAGCTCTATTTAGAACATCTGAATATAAATAAAGTTTATGAGAAATGAGGTATTGACGTATTTCGGGATTCAAACCTCTTAGAAACAATCGCGTCATTCGCTCCTCATTATCAACCAAATGGGATGCAAACCGGGATAACTCGGCAAACTTAGCCTCGTACTGCAACACGGTCATATTGTTTTGCTCCATTTCTTATCTCAACATTTTCAGATGCCATTCTCAAACACTGTCACAAAACAAGGGTTAATATCACATATTATCCCTATACTCTGACAGACCAATTAAATACCAAATAAACTTAGGTAGGTCATACTAGCGAAGGAATTCCCCGTCTCTCCCCTCCTAGTTCTTGTATCACATCTCAGCCAGGGATCATATCCCTAAGCTTTGATACCAACTGTGACGCCCCCAAAATAGGTATACATCACCCATCTTGAGTCTCCAGATACATGGTACTGAATACAAATACAAACTAATTATACAACAGTCGTGTAAAATACGACAAAACATATGCTGTGAGTTTTGATATAAATATTGTCTTCTAGACAATATCCACTCTTAGAATAAGTCCTCATTACAATTATTATCACACAATTTCATAGAATAGTGAGGACTACTAATGCTATCATCTGGACCATCACTCCATTCCCCGACTAGTCCCTGCTACATTCTCATTTCTCAGAGAACGAAAGAAAAGAAATGGTGAGCTCAACTAGCCCAGTAAGAAATATTATGACTAAGATAATGCAGGATAAATTATCATTAGCCTTCAACAATGTTAAATTGATAAAATACAATAGGCATCAAGTTTAACTGCAGCGGAATAAGCAATCCATTAAAAGAGTCAAGTAGAGAATAAAATCTACTATCTTTTATGATTTAAAACGTTTTTTCATCACTTTTATCGCTGAGACTCGGCTTAATAAATAATCCACATCATCCCTGCACTACGACCAAAGATATTCATTAGGGTCACGACCATAAATTATCTATGCACTACGGGCCAAGGATATTCGTGTATTCATCAATGGTCATGATCATGCCAACAACTGTCCATCAATGCACTACGGGCCAATGAGGACTTTTACCACATTATTTGTAACATTACGGTCATGATTACACCGAATAATCCCTGGTCATAATCATACCAAGTCCATCTATGCACTACAGGCCATAGATGACTTTCAACAAAATATAAACATGAGGATGATGACAATGATATAAGAATTCAATAAAACAAGTTCAAGAATTAATTTATCCACAAACTAATAACGTCCAAATTGTCAACGTGATACTTCTTTGTAGAGTAAAATTTAAGAATGCTCAGAAGAATATTTCCATAAAAAGATACTGAAAGAAGCGCAAATATCAAGGATATTCCACTAATTTCATGGAGTATAGAAGTCAAAACTTTAACCAACTGAGTATAATAAAGAATGGAATAACAAAAGAAATCATCAGGCATGTGATAGATCGCATGACAAAGTGAGTTATTCCAACGAATAATAAATCTGAAACTAGGTCCGGCGTAAAACTCACGAGCAGGATATTCCAAATAATATAATAAAGATTTTAACCCGAATCCCATAAAACGCATGCATGTGATATTCTTCGAGAATAATAAAGAGGCGGAACCAGTCCTGTGTAAAATGCACAGACGAGATATTCCAATGAATAATAAAGACGGAACCAGTCCCGTAAAACTCACAAACAGGATATTCCAATGTAATAATAAAGACCGGAATAATGAAGAATTTTGCCAAGTATAGGGTGAGCCAGATATCAAGTTTATTCCAATGTAATAATATATAATAGAATAACGTAAGAATTTCACCAAGTATAGGGTAGATCATAGATACAAAGTTATTCCAATGTAATAATAAATAATGGAATAATGTAAGAATTTCACCAGTATAGGGTAGATCACGTATACGAGTTATTCAAATGAATAATAAATAATGGAATAATAGAAGTTCTCTTCATGAATACAAAAGAAATAATACCCCTTACCTTATAAAGAAGAACTGGATATAAAAGTAATGAAGTAGTAGAATACTCTTCTTCTTTCTCTCTCTATAATTTCTCTCTAGAGTTTCATGAATTAAGTAAAAATAATGAAGGAATGAGCTTCTATTTATAGGAGAATGGATTGAATAGTAACTAATTCATGAACGGTCCAGATTGATTTACTTTTAAACGGACGGTCCATATTGATTTACTATTAAAACTTTAAACCAACGATCCATATTGATTTACTATTATAAATTCAACCAACGGTCTGAAAAATTAACACATCTCCTCATGGAATAATATTGTACCCAAAAATAATTTGGACCGAAAAGAAATATATTGTTCGGGTGAATAGTACCCCGTGAATAGTAACTCGTGGATAGTAACTTATGAATAGTAACTTATGAATAGTAACTCATGAATAGTAACTCGTGAATAGTACTTTGACATGAAAAGTGTCCCGAATACCCGATTGAACAATATAACCTCTAGACATTAATTATCATCAGAAAAGATATCGATTTCTACTAACACCAATAATCCCAACACAATGAAACTATCAAATTCATCTTTAATCAACACGAACTTATTCATTGTTAATATTATAACTCACAATATTTAACAACCAGGTTTTTCCCAGGAAAGAGGGGGCTTTTCAATAAGGATTTCTCCCTCTTGGCAGCAATTAGGTGACCAAACCTCTCCTTGTGTAACTTACAGACATTGTAAATATTGCAATTTAATAATATGAATAACTTTGTCGTCTCAATTATTGATTTAATAATATAACATATAATGCAGATGATTCTGTGACAATAATCAAATCAATATTATGAGAGATATGATGCAAAGTGATTCAGAAAGCAATAATTGAGTATAACTGGTGACTTCTCAATGTAGTATCAATAATCAATACCGTGTCTTCTATGCAACCACGCGTATTCTTTGTACTTTTACTACCAAGTAATTCAACATTATTAATCGGTAAAACTTACGCCGTTATTTTCATAAAAATATTTTTGTCGTTTTCTCCATCCGACAATAATTCCGTTCTTGAGGTCCACCAATGATTAGCCGTAGTTATTTAATATTCCCGATAAAATGAGTATTCCCCGACCAATCGAATATTATATAACAACTTGCATACTTTACAAAATTTATAAATATTATCCACAACTATAACATTATATTAAATCCACACCATAATATTCAAAAAAATTGAGAAATTTAAATCTTTATTCGTAAAATTTGGGATTTTACATAAAATATTGATGATGAACTTTTAAATCATAGAAGATAGTAGATATCATGCTTTACTTAACTCTTCTAATGGATTGCTTGTTCCACTATAGTTAAACTTGTTGTCAATTATATTCTATCAGTTTTTATACTGTTGAAGACTAAGGATAATTTTTTCTACATTATCTTAGTCATAATATTCTTTACTGGGCTAGTTGAGCTCAGCCTTTTCTTTCATTGTTCTCTTCAGAAAATGAGAATATAACTGGGAGTAGTCGGGGAATGGAGTGATGGTCCATGATGGTGGCTATAGTAGTCCTCACTATTCTATGAAATAGTGTGACAATAAATATAATGAGGACTTCATTTGAGTTTGGATATTGTTTACAAGACAATATTCGTGTTAAAACTCTCAGCTTACGTTTGTCGTATTGTATAAATTAAGTTTGTATTTGAATTATGTACCATGTATTTGACGACTCATAATGGGTTGTATGGACCTATTTTGGGGGCGTCACATTAATAATATTACTAATAATTAATAAGTTGTATTAATATTATTACCGTTAGTAATATTTTTTTAAGAGATAACATTAATATTCTTTTAACTTATTTGGTAATATCCATATATGTACCCATTGATAAAATGTATAGACCAATAAAAGGCGTCACTTACTGTTCCCGCTCAGTGTTTACATTAGATGCGAAGGCAGTCGTAAAAGCGAAACCTATCGCCACGCTGACCACAATTACTAAAGCTAGCTAGAGTCAAACAAAATATAGAAATTGACAACTAGAGCTAGGAGAGGAAGGAAAATTACAAATACCAAACAAATACCCATGTATAACACACTATTCTTCGCATGAATTTAGGCTTATTCATCTTATTTTGTTGTTTATTATTATAAGTTTAACTTATTATTATGTTTAACTAGCATAATTAATTATTTATTTTTATTCGTATGCTTAATAATTGAATATATTATAAATTTTTATTTTATAAAAGCGAAAAACTTTTATAACATTTTACTAAATATTACTGAATTAACTAGTTGGGCCTTATTTTGATCGTTGAACTCCATTTGACAATAATTCATTGGGTAAATTATTTGACATAAATTATTATACAGGGCATTTTAGTAGAAGGTGAATATTAAGAAAAATATGTCAAGTAATCTTCTTCTTTTTTTAATGTCCTAATCTATTAAAATAATGTATTCTAACCTAGGGGCATGTTTTTGTCAAACCTTCTTGTCGACGTCGGCAAAAATTCATTTATGTTTCGTTTTTCCTTTTTTCCTCCTTTTGATTTGTTTCTACCCTTTATATTTTGATATATCGATTGATTTGATTAAATGGTGAGGTTTTAGGAAAGACCGACATTAGTTGACTTATTTTACAAATTTTGATTTTATTAATTAATTTTGATGATTGGACCGAATGAGACAGAGCCGCCAATTGGTATGGTTTAAATGGATGTACCAACTCATCCGAATTTTGAAGGTTTTCGCAATATGGTCCAATATGTGACTCTGTAGGATTGGTCTGGAAACCCGAGATTTAGAGAGTTCGAGGGCAAGCTTAAGCTAGTGGAAGGTGTTAGGCACCCCCCCCCCCCCCCCGACTTCCATGAAAACACGGTTACCACATCTTATTGATTTTCTAAGCGTAAAGTGTGTGCATGTGTGTTTATGTGTTTTATTGTGCTCAGTGCTTTGAATTTAAAGCCTTTTCTAGGCTTTATTTGTGTTGTTTAAAAGAGTGTTGTTCCTCTTTTGCACCTATGTACGAAGGTTTTGATGTAGCAAAAAGTTCATTTTAGACAAAATATACATATGTAAATTATATTTTAGGAAAACATAGTTTCCAAATCCTTTGCCTGAATGGTAATCAATGACCTTTGATACCTCCTTTTATTTATATTAATCTACCCCGAATCGCTTTATTATTTGGGAAAGCTCCTTGCGGTTTTCATTTGTAAATCGTTTTTGGGTGATAATGCATGCAAAGAAAGCGCCAAAAAGGGTCGGATTATCATCAGGCATGGAAACCATCTCGATAAATTCGAACTCATAAGTTTTCAGTATTACAAGATCTTAAATCTAAATTCTTGGGATGAACCCCTCAAATTTGTTTTAAGATCCAATATTACATGTAAAACGATTTTGCAGTATTTAAACATTACATTTAAACAAAAAGTTAACATCCATTTAGTAGATCTCAACCCCAGGATTCCTAGGCATACGTTGATATGGTTAAATATGTATATACAACATCCTAGACTTGATATATTAGGTGATTTCATCGGTTGAAATCTCTATATCAAGCCATTAGGACCTCCTCACCTCTAGATACAGATCTAGGGCACTACGGAGTGACTGAGACTAACCAAAAGCAGTAAAACATTTAGATCTACCATAGATCTAAACCGATCTAGCATATAGGTTAGAAATTCATGTTCCATAACCATTTAAAGTGGTAGATCTAACTAGATCTAGGTAAATCTAGTCAAATAACTTGATTTACAACTAAATATACACAAAATAACCAGTAGAAACTCAAGATCTACCAACTACTGCACAATATGTATGTAAAATGACAAGTTTAACCGGTAGAAATTGTTATATCTACATAGATATATATATAAAATAAAGTTTACAAAGTAAATGGACCAAAGTGAGTGTTTTTCACCTTGGGGAACGAGGAAACAAGCTTCTTTCGTCTTTGATTCGATATATTCAACTCTATATGCTGAAACCTTACAATATATTAGATAAATTAGATACAAAGATGATGCTAGAATGCTAAAATTTGAGCTCTCTAGACCCGATCCTCTCTCTATCTAAATCTTCTAACTTCTCTTTTTTTTTCAAATGAGCTACTGAGCTTGGTTTAAAGGCCTCCCGGTCAGTCTTAGGCATACTTGCCCGCAAGTATAGCTGTGGCTGCCCCTGGTAGGCCTCGCTGTCTTGAAGTTTGTGTCGCGAAGTCAATTTTTGAGATGTCCACTGAAACGTCCATAACTCTTAATCTGGGAGGAGTTAGGCATTACAAGGAAAAAGGTTATTTCCGACGGAATATTATGTCGAATTGAAGCAAAATTTGTCTAGGATAAATTAAGTCCGACGGAATATTCAATCGACAATTAGGTTGGATATAGATGTGTCAAAATTAAATCCGTAAATCTTTTAGTCGATCTTATTAAATCCCGAAGAAGGTAACCTCGATGGATTATTCAGTCGGACTTAATATAATATCGACAGATGTGTATTCTGTTGGCGTTGATCTGTCAAATTATTGTGCCACATGGCATCATTACACACATCTAGTGTAACTTAAAGTCGACAGAATATTCAGTCGGACTTACTGCATTATCGACAGATGTTGTTCCGTCAAAATTGTTCGGTCAAAGTTCTCAACCACGTGGCAGCTGTAATGGCATTTATTGCCGCTTAAAATCGAGATTTTCAGTCGGGGTTACCTTATTCCGTCGAGAATAAGGATTTTATTTGAATGTTTTTTTTGCAATATTAAGGTTTTAATCCACATTTAACCTGTTCACAAACAACCTGTAAATTTCAACAAACTTGTAAACCCAACAACACATAGAACATACATAACAATACATGTAAACCTGTTTATGTTCCCAACATCACATACAACATAACTGTAATTATCCAACAACATGTAATAACTAACTTTTGTTCACATACAAGTCCAATATGAATTACCAAGGTCAACAATAATAAAAATACTCTAATGTTCCATAATATATACAAAAATGACATATAATTACAAAATTTAAACTATAATACGTCAAACATCATCTAAACTAATAAAATTTACATCCCATTAAGCTAAACTAAAGTAAAGTTGAATAAAATATGTATAAACCATCTATAAAACTAAGTCATCGAGTAGTATTTGCAGGTTAATGGAATGATATATGTACTATAAAATGTATAGTCGTAATTGATTATAACTATTGAGTTTATTTAAGATAATGTCAAACTAAATGATCTATTGAGTGTATTGAAGATTGAAGAGAGAGTATTATTGAGTTTATTGAAGATTGTGGCAAGCTAAGCAAATGCTACTTAGTTTACTAAAATTTCTAATCAGTGTACTACATGTGTCAAGCATATTTAATTTACTTTAGCTGTGGAAAACTAAGCAAATACTACTTAGTTTAGTAAGGTCATAAGTATTTACATATGTCAAACATATTCAGATATAATTTAGTTGTGGAATACTAAGCAAATACTACTTAGTATTTATTTTATTTTATTTTATTTATTTTTATTTTATTTTATTTGTTTTATTTTTATTTTTATTTTATTTTATTTTTTTTATTTTATTTTATTGTAATTTATTTTATGTTAAATTATTTTATTATTTTGTTTTATTTTATTTATTTTATTTTATAAATAATATTTTATTATTTATTATAATTTATTTCAATTTATTTTATTTTAAATTATTTTATTTTGTAATAGTATACTATATTTTATTATTTTATTTACAATTTAATTATGGCAAATTAAATTAAATTAATTTATTTGATTGTATTATATTATTATATATTATATTATTTAATTTAATTTAATTACAATAAATTAAATTATTTTATTTTATCTTGATTATGTTATTTGATTTTATTATTTTATATTCTATTATCATACAAAATATAATTTAAATTTAGTTTATGTTATAATATTATTTATTTATTTTTTAGTAATTTGAAACTAAGTAAATTCTACTTAGTTCAATTTCAGTTGATTTTATTAGTGGGAAATTAAGTATATGCTACTTAATTAGTATATTTTAATATTGGAAACTAATTAAAATACATAAATAAAATAAAGCAAGGTCCACAGATTTTGCAATTGAAGAAATCTAACAAAAATTTTGTCGAGAATTTTATCGAAAATAGCAAATATACCAAGATTTCATAATACCATTACAAATACTAACTAACAAGTGTATATAATTAAACAATACAACTCAATACATGACTAACATTAGCCTCAATCAAATTATGAATGTGACGCCCCCAAAATAGGTATACATCACCTATTCTGAGTCGCCAAATACATGGTACAGAATACAAATACAATCTTAAATATACAACATGAGCTCTGAGTTTTAATACAAATATTGTCTTCTAGACAATATCAAACTCAAAATAAGTCCTCAATACATTTACTAACACACTATTTCATACAATAGTGAGGACTACTAATGCTATCATCTGGACTGTCACTCCGTTCCCCGACTAGTCCCTGCTACGTTCTCATTTCCTGAAGAGAACAGTGAAAGAAAGGGTGAGCTCAACTAGCCCAGTAAGAAATATTATGACTAAGATAATGCAGAACAAATTATCGTTAGCCTTCAACAGTGTTAAACTGATACAATATAACAAACATCAAGTTTAACTACAGCAAAATAAGCAATCCATTAAAAGAGTCAAGTAGAGAATAAAATCTACTATCTTTTATTATTTAAAAGGTTTTTCATCACTTTTATCGCTGGGACTCAGCTTAATAAATAATCCACATCATCCCTGCACTACGACCAAGGATATTCATTAGTATCACAACCACAAATTATCCATGCACTACGGGCCAAGGATATTCATGTATTCATCAATGGTCATGATCATGCCAACAACTGTCCATCAATGCACTACGGGCCAATGAGGACTTTTACCACATCATTTGTAACATTACGGTCATGATTATACTGATTAATCCTTGGTCATAATCATACCAAGTCCATCTATGCACTACAGGCCACAGATGACTTTCAACATAAAATAAACATGAGGATGATGACAATGATATAAGAATTCAATAAAACAAGTTCAAGAATTAATTTATCCAGGAACTAATAACGTCCAAATTGTCAACATGATACTTCTCTGTACAGTAAAATTCAAGAATGCTCGGAAAGAATATTTCCATGAAAAGATCTTTGGATGAAGCGCAAATATCAAGGATATTCCACTAATTTCATGGAGTATAGAAGTCAAAACTTTAACCAACTGAGTATAATAAAGAATGGAATAACAAAAGAAATCACCAGGCATGCGATAAACCGCACAGACAGGTTATTCCAACAGAATAATAAATAACGGAACCAGATCACGCGAAATTCGCACCAACAAGATATTCCAACAGAATAATAAAGAATGGAATAACAATAGAAATCACCATGCATGCGATAGACCGCACAGACAGGTTATTCCAATAGAATAATAATTAATGGAACCAGGTCAGGCGTAATACGCACCGACATGATATTCCAATAGAATAATAAATAACGGAACCAGGTCATGCGTAAACGCACACACAGGATGTTCCAACAGAATAATAAAGAATAGAATAACAAAAGAATTTCACCATGTATGCGGTACTTCGTATAGACAGGTTATTCCAATATAATGATAAAGAATGGAATAACAGAAGAATTTCACCAAGTATAGGGTAGCCCACGTATACAGGTTATTCCAACAGAATAATAAAGAATGGAATAACAGAAGTTCTCCTCATGAATACAAAAGAAATAATACCCCTTACGAGTACAAGAAATAATATCTCTTACCTTAGAATAAACTGGATATAGGAGTAGTGAAGTAGCAGAATACTTTTCTTCTTTCTTTCTATAGTTTCTCTCTCTAGAGTTAAAGTGAATTTGTAAGAATATTATATATTTTATTTATAGTTTAATAAAACAAATAATTTTATAAAAGTATTATATTTTATATAAAAAGATTTTACCCATGTTGATCGTAATCTTTTAACAGCTCCAGCCAACGTCGTTGCCGCATGTTGAGTTCTTTTTGGGTGAAGAAATATTTGAGGCTTTTATGGTCCGTATAAATCTCCACTTTCTCTCCATACAAGTAGTGTCTCCATATCTTCAACGCGAATACGACTGCTGCCAACTCTAGATCATGAGTAGGATAACAAATCCTAACCCCTTGTCAGAAGCATCGCTGTAGATAACAAATCCATCCGAACCAGATGGTATTGTTAGAACAGGTGCCGAAATGAGTCTCCTCTTGAGCTCTTGAAAACTCTTCTCACATTCTCCGCTCCATATGAATTTTGTATCTTTCCGAGTCAGCTGAGTTAACGGAGTCGAGATTCGAGAAAATCCTTCCACGAATCTCCGATTATAACCAATTAAGCCCGTAAAAGTCGTACTTTTGGTCACCAACTTCGGTTGCTCCCAAATTTGTATTGCTTCAATCTTCGCCAAGTCAATGAGATACTCCTTGTTTTGACACCACGTGCCTAAGGAATGCTACTTCCTCAAGCCAGAACTCGCATTTCTTCAGCTTGGCATAAAGCTTGTGTTCACGAAGTCTTTGTAGTACCGAATTCAAATGGTGCTCATGATCTTCACGGCTTTTGGAATAGATGAGGATGTCATCAATAAAGACAACAACGAATCGATCCAAATATTCCTTGAATACACGGTTCATCATATCCATGAAAGCGGCGGGAGCATTAGTCAATCCAAAAGACGTGACCAAGAATTCATAATGCCCGTGTCGAGTCCTGAATGCCGCCTTTGGAATATCCTCGCTTTTAATCTTCAAATGATGATATCCGAATCGAAGATCAATCTTTGAAAAGAATTGCGCTTCCTTGTAATCGGGTCGAACAGTCATCAATGCGAGGTAAATGGATACCTATTCTTGATGGTGACATGGTTCAATTCTCGATAGTCAATACAAAAGTCGCATACTCCCGCCTTTCTTCTTTACTGAATAAAACAGAGCACCCCAAGGAGACGTCTTGGGGCCGAATGAAACCGATGTCTAATAATTCCTCGTAGTTGGACTTTTAACTCCAAGTTCAATAGAACCATTCGATATGGGGTTTTAGAAATGGGTTTTGTACCCGGTTCAAGGTCAATAAAGAATTCAACATCACGTTCGGGGTAAACCAGAAGCTCTTCAGAAATACATCGTGGAATTCTCAACCACGTAAATATTATTCAAATCGACTTGTCTTTATTCAAATCCATAACATGGGCTAAAAAAGCTTGACATCCGCTTTTTCAATAAACGAATAGCTTTGTGGCTTGATATGACAATGGATCGATTTTAGTGGTTTAGTGGTTTGAATTAAGTATGACGAAAGTTGGTTAGGAATATGAAAACTAACAACCTTACGAAAACAATCAATTTTGGCATGATGAGTGGTTAACCAATCAATTCCTAAAATCACATCAAAAGCAAGTATCTTTAAAGAGATAAGATCAATGGTAATGTGATAGTGCCAACTTGGATCATGCAAGATTTATAAACCGTAGATGTAACGAAGGTTTTACCCAACGGAGTTTCAATAGATAAATCAAAATCTAATTTCTCCCAGAGTCAAGTTTAAACGCTGAGCACAAGCGAGAGATAAAAGAATGGGTAGAACCCGTATCTAGTAAGGTATAAACTTCGCAAGAATTCAAGATTAGCTTACCCGTGATCACCTCGTTTGGGTTCCTCACGTTTTGTCCAGTTACGACAAACACTCTTCCAGAACCACCGATTTCGACTTATCATCCGGATGACCTTTGAATCACCACTCCTGCTGAACTTGGTTTTGCGATAAGACAATCTCAAGCGATGTGGCCTTCCTTTCCACAGCTTGTAACATACCTTGGATTGTTGTGGACAGTTTGGGCTAATATGTCCCTCCTTCCCGCATTTGTAACATCTAACCGGCGGTCGTTTCTCCTCCCCAGCATTTGTTGTTGGTCTTTGGTGTTTGCCGTTGATATCTTTCCGTCATTGTTGAATCTTCTCTTTCACGAAATTTCCACTTGAGTCACCTCTCCTATTATCATGTCCACGATTACCACCGAGTGGTTACCGCTTTGTCCGTATTCTTTCCTACTACCGGGTTATCATCGCTTACGATGACTACCCCGATTGTGGTCCCCTCGGTTGAGTATACTCACTATCTCGCTCGGCCTAATAATCGAGCCTCATTGACAACATCCTAATACGAGAAAAATTTATGAGAGATAAGATATTGACGAATCTCCGGTTTTAGACCTCTCGAAACATACGCTGCGTCATTCGTTCCTCATTCTCCACCAAATGTGGTGCAAACTCGATAATTCTCGAACCTTGCCTCGTCATCGAGACACCGCCATGTTGTTCTCGCTCGAGTCTAATAAACTCTACTTCCTTCATATGACGAATACTTTCTCGGAAAGTACTTGTCATTGAACAGATTCAAATCTTTCCCAAGACATGTTAAGTGCATCCGGTCGGTACGCCTACGTGATTCCCACCAAAGAATCTGTTTCACCATTTAAACATAAAGGTGGCGAATGGAACCTTCGTTCTCCGTGGCACCCCAAGACATCGAATATCTTGGTAATTTGCTTGACCCACGTTTACGCTTTGATCGGATCCGCTTTCCATGGAAATCTGGTGGTCCCAACTCTTTGAATTGTTTGGCCGTGATAAACCGCACGTTACTATCATTTCCTCCCGTATTTTGTACACGAGTCTCCTTCGTCTGATTTTGCATGAACTGCAAAAAGCTTCTAAACATCCCATCGTTCATCATTTGCTCAATTGGCGTTGTTCACAGGAGGAACATTGCCCGACTGTTGCGTTACTTCTCCTCGTTGGTGAGTACCCTGCGTCTCCACTGGCCTCATAAACTCCATTGTTAATGTTCTCGCACCATTCTTAAATCGCCATAAAACAAGGGTTAATTAAACAAATTAACATATCACATAATATCCTATATTATGATCGACCAACAAATAAGCTTAGTAGGACACACTAGCGAAGGATTTACTCGCCTCTCCCTCCTAGTTCTATTCCCCGATCTCCGCCAGAGATCATATCCTAAGCTCGATACCAACCATGACGCCCCCAAAATAGGTATACAACACCCATTCGAGTCGCCAAAATACATGGTATAGAAAGCAAACTACAACTTTGATAATACGTATGTCGTAAAAATACGACAATACAACTGTGAGTTTAAATACAAATATTGTCTTCTGTATAATATACACACCCAAATAAGTCCTCATTAATTATTCATACACTATTTTACGTAAATAGTGAGGATACCTAAAACATCTTCCTAAAACCATCACTCCATACCCCGACTCGATCCTCGCTTGTGTTCTCACCTCCCGAGAAGAAAATGGAACAAAAAGGAAAAGGGTGAGCTCAACTAGCCCAAGAAGAATATTATGACTAAGATAATATACAACAAATTATCGTTAGTCTTCAACATGGAAAAATCTAATGTAATACAATAGACAACAAGTTTTAGATCAACAAATGCAATGGAAGCTTGAGAATCCATTAGAAGAGTCACGTAGAGAAAGAATTTTACCGCTTCTAAGGTTTAAAAGTCCATCATCAATAGTTTATCCCTCATAATAACAATCAATATACATCTTTAATCATCTTTGCACTACAGCCAAAGATATTCATTTTATATCACCAAATGGGTCTTGTTCATCTCAACACATGCTCATATTTGCACTACACAGGCCAAAGATATTCATCGGGTTAATCGCTCATCTTTGCACTACAAAGGCCAAAAGATATTCATTTATATCACCATTTAGGACTGAGGATGATGAAAAACATTTTTAAAGAAACGAATCCAGTGAAACAAAATGACAAGGATTAAGGATTAAGGATTCGTACTTTGTTTTACCCAAGTCCAAAAATACTTTGAAAATAATCATATTGGTGTAAAATTCAAGAATGATCAAAACATGGATACAATCAAAGCTAGTATCCAGAATAGATATTTTGGACAAAAAGAAAAATTTTTATTTTTCTATGAATAAAGGCCATATTCGTGAATAATGTCGATACGTGAATAAGGCCGTGATACGTGAATAAGTAACTCCCACACAACAAGTTCCAAATTTGATAAAAAGTTCACCAATACTTGACATAATGATATTGAAGAAAAATATCATTTAAGAAAAAAATAATACCCTTACCTCAAAATAACCGCATTTCTCGATCGAATTTCGATATAAAGTCTTGTGAAACCCGCACCGATATATAGAACACTCAAAGTATACTCACAAGAATACGCTCGATAATTTAGAGAGAAAAGAGAAAAACTTAGTTTCGTGTGATTTTCAATTCTAACTTAGCCTCTATTTATAGGAAAATGTTAGAACGCCTAAAGGAGACTAAATTAATAAATTATTATTATTTACCAAATATTCAAGCCCACCACCAAGGAATCTGATTTTAGCCACCAACCACATGTTAAAGATGCTCACCAACCTTTGAAAAACGTTTTTCTTGAAAATAATAATTAAAATTTCCAAAAATCAATTATCTCTGAACTCAGAAACATCAATAATTCACAATAAATATCCCTTTTATCAGAAAATTCAAATCTCGCGATTTTTTATAGGAATTTCAATTCTCTACAACTTTGCAGAAGAAAAGTTTTCCAAATTCCAAAATAAAATTATCCAAAATCCACAAACGGGCAATTTTACAGTCTATAATAAATTTTCGGTCAAGAATTGTGTCCACCGACACACAAAATATATGTTAAACATTTAATGCCACAAAATACTCTACCTCCTCATATACTCATATATCCCACATTCATTATAAAAATATCACCGTTAATATATTATTAAAATAATATATTTAAATGAATTATTTTATCAGAAAAAGATAAAATATTAATTTTCAACAATTGTCACATTAAAAATTTTCTCCATATATATCCACATAAAATAAATATTTTCTTTATCATAATAATCAATAATTAATTATTCAAAAATAATATTACGTAATCACAAAGATCGACAACCGTGCCGCTCCTGTGAGGAGAGGGGGCTTTCCAATAAGGATTTCTCCTTACTGGCGCGCAATTAGGTGACCAAACCTCTCCTTAGACAGAACTTTCTAGACATTGCCAATAATGTTATCTGATAATATTATTCAAATAATATGAATTATTGATTTGATAATGGAAAATACTGTGTAATGACAATTATTGAAACAATAGCAATACAAAATATCAACGCAGCAATTATTGAATCAATAAAATATAATATTGAATAAGAATTCATCGTAACAATTATTGAGTAAAGGCCTTCACGTAAGGATCAATAATTCAATAATATCAGGTAATACCGCAGTGCATCGCGGCAACCACGCCAGACATCGTATTTTAACCACCAGTAACCCAACAAAGGTTAATTGGTAATAATTTACGCCGTTATTTATAAAACTCAATCTTTGTCGTTTTCCTTCATCCAACCGTTTTCCGTTATGGGGCCCACCAATGACTGCGCCGTCGTACGGAGATTCCCGACAAAAAGAATATTCCACGACCAAACGAATATTCTCCGACAATAATGAATATTTTATAACCACTTGCTTATTTTGTAAACTTTGCACATTTCACCCATAACCAAAGAATTATATCAAATTAACCCTTATTAATTTAGAATAATGAATAAAGGAAAATTTAATTTTATTTATAGTAAGTTGGGGTCTTACAACCTCCCCTCCTTATGAAATTTCGTCCTCGAAATTGACGTACGTACCTGGTATATCGAAAAGGTGAGGTACCTCGCTTTCATCTCCGATTCCAACTCCCATGTCATTTCCTCAATTGCATGGTTTCTCCACAAAACCTTAACTTGTGGTATAACCTTCGTGCGTAAGACATGCTCTTTCCTATCCAAAATCTCAACAGGTATCTCCTCGTAGGTTAAATCTTCACTATCTCTCGTCTGCGGTTCTAATGCAATAATGTGGTTCGGTCTTTCACATATTTACG
The DNA here is from genome assembly GCA_020205605.1 of Panax ginseng. NCBI lineage: Eukaryota > Viridiplantae > Streptophyta > Magnoliopsida > Apiales > Araliaceae > Panax > Panax ginseng. The sequence continues at coordinate 145,096,720 of CM035133.1, forward strand.
AAGCATAGATATGTGGAATACATTGTGAACACGAGACATACTTGGAGGTAACGCGAGTCTATAGGCTACGCTTTCCTATTCGGTCAAGAATCTCAAATGGACCAACAAACCTTGATTGAGCTTTCCTCTTTTCCCAAATCTTGTAACTCCTTTCCATGGAGCAATACGTAATAATACATGATCTCCAATATTAAACTCCACGTCCCTTTCTATGAAGATCAAAGATAACTCTTTTTGTCGATCTTGTGAAGTTTGAATACGTTGTCGAATCATTTGGATCTTTTCTCGTAGTCATGCGTACTTAATTACGGTCCCAACAATGTTGCTTCTCCCACCTCGTCCCAAAGATACTGAGAACGACATTTTCGGCCCATACAACGCCTCGAATGGAGCCATGCCTATACTTGCTTGATAACTGTTTGTAATAAGAGAATTCCACCAATGGTAGGTACTTATCCCAACTTCCTTTGAAATCTAGGACACAGTAGTCTTAATAGATCTTCAAGGGTTTGAATAGTCCTCTCTCGATTGTCCGTCTCAGTTTGAGGATGGTATCTTTGAATCAATCGTAACTCCATCTATAGCTTTCGCAAGCTAACCCAAAATCTTGAAGTGAATCTCGTCACGATCCAAACTATGGATACTTGGCATGCCATGCAATCGCATAATCTCATTCACGTGCACATACGACGAGCAAGACGTTCAAGGGGATAAGTCTCGCGTATCGATAAGAAATGGGCAGACTTGGTTAATCTATCAACAATAACCCAAATTGCATCTACGCCTTGAGAAACTTTGGGAAGACTTGTAACAAAATCCATAGTAATGTGTTCCCATTTCCATTCTGGAATCTCAAGTGGTTGCAATGGACCTTTTGGCACTTGATGCTCCGCCTTTACACGTTGACAGGTTAAACATCTTGAGATAAACTCCGCAATCTCTCTCTTCATATATGTTCCACCAAAATGTATGTCGAATATCATGATACATTTTGGTACTCCTGTGATGGATTGCAAACGGGGTGTTGTGTGCCTCCATCATGATTTTATGCTTCAGTCGTAATCGTTAGAACGCAAAGTCTAGAATTGACTCAAGTATTCCTTCCTCATCAATTCTTGCTTCGTAATAGCTCCTTCTTGCACTTTCTTCTTCATACGCATCGCCCCTGTGTCCATAGCTTGAAAGCGAATTTTAACTTTATCGATTAAAGCTCGGTTCTACTTGTATATTCGCCATCATTATGTGGGTCCCCGAGTCTTTAATTCTACCTCCATCCTTTGCAAGTCATACAAAATGGGCCTTTGCGTTGACAATATCGCACTCAGATTTGCATATGATCTTCTACTTAATGCGCAACTACTACGCTCGCTTTTCGGGATGATATCAATAGTGTGATCGTAATCTTTTAATGACTCCAAATGCAACGCCGCTGCTTCTTAGCATGTTGAGTTCTTTTTGGGTGAAGAAATATTTGAGGCTTTTATGGTCCGTATAAATCTCCACTTTCTCTCCATACAAGTAGTGTTCCATATCTTCAACGCTGAATACGATCGCCGCTAACTCTAGATCATGAGTAGGATAATTCCTCTCATATTCTTTGAGTTATCGTGAGGCATAGGCTATGACTTTCCCATATTGCATGAGAACACATCCTAACCCCTTGCCGTAAGCATCGTCAGAGATAACAAATCCATCCGAACCAGATGGTATTGTTAGAACAGTCTTAAAATGAGTCTCCTCTCGAGCTCTTGGAAACTCTTCTCACATTCTCCGCCCCATATGAATTTTGTATCTTCCGAGTCATTGAGTTAGTTAGCGGAGTAGCGATTCGAGAAAATCCTTCCACGAATCTCCGATAATAACCAAATTAAGCCCGTAAAGTCACATACTTTGGTCAATCGAACTTCGCTTGTTCTAACTTTGTATTGCTTCAATCTTCACGGATCAACAGATACTCCTTTTGTTTTGACACCACGCGCTAAGGAATGCTACTTCTCGAAGCCGAACTCGCATTTCTTCACTTTTGGCATAAAGCTTGTGTTCACGAAGTCTTTGTAGTAGTACCAAATTTCAAATGGTGCTCATAATCTTCACTACTTTTGGAATAGATGAGGATGTCATCAATAAAGACAACAACGAACCCATCCAAATATTCCTTGAATACACTACCATCATATCCATGAAAGCGGCAGGAGCATTAGTCAATCCAAAAGACATGACCAAGAATTCATAATGCCCAGACGAGTCCTCGAATGCCGCCTTTGGAATATCCTCGCTTTTAATCTTCACCGATGATATCCGTAACAAAGATCAATCTTTGAAAAGAATCACATTCCTCAGAATCGGTCGAACAGTCATCAATGCGAGGTAGCGGATACCTATTCTTGATGGTGGCATGGTTCAATTCTCGATAGTCAATACAAAGTCGCATACTCCCGCCTTTTCTTCTTTACGAATAAAACAGAGCACCCCAAGGAGACGTTTGGGACGAATGAAACCGATGTCTAATAATTCCTCAGTAGTTGGACTTTTAACTCCTCAAGTTCAATAGAGCCCATTCGATATGGGGTTTTAGAAATGGGTTTTGTACCCGGCTCAAGGTCAATAAAGAATTCAACATCACGCTCGGGGTAAACCAGAAGCTCTTCAGAAATACATCGTGGAATTCTCTAACCACGTAAATATTATTCAAATCGACTTGTCTTTATTCAAATCCATAACATGGGCTAAAAAAGCTTGACATCCGCTTTTTAATAAACGAATAGCTTTGTGGCTTGATATGACAATGATCGATTTTAGTGGTTTAGTGGTTTGAATTGCATGACAAAGTTGGTTAGGAATATGAAAACTAAAACCTTACGAAAACAATCAATTTTGGCATGATGAGTGGTTAACCAATCAATTCCTAAAATCACATCAAAAGCAAGTATCTCTTTAAAGAGATAAGATCAACAGGTAATGTGATAGTGCTAACTTGGATCATGCAAGATTTATAAACCGTAGATGTAACGAAGGTTTTACCCAACGGAGTTTCAACAGATAAATCAAAATCTAATTTCTCCTGAGTCAAGTTTAAACGCTGAGCACAAGCAGAGAGATAAAAAGAATGGGTAGAACCGGTATCTAGTAAGGTATAAACTTCGCAAGAATTCAAGATTAGCTTACCCGTGATCACCTCGTTTGGGTTCCACACGCTTTGTCCAATCCACGACAAACGCTTCTTCCAGAACCGCCGATTTCGACTTATCCGGATGAGCCTTGGAATCACCACTCCTCGCCGAACTTGGTTTCGCGATAGTACAATCTCAAGCGATGTGGCCTTCCTTTCCACAAATAGTAACATACCTTGGATTGTTGTGGGCAAATAATGAGTATGTCCCTCCTTCCCGCATTTGTAACATCTAATCGGCGGTCGCTCTCCTCCCCTAGCATTTGTTGTTGGTCTTTGAGTCATTGCTTGATATCTTCCCGTCATTGTTGAATCTTCTTTCTCAAATTTCCACTTGAGTCACCTCTCCTATTATCATGTCCACGATTACCACCGAGTGGTTACCGCTTTTCCAGTATTCTTTCCTCCTCGCCCGTTATCATCGCTCGATGACTACCCCGATTGTGGTCCCCGATTGAGTATACTCACTATCTCGCCTAATAATCGAGCCTCGCTGACAACATCCAATACGTAGAAAATTTATGAGAGATAAGGTATCGACGAATCTCCGGTTTTAGACCTCTCAGTAAACATACGCTGCCATTCGCTCCTCATTCTCCACCAAATGTGGTGCAAACCTCGATAATTCTCGCGAACCTTGCCTCGCATCGAGACACCGCCATGTTGTTCGCTCGAGTCTAATAAACTCTACTTCCTTCATATGACGAATAATACTTTCGGAAAGTACTTGTCATTGAACAGCTTCAAAATCTTTCCCAAGACATGTTAAGTGCATCCGGTCAGTACGCTTCACGTATTCCCACCAAAGAATCTGCTTTCACCACGAAACATAAAGGTGACGAATGGAACCTTCGTTCTCCGCCGCACCCCAAGACATCGAATATCTTGGTAATTTGCTTGACCCACGCTTCGCTTTGATCGGATCCGGCTTTCCATGGAAATCTGTGGTCCCAACTCTTTGAATTGTTTGGCCGTGACAAACCGCACGTTACTATCATTTCCTCCCGTATTTTGTACACGAGTCTCCTTCGCGTTCGATTTTGCATGAACTGCAAAAAGCTTCTAAACATCCCATCGCTCATCATTTGCTCAAATTGGCGTTGTTCACAGGGAGGAACATTGCCACTGTCAGACGTTCTCCCTCGTTGGTGAGTACCTGCTGCCTCTCCACGGTCTCATAAACTCCATTGTTAATGTTCTCAAAGCCCATTCTTAAATCGCCATAAAACAAGGGTTAATTAAACAAATTAACATATCACATAATATCCTATATTACGATCACCAACAAATAAGCTTAGTAGGACACACTAGCGAAGGATTTACTCGCCTCTCCCTCCTAGTTCTATTCCCCGATCTCCGCCAGAGATCATATCCCTAAGCTCGATATTAACTGTGGCGCCCCAAAATAGGTATACAACACCCATTCTCGAGTCGCCAAAATACATGGTATAGAAAGCAAACTACAACTTTGATAATACGTATGTCGTAAAAATACGACAATACAACTGTGAGTTTAAAATACAAATATTGTCTTCTGATAATATACACACCCAAATAAGTCCTCATTAATTATTCATACACTATTTTACGTAAATAGTGAGGATAAATAAAACATCTTCCTAAAACCATCACTCCATACCCCGACTCGATCCTCGCTATGTTCTCACCTCCCGAGAAGAAAAAATGGAACAAAAAGGAAAAGGGTGAGCTCAACTAGCCCAAGAAAGAATATTATGACTAAGATAATATACAACAAATTATCGTTAGTCTTCAACATGGAAAAATCTAATGTAATACAATAGACAACAAGTTTTAGATCAACAAATGCAATGAAATAAAGAATCCATTGTAAGAGTCACGTAGAGAAAGAATTTTACCGCCTTCTAAGGTTTAAAAGTCCATCATCAATAGTTTATCCCCGTAATAACAATCAATATACATCTTTAATCATCTTTGCACTACATGTGCCAAAGATATTCATTTAGATCACCAAATTGGTCTTGTTCATCTCAACACTGCTCATATTTGCACTACGTGCCAAAGATATTCATCGCTTAATCGCTCATCTTTGCACTACAGCCCAAAGATATTCATTTATATCACCATTTAGGGATCTGAGGATGATGAAAACATTTTTAAAGAAACGAATCCAAAGAAACAAAATGACAAGGATTAAGGATTAAGGATTCGTGACTTTGTTTTACCCAAGTCCAAAAATACTTTGAAAATAATCATATTGGTGTAAAATTCAAGAATGATCAAAACATGGATACAATCAAAGCTAGTATCCGTATTAGATATTTTGGACAAAAAGAAAAATTTTTATTTTTCTAATGAATAAATAGTCAGATTCGTGAATAAAGGTCGATATACGTGAATAGTCCGTATACGTGAATAAGAACCCCGACACAACAAGTTCCAAATTTGATAAAAAGTTCACCAATACTTCTAAGATAATGATATTGAAGAAAAATATCATTTAAGAAGAAAATAATACCCTTTACCTCAAAATAACCGTATTTCCGATCGAATTTCGATATAGTCTTGATGAAACCCATACCAGTATAAAACACTCAAAGTATACTCACAAGAATACGCTTCGATAATTTAGAGAGAAAAAGAGAAAACTTAGTTTCGTGTGATTTTCAATTCTAACTTAGCCTCTATTTATAGGAAAATGTTAGAACGCCAAAAGGAGACTAAATTAATAAATTATTATTATTTACCAAATATTCAAGCCCACCACCAAGGAATCTGATTTTAGCCACCAACCACATGTTAAAGATGCTCACCAACCTTTGAAAAACGTTTTTCTTGAAAATAATAATTAAAATTTCCAAAAATCAATTATCTCTTTAACTCAAAACATCAATAATTCACAATAAATATCCCTTTTATCAGAAAATTCAAATCTCGCGACTTTTTATAGGAATTTCAATTCTCTACAACTTTGCGTAAGAAAATTTTTCCAAATTCCAAATGTAAATTATCCAAAATCCACAAACGGGCAATTTTACGCCTATAATAAATTTTCTATTAAGAATTGTGTCCACCGACACACAAAACATATGTTAAACATTTAATGCCACAAAATACTCTAACTCCTCATATACTCATATATCCCACATTCATTATAAAATATCACCGTTAATATATTATTAAAATAATATATTTAAATGAATTATTTTATCGTAAAAAGATAAAATATTAATTTTCAACAATTGTCACATTAAAATTTTTCTCCATATATATCCACATAAAATAAATATTTTCTTTATCATAATAATCAATAATTAATTATTCAAAATAATATTACGTAATCACAAGATCGACAACCGTGCCGCTCCTGTGAAAGAGGGGCTTTCCAATAAGGATTTCTCCTTACTCGCCGCAATTGAATTAGGTGACCAAACCTCCCCTTAGATGTAACTTTCTAGACATTGCCAATAATGTTATCTCGATAATATTATTCAAATAATATGAATTATTGATTTGATAATGGAAAATACCGTGTAATGACAATTATCAAAACAATAAAGCAATACAAAATATCAACGCAAAGAATTATTGAATCAATAAAATATAATATTGAATAAGAATTCACCGTAATAATTATTGAGTAGTGGCTTTCTTACGTAAGGATCAATAATTCAATAATATCATGCAATACCGTAAAGCCATCGCTTGCGACAACCACGCCAGACATCAGATATTTTAACCACCAGTAACCCAACAAAGGTTAATTCAGTAATAATTTACGCCGTTATTTATAAAACTCAATCTTTGTCGCTTTCCTTCATCCAACCGCTTTTCCGCATGGGCCCACTAATGATCATACTGGTGCATTTTAGATTCCTCAAACAAAAAGAATATTCCACGACCAAACGAATATTCTCCTACAATAATGAATATTTTATAACCACTTGCTTATTTTGTAAACTTTGCACATTTCACCCATAACTAAAGAATTATATCAAATTAACCCTTATTAATTTAGAATAATGAATAAAGGAAAATTTAATTTTATTTATAATAAGTTGGGGTCTTACAACCTCCCTCCTTATGAAATTTCGTCTCGAAATTGGACGATGACGCATTCGGTATATCGAAAAGGTGAGGGTACCTCGCTTTATCTCCGATTCCAACTCCCATGTCATTTCCTCAATTGCATGGTTTCTCCACAAAACCTTAACTTGTGGTATAACCTTCGTCATGTAAGACATGCTCTTTCCTATCCAAAATCTCAACAGTATCTCCTCGTAGGTTAAATCTTCACTATCTCGTCTGCGGTTCTAATGCAATAATGTGGTTCGGTTTTTCACATATTTACGAAGCATAGATATGTGGAATACATTGTGAACACGAGACATACTTGGAGGTAACGCGAGTCTATAGGCTACGTTTCCTATTCGGTCAAGAATCTCAAATGGACCAACAAACCTTGGATTGAGCTTTCCTCTTTTCCCAAATCTTGTAACTCCTTTCCATGGAGCAATACGTAACAATACATGATCTCCAATATTAAACTCCACGTCCTTTCTATGAAGATCAGCATAACTCTTTTGTCGATCTTGTGAAGTTTGAATACGTTGTCGAATCATTTGGATCTTTTCTGTAGTCATGCGTACTAATTCTGGTCCCAACAATGTTGCTTCTCCCACCTCGTCCCAGCATACTGGAGAACGACATTTTCGTCCATACAACGCCTCGAATGGAGCCATGCCTATACTTGCTTGATAACTGTTGTTATAAGAGAATTCCACCAGTGGTAGGTACTTATCCCAACTTCCTTTGAAATCTAGGACACAGAGTCTTAATAGATCTTCAAGGGTTTGAATAGTCCTCTCTGATTGTCCGTCCGTTTGAGGATGGTATGTTTAATCAATCAGAATCCGCATACATAGCTTTCTCGCAAGCTAACCCAAAATCTTGAAGTGAATCTCGTGTCACGATCCGAAACTATGGATACCGGCATGCCATGCAATCGCATAATCTCATTCACGTATATACGAGCAAGACGTTCAAGGGATAAGTCTCACGTGACGATAAGAAATGGGCAGACTTGGTTAATCTATCAACAATAACCCAAATTGCATCTACGCCTTGAGAAACTTTGGGAAGACCTGTAACAAAATCCATAGTAATGTGTTCCCATTTCCATTCCGGAATCTCAAGTGGTTGCAATGGACCTTTTGGCACTTGATGCTCCGCCTTTACACGCCGACAAAGTTAAACATCTTGAGATAAACTCCGCAATCTCTCTCTTCATATTGTTCCACCAAAATGTATGTCGAATATCATGATACATTTTGGTACTCCTATGATGGATTGCAAACGGGGTGTTGTGTGCCTCCATCATGATTTTATGCTTCGTGTCGTAATCGTTAGAACGCAAAGTCTAGAATTGACTCAAGTATTCCTTCCTCATCAATTCTTGCTTCGTAATAGCTCCTTCTTGCACTTTCTTCTTCATACGACGTCACCCCTGTGTCCATAGCTTGAGCAGCTTTAACTTTATCGATTAAAGTCGGTTCTACTTGTATATTCGCCATCATTATGTGGGTCCCTGGAGTCTTTAATTCTACCTCCATCCTTTGCAAGTCATACAAAATGGGCCTTTGCGTTGACAATATCGCAACTAGTGCTTGCATATGATCTTCTACTTAATCGCGCCGCCTACGTACGCTCGCTTCCAGGGATGATATTGAATAGTGTGATCGTAATCTTTTATGACTCCACCAACGTCGTTGCTTAGCATGTTGAGTTCTTTTTGGTGAAGAAATATTTGAGGCTTTTATGGTCCGTATAAATCTCCACTTTCTCTCCATACAAGTAGTGTCTCCATATCTTCAACGCGAATACGACTGCTGCCAACTCTAGATCATGAGTAGGATAATTCCTCTCATATTCTTTGAGTTGTCGTGAGGCATAGGCTATGACTTTCCCATGTTGCATGAGAACACATCCTAACCCTTGCCGTAAGCATCGTCAGAGATAACAAATCCATCCGAACCAGATGGTATTGTTAGAACAGGTCCCAAAATGAGTCTCCTCTTGAGCTCTTGGAAACTCTTCTCACATTCTCCGCTCCATATGAATTTTGTATCTTTCCGAGTCAACTGAGTTAACAGAGTAGCGATTCGAGAAAATCCTTCCACGAATCTCCGATAATAACCAAATAAGCCTGTAAAAGTCGCATACTTCGGCCAATCGACTTCGGTTGCCATTCCCAACTTTGTATTGCTTCAATCTTCACCGGATCAACAGATACTCCTTGTTTTGACACCACGCGCCTAAGGAATGCTACTTCCTCGCCTTAACTCGCATTTCTTCACTTTGGCATAAAGCTTGTGTTCACGAAGTCTTTGTAGTACCACTTTCAAATGGTGCTCATAATCTTCACGGCTTTTGGAATAGATGAGGATGTCATCAATAAAGACAACAACGAATCGATCCAAATATTCCTTGAATACACTGTTCATCATATCCATGAAAGCAAGCAGGAGCATTAGTCAATCCAAAAGACATGACCAAGAATTCATAATGCCCGTGTGACGAGTCCCGAATGCCGTCTTTGGAATATCCTCGCTTTTAATCTTCAAATGATGATATCCGAACGAAGATCAATCTTTGAAAAGAATTGCGCCCTTGTAACTAGTCGAACAACAGTCATCAATGCGAGGTAGCGGATACCTATTCTTGATGGTGACATGGTTCAATTCTCGATAGTCAATACAAAGTCGCATACTCCGTCTTTTCTTCTTTACGAATAAAACAGAGAGCACCCCAAGGAGACGTCTTAGAGACCTAATGAAACCGATGTCTAATAATTCTCAGTAGTTGGACTTTTAACTCCACGAAGTTCAATAGGAGCCATTCGATATGGGGTTTTAGAAATGGGTTTTGTACGGTTCAAGGTCAATAAAGAATTCAACATCACGCTCGGGGTAAACCAGAAGCTCTTCAGAAATACATCGTGAATTTCTCTAACCACGTAAATATTATTCAAATCGACTTGTCTTTATTCAAATCCATAACATGGGCTAAAAAGCTTGACATCCGCTTTTTTAATAAACGAATAGCTTTGTGGCTTGATATGACGATGGATCGATTTTAGTGGTTTAGTGGTTTGAATTAAGTATGACAGTTGGTTAGGAATATGAAAACTAAAAACCTTACGAAAACAATCAATTTTGGCATGATGAGTGGTTAACCAATCAATTCCTAAAATCACATCAAAAGCAAGTATCTTTAAAGAGATAAGATCAACAGGTAATGTGATAGTGCTAACTTGGATCATGCAAGATTTATAAACTGTAGATGTAACGAAGGTTTTACCCAACGGAGTTTCAACAGATAAATCAAAATCTAATTTCTCCGGAGTCAAGTTTAAACGTTGAGCACAAGCAGGAGAGATAAAAGAATGGGTAGAACCGGTATCTAGTAAGGTATAAACTTCGCAAGAATTCAAGATTAGCTTACCCGTGATCACCTCGTTTGGGTTCCACACGTTTTGTCCAGTCACGACAAACGTTCTTCCAGAACCGGCCGATTTCGACTTATCCGGGACGACCTTTGGAATCACCACTCCTCATTGAACTTGGTTTCGCGATAAGTACAATCTCAAGCGATGTGGCCTTCCTTTCCACAATTGTAACATACCTTGGATTGTTGTGGATAAGTAATGATGATATGTCCCTCCTTCCCGTGATTTGTAACATCTAACTCAAGCGGTGCGTTCTCCTCCCTAGCATTTGTTGTTGGTCTTTGGTCTTTGTGTTGATATCTTCCCGTCATTGTTGAATCTTCTTTCTGAAATTTCCACTTGAGTCACCTCTCCTATTATCATGTCCACGATTACCACCGAGTGGTTACCGCCTTTGTCCGTATTCTTTCCTCCTCGCCGGTTATCATCGCTCGATGACTACCTCGATTGGGTCCCTCGGTTGAGTATACTCACTATCTCGCCTAATAATAATGAGCCTCGCTGACAACATCCGAATACGAGAGAAAATTTATGAGAGATAAGGTATTGACGAATCTCGGTTTTAGACCTCTCGAAACATACGCCGTCATTCGCTCTCATTCTCCACCAAATGTGGTGCAAACTCGATAATTCTGCGAACCTTGCCTCGTCATCGAGACACCGCTATGTTGTTCTGCTCGAGTCTAATAAACTCTACTTCCTTCATATGACGAATACTTTCTGGAAAGTACTTGTCATTGAACAGCTTCAAATCTTTCCCAAGACATGTTAAGTGCATCCGGTCAGTACGCTTCACAGATTCCCACCAGTAATCTGTTTCACCACGAAACATAAAGGTGACGAATGGAACCTTCGTTCCTCCGCACCCCAAGACATCGAATATCTTGGTAATTTGCTTGACCCACGTTTACGCCTTGATCGGATCCGCTTTCCATGGAAATCTGGTGGTCCCAACTCTTTGAATTGTTTGGCCGTGACAAACCGCAGACGTTCTTATCATTTCCTCCCGTATTTTGTACACGAGTCTCCTTCGTCGATTTTGCATGAACTGCAAAAAGCTTCTAAACATCCCATCGCTCATCATTTGCTCAATGGCGTTGTTCACGGGAGGAACATTGCCACCACAGTTGCGCGTCTCCTCGTTGGTGAGTAATTGCTGCCTCCACTGTCTCATAAACTCCATTGTTAATGTTCTCGTAGACCATTCTTAACATCGCCATAAAACAAGGGTTAATTAAACAAATTAACATATCACATAATATCCTATATTACGACCGACCAACAAATAAGCTTAGGTAGGACACACTAACAAGGATTTACTCGCCTCTCTCCTAGTTCTATTCCCCGATCTCCGCTCATGAGATCATATCCTAAGCTCGATACCAACCGTGACGCCCCCAAAATAGGTATACAACACCCATTCTGAGTCGCCAAAATACATGGTATAGAAAGCAAACTACAACTTTGACAATACAGATGTCGTGTAAAATACGACAATACAACTGTGAGTTTAAATACAAATATTGTCTTCTAGACAATATACACACCCAAATAAGTCCTCATTAATTATTCATACACTATTTTACAGAAATAGTGAGGACAGCTAAAACATCTTCCTAAAACCATCACTCCATACCCCGACTTCGATCCTCGCTATGTTCTCACCTCCCGAGAAGAAAATGGAACAAAAAGGAAAAGGGTGAGCTCAACTAGCCCAAAGAAAGAATATTATGACTAAGATAATATACAACAAATTATCGTTAGTCTTCAACATGGAAAAATCTAATGTATACAATAGACAACAAGTTTTAGATCAACAAATGCAATGAAACAAAGAATCCATTGTAAGAGTCACGTGAGAAAGAATTTTACCGTCTTCTAAGGTTTAAAAGTCCATCATCAATAGTTTATCCTCAGTAATAACAATCAATATACATCTTTAATCATCTTTGCACTACTGTGCCAAAGATATTCATTTCAGATCACCAAATGGTCTTGTTCATCTCAACACTGCTCATATTTGCACTACAGCCAAAGATATTCATCGCTTAATCGCTCATCTTTGCACTACATGTGCCAAAGATATTCATTTATATCACCATTTAGGACCGAGGATGATGAAAACATTTTTAAAGAAACGAATCCAAAGAAACAAAATGACAAGGATTAAGGATTAAGGATTCGTACTTTGTTTTACCCAAGTCCAAAAATACTTTGAAAATAATCATATTGGTGTAAAATTCAAGAATGATCAAAACATGGATACAATCAAAGCTAGTATCCGTAATAGATATTTTGGACAAAAAGAAAAATTTTATTTTTCTATGAATAAAGGTCAGATTCGTGAATAATAGTGTCGATACGTGAATAAAGTAAAGTATACGTGAATAGTAACCCCAGACACAACAAGTTCCAAATTTGATAAAAAGTTCACCAATACTTCTGGCATAATGATATTGAAGAAAAATATCATTTAAGAAGAAAATAATACCCCTTACCTCAAAATAACCGTATTTCCGATCGAATTTCGATATAGTCTTGTGAAACCCGCACCAGTATAGCAACACTCAAAGTATACTCACAAGAATACGCCGATAATTTAGAGAGAAAAAGAGAAAACTTAGTTTCGTGTGATTTTCAATTCTAACTTAGCCTCTATTTATAGGAAAATGTTAGAACGCCAAAGGAGACTAAATTAATAAATTATTATTATTTACCAAATATTCAAGCCCACCACCAAGGAATCTGATTTTAGCCACCAACCACATGTTAAAGATGCTCACCAACCTTTGAAAAACGTTTTTCTTGAAAATAATAATTAAAATTTCCAAAAATCAATTATTTCGGAACTCCGAAACATCAATAATTCACAATAAATATCCCTTTTATCAGAAAATTCAAATCTCGCGACTTTTTATAGGAATTTCAATTCTCTACAACTTTGCAGAAGAAAATTTTTCCAAATTCCAAACAGAAATTATCCAAAATCCACAAACGGGCAATTTTACAGTACTATAATAAATTTTCGATCAAGAATTGTGTCCACCGACACACAAAACATATGTTAAACATTTAATGCCACAAAATACTCTACCTCCTCATATACTCATATATCCCACATTCATTATAAAAATATCACCGTTAATATATTATTAAAATAATATATTTAAATGAATTATTTTATCAGAAAAAGATAAAATATTAATTTTCAACAATTGTCACATTAAAAATTTTCTCCATATATATCCACATAAAATAAATATTTTCTTTATCATAATAATCAATAATTAATTATTCAAAAATAATATTACGTAATCACAAAGATCGACAACCGTGCCGCTCCTCAGAAAGAGGGGCTTTCCAATAAGGATTTCTCCTTACTCTGCAAGCAATTAGTTAGGTGACCAAACCTCTCCTTAGATGTAACTTTCTAGACATTGCCAATAATGTTATCTCGATAATATTATTCAAATAATATGAATTATTGATTTGATAATGGAAAATACTGTAAATGACAATTATTGAAACAATAAAGAATACAAAATATCAACGCAAAGAATTATTGAATCAATAAAATATAATATTGAATAAGAATTCATCGTAATAATTATTGAGTAGTGCCTTCTTACGTAAGGATCAATAATTCAATAATACTGCAGTAACAATACCGCGTGCTATCGCAAAACCACGCCAGACATCAGATTTTAACCACCAGTAACCCAACAAAGGTTAATTAACAATAATTTACGTCGTTATTTATAAAACTCAATCTTTGTCGCTTTCCTTCATCCAACCGCTTTTCCGCATGGGGCCTACTAATGATCGCGACGTCGCACGGAGATTCCTCGACAAAAAAGAATATTCCACGACCAAACGAATATTCTCCTCGGATAATAATGAATATTTTATAACCACTTGCTTATTTTGTAAACTTTGCACATTTCACCCATAACCAAAGAATTATATCAAATTAACCCTTATTAATTTAGAATAATGAATAAAGGAAAATTCAATTTTATTTATAATAAGTTGGGGTCTTACATTGCGTACTTTGCAAAATTTATAAATATTACCCACAACTATAACATTATATCAAATCCATACCATAATATTCAAAAAAATATTTCGAGAAATTTAAATCTTTATTCATAAAATTTGGGGTCTCACAATGAACATCCAAATTTCACAAATTAATTAAACCTAACGTGAATCAATGATTAGATTCATGGCTAAAATCAGTAACATACAATTGCCATTACACAAGTATAACATAAAATTCATATTAACATATAAGGGTGTAAACGAACCGAGTCTATCCGAGTATTGAATTACTCAAATTTAGTTCACAAAATTTATCGAATATAAAATAAGGTTTGATTGAGGTTCATTTAGCTACCGAGTCCAGCATGATTCCGAATTGAGCCCGAGCAGTTTGAACTTTTTGAAAGAATATGATCTGAGTATCAATTGAAAATTACAATTTGAGGATGTTCGAGTATTTATCAAACTTTAAAATGTGCTCATATTTGACTCATTTATATTTCGAGTCGAGCTCTAATCGAACTTTTAGTCGAGCGAATAAGAATTGAGCCTGAACTGTTTGCTCATTTTATAGCCTTACTAACATAAGTTGTTAATCAAACCTAAATATCCAAGCTGCTAATTAAATTCATAATGCATAAGTACTCCTCATCAATTAACAAAATTGATTATATATATGGGGGAAAATTACAAAATCAGAATAGATAACATTAGGGGGGAAATTAGGCCAGAAATTATCAATAATTTTGGGGCTGGGGACTGATCACAAATAAGGGCACAATAATACTAACATTAATTGTGCTTAAGCTAACCTTAAATCCTTAAGCTGGAGAATAATGGAGGAGGAGGACACGAGCCACCACAAAATTGGACACCCACCACAGTGCCGCAACGACCGGACGGGAGGGAGGGACTAGACGCGAGGGAGGAACTGGACGGGAGGGAGTTCGAGAAATGTGAGGAGAGAGAAAGAGAAATAAAAAAAGAAATGAAGCGGCTAGCTGAAGAAGACGCAGTCTGATTAGGTTTTATAAGTTAATTCCGACGGACTTTCTGTCAGAAATAAGTCTCTCGAAATTATATTATCCTCGACGGATATTCTCTCGGAAATAATCACCATTCCATCGACATTAGGTTTCGCGATGGCGGGATATTTAGCGCCAAAGAAGACCTTCTACTTCCGACGGAATTCCGTCGTAATTATATTATTCTCAAGGGACTTATTTTCGATGAATTATTCCGTCGATAATAAACTATTTACGACAGACTGTAGTCCGTCGAGGATAATTCCGTCGATTTTAACCTTTTTCTTGTAGTGAGGAGACGCGTCATACCAATCCGAATTCCGATAGCTTCACAATGATATATTATTCGCCCAATTCTGAGTTCGCGGAGATAGGTTAAAAGGAGAAAAACCATCCATGGGTAGATGTCGACTAGTCATTCGCCTTGCTTTGTAGTCGGTTGCTTGTTCTTTTCAATCTGAGAATAGTTGGGAGATGTGTTATACCAATCCAAAAAGCTCTTTTCGAGGGCTACGTAGTGTCATCAAGTTTGACCATTTCTGAATCCGAGAAGATGAAGTAATAATAAAATACTCCTTCCCTTCCCTTCGGATTAAGCAATAAGTAATAATACTCCTCCTAATATCCCTTCCTTCCCTTCTGATTAATTACTACTAATCAATTTTATCACATATATACATATATATATATATATACATATATATATATATATATATATATATATATATATATATATATCTAACAAAATACAACCGATTTTGAATTTCTCGCTCACCCTAATAAATTATCTGGGCCGTCCAAAGTTTGGGATAAATCGCAGTGGTTTCGTACGCTAGTTGAACTATCGGACGAAGAGTAAGGGCAATTTGGTCTGAAAATTTCTTTTTAAGAGTCCGCTAGTTGAAGTAGCGGACGATGTAATTCCCTTTTTAATCTCAGCCATTAATTTATGTAATGTATGGTTATGATGTTATTTGCTCATTTTTCATCCATAGTAAATACATGCTATGGATCATTTTCCACACACACACACACACATATATATATATACACGGTCCTCTTATTCAGCGAACCTTAAGCAACGAACTAAAAACAAACCTGCTATAGCGATCTTTTTTTTCCGTCGCTATAGCCTATAGCATACAATTTCGATGACATAATTATGGCGACAGTTTAAATCGTCGCTATAGCTCAAAAAACTGTCACTATAGTCGATTCGTTTTTAGTTCGCTGGAGAAGTAAACCGATAAACGATCCTCTTATTCATTATATATATATATATATATATATATATATATATATATATATATATATATATATATATATATATTTGTTATATCTAGTCACAACAAAAGTGGAAATATTTTGTTACAAAATATAGCGATAACTCTTATAAAGAAGTCAGTCGAGTCAAGAATATTATTGGGTTGGAGTAGTAATCTGGTATCGAAATGGGCTCCTTGCCTCCTCCTCTTTGGACTTTGGAGAGGGCCCGATATAAAAGCCCACTAAATTATCGCTTACTCTGAGCCAACCCTTTCCCCTTCTTCCTCTCAACTCAGCTAACCTAAAACCTCTGCAAGGTTTTTTTTTCAGACGAACCTAAAACCCTAAACATATATAGACGAACGGGGTAGTAGTTAGGGTTTTAGTGCAAAATTGAACAGAAATTTTGAGCTATTGAAGCTTAATCAAAATTTGGGGTTTAATAATGGCGAAGAAATCTTCTTCAAAGAGAATGAAAAAGGTTCAAGAGAGTGACACTGGCTCTGAAGACGATCTCTTTATGGAAGAAGACTCAGAAATGCTTAATTATGTAAGTCAAAGCTTTAATTTTTTTCCTCAATTAGTGTTATTGCTCACAGCATATTGACATAGAAAAGTTCAATTTTTTTTAATATTTTTTTGTTGGTGGTGGTGGTGGGGGGGGTGTATTTTAGTATGAGCAATATCAGCTCTGCAATTCCTTTATTATTCGTGTTCTTTTTATATTTATATTGTTTGATTGAGGGTTTTAATGATATAGGAGGGAAATGAGGGAGAAGGGTATGGATTTGATGATGAGAGTGATGAGGCTGAACAAGGAGAAGATGATGGTGATAATGATGATGATGAAGGGGATGAAGAGGAAATGAACGATGCGGAAAATGAAGAGAGGAATAATGCTGAGATTGAAGAATTAGAGAAAGAGTATTTGGGGCTTCGTCACGAGGAGCAGTAAGACCTCTCTCTATATCTGTCACAATATGTTTGAGTTGTGATGTTTTTTGAAAAGAAATATAGGTGTGATTCTAATTTAGATGATGCCTCTGGGCTTTGTGTCCATCTTAATTTGACATGAATGGAATGTATATTTATGTAGTTAAAAAGTAATATGCTCCAACATCTAAAGGTTTTTAGTAAGTTTTAATTTATTTAGTCAAGTACTTGAAGAGTTGAGTAACATCTAATTTGGAGAGAGACGAGAGTGTGGAGCATCTGTTGTTCCATTCTCCCATTGCCGAGTAATTTTGAAATATATGTTACCATTATTTGGAATTTGTTTGGCTTAGGCCTAGTTCTGCTAAAAATGAATCCAGCTAGTATTTGTATAGGAGAGGAGTAAAGGAGCCATGGGGCGCTATGTCTTATATTGGAATATTTGTGCTAGGAAACGGTAGAGCTTTTGTAATTTGTAAATGTAGAGTTGGCTATAGTTAGATTGGAAGTGTTGCTGCTGCTGCTGCATGCTTTTTGTATCTGGACTGATTGCTCTTATCTTGGCCTTGTTTTGTCCAATATTATTTTGATATAAATTTTTGGATAGTTTTTTCTTAAGGGAAAGTGGTTCTGTAGCTGATTCGCCCCCTTTTAGTGCATTTTGATACAATTACATATAAGGAGAAAATAACTTCACTATAGAACAAGCTGTAAGGTGGGTGGTGCTTTGAAGATATAGGAACTCGTGTGGAAATAATCGAATAATAATTGTTTGTGAAACCATTGTTACGTTAGCTGTAAAGTGTATGTGGGTTAGACATTTGATTGGTCAAGTAGTATGAGAAAGAGCAATATATATCATCACGCGATGCTGTGTCTGGAAATGTAGTTATAACTATTATAGAGGTAGCAGCTGTTGCATATAGTTTTCCAAGGTATGTATTGTGCTGACATGCAATTACTTTATAATCATCTTCCGTTAGTCTCCAGCTTCTTTGACTGGAATTTTCTCTTTTAAGGAATTTAAGCATATCGAACGAGTAACCCATATTCAACTGCACTATGAATAAGTCATTTTACAGCTCTATCGAATTGTATCCAGAGATCTTTTGAACAACTTGAAGCGTCAAAAGGATGAAGATCTTCTAAAAGGCCAAGCAGTGAAAAACCAGAAGGTATGATGTCTTGATTTCTTGTACTACCACTGACTCAACATACTAAGTCCAATAAATTTGTGTTCTGCGAATGTATCTTATAACCAATTTGTCCTGCTTAGGATGATATTCTGTTAAACCACAAGCTATTATATCATTATTTAATATAGCCTTGCATGCTGATTTTAGTATTCCTATCCTCACCCACCTAGCTAGTTGACCATGGTTTATACATAATTTGACTTTTGCAGCCATCAAAAGTAATAATCACAAAAACCATCTGAATAAATCACGGATGTTTGTTAGTCTTAGTATAGATTTGTTGTGTTTGTTAGTATTTGCTAGATCATTTGTATGATCCATTGATTCTCATCTTCTTTCTTTATTTAATCATTTGCTTTATGTTTCCTGAAGGCTCTATGGGATAAGACTCTTGAATTCAGATTTTTGCTACAGAAAGCATTCTCAAGTTCAAATAGACTCCCACAGGTTAACTTTGTGTTATAAGCCTGTTTACCTTATTACAGCTGTGTTTGTGAAGATATGAATACATATATAATGTTGGAACATTAAGGCTGAATTAGGATGATTTGTTGACAGGAACCAATAAGATCCTCATTTTGTGAGAATGACGACGAAACTAGTGTAGCATATTCAGACCTCATTACCTCATCAAAGAAAACCTTGGATTCCATACTGGAACTACAGGAGGTCTGGTTGTAATGAAACAATTGCCCTTTCTCTTCCATTTTTTCTTTTAGTTATACATTTACTAAAATTAGATGGACTTGTCTTTAGATATTTCATGTATTTACTCGATCCTTTATCCACTTAACAGGCACTACTAGAGAAGAAGCCATCTATTACTCAAGGACCAGATGGTATGTTACATAGTTTCATATACTTTTCATATTGTGATTCGAATTTGGCAGTACTCTCATTGATTCTATCAGAGATCGAGCAATTTGATGGTTTTTCTAGATTCTTTCTCTTTCTATAATCTGTCTTTAGTTTGCATTATTTCTATAACCTTCCCATGAATATTTTTTCTTAGCATGATCACTATTAAGGATATTTTTGGAAGAAGCTATGGAAAATTCACAACTTATTAGCTACTGCCTTTAGGGAAATCTAAAAAACCTATATGAAAGAAATTTGTATACCCCTTTATCACCTCCCCGGCTCCCCCCTCCCCGCACAAAAAAAACACATTCACACAAAACCCAAGTTGTGAATCATAATTTTCCTAATTTTTCTTTTCCAAGGAGAAAGTATGGATGCTCAATATTCTAGTTTTGCATATCACTCAAAGAACCAAATTCTTGATCACAGACACTCTGCTTTCTTCTTTTGATAGCTTCTTGCAGTTTGTTACTGGTTGATGAACTTGCTATTGTTAACTAGTGAACATATCTAGTTGTGATTGATTTATTCTTCAATGACTCTTTGAACGTGTCACCAAGTACATTATAGTGATCATTGGAGAAATTCTACTTTAAGGAATTCTATACAGTTTCAAAGTAACTGAACTGAATTTCCAAAATTAGGCCATTTCAATGTATATGGTTCCATTTGCAAAGTTGCTTGGTTTTTCTATCTCAGTCATCTAGAAAATTGACACACTGCTTTTAACCAATCATTTATGACTGACTAATCTTACAAAACATTGTAATTAGCTTAAGGAACATTTACAACCTTCTCTCCTTTCATTAGTATTAGACTATCGGACTCGATGGTGGTTTCGAAACCTCATTTAATATTCTTTTGTTTCCCTGAATTGAAGGTATATCCAGGGATGCATGAAACTAATAATTTCATTTGACACGCTGCGTTTACGTAACAAGCCAATTGAGCTTCCTGATTTGGTTTCTGGGTTATTTTGGTTCTGAAGAATCTTATGTGTTTTTACATTCGCTTCCCCGGATATTTGCTTGCTAGCTTATTATTAAAATATTTCATCTCAAGGTACTCATGGACAAAATACCAAGCATTCAGAGGCTTCTAAAAACTTGAATGAGGAAGGAGATCAAGAATGGCTGCAGATATCTCAAATGCATTCAAGGTAGTTCCATTATCAGTTCAATGATGCTTGCTTCTTTTATTATATTTTCTGTAAACAGTCAATATTTGTTGCAAGCTTTATAAATGTTTTAATTTATCATAATAAACGATTAAAGCAAAATTTACTCTATGCTGGTTGAGATTGAACATTGTGTGCATTTTGGTTCTATCACACTGTTTTCATGCATCATGTACTTTACATTGAGCAATTGATATTTCTTTAGTTGGGCGATTTGGTTAACTGAGATTGTTAATGCTCCTATGTTACAGAATGGCTTCTTTTAGAGACAAATCAATAGATAAATGGCAGAGGAAGACACAGTTGACAACTGGTGCTGCAGCTATAAAAGGCAAATTTCAAGCATTTAATCAGGTCTGTTCAGTGGCATTGTGGATATCCTTTTGCAGCTAGTATTGTGAAGCTACTTAGCTGATTCTTTTAATCATCCGCAGAATGTTAGTGATCAAGTTGCTGCTTATATGAGGGATCCTAGTAGAATGGTCAAGGGGATGCAACAGAGGAGATCAACTATTGCCATATTTGGAACTGTAAGTTCTGGTGGCTTTACTTGATTTGATCAATTAATAAGTTCTGGTTATCTTGCTCATGGACAATGTGTCCATAATACATGTCATGTGTTTGATTTGTACTGCCTTTGTGATTGTATTGCTTGGCAGGTTCTGGATTCGTCTACAAATACTAAGGTAGAGGTATGTCTACCCTGGTGAATTTGGTTTCATTTCCTTTATCTCGTTACAAACAAGGGTTCAATGAACTTGTAATTCATAAGTAGTAATTCTTTCTCATTAATAAAAGATTCTATATTTCCTGACAATGAAATAGTAGTGTTATATGTTAGTGGTCATTTGATTTTAACGGAAGTTTGTAATGGCAGTAAAATCCTGCAATTGGACAATGGTGCAGTCAGATCTGCTATAAAAACCGACTGGTCCTGCATTTCTTTTTAATTTTCTGCTCATTATTAAAGGATCTATAATAGATGATGGTACAAATATAAGGTTAAGAATTTTCTAAGTTGAACCAACTTTATATTGGTTTCCCCCTCTCTTGCAAAGATGAGTTTTCATTTTCTTAGAATATTCATAGATGGTAGTCGGCTTAGTCCTGTAATGTAACTTGTCAAAAACTTCGATTATTGAAAGTAGTAGCTCTTTTTGCCAGAATATGGGAATTATCTTGCAAGGGTCTCTTTTTATCCATTTTTAATTGCAAATCTTTTTGCCTTGCATCATCATAATTGGTGGTTCTACATCAAATTCCTTCTTTCTTCTTCTGGGTCGCTATAACTGGATGTGTGGCACAATTTTTCACATTTTATCGGAGGAGATCTTGTAAAGTTTGATCTGTAAATATATATTCTGTAGATTAAACAAGACACTAACCTTCAACACTATTAGGAAGCAGATGAAGATGGTGACCCTGAGCTTCTAGATGACTCCGAGTTCTATCAGCAGTTGCTGAAAGAATTTTTCGAGACAATTGATTCATCATCATCTGGTAAGCTGGTCCATCTTTAAATAATATCATATGTTAAATCATGCATTAAAAAACATGCTATCCATAAGTGTTGTGCACTCTGTATAACAGTCATTTAACATATTCACATTGCCTGCCATCTTAAAATCTGAAGAATTGACGACTTATATTCTACAAATATCAAATTAGGCCCACTCCCACCAGGTCAGAGGGTGCCTGATAATTGGCATTTTCTTACTTTATATCCTTGTAAGGTAGCACACCGGTGGTGGTGGTGGTGGTATATTCCTTGAATGTATATTTCCCTTCTTTACTCAATTAACTTACTTTCAAGCTTCAATTTTTACTTTATTTGCATTATGACTTTTTTGCATGGCATTATGTTTGCATTTGTATTGTAGGTTTCAAATAACATGGTAGTAAACTAATAGCTAGAAAATAGCTCATTGAACATTCAGTATAGTCAGCTTCTTTCGATAATTTGGTAAAATTTGAATATTAAAACATGTTAAAAATGTCTGTCGGCACCCCTTTTTTTAAACTCCCTACAGAAAATGACCAAACTGCTGCCAGGAATTAAAACAAACATTTTTGTACTAGTGCATCAAAATTTCCATAAATGTTATGACTACAGATTGTACATCTGCATCAACTATCCCGAACTGCGTTACATTGCAAAATAGCCTCTCAAGGCTTCTTATTTACGCATTATCTAAACAGTTCACATAATATCACAGCACTTTTAACTTCTTTATTGTTTGCTCCCAACAGAGACGGCTTTTTACGCTCTCAAGAGGCTACAAACTAAGAAACGGAAAATTGTTGACCGCCGTGCTTCAAAAAGTCGCAAGATCAGGCAAGTTACTGATGGATCTTCCTCTTTGTTGAGCACTGTGTATTTTAAATTTTCATAAACCAACCTGATACCCAAATTCTTCAAATGGTGTTGCAGGTATAATGTTCATTGTCAATTTTGTCAATTTCATGGCTCCTCAACCCTATGGACCTGTTCCCTTAAAAATGGCTGTTGCAACAATATTTGAGAATTTGTTCGGCCTTATTAAAAATTTTGTATTTGAGAAACCACGACTGCACGCTGTAGTCAAATTGTTTACCTAGTCAGACCATTTCCTTGCCCTTGTATTACATTAGCTTTGGAAATTTTGTATTTGAAGAAGACACAGCTATGCCAAATCTATTAGTTATTTATATGACATGTTGACCTTATTCTGCATAATCCATTTCTGTTGGATAATCAAAATATTACTTGTACCATGTCCATGTCTAGTATATACATTTTGTTTGGGAGTATTTTACTAAGATTGATTTTATTAAATTGGGTTGGAAGATTAAATCGAATGTTGACAATATGAATCATAAAAATAACATTTTGGTATGAATAGTAGTACCTCCTAAATTATTAAATTAATATCGACTTTTCAAAAATCAATATTAAAAATTTTCAAATTTAAAATTAACAAAAATTATTAATTATGTCATTACAATTATCCATATCATAAACCATTTAAAAAAACCTCCATTTGAAAAAGAAGATTTATTGTTTTCAAAATTTAAATGATTCATGTCAATTTTACATTTAAAAATGTCTCAAATTAACTTTTAAATTAGAATGGAGGAAATATATTCTAAAGCTAGCTAATTTATTTAAAATGCCCTATATCTCAAATATTTTAAACTTATTAGAATGCATGCATTAAAAAAAATAACTGAATTCAGACTTGCTGCATCAGATGTTCAGAAGCTTTGGAGAAGGTATTGATTCATAGTTGCTGAAGTAGATGGAGAAATTAAAATAATAATAAAAAAAAAAAAAAAAAAAAGCACACATGATATACAATTCAAAACTGTAAGAAGATTGCAGGTGAGGTAAAAAAAACAAAAAACTGCACCCAATACTACTCCAAAAACACCTATATATAAATATTTGAGTTAACATAATCAAGGCATGTCCCCTGAGGGAGAAAATGCAGATCATCTAAAAATGTAATAAAGGCAAATCACTAGATTACAAGGTTACTGTGTAGTATAAACTCAACAGAGTCAACGATTTGTACATTATGGGTGATGATTACAGGCCACACAAAAAATACGCCTGCTTTCATACCTATAGCTGTGGAGCATGGAAAGGTGGACCATAAAAGGCAGGAGGATGGGTAGGGCCAGGCGGCATGAACATAGGAGGACGGGGTGTCACCATTCCAGCATCAAGAGCACTGCAAGTTCAGAAACTAGATTTTGTCATCTTCCCAACTCAACAAAGTGAAATTCCAATTCAGATCAATGCAACAATTCAAACGTTCAGTATTTCAGGCAATCATCGCTGCCTATAAGATGACTTTCAGGTTACAAGAAGTAAATCGGTAACTAGGAGGTACATTAAGGTGGCTATCTGCTAAAGTTTTGGAATGAGCAAGATAGTTTTAATGTGCAAGGCAATACATCTCTAGTTATTTTACTGCTGTGAGAGAGGCTTTCATACCCAAACCATAGAAGAATTATTCTCTGGTTATGCATCAACTATTCATATTTCGACACAAATACCATGTATCCATTAATACAAATACTCTTGACCTCATATCTGCTAAGATGACAGAACCAACCATAGTTTTACAACATGCAGTTAACCTTTAGCCTTGCCAGTGCCATAAATTACAACACAACACATTCTCAAACACACTTGACTTGTCGAAAAAATTACCACACAAAACACATGCTCAAACATACTTGACTTGTCGAAAAATAGGAAACAAAAAATTAGTGTTTGACAAACATAACTTCGTTGAAACATGTAGTTAGTTGATTGACCTTGAAATATTAGGACGACTTTCTTTGAGTACAGGATTTTGAAAATATATACCAAAAAAAAAGAAAAGAAGGTGAGAACAGGAATTTGAATGCATATTTAAAAGATTTAAAAGAATAACCCCCAAAGAAAATGACACTGCACATCGACTGCTCATTAATGGAGAAAATGAGGAAAATATTAGTTACATATCATGTGCTGATACTTCGATTAGTTTCCTCATTATACTTCCAACAATTATAATTTATTAACTCACACAAAAGAAAACAAGTATACTTCTCTTGCATACAATATAGTCAAATACTTAAATCTGAACATGTTTGAGTGCCCACAAAATGCCTGACCCATACCCAAACATCTTTTACAGAAATACCCGAAAATTATTATTTTAAAATTTTCATAATCATTGTTCAGGAGAACCCCAAAAGAATTCCTGTATGCATTTTTTTTCCTAGGTGGAAAGGCATACACTTCAAAGAGTTCTATATTGTACAAGGTCATAAGACACGGCTAAGATGAATTTGATTAATTGCCAGAGATGGTTTCGAACCAGCAATTCATTATCCAATGGATCTTTTTGTCCTAATGCTCTATCCAAAAGTAATTTATTAAATCTATTCCTATCTAGCTGAATGCTATTGGATCAAATGACAAACTCTCGCAGGAGGCGTGCTTACAATAAGAGACTGTAAGGACTCCTGCCCTCAAGAGAAGTCTCAAGCTCCCAGGTGGACGGTGAATTAGTATGATATTCTAATAAACGCCTTTTAAACAAATGTGTTCTTATAGATTAACTTTTTAAGGTTCCAGCTGGACATTGACTTAGTAGGATTAGAGTAGCAATACTCTCCCAGAATTGATCAGAAATTAATATAATTTCAGTATTTCACCACCAAAGGAAATACAATGTTGAGAGGATGAACATTACCCTAATTGTTGTCCACCAGCTTGTATTAACTGAGAATATATGTATTCATCAATTCTCTGCTTTGCCAATGCCACCTGTTAATCCATCCAGAAAGATAATCAGATGCCTAAGAAAACATGTATAAACCCCCTGCAGATTTATTTATCTTTTATAAGAGAAGATTTGCAAATTTATTTATTTATTTATTTGCTAATTACTTATTATTTTTAATAAGCAAAGATTTGCAAATTTATTTATTTTTGATGGGTAATGATTAAAATTATTTTTGGTCACCAACATTTTCTAATTGGATCATTTGCAAGATTATAATTGTCCATATTATAATCTACATATCTCAATTTATTAGGGCAATAGCCAATAAGTAAAAAAATCACCTCCTCTATTGAGTACATCTGCTGTTCAGCAGTACAACTTCTGTATTTTATCTCTCTCTCTCTCTATATATATATATATGATAAGTCACACCAATAAACTTTCTTAAAATGTAGACATTTTCTTAAAACAATCTGAGGTCAATCAAATAGGTATGCCACCATTTCAGGCACATTCTAAATTCTACATAACTTTGGGATTTTTTTTTCTCTTTTCCTATTTTCTGTTTTCGATTTCTTCTCCCCCCACCCCTTGGGGATGATGAAGGAAATAATAGCTGAAATATTATTCACATTTACTTAGATCGTTCCCCTTTGCTTACAGCTCTTCTATTTCTTAATTTTGCATGACTGGAGTTGCACATAGTGGACCTATTGGTGTGGTGGGGTGTGAATGTGTCTACAAGAGAGAAAGAATGCCTCAAGGAGTACCCGTCAACATTGAGTTTCCAACCACAGGACTTTGGTCAGTGGTTACCAATGTTCTAAAAGGCGCTAGGCGGACGGCCAGGGGGGCCTAGCGCCTAAGGGGCCTAGGCGGTATTTTTTATTTTAAGTCAATTTTAATATTTTAACTTACATTTATCTAAACAAAACAATAATATAAAGCAAAACAATCTATAATAAAGATAATAAAGGTCTTTGCTTAAAGTTCAAACACGTCCATATTGTTGCTAATGTCAAAGTTCAAAAACAAACATGCAATTGTTTAAAGTTCAAACATATTTTTAACGTATTAGTTTTATTTATAAATTTATAAACAAGATTGCTATTAAATAATCAAATTTCAAATTTCAAAAATTTAATTCCATATTAAAACTTAAGAAACTAAACATAAATTTAAGAATTATATTGAATTAAACTAAATATTACAAATGTATCATCATTTATATAATTTGAAGTTGGTTCAAGTTCAAAAAATTACAACTATGATAAAATTATCCATTTTGACTTGATATTGTTCACTTCTTGTTATAATTTGATATGCTACAACTTGTATTATGAATATGATAAATCATTAAAAAATAAATATATCAAGATCTGGTTTGAGTAGTTATTAAAATAAAAAAAATCTCTTTGCATAGACCCCGCTTAGGCCCCACCTAATTTCTTGGAGGGATTTTTTTGCCACCTTGGGCCTAGGTGAGGCGTCTAGGGGGCCTAGCGCTTTAAAGCGGGCGCCATAGGGGCCTAAGCGCCTTCCAACCTACGGGATTTTGGTCAGTGGTGGTTACCCCCTCAGCCTTGGTATCCAAGGCGTCAGGATCACATCCTCTCAATGTTGAACCTCATTAGAGAACATTAATGGGGAAGAAGATTGATTTGCCACCTACCTATCTAGCACACTTATTTTTTCGTTTTTACTTGAGGAATAAAACATACATTTGAAGTATGTATATCCCTTCATCGACTCATTTTAGAAAAGAATGTAATGGTAATATGAAAAAAATCAATATATAGACTAAGTTATATACAAACCAACCTTCTGCAAAAAAGTAGTGTAGATTAGTATTGAACATCACATATCATAAGATAACGACATGCTCTAAAAAGTCAAAACTATCTCTCTATACAGTTTTTGCAATCACAACTGAGCTAATTAAACAGAAACACAAATTAAAAAGGTGAAGGGGGGAGAGGGGAGAGGGGGGTGTTGACCTGTTGAGAACTGCCGCCCAGATGGATTTGCCTAAGGTTTTGTTCACCTTTCCCACCATGAACCTGCAAAGAAATGAAGATATGGAACAGTAACAAACATATAATTCATAATCTACTGAAACAATTAAAAACCAAACATTAAAATTATAGAACAGAGCTTATTTTTTCATGGCTTAAATATAATTTACTACCCTAAACTAAAGGTCATATTCCACTTCGGTGATCCACCTTTCAATTTTAATTTTGTCAATTAGATGATTGAACTATTAATTTTTTTCAATTTCATTCGATTGAACATACCACGTCAGAAATTGCTGACGTAGTTGTCTGAGTAGGACATAACTGAGCTGATTTGTTTTTAAAAAAGAGTATTTTAATTTTTAATTACACATTTATTATATATGAAAGGGTAAATTCGTCAAACCACTTATAACTAATATAACTTCAAAACCATCAAATATAACTAATATAATCATCATCGTTAAAAGCTAATAATCCGAGCTGCAAAACCAGAGCATCTTTAACCCAATCAAAACACCATTTCTTGGTTTATGTGTCACGGCGAGCTTTTACCGACAACTAGTTGGCCTGAAACGACATCGGACTTATCATCAGTCATATGATTATCTCCATTGTTGTTCTTGGAGAAAATTCTCATCATAGGTTTCTCCTCTCTCAAACTCGGATATGATTTGGCATACAGTCATCATTCTTGGAAGTCGAGTCCGATCGATGAGAAAACACCAAGAAGAAAAATCAAATCTGGGACAACATAAAAGAACAAAAAAAAAGCCAAATCTTGGGACTGCTTTATGAGAAAAAAGCCAAACCCAAAAGGGAATGAAACCAAAAAGAAGCTTAAATTATGAATCATTCTTCACTAATCGTTGAGAAATTTTTGATTATGAGAATATTGGGACTTTTTTTAGCGAGTGATTGATTTCTGAGAAAATGGAGTCAGTTCCGGAGTAGATGGCGGCGAAGTGGTGAGGAGAAGTTGGCGAGAAGGAAAGAGAATTGATAGATGAGAATCATGAGATTAGGATTTGAATTGGGGTTTCTTTGGGGGATTTGAATGATTTTCAGTATTTGGATTCTGGATTTTGTGTGGTTTTATTCAAAGTGGGTTTTAGCTTTGGTTTAACTAGGAAGGTTTTGGCTATTGATCCGTCTCCTGCCATTGATGCAGAAAAATGAAGCTTTGAGTTTGATAGATCTA
Organism: Panax ginseng; assembly: GCA_020205605.1. Classification (NCBI taxonomy): domain Eukaryota; kingdom Viridiplantae; phylum Streptophyta; class Magnoliopsida; order Apiales; family Araliaceae; genus Panax; species Panax ginseng. The sequence goes on from CM035133.1 coordinate 145,126,354, forward strand.
GATCTTCCTTCTGTATCACTTTATTTGTTGGTTAGGGTATTAATGTTTCATAAAAAGTGGTGTGACCATTTTATCCTTTAATATATTAAAAATATTTAATCACAAAATAAAAAAATATTTTTTTAAAAAACACATCAGCTCAGTTATATCCCACCAGATAGCCACATCATCAATTTCTGACGTGACATGCTCAATTAAATGAAGTTGAAAAAAAATTAATAATTCAATCATCTAATTAACAAAATTGAAAAGTGGATCATAGAATATGACCTATAGCTTAGTTTAAGGTAGTAAATCATATTTAAGCCTTTTTCCATCAACCTCAATGAAATTCAAAGAGTGAAACTCTCCCAGTGCTTTGAAATTTGATGAATAGTGCACTTAAAATATTGCAAAATATTGAATTAGAGAATCTTAACATCACAGCTAAACTTAAATGAGCCAAGTTGAGCCCAATCAAAAATTGTGTCGATAGGCTTTCGTTCAACCCGACCACAATTGAGATTCGGTCTGAGCTCGAATCAGTGAAATAAGACACTTAAGGTCAGTACAGAACAAGCTGCAGCCAAACCTACCTAACCCTCATTATCCATCCAGTAGAATCCATGAGCAAATTAATGAGCTGATCTAAACGAGCCATTCTCAAGCAGCGTGGCCCAGCCTTACAGAACTGGATTCATTTCAATATTTTTTGTAAGCAATAAAGCCATAACTAATACTTCATTTAATCCTTGCACCCTTGTATATTCAGTTATATGTCATTTATTTAGTGACATGCATGCTTTGTTTGTACATCAGTTTGTATTCCATGCATTTCAATTCAATTTTCTTTCCATTCTGTTCTACTAAGAGTAGTTTCCACACAATTGTAATGGCCATACAAAACCACCCTTAACATACTAAAAAACAAGAAATCATTCCCAAACAAAATCCTAAACTGTTTGAGGATATTCCCTTTGCCTTTCAGCCCTTTCCTCAACTTATTAAGAGGTTTTGTAGAGAAACCGAGATCACTGAATTGTTTAAACGGTGAAATTGAATCCTACCATCGCATTCTAGCTACTTTTTCCCCATAATTTTAAGAGGGGGTGGGGGGATATAAGAACTGGATAAATTCAAGATACAACAAGTGACCGGCTATCTAGATGCTACTGCCGCCTCTTTTCTTCTTTTTTCTCCTAATCAATTACGAATCTCTTGATGTTCTCATTCTGGAATTATACATTACACATCACTTATCAAGAGTATAAAAGGTCAAATATTAAAATATTCGTTTGACATAGTAGCATGTTAAAGCAGTAATTATTTCTAAATTAGCAAAATATATTGATCTTGCTTTTAATTTTTTTAAAGTAAAAAGCTAAAGTAATTGATCCACAAACCTTGATTGTTGCTCCAGACTCTGTTCTGATCCGCGAAATGTTAGAGCCGCACCTCCCAATCAACCCACCAACCATAGTTTCCGAAATCATCATCTCCACAGTAACATATTCAGCTGCAAGATTGGTTGTCCTAAAGATGATGTCGTTATAAGAAAATATTAAGATTTTCACAGCAGCATACTGCGGCAGTTCAATGTCAGAAATATATTGATTTAAAGGCATAAATAACCTGAAGATGGGTCCACGCATTGTTGAGGTGTTCGATGATACGCATAATTATATGACGGGCTGATGGAAATTACTTGCTGAGGAGGGTTATCCCTAAATCAAACAAACATACAAATTTTAATGAGGGCAGGGAAACTGAGATTGTTCAGCAGATCTTAATCAAATTTATGACCAACCTTAGCTGACATCCAATCTCTATCAAAGCCTTCAATACAGCTGGAACATCGCCTGATATCTGAGTTTTCAACACCATTTTTCAGAAAAAGAAAAACACCAGTAAGAATAAGAAAAAATAGTTCATGCACAACAAATATAAATTGAGAAATCATGAACTTGGGGACTATTGCCCAAAAAATGATTTAGCAGTTTCGCACCTTAAGCATAACAGGTGCACATATAATTTAATAACCAAGTCAGATGCTTTACTAGTTAATTCAGTAATTTCCAGCAGTAAATGATTTGGAGTTGGAATTGGTGGCTTCTTTAACACATTTTGCATGCTTGTAATTTGACGGGATCCTAAGAAAGCACAAATACGGGATATGGATGTTTGATATGACAATTTCTAAGAAATTGTATATACTCTGGGATACGATAGATTTTATATATATATAACAAGTAATTTACTAAATTTATATTTTCCATATATATTAACCACATACACATGTATGGTGATTACCCACCATTAATAACAGTTTCTTTATTCAAATATTTGCTCTATATACTTATCTATGATATAATTTTCCTTTAGTTTATACATCTTTTACCAAAAGAGTCATATATTATCATTAAATGTTTGTTGGATAAACTTGAACAAGTCTACAAGTCATATTAAGTATGCCACCCAAGGAAGAATTCTATTTTCTAAAATATGATTCCATTAAAAAAAACAGCCAAAAAAATAACCAAATATCTGGAAGTATTGTTATTCGATAAAGATGCATAATGATCATACAACTATCCATGATTCCTAGAATGGACTTCGAGTGGTTTCCAGAGTTAGATAATTGTCCGTGAGAGTGTCATGTATTCTGTTTTTGATAAAGCAGTAAGCCATTAACTGAAATAATCTGAGTTTTTAATTACTTTTTGAAATGAACTCTGTTTGCTTCTCTCAAAGGCTTGACACGGTTAAGATCTTCACGTGGTGAATGAAAGCAAGCACAAGCTCACCTGTACTACTCGATCAGATTCATGAGCAGATGCACACAATGGCATTTGATTTTGAGCAAGCACAGTGATAGTGGCACCAGAAGAGTTCCTTAGTTTCTCTATGTTTTGACCAGAAACACCAATCAAACCGCCTGCTTGGGTACCAGCAATCAAAAGCCTTAACGTATTTGCTGCCACATGCCCGGCACCAATTTTCAGTGATTCGGTGTTAATATGATCATCCTATACAACAAGAAGAAACAAAAAAAAAAATTCCATCAATAAAGAATAGACCCTTAAAGAGTTACTAAAGAGTTGCCAAATTAAAAATAACTCAAACCCACAGGCAACTTCTTAGATTACCCACAACCAAGCAAACGATATGGTACTTCCATAATGTGCAGGCTATTCTCCTCGAGATGCAGCAGACTACAAATAACATGGGCTAGAAATACGCATTTACTAGAGAAGCGCTCCTGGTGTCCGTTTCAATAAACTTTTTCATATTTTCTAAGAAAAAGACATGGTTTAAAATTTTAAAATAACTAGCACAATAATTATAATGAGAAAGATAGAGTGCAGGAAGTTGTTTCACTACATGCACTGATTTGACACAGATAAGGGTAACATGTTAAGAAAACTTTTCTTTTCATTGCTAGTTATATACTCTCCTACTGATTGACCTCAAAATTTGACAAAAAAATGCCCTTTAAAAATCTCATAATCAATCCTGCATTGTTCAAATGTTCACTCACATTTCATTTAGATTTTTTTACAATTAAATAGTTCATTAAGAGCACCAAAAAGGGAGTGAACCAAAGCAAATGCCGAGTCTAGGAAGCACAGAGATTTGACACTTTAGCTAAGACATGGATGCTAATTCATTCAGAACATGTTTGGCTTCACCTTAAAATGCAATGATTACATGTTTTACATGTGCAACCGAATAAAGGTCATGTGTTAAGAGTTCTATTGACAATTACGAAGATGGGTGATTATGTAAGTCAGAAACTCCTTCCATCCCACTTTATTTGCAACACTCCTTTTGGTTCGTGTGACATGGTTTTGTCCTTTTAAGACGTGCTGAACCACATTTAATATAATGTTTTAAAATTATTATTATAAAATTGTTAACTTTCAACTTCATTACAAATAACATTAATCAACATAATATTTAAACTCAACTTTCAGTGGGAGCTAAGGAGGTGGCCGATTCATTATCTTTACTTGAAGGGATGGAGACAAGGATGGGTGAGCCAGATACAGTCCGCTGGAAGAAGTGGGTGTTTCTAGGTCATATCCTAATTCAAAATATTGCATGAAGGAGGTGGTGCCTTGAAGGAGTATTTAGAAAGTGGGAGCGCCTCAGAGGGTTGCTTTTTCCTCCTGGGTGACTGCTTTAGGAGCTATTCTTACGCAGTACAATTTACAAAAGAGGGCCGCAAATCGGTTACACAATGTGCCATGTTAGCTACGCTGGTGGGACAGTAGACCACCTGATTCTTCACTGCGAGATGGTTAGGAGTATATGGTCAGTTGTTTTCACTCTTTGCGGCATTGCTTGGGTGATGCCACTGTTAGTCTGTGATATGCTGCAGGCTTGGCATGGGGTGAAGGTGGACAAGGAGTAGAGAAGAAATCGTAATTTCATACTAGTTCGGTACCTGATATAGCATTTCGTGAACAATTTGTAAGGAAGAATTTCCCACATACAATCACTTTTCTTGAGCGAACTTTTCTTTTGCCATGACGAGGTGTATTCGGACTCCGTTGTGTAGTTTGTGGGTTTTCTAGGGAGAATTTAAGATAGAAAAGGTAGCATATTTGTCATTAATGGACCTTGTGTTCAGTAGAAAAAAGATGAAGTTCTGATGTGCCAAGATCTCAATAGAAACAAAACCTTGTAACTTAAATATCTTAAATAAGTGGAACATGATGACATGCATAAGGTTCACTAGAACACGTGAGGATAAGGAATTTTGATGACAAATTATCGAGATATATTACACTAACTATGAGTGTATGTGATATTGCGACTGAATAATAACTTAAAGAATAAACTATTAAATATCATCTTACCTTGAGGATCAAACTGGCTATCTGATGGAGGGCAATCTCAGCATCAGTAAACATATTCTCACTGTCTTTAGAGCTTATGATGATTACACGCTCTTCATGTCGCTGGAAATTATAGAAAAGATAAGATATTTGCACCATTTTCAGTTTGCAGATAATCAGTGTATATGAACAAATAAAGACAGAGAAATTTAACCATCCACTGCTAAAGAGAGCACCTGGGAAGTGAACAGGTAGAAAAGATCGAGGATCCATCAAATTATAATATTTAAGTAGACTAACAACATTGTCCCGAGTCCTGACTAGTTTTCTATGAAAGGTGTTGTTGCGTAAGTAGGCTAACAATTCACTTACTTAGCCTGTCAAAACTCAAAAGAAACAGCATGAAAATTTTTAATTTCTTTCAAGTATCATAACATACCATTTCAAATAGCAGCAATTTTGTGTGTTACCAAATTTCTTGTATATACAATAGACAAGTCTACTATACATATTTCCTTCATTCATACAAAATTCAGCAGTTCAAAAGACAAAGTTCACTTTTTCCAATTTCCTGCATTTCAGCAACCAAATAACCGGAACAAAATTAATGGAAACCTAATAACTTAAGTAACTATCCGAGATGCTCTTCAAAAAAAAAAAAAAGTAACTATCCGAGATGCATTCTGATGATACCAAAGTTCAAACCTTCAATTCTCTTCTTTCTTTTTTCTCATGATTATCAGCTTAGCCATCAAGCATTCAGATAGTAAATGAGATCCCCAATCCTAATTTTCACTATTACAAACAAGAAATATGATTTTTTTTACCAATAACAGAATACCCCAATACAGGACTTTGCTCCGTCATTAACCATTCCAGAAATGAAAAATTAAATATGCACCTTTAAAATAAAAATATAAAAAAATTGAAGGGAAAAAAGAGAGAATAATTTAATAACTCCTACTCGGACTACATTTTGATGGTTTCAAAAGTGCCCTTGAAATAAAAAGTAAATTCCTTTGCTTTTAATTAAAGGATTCTCAGCTTTAGCTAAACCAGTAGGAGAAAATCAATAATACAAATGAAAAATTACAAACTTTTATGCATATATTTATATTACAATTTAAAATCAATTTATAGCAGAATTACTAAGAAAAACTACTGACCGAAATGGCGTCGGCGATTTTGATTGTGGCTTTGGTATCCTCACGAATCTTCTGAATACGAGTTCCTTCTTTACCAATTACCTTCCCAATTTGTCTCGACGGAAGTATTATTCGATACAACACGTCCTGCAGCAATACAACCCGCCGCTTCGGCAGTGGAACCACAGCCACCGCGTCTCCGTCGTCGCGAGGACGCTTCGCCGTCGTGGATCTGTTCGGATCTTCAATTGCTGGCGGAAGAAGAGGGTTTACGTAGATTTCACCCTGTTCTTGTGCCATTGCTAGCAATTTGGCCAACGAAAATTATCGAGCACAAAGAAACGCCGTTATTTTAATCTAGGAGGGTGTATTCAATAACTTTTGCAGACTTTTAAAATTATTTTTAAATACTCTATAAAATAAATGACAGATTTTTATAGATTTTTTATGAAGAGTTTGATAGACTTTTATATATTTTTAATATTTTTCGCACCTTATATTAATTGTTATAAAATTAATAAAAATCTTATATTTTAGATGAAATGAGTATAATATTAAATAATATTAAAATATTTTAACCATATCATAACAAATAAGAGACATTGTTGAATTTGAATTATTAGATCATGCTAAGTTTATTACAAGAAAATGTCATATTTCATAATTTTTTATGTTTCATAAAAAAAGTAATTTTTACTAACAATAATATAAAATAACAATTTTAATTTTAAAATTGTTCATTATCGCTTTTCTATCAAGTCATTATTACTATAATTTTCAACAAATAACAAAACTAACAAATTTATTACTTTTAAAAATAGATATAAAACAAAATATCTTTTTAATACTTACAAATATAATAAATGAGATTTTTTTATGGAATAGAAGAAATATAAAATAATATTAAAATACTACTATTTGTTATCTCTATTTATACCATTAGTTCTATTTAAAACACTTAACGATACTCCCTCTTTTTAATCATTCCTTAATTTTTCTCTCTCCTCACCTAGTATATATAATAACTCTATTTTTTTTTGGGTTTTTATTTTGAGAGGATTTAGGAAGAGAGAGAAAGTGAGGAATATATATATATATATATATATATTGTTTTCTCTATCTTCTTTGTTTGGTCTCCTCTCTCTCTCTTTTTCCTTTGTTCATCTTCTCCCTTTTTTAAATATTTAGAAGTTTTTGAAAGTCTTTAGAGATGAGGTCAGATTTTAAATATTAGGGGGGTGTATTCAATTAAGATTTTTAAAGACTTTTAAAGATTTTAAAAGTTTGGTTGTATTCAATCAAGACATTTAAAGAGTTTATAAAAGTTTAGTGGTATTCAATTACAACTTTTTTAATGTCTTTAAAAGTTATGTTGTATTGAATTAAGATTTTTACAAAGTCTGTAAAAGTATTTTGGTATTCAAAAAGTCATAGACTTTTCAGATTTCTATTAAATGGTAGAATTAATTTTGACAGACTTTAGAAGAAGAATTATAAATATCAACCCATATCCAAAGTTTGACCTCATCTCTAAAAATTTATAAAGACTTCATATCTCATCTTAATAAGCTAAATAAATTTAAAATACAATTCACATGAATCCAATATTTCTAATTACTTTATAATCTAGAATAATTAATACTTCTGTTGTACCCACAAAAATAAAATATTTATTTTGTTTTTGAAGTCAACGTACAAAATTCAAAATTTTTAAATTTTGAATTTATTTGTTATTTAATAATAAACACACGTTATTATTTCAAAAATAAAATAAATACACAATATTTTATAATTTTATAATTTCATAAATTAACTTAATCGAGTTAAATGAAGAAACAAAAAAAAAGTGAGAAAGGGAAATAATTTATATAGAAATACGTGCTTTATAGTGATATATAGTTGAATAAAATATATAAGTTCTTCAAGCTTTTTATCATCATTTTATTATATGTTACATTATTAAACTAAAAATTTATTAAAAGAATATAAATAAAAAATATTTTTTATTTAAAAATAACTTGCTATTTTAAAATATACATGAAACAAGTATATATTATTTTTATTTGCAAATTTTGATACTAAGGCGAGGTAATATTCAAATATTTGAATGGAAATCGATATATATTGCAAATGTTTATATTAATTTTTAATTGCTAGTTACGTAAATAAGTATGGATGACAACTTTTGTAGGCCGGAATGAAAAATAATAATTCCAAATAAAGCGTGCAGTGATATGCATAAAGTATATATAGCTTTCGATGAAAAGTGAGCTTAATTTTTTATATTAAATACATGTAGTTTAAAAATTTTATTGGTATCCGAGTATCCAAATGTATTATGAAATGAGTAAAATGTAAGACCCCAACTTTTATGAATGAAGATGAATTTTCTATAATTATCATTTTTAAATATTATAAAATAAATTTGATATAATGTTATAGTTGTGGGTAATATTTAGAAATTTTTTAAAGTACGCGAGTTGTTTATAATATTCGATTGGTCGGGGAATATTCGTTTTAACAGGGAATATTCATACGACGACACAATCATTGGTGGACCCCACAATGGAATTATTGTCGGATTGAGAAAACGACAAAAAAATAAATATATATAAAAATAACGGCGGAAGTTTTACTGTTAATCGTTTGAAACACCCCAAGGTGTTAAAAGTAAATGCAGAATACGCTGCGTTAGTTGCATAGTAGCATACGGTATTGATTATTGATGCTTACGTGAGAAGCCACTCAGTTTTGTTCAATTATTGCTTTAATAATTGCTGCATAGTATCTCACGTTATTTGATTCAATTATTGTCAATATTTTATATATTATTAAATCAATAATAGAGATAACAAAGTTGTTAATATTATTATTTGCATTATTAACGATGTCTAGAAGTTCTGCCAAGGAGAGGTTTGGTCACCTAATTGCGCGCCAATAGGAAAAAATCCTTATTGGAAAGCCCCCTCTTTCCTGGAAACGACCTGGTCGATTAATACTGTGAATTATGATAATGATGATGAAATTTTGTTTTATTAGTATTATTAATGTAATAAAATAGAAAAGCTTTTTATATAAAACAAAATACTTTTATAAAGTTAGTCGTTTTATTAGGCTAATAGTAAAATCTTTTTATATAAAACAGAATACTTTTATAAAGTTATCTGTTTTATTAGACAATAATTAGAATATATTATATTTTATTATGCATAGTGCCTGCGTAGTATTTGCATAGTAAAATATATTTTATATAAAATGTAATACTTTTATAAAGTTATTCGTTTTATTAGATTATAAATAGAATATATTATATTTTATTGTAAATCAATCTGATAGTCTGCTTTAAAAGTAAATCAATCTGGACCGCTCATGGATTAGTTACTTATTCAATCCATTCTTCTATAAATAGAAGCTCATTCCTTCATTATTTCTTACACAATTCAATTTGAAACTCTAGAGAGAAACTGTAGAGAAATTCTTCTTCTATAATCTTGGCGTATTTCTTTAGCGTTTTAAGAAAGTTTTGAGTGTAGTGCAAGTTTCTTCAAGTATATCCCCGCCTCTACCGCTTGGAGTACTCTTCTTTATAAGTTAAGGGTATTATTTTTTTTTTCATATTCATGAAGAGAACTTCATTATTCCATTCTTTTATTATTCATTGTAATAACTTTGTATATGCTGATTTACCCTATACTTGGTGAAATTCTTCATTTATTCCATTATTTATTATTCTATCGAATAACATGTCTATGCCAAGTACCGCATACATGGTAAAATTTCTGTTGTTATTCCATTCTTTATTATTACATTGGAATATCCTCACATGCATGCGTTTTACTTTGACCTCGGTTCCGCCTTCATTATTACGTTGGAATATCACATGCATGCATTTTACGCCTAACTCCGGTTCCGTTATTTAATATTCTGTTGGAATAACTTTGTCCTATGCTGATACCGCATGCATGGTGATTTCTGTTGTTATTTCATTCTTTATTATTCTGTTGGAATATCCTATCGGTGCGTATTACGCCTGACCTGATTCCGTTATTTATCATTCTGTTGGAATAACCTGTCTATGTGAAGTACCGCATGCATGGTGATTTCTTTTGTTATTTCATTCTTTATTATACTCAGTTGGTTAAAGTTTTGACTTCTATACTCCATGAAATTAGTGGAATATCCTTGATATTTGCGCTTCATCCAGTATCTTTTCATGAAAATATTCTTCTGAGCATTCTTAAATTTTACTCTACAAAGAAGTATCATGTTGACAATTTGGATGTTATTAGTTCCTGAATTAATTAATTCTTGAACTTGTTTTATTGAACTTTTATATCATTGTCATCATCCTCATGTTTATATTTTTTTTGAAAGTCATCTGTGTGGCAGTAGTGCATAGATGGACTTGGTATAATTATGACCGAGGATTATTCGGTGTAATCATGACCGTAATGTTACAAATGATATGGTAAAAGTCCTCATTGGCCCGTGAGTGCATTGATGGACAAATTGTTGGCATGATCATGACCATTGATGAATACACGAATATCCTTGGCCCGTAGTGCATGGATAATTTGTGGTTGTGATACTAATGAATATCCTTGGTCAGTAGTACGGGGATGATGTGGTTTTTTATTAAAATTTGAGTCCCAAATGATAAAAGTGATGAAAAACCTTTTAAATCATAAAAGATAGTAGATTTTATTCTCTACTTGACTCTTTTAATGGATTGTATGTTCCGCTGCAGTTAAACTTGATATCTATTGTATTTTATCAGTTAAACATTGTTGAAGACTAATGATAATTTATTCTGTATTATCTTAGTCATAATATTTCTTACTTGGCTAGTTGAGCTCACCCTTTCTTTCACCGCTCTCTTGAGAAATGAGAACGTGGCTGGACTAGTCGGGAACGGAGTGACGGTCTAGATGATAGTATTAGTAGTCCTCACTATTCTGTTAAATAGTGTGACAATAAATGTAATGAGGACTTATTCTGAGAGTGGATATAGTCTAGAAGACAATATTTGTATTAAAACTCACAGCTCTCTTGTTGTATATTAAAGATTGTATTTGTATTCTGTATCATGTATTTGGCAACTCAGAATAAGTGATGTATATCTATTTTGGGGGCGTCACAGTTGGTATCAAAGCTTAGGAATATGATCCCTAGCTGAGATGTGAGACAAGAACTAGGAGGGGAAAGACGGGGAATTTCTTCGCTAGTAAGACCTACTAAAGTTTATTTGGTATTTAATTGGTCGGTCAGAGTATAGGGATAATATGTGATATGTTAATTAACCCTTATTTTGTGGCAGTATTTGAAAATGGCATCCGAGAATATTGAGAACATCAATAGAGCACAAGAGGCCGTTGAGTCTCCACAGATTAATAATCAGGAAAATGTGCATCAAGAAGGCGACAATCCTCATGCAAACAACAACACTGACCAAATAATGAACGATGGAATGTTCAGAGGCTTTCTGCAATTCATCCAGCATTAGGCAAGAGAGACTCCTGTCCGAAATGTAGGTGGAAACACTGGCAACTCTCGGACGGTCACCGCTAAGCAGTTCAAGAAACTGGGACCACCGGAGTTTTTTGGATAGCCAAAACCACTTAAGGCGGAGACGTGGATAAAACAAATCTGTAAGATATTTGATATCTTGGGATGCTCCGAGGAGCAAAAGGTTCCTTTGCCACCTTTATGTTATGCGTCTGCAGGGCAGGATTCTTCGTGGAAATCAGAAACGTACTCAACTGCCATGATCAAGATGACTTGGGAGAAGTTCCAAGAATTGTTCAACGAAAAGTACTTTCCTGAAAGTATTCGTCACATGAAAGAGGTAGAGTTCATTAAGCTGGAGCAAAACAACATGACCGTGTTGTAGTACGAAGCCAAGTTTGTCGAGTTGTCCTGGTTTGCGTCCCATTTGGTTGATAATGAGGAGAGAATGACGCGAATATTTCTAAGAGGTTTGAAACCCGAGATACGTCAATATCTTATCTCTCATAAACTGTGTTTGTATTCAGATGTTGTTAATAAGTCTCAGTTATTAGAGCGCGATAATGAGTCAACCCAACCAAAAGAGAGCAGCCGACAAAATGATAATACGAGTGATAACAGTCATCGAAGCGGTGACAATAAGCATGGAGGGAATCAACATGCCAGAAATGGTAACCACTTCGGTGGTAATCATGACCAAAACAATAAGAATGGACATTTCAAGAAGAGGAGATTCAACAATAATGGAAAGACGTTAGCACCAGCACCCGTGGTTAAGGAAGGAGAACGACCACCTATCATATGCTTCAAATGTGGAGGGGAAGGACACATCAGTCCAAACTGCGCGATGCCATCCAAAGCATGTTATAATTATGGAAAAGAAGGTCACATAACCCGATTTTGTCGTTCACCAAAGACAAGTTCAGCTAGGATGGAGGCACCAAAGGACGTCCCAGAAAAGTCAAAGCCAGTAGTGCAAGGGAAAGCGTTTGTCGTGACCTCCCAGAAAGCAAGGAACCCGAACGAGGTCATCACGGGTAAACTTATCATAAACTCTAGCGAAGTATATACCTTATTTGATACCGGGTCTACCCATTCTTTTATTTGTCCTATTTACGCTCAATGTTTAAATTTGACTCCGGAGAAATTAGACTTTGACTTATCTGTTGAAACTTCATTGGGAGAAACCTTCATTACATCCACTGTTTATAAGTCTTGTTTGGTTCAAATCGGTACCCTCACATTACCTATCAATCTTATTTCATTGAAAATACTTGCATTTGACGTAATTATAGGGATTGATTGGTTAACCACTCATCATGCAAAAATTGATTGTTTTCGTAAAGTTGTTAGCTTTCATATTCCTAACCAACCTATTATGCGAATTCAAGCAACCAAACCATTAAAATCAATCACTGTCATCTCAAGACATAAAGCTATTCGTTTATTGAAAAATTGATGTCAAGCTTTCTTAGCTCATGTCACGGATCTAAACAAAATACGCCGATTTTAAATGATATTTCTATTGTTAATGAATTTCCGACGTATTCCTCAAGAACTTCCCTACCTACCCCGGCGTGAAATTGAAGTTTGTATTGACCTTGAACCCGGTACAAAACCTATTTCTAAAGCCCCATATTAAATGACTCCTATTGAACTCCAAGAGTTAAAGACCCAACTGCAGGAATTGTTAGACATCAGTTTTATTCATCCTAGTACTTCTCCTTGGGGTGCTCCTGTTCTATTCGTGAAGAAGAAAGATGGGAGTATGCGACTTTGTATTGATTATCGGGAGTTGAATCATGTCACCATCAAAAATAGGTACCCATTGCCACGTATTGATGACTTGTTTGACCAGTTGCAAGGAGCCAAATTCTTTTCAAAGATTGATCTTCGTTCCGGATATCACCAATTGAAGATTAGAACCGATGACATTCCAAAGACGACTTTTAGAACTCGGTATGAGCATTATGAATTTATAGTTATGTCTTTGGATTAACTAATGCTCCTGCTGCCTTCATGGATATGATGAACCGAGTATTCAAGGAATATTTGGATCACTTTGTGGTCGTCTTTATTGATGACATCCTTATTTATTCCAAAAGTCATGAGGATCATGAGCAACACTTGAGGCTGATACTCCAAAAGCTTCGTGAATATAAGCTTTATGCCAAGTTAAAGAAATACGAGTTCTGGCTTGAGGAAGTACCATTCCTTGGGCACGTAGTATCAACTCATGGAATATCTGTTGACCCAGCAAAGATTAAAGCTATTCAAAGCTGGGAGCAACCTAAATCGATGTGATCAAGTACGTAGCTTTCTCTTTACCGGTTATTATCGGAGATTCGTAGAAGGGTTTTCTCGAATCGCTACTCCCTTAACTCAGCTGACTTGAAAAGATACAAAATTCGGTTGGAACGAGGCATGTGAGAAGAGATTTCAAGAACTCAAGAGAAGACTCATTTCAAGACTGCTCGACAATACCATCCGCTCGGAGGATTTGTCATCTACAAATGATGCTTCGAGCAAAGGGGTTAGGATGTGTTCTCATGCAACATGGGAAATTCATAGCCTATGCCTCTCGACAACTCAAAGAATATGAGAGGAATTATCCTACTCATGATCTAGAGTTGGCAGATGTTGTCTTCGCACTTAAAATTTGGAGGCATTACTTGTATGAGGAGAAAGTAGAGATCTTTACGGATCATAAAAGCCTCAAATATTTCTTCACTCAAAAGGAACTCAACATGCAACAAATGACGTTGGCTTGAATCTGTTGAAAGATTATGATCATACCATTCAATACCGGCCCCGAAAAAGTTTAACGTGGTAGGCGACGCGTTGAGTAGAAGATCATATCTTGCGTACGAAAAGCGATATTGTCAACGAAAGGCCCATTTTGTATGACTTGCAAAGGATGGAGATAGAGATAAAGACTCCAGGGACCCAAGTGATGATGACGAATATACGAGTGAAACCGACTTTAATCGATAAAGTTAAAGCTGCTCAAGCTACAGACCTGGAGCTGATGCGTATGAGGAAGAAAGTACAAGAAGGTGCTATCTTGGGAAGCAAAATTGATGAAGAAGAAATACTTGAGTCAACTCCGGACTTTGTGTTCTAACGACCGATTTAAAGTATAAAATCATGATGGAGGTGCACAACACACCGCTTGCAAATCCATCTTGGGAGTACCAAAATGTATCATGATCTTCGACATACATTTTGGTGGGGCAATATGAAGAGAGAGATACCGCTTATTTATCTCAAGGTGTATAACTTGTCAACGAGTCAAGGCGAAACATCAAGTACTAAAAGGTCCATTGCAACCACTTGAAATTTCAGAATGGAAGTGGGAGCACATTACCATGGATTTCGTTACTGGTCTTCCCAAGGTTTCTCAAGGCATAGATGCAATTTGGGTCATTGTTGATAGATTGACCAAGTCTGCTCATTTCTTACCAATATGAGAAACTTATACACTTGAACGTCTTGTTCGTATGTACATAAACGAGGTTGTAAGATTGCATGGTATGCCAGTATCCATAGTTTCTGATCGAGACCCAAGATTCACTTCAAGATTTTGGGTTAGTTTGCAAAAAGCTATGGGCACGGATTTACGATTTAGTTTGGCATATCATCCTCAGACGGACGGACAATCAGAGAGGATTATTCAAACTCTTGAAGATTTATCAAGACTCTATGTCCTTGACTTCAAGGAAAGTTGGGACAAGTTCTTACCATTGGTGGAGTTTTCCTACAACAACAGTTATCAAGCAAGTATTGGCATGGCTCCATTCGAGGCGTTGTATGGAAGAAAGTGTCGTTCTCTAGTATGCTGGGATGAGGTGGGTGAAACAACGTTGTTGGGACCGGAGTTGGTATGTATGACTACGGAAAAGATTCAAACGATCCGACAACGTATAAAAACCTCACAAGACCGACAAAAGAGTTATGCTGATCTTCATCGAAAGGACGTGGAATTCGATATTAGAGATCATATGTTATTACGTGTTGCTCCATGAAAAGGAGTTACGAGATTTGGAAAAAGAGGAAAGATCAATCCTCGATTCAATGGCCCATTTTTAATCCTCGATCGAGTAGGGACTGTAGCCTATAGACTCGCTTCACCGCCAAGTATGTCTCGTGTTCATAATATTTTTCATATATCCATGTTATGTAAATATGTGAAAGACCCGAACCACATTATTAAGTTAGAACCGGACAAAATAGCGGAAGATTTAACGTATGAAGAGGTTCCTATTCAAATCTTGGATAAGAAGGAACATATTCTACGCTCCAAGGTTATACCTCAAGTCAAAGTTTTATGGAGGAACCACGATGTTGAGGAAATGACCTGGGAGTTAGAATCTGAAATGAAATCAAGTTATCGTTACCTCTTTGACATACCAGGTACGTACCCTAATTTCGAAGGCAAAATTTCATAAGAAGGGGAGATTGTAAGACCCCAACTTTTATGAATAAAGATGAATTTTCTATAATTATCATTTTTAAATATTATGGAATGAATTTGATATAATGTTATAGTTATGGGTAATATTTAGAAATTTTGTAAAGTACGCAAGTTGTTTATAATATTTGATTGGTCGGGGAATATTCGTTTTAACAGGAAATATTCGTACGACGGCACAATAATTAGTGGACCCCACAACGAAATTATTGTCGGATTGATAAAATGATAAAAAAAAATATATTTTATGAAAATAACGACGGAAGTTTAACTGTTGAAACACCCAGTGTTAAAATTACAAGAATACGCGTGGTTGCATAGTAGCACACGGTATTGATTATTGATGCTTACGTGAGAAGTCACTCAGTTTTGTTCAATTATTGCTTCATAATTCTTTGCGTAAGATCTCACGTTATTTGATTTAATTATTGTCAATATTTTATATATTATTAAATCAATAATTGAGATAACAAAGTTGTTAATATTATTATTTGCATTATTAACGATGTCTAGAAGTTCTGCCAAGGAGAGGTTTGGTCACCTAATTGCGCGTCAATAGGGAGAAATCCTTATTGGAAAGCCCCCTCTTTCCTGGAAACGACCTGGTCGATTAATACTGTGAATTATGATAATGATGATGAAGTTTTGTTTTATTAGTATTATTAATGTAATAAAATAGAAAAGCATTTTATATAAAACAAAATACTTTTATAAAGTTATTCGTTTTATTAGGCTAATAGTAAAATATTTTTATATAAAACAAAATACTTTTATAAAGTTATCTGTTTTATTAGACAATAATTAGAATATATTATATTTTATTATGCATAGTGCTGCATAGTATTTGCATAGTAAAATATTTTTATATAAAATGTAATACTTTTATAAAGTTATTCGCTTTTATTAGATTATAAATAGAATATATTATATTTTATTGTAAACCAATCTGGATAGTCCGCTTAAAAGTAAATCAATCTGACCGCTCATGGATTGGTTACTATTCATCCATTCTTCTATAAATAAGCTCATTCCTTCATTATTTCTTACTTAATTCAATTGAAACTCTAGAGAGGAAACCGTAGAGAGAATTCTTCTTCTATAATCTTGAGCGTATTTCTTTAGCGTTTAAGAAAGTTTTGAGTGTAGTGCAAGTTTCTTCTAGTATATTCCCGCCCTACCGTCGGAGTACTATTCTTTATAAGTCAAGGGGTATCATTTTTTTTCATATTCATGAAGAGAACTTCTGTTATTCCATTCTTTATTATTCTGTTGTAATAACCTGTATACGCGGTCTACCCTATACTTGGTGAAATTCTTCCATTATTCCATTATTTATTATTCTACCGAATAACTCATCTGTCAAAGACCGCATTCATGGTGAAATTCATTTGTTATTCCATTCTTTATTATTCATTGGAATATCCTCATGCATGCGTTTTACGCGGGACCGAATTCCGCCTTTTTATTATTCTCATTGAAATATCCTCATGCATGCGTTTACGGCGGACCGGTTCCATTATTTATTATTATATTGGAATAACCTGTCTATGCGAAGTACCGCATGCATTATGATTTTTGTTGTTATTTCATTCTTTATTATTCTGTTGGAATATCCTATCGGTGCGTATTACGCCTGACCTAGTTCCGTTATTTATTATTCTGTTGGAATAACTCGTTTATCTGATACAAAGATGCATGCGATTTTTTTGTTATTCCATTCTTTATTATACTCAGTTGGTTAACGTTTTGACTTCTATACTCCATGAAATTAGTGGAATATCCTTGATATTTGCGCTTGATCCAGTATCTTTTCATGAAAATATTCTTCTGAGCATTCTTAAATTTTAATCTACAAAGAAGTATCATGTTGACAATTTGGATGTTATTAGTTCCTGAATAAATTAATTCTTGAACTTGTTTTATTGAACTCTTATATCATTGTCATCATCCTCATGTTTATATTTTTTTTGAAAGTCATCCAGTGGCACTGTAGTGCATAGATGGACTTGGTATGATTATGACCGAGTGGATTATTCGGTGTAATCATGATCGTAATGTTACAAATGATGTGGTAAAAGTCCTCATTGGCCCGTAGTGCATTGATGGACGATTGTTGGCATGATCACGACCATTGATGAATACACGAATATCCTCGGCCAATAAAGCATGGATAATTTGTGGTTGTGATACTAATGAATATCCTCGTCAGTAGTGTGGGGATGATGTGGTTTATTTATTGTCGAGTCCCA
The DNA here is from genome assembly GCA_020205605.1 of Panax ginseng. Classification (NCBI taxonomy): domain Eukaryota; kingdom Viridiplantae; phylum Streptophyta; class Magnoliopsida; order Apiales; family Araliaceae; genus Panax; species Panax ginseng. Next base: position 145,144,544 of record CM035133.1, read on the forward strand.
AATGATAAAAGTGATGAAAAACCTTTTAAATCATAAAAGATAGTAGATTTTATTCTCTACTTGACTCTTTTAATGGATTGTATGTTCATTGCAGATTAAACTTGATATCTATTGTATTTTATCGCTTAAACATTGTTGAAGACTAATGATAATTTATTACAGATTATCTTAGTCATAATATTTCTTACTGGGCTAGTTGAGCTCACCCTTTCTTTCACTGTTCTCTTCAGAAAATGAGAACGTAGCAGGGACTAGTCGGGGACGGAGTGATGGTCTAGATGATAGTATTAGTAGTCCTCACTATTCTGTTAAATAGTGTGACAATAAATGTAATGAGGACTTATTACGAGAGTGGATATAGTCTGAAGACAATATTTGTATTAAAACTCACAAATTCTCTTGTGTATATTAAAGATTGTATTTGTATTCTGTATCATGTATTTGGCAACTCAGAATAAGTGATGTATATCTATTTTGGGGGCGTCACATAGAATAATATGAACGCTTTGAACATATATAAAATCTCATACCACAATAATATAATGAGATTTACTCTAGTTCATAAAAAAAGAGGGAGATGTTGTACACATGGGATAATTAACAATTAATATAAGTTGCAAGATATATTAGAAGTATACAAAAGTCTATCACAGTCTTGATAAAAAGTTTATAAAAGTCTATTACTTATTTCATAGTCTATAAAAGTCATTTTAAAAAAGTCTTTAAAGTCTTTGAAAGTCATTAAAATTCCATAAATTCTACAAAAGTATGTCACTTAAAAAAAGTCTTTAAAAATCTTAATTGAATACACCCCCCTTAGTATCTTTTCTTCTAAAGTCTATCAAACTCTACCATTTGATAGAAATCTAAAAAATCTATGACTTTTTGAATACTAAAATACTTTTATAGACTTTGTAAAAATCTCAATTCAATACCACTTAACTTTTAAAGACATTATAAAAGTTATAATTGAATATCAATAAACTTTTATAAACTCTTTAAATGTCTTGATTGAATACGTCTAATTTTTTAATGTCTTTAAAAATCTTAATTGAATACATCCTCCTAAGTGTATTTGTGTTGATTACTTGAACTTATATTTTCCACGTTTATATCCTCTAGTTGGCAATACTATTTTTTTACTTATAAGTTGATTTTTAAGTAAAAAAAAAAGTAAGTATTTATAATTTATTTTAAAATGACTTATAAGTTAATTTAAAATAAATTAGTTTGACCAAATATATTGTCTATTTTGCTACACACTTTAAGAACTTATTTTAACTTAATTTATTTCTCAATTTAAAACAATTTATAAGTTAACTTATATTTTAATTTTAAGTCATTTTAAAATAAGTTGTTGTCGAACGGGCTTTTAGTACCTATGCGACTCTTCCTACTAATTTCTACAAATTTTAAGAAATAACAACAAAATACTCCCTCAATTACAAAATATAAAATTTACTTATTTTATATTTTAAGTTACTTTAACATTTACAATTTTCATTTTAATATATTGTATTTTAATAATTATTTTCATTTATCATTTTTTTTCTTTATCAAGTTTGCAACAATTCACTTAAGTATTTCTTAACACTCTGTTTTTGAGTTTTGGACGAAAAATAAAAGAATAAAAAACTTAAATTAGAACCTAAAAAGGAAGAATAAAAAATTTGAAATTTTTCTTTGTGTTGTTTCTGAGTTTTTAATAGAAAATTATTTTTTTTTCTTTTTTTACGCTTTTGAGTTCCAATAAAAAAATATAATTTTTACAAATTTACCATTCTATTAATACTGTAAAGCAGTAAAAGAAACAATAAATTTTTATTACATACAATACCATCAGTAACATAAGTTCTAATAAGTTCAGTTGTATGAAATAGGTACTATGAAATAAATATCTACTATATATAATTTAAAACACAAACTGACTTTTGATTTTCATTTTGATTATGCACCTTATTATTAAATTAGTTACCTAATTAAATTAAAATTCAATAAATGTTGAAGTCTGAACATATCATACAATTTAATTATATTCAAGATTATTCATTAACGCTTAAAATCTTAACATATCATGTACGTGATTTAATTATATTAATTTTAACCATCAATTTCCCTAGTAAATGAGTGTCCTCACTAAAGTTCATTTGAATATGAAATCTTATATTATCAAATCACATTATATAATTGTATTAAAATTAATATATAATATTTTATTTGATTAGGTTTAGTAGATAAAAACAAATTGAGGACATGGCCTGTAATTTAAAATTTAGGATAAATGTCCAAAAATACCCTTGACGTTTACTCTGATGTCCTACGTGCAACCTACCTTTTTTTGTCCAAAAATACTTATAACGTTACATTTTTTGAGTCGTTTGTGCCCCTGCCGTTGACAGACATGCCAAATAGACAAATATGGTTACAATCTTTATGACGTGGCTGACACATGAAAGATTTACTGAAATTAATTAATACGTAAATTAATTAAGGCTTAAATATAAAACATATTCTAAATAAAACAATATATATATATAATCAAAACAAAAAAAATACTAAAATTCAAAATAAGAAAAGCATAACATATTTACATCATTTAATCAAAATCGTGACGCCCCCAAAATAGGTATACATCACCCATTCTGAGTCGCCAAATACATGGTACAGAAAATAACTATACTTTATTATTACAATTATCGTGCAAAATACGACAACATATACTGTGAGTTTAAATACAAATATTGTCTTCATGACAATATCAACACTCAAATAAAGTCATCATTACAATTATTGATGCACTATTTTACAAAAATAGTGAGGACTGCTAAAACAACTGTCTAGGACCATCACTCTATACCCCGACTGGTTCCTGCTATGTTCTCGCTTCCTGAAAAGAAAAAAATGGAACAAAAAGGAAAATGGTGAGCTCAACTAGCCCAGTAAAGAATATTATGACTAAGATAATATACAATAAATTATCCTTAGTCTTAAACAGTGAAAATTTGATAGAATATAATAGACAACAAGTTTTAGATCAATAACTGCAGCGGAAACAATAATTCATTAGAAGAGTTAAGTAGAGAATGAAATCTACTATCATCTATGAATTTAAAAGTCCATCATTAATATTTTATCCCTGTAACATGAATCAATAAACATCTTGCATCAAATATTCATCTTTGCACTATGGCCCAAAGATATTCGTTTGTATCACCAATTAATCATGTTTCATCTCAACACTGCTCATCCTCGCACTACGGGCCAAAGATATTCATCGTAATCATTCATCTTTTGCCACTCTGAAAAAGATATTCATCAAGTATCACCATTAAGGACTGAGGATGATGAAAAATATTTTAGAGAAAACGAATCCAGTGAGACAGAAGGACAAATATTAGGGATTCGTATTTCGGTTTATCCAAATTCAATAATACTCCATAATAACCAATTATGAAGTAAAATTCAAAAATAAAGATCAATACATGGATACAATCAAAGATAGTAACCATAATAGACATCTGGGACGAAATAGAGAAAATTTTATTTTTCAGTGAATAGTGCCGTATTCGTGAATAGTAACGTATACGTGAATAGCAACCCCGATACAAAAAGGTAGAAATTCCAAAAAAACTCATATCAATAATTTGGCATAATGATATTGAAGAAAATAACATCCTTTACCTCAAAGAAATAGTGTTTTGGAATGGAATATCGGATATGATGCTGAATGAAACTTGTACTGAATAACAACTCTCAAGGTATCTAAATACTCACAAAATACGCTCGATAATATAGAGAGAGAAAGCTTATATTTTTGGTGTGATTTTCAATTCTAACCTAAACACCTATTTATAGGAAAATGCTAACACTCTGAAGCAGACTTGACCTGCTACTTGATGGCTTTACCTGCTACTATTGTCACCCACCACATTTGAAATAAAATTTGAGCAAATTTCTCACCAACCAAAAGTGGGGCCCATCAATTCTAGAATTTTCCACCAAAATGATAAATTCAGAAATTTCAACAATTTTTGAACGAGTCATCTCTTAAAATTCATAACAAATCATACATTTATTTTTAACGGTTCAAAATTTATGGACATATACTCAACTTATATATGTATAACATATCCAAAAATCACAACGATCCAACGGTCGGATTAAAAATTATAACTCATGCAATATATCTCAAGAACACTGATTTTTCGGATTATGAGTCCTTCGAACCAGTTTCTTTCATTTATAACCACATAAAATAAATAAATCCATCATTTATATCCACATCAAGTAAATATTTTCTTATCATATAAATCAATAAATAATTATTCATAATTAATATTATAGAATCACAATAATGACAACCAGACCGTTCCTAGGAAAGAGAGGGCTTTCTGATAAGGATTTCTCCTTACTGGCGCGCAATTAGTTAACCAAACCTCTCCTTGACAGAACTTTCTAGATATTGCCAATAATGCTATCTAATAATATTATTTAAATAATATGAATTATTGATCTGATAATAGAAAATACTGTGCAGTGACAATTATTGAAACAATAATAATATAAAATATCAACGCATCAATTATTGAATCAATAAAATAAAATATTAAATGCGAAATTATCGTAATAATTATTGAGTAGTGCTTTTCTTACGTAATAATCAATAATTCAAAAATATCATGTAATACCGTCTGCACTAACTTGTAACCACGCTTTATACTATATTTTTTAACCAATTTGGGTATTCCAACAGTGTTAACGGTAACAATTACGCCGTTATTTATAAAACTCAAACTTGTCGTTTTCTTCATCCGACAGTTATTCTGTTATGGGGCCAACAAATGACCGCGCCGTCGTACGGATATTTCCGACAAAAAGAATATTCCACGACCAAACGAATATTCCCCGACAACCATGATTATAACCACCTGCTTATTTTGTAAAATTTACACATTTCACCCATAACCAAAGTATTATATCAAATTAACTCCTTATTATTTTAAGATAATAAATAAAGAAAATTTAATTTTATTTATAATAAGTTGGGGTCTTACAAAAATACTAAAATTTAAAATATTTTGTTAATTAATCAAAACAACTAATTAAATAAAATAAGTTGTATTTTGAATTCAATTTTTTTTAAAAGTAACACAGATCTGATTCGGAGAAGCGTACTAAGATAAGATTTGATGTGCAAATCCTTTCACCTCTCACTCCCTTCCACCTCATCTCCAAATCTTAGTATTTGATAAAGTCTTCACTAGAACAATTTTGATGAAGCGTACTAAGATGTTGAGATACTAAGATGTGCACATCAAATCTGAGCTCTTAATCCTCTCAACGACCGCCGCTAGTTCGTTGTCATCGTCAACTTCGTCGTCGCAATTGTTCGGGTCCGTCGATTTAATGGTCATCGAGCCATCTTTTTCCTACACCAGATTAGGAAACTCATATTAATAATTGGATCTCTCGATTTACGGTTTTTCTATGTTGTTTGAATTGGAACTGTTGGGAAGTTTGGTGAATCGAAAATTATTGTTTTATTTTTCGAAAATGAAAATGAACTAAGGTGTGACGCTCCCAAAATAGGTATACATCACCCATTCTCGCCAAATACATGGTACATAAATAACTACAAATTCATTAATACAATTGTCGTGCAAAATATGACAACACATAAACTGTGAGTTTAAATACAAATATTGTCTTCTAGACAATATCCACACTCAAATAAAGTTCTTATTACAATTATTGATACACTATTTTACAAAAATAGTGAGGACTGCTAAAACAACTGTCTAGGACCATCACTCTATACCCCGACTGGTTCCTGCTATATTCTCACCTCTTGAGAAGAAAAATAGAACAAAAAGGAAAATGGTGAGCTTAACTAGCCCATTCCTTCGAACCTAATTATATATATATATATATATATATATATATGTGTGTGTGTGGGGATCGATTCATAGTTGTGGTAAAGATAAAATTATCCTTACAACAAATTTCAGTTGTCTATCCGTGGATCAAACAGTTAGGAAGATCTCCAATACGCAGTTTAATATGTAGGTGCCCGCAATTTAATACTGTGAATTGGATGATATAAAAAATACCCCTTGTCAATCCGCAATTTAATACTACAGATGCTAGTTATGGCTCCTTTTGAAGACGATTGCCGTTTTTGGTCAGCCCGTTCGCAGAACAAAATTGTGGATGCTGAGTCTAATAATGATATAATCTAAACGGTACCGTTTTGCGGTTAACCATCAGTCCGTCGAAGTAAACTGAGGACTCTGAGTATAAAACGGTCAAGTACTTTGAGTATTTAATAACATTTTAATAAATTCATGTTATGACTATATTAATGTCAATTATAACATGTTATTCTCAAAATCGTAGAGTATGAGCAAAATCGTAAAGTAGAAGCAAAATATTCAAAATCATAGGAGCAAAATCGTAAAACAAGATATCCAAAATCGTAGAGTAAAAGCAAAACTATAGAGTAAAATCGGATGACAATATTTTTTAAAGTCCCAGCAGGCTCCGCAATATTAAACTATAGATGAAATTATTTTTTTAAAGTATAGTAAGCTTCGCAATATTAAACTGCGGATGAAATTATTTTTTTAAAATTCCCTATATGGATTTATCAAGTTCTGCAAGATTAAATTACGGATATTTTTTTTTTTTTTAAGTTCCCTATATGGATTGACCTGGCTTCACAGCGGATGACAATTTTTTTTAAGTTCTTTGTTTGGATTAACCTGACTTTGCATTATTAAATTGGGATGACATTTTTTTTAAAACTTCCTGTATGGATTGACCTGAATCCATAATATTAGACTGCGGATGACAATTTTTTTTTAAAAGTTCTCAACTAAAAATGACATTGTCTTTAAGGGGAGCCATACCTAACTTCGTAGTATTAAATTGTGGATTAACGAGACGTATTGTGGATATCATCCAATCCGTAGTATTAAACTACGGACAACAACATATTAAATTGCGGATCGGAGATCTTCCTAACCATTTGATCCGCGGATAAATGACTGATATTTGTTGTAAGGATAACCTTATAAATTTATAAGGTTGACTATAGATTAGTCTCATTTTTTTTTCTCTCTCTCTCTCTATATATATATATATATATATATATATATATATATATATATAGAGAGAGAGAGAGAGAGAGAGACACTCCTCTTATCTAGCATTCCTCCTTAAATATCACTCATTTATTAAAATTACATCGTTTTGGAGATTCTTAAAAAAGAGTGGTCGCACTTGCTTTCCTTTTATTTACAAAAATGACACCCATGGACGAGGTTTGAATCAAGAAACAACATTAAAGCGACTTGGAGAAACGCGTTGGAGTTCACATTTTAAAACAATTTTGAGTGTTAATACCTTGTTTTCTCCAATAATGGATGTGCTCGAGTTTATAGCAGATGATGTCGAAGGGGAGAAAAGTACAGAAGCCAGTACACTTTTGAAATTCATGCTTGATTTTGAGTTTGTGTTCTTGTTATACTTATTGAAAAGAGTTTTGGGAATTACAAATGACTTATCACAAGCCTAACAGAGGAAAGATAAAGACATTGTAAACGCAATAGCTATAGTCAATGTAACCAAGCAATGATTACAATGCATGAGAGAAAACTGGGATGATTTGTTAGCGGAAACTTGTGAATTTTGTGCATTGCATAACATAGTTGTCTCAAGGATGGAGGATATTTTTGTGTTTCAAGGGAGACCACGACACAATATTGAAGAAATCACAAACCTTCATTGCTTTAGGGTTCAATTATTTTTCTCTATGATTGATAGTCAACTTAATTTGGGAGCTGAATGACCGTTTTGATAACACAAATATATAGTTACTTTTAAGTATAGCATATCTTGACCCACGTGACTCTTTCTCAACATTTGATAATAAAAAATTAATTGATTTTACGAAACTTTACCCCTTCAAAATTTGATGATACGAAACTTTTGGCACTTGATAGTCAACTCCAAAATTATATTGTGGATACGAGAAACGATCCTAATTTTTCGAGTATAAATAAATTGGTGAATTGGCTCAAATATTGGTTAAGAAAAGAAAGGATGATGTGTATCTTCATGTCTATTTGTTGCTGAAATTGGCTCTACTTTTGTCCGTTACTACTGTAATTGTTGAAAAGGCATTTTCAACCATGAATATCGTGAAAAATAAACTCCATAACCAAATGAGAGATGAATGGAAGAATGATTGTTTAGTAACATACATTGAGCGTGATATTTTTGTAACTATTAAAAATGAGACTATCATGCAATAATTTCAAATAATGAAATATCGAAATTTTTTATTATAAATAATATTTGATAATTATTTAGTTTTGTAATTTATTATATTAAATTTTTATTCATAAGAGATTTTTTTTTTCAAATTTGATCTCACTGAATTATCCGACAGAATCCGCCACTGTGCCTGTGGTGGTGTGTGCAATTATGTGAATGCGATTATAGATACACACAATTTATCATTTAATACACGTTTAAAGTTTAAACATTTATTTAAATATTGTCAAAATATTAGGAAAAAATATTGCATATAAATTTCATTGTGGCTAATGAGTATTTGCTTGAATACATACAAAACTGTTTCCCAGAAGTAGCTAGGAAACTAGACCAGAATTTCTATGTCATCTCCCATCATATTGCTTTATTAGCAAATCAACGCATATATATATATATATATATATATATATATATATATATATTTCCGTTATAATATAAAAAAGTCAATTATTTATGTTATAGCGACGAAAAAAAGGTTGGGGGTGCAGGTTTTATATTTCAAATACTTCATTTCATTTCTTCTCCAATTAACATTTCTCTCTCTCTAAAACTTCACTTTCTCTCTCCTAGTATTTGATCTGAAATGACGTCGACGTGCGATGGAGAAGAACAGCGCTACCAGAACGTCGTCGTAATGAGGCACGGCGACCGGATAGACAACTTCCAGCCGCTGTGGGAGGCAACTGCGGAGAGAAAGTGGGACCCACCCCTGGTAGAAAAAGGCAAGACCCGGGCTTTTTCCACGGGTCGGAAGCTCCGTGACAATCTGGGTTTCCCGATCCACCGGGTCTTTGTATCGCCATTTCTCCGGTGCCTCCAGACCGCCGCCGAAGTGGTCTCGGTTCTATGTGCTGAAAACGATGACCCGACCCGTAAGTCATCCCAAGAAGTCGCCATTGATCCTACCAAGCTCAAGGTCTGTTTAGTTTATTAAAAAATGCACACGTATATATATATATATATATATATATATATATATACATATGCATTTATATATATGTATAATTTTTGATTCAACTAGTGTGAAATTTGTTTGATTATATTTATGGAAGCAATGATGCATGAATGTGTATTAATTAAGTTACTTTCTGTGCTGTGATGAGAAGTGTTATTTGCTGATTAATTGTGATCAAATGTGTTTTTGTTAAAATTGATTGGTTTACTAGTGGTGCAGATTGAAATCAACTTTTGGATATAAAGAAAGAAAGCTCAATTCTTATTGTCATGAGATTTTGATAGATACCATTAATTTTTTTTTTTAAAGTTGCTTAATGTGATGATGTTTTGATAAATATCAGCAATTTGCAAATATAGATTGTGGGTGATTGTCTGTTGGTTTTTAGTGAAAATTTCAGGTTGTTACCAAATAATCAGTATACATGACTGGGAAAAATTGATTACTTAGAAAATTTTATTTTTTTAAAGGATAATCCACATACAAGGAGGGATATTATTTATCAACTGAAGGTTGGTTACTGTTATTGCAAGGTGCTATTGAAGAACAAATGATTGATTTAAGTCATTTAAGTGTATTGAAACAATAACAGTAAAAAAAAGGTAATTTGGATGACACCTAGTAATATGTTTGATGTTCCCTTTTGGTAGGAAAAATGAAGGTAGTAGAGACAGAATAGGTATCCCCAAGGTATAGAAAAGTTCCTTCTTTGAGTTTGGATGACCTTTTGATCTTATTTATGTAGATCCTCATGTACCTTTAGCTTCATTTCTTCCTCAGAATATGCGTTTAAAAGTACAATTCTGTTCCAAATTGATTAGATCTTGACCATGCTTTATGCTTTGATCTCCAATTTAGTAGGAGGCTTAGGAAGTTGCTAGTGAGTGTGAGAGTTTAGAAGTCGTTATCCAGAGGGAAGATATGCAACTTTTTTCTCCTGGATTTTGGATGAGCGACAAGGAAAGAAGGAACAAAGGAAGGTCTATTTGATTTCACTATTACATCCTAATCTAGAAAGTTGACATCTTTCTAGAGGTTGTAATGGTGAAGAAAAAGATTTGTACTCCTTTGATATTAATTCTACTTTGGCCTTTGGGGGAAGAATGAAAATGGTGGTAACTGGGCAAACTTGCATTCCTTATTTAGTTCCTTCCCTTCAACTTCCTATTTTACCAAATGAAGGACTGTATATCAATTCCCTCCCAATGTTTTACTAGTAATCCACCTTTCCCTTCTTTCAATATGCTGGACATTGCAAATCTTACCCATGTCTTTATTATCGAAGACACCCACAAAACTTAACTTTTTCAGAATAAGAAAACAGCATGCGAGTATATAAGGGAAACAAAATGTGCACTTTCTGATTCATTTGTTTGTAAACCACTGAATGCATGACCATTCTCTTAATGATGAAGTAGAGGCACTGCTTAATATTTTTACCGAGATTGAAAGGAGCAGTTGCATTTTATAATGCTCTGTTTCTAGGGTATGACCTGGAACAGGACTAACACTGTGAAAAGTTATATAGTTTATATACAGTCATACAGTCTTGCAGAAACTTATCCAAATATTATCTTACTCAGTTGTCTTATAATTCAAATAAGCTATTTGATATCTTTTTATCAGTGTTGGTTTGGCTGTATGGATTTACGTATTAAAAAGACACCTTATATAAACTTGTATTGGATAACTTTATTATGCTGTACATTTACTATTGTTAGTTGTTATAGTAACACTCTTCCTGATACAAATGTTTTTATATACCCCTCTTAAATATACAATCAGATTGACTTCATTGTCTAGCATTGCTTCCATGACTTGCACGTGTTGTCCAGGTATCTATCGAGTATGGTTTGTGTGAGATGTTGAACACAGAAGCCATAAGGCCTAATATGGCTCCTGAAGACGGGAAGTTTATCTTCAATATCTCAGAATGTGAAGCTATCTTACCCGCCGGGACAGTGGATCATACTGTAGAACGAGTGTATCGAAAGGTAACACAGTAAACCTGCTTTATCAATTTATGCCAAGTGATTGAAAATTCTATAGTATGAGATTATAAACATAGACTCCAAATGTGCAAATTATTGCCTTTACTGACACTTGTTTCTTATTTCAACTCTAGTTGCCACAATGGGAGGAAACAGCGGAAGGTGCTAGAGATCGATATGTGCATGTTATAAAGGCCCTTGCTGATAAATACCCTTCGGAAAACTTATTACTCGTGACACATGGTAACTTTCTTTTGTTTTTTCTTAGGGATTTCAGTTCAGGTTTTGGTCAAGATACACCTAGTGATTGGGATAGGCGTTCACAATATCTCTAATTTACAACCCATAACATCTGCAAGATTTGTATGCATTCATCACTAAAACCTTCGTGTTACATCAACTTGATAAACATACGTATACCAAATTCTTAGGATATTTTCAAACTATAATCTCATAATTTTTTTTATTAAAAGAATGCAACAACAGTACCTCAAAAGGTTCAAAGGAACAGTAAAAATTCTCCAATTTTATTTGTTGTTTCTGAATTTACAAGTTGTCCTGTAGTTTCCAAACATACATACATTGACTTTCTTGAGTTTTAAATATCTTTTACGCAGGGTACGGAGTTGGGGTTTCAGTTTCTGCATTCGCTAAAGACACTACTGTGTACGATGTTGATTATTGCGGATATTCAGAGTCGAGGAGACCTATCTCCTTAGGCAAAGACAATACATTTATTGCTGGAAACTTTGAGGCCCTACATATAGGTCAGAATGGTATCAGGGTCTGTCTTGAATGAGCCAAACTGCATTTAAGTCATCTTAAATCTAATATTGATTTGGTACGTCTGCCTGCATATCAGAAATCCTCATTTCCATTCCACTTCTCACCAACATTTGATAGTGGAAACAATCCTGACTATGTTCTGTTCTACTCTATCAAGTTTTATTTGTGGAATTGATCAAACCTATTTGATCGAAGATTTGGTTCGAGTTTTATATCCTATTTAGTTCTTAATAATATGAAAGATACATTTCTTCCAGTTATGCAGATTAGCCACTAGAATTCTCCTGTTTTTGTGCTTCTTCTCAGTAGGATTGAACTCAAGCCGAAACATGTTTTGTTCAAAGTGGGACAGGATGATGTGCAAGATTGTGTCATACATAATGATTAGAGAACTGAACTTGCAGGGTGCCGGAAAATATGAAAACCACAAGAAGAAAATGCAAGCACAGAAACCACTAAAATAGTCAAACGAGACTATTTTTTAACTGAAAGAATATATCAAAGAAATATTATAGGTAACTAAATCAAAATTGAGTAGCTATTGGGTTTGGGTGGTTTATTAGGCAATGCAGGTTTGAACTTAAACTTAAATTTACTAGGCAATGCACGTTTAAACTTAAATATTTTTTGAAAAAATGATCAACTTATATTACGCCTTTACCTTCAAATTAGTTATTTTCAAAAAGTCAAATTTAAAATATAATAATTTCTCCAAAAGATATAAGATCTTGCTCCATTTGTGAAACTAAAAATATTTACAAAAAAAAAAATTGAAAGGAAAGGAAAACATGAAATTAGCTATTGGGATATCATGGTGGTCTTCTCACTTTTGTGTATAGCAAATAAATCACACATACTTTGTTACTTGTCATTCTACTTATATAATTATCATTGTGAAAAATCAGATGTAGGGTAGGGTAGGGTAAAGCCAATATAAAGTTCATAGCATTGTAAAGAAACAGTAATCAATTTATTATCTACTTATACTTTTTTAGAACTACAGAACCGAACCTACCAACATTTTTCTTTACTTGCAACTTTCTGATAGTCAAAAGTTGAAGTTTCTCGCGTCCCCAAATGTAGAAGACGAAGAGAAGGATAAGCTCTCTCTTAGGAGAAACTGAAAAAACAAATACTAACAAACTACTCTGAAGTCTACAATTTTACAATGATCCTGTAATAAATCTATTCATCTCGTGCTCTGGGACGACCCCCCAGTCCTGTCCTAATATTTGCACCGACTTCCATGACATCCTTCACCTACATAAGAACATGGAGCTTGTTACTGCAACATAAAATATGATTTGAATACGAAAGAATATATCCCTCTCTGTTTGCATACTGGAAATAATGAGAGTAAGGGAGGGAAAGAAGAAGAAGACAAAACCTAGAACTATACTATTCTTACAAATCTTGATACCAAGTATAATACATAAATCAAGTTTAATGAACTGATTGCAAAGTTCTTTTCATTCTTCTCTTTCATTTTCTTTTCTTTTCTTTTGCCTCTGCTATTTCCAAGGTCCAAACTAGTGTAACCTAGATCTCGTTTCGGTATGATATGTGGAAGGATGGGTTTTTTTCGTACCGCTTAGTTGGTATGAAATGTGTATCCAAAACAAGGTATGTCGAGAATAACTTTCCTAAAAACTATAGTTAAAACTAATTGAAATACGTATAAAATTGGTTGATTGTTGGCAATCCCAATAATCTTCTTGTACATATTAGGGTTTCTATAGAGTGTTTTATATTTACGCAAGTGATAATTATACTTGTACAAGAGAAGATTATAGAGAATGCCAACTAAACATAAAACAGGGATATGCCCTTGTCCTTGGTTCAATCTTTAATTTGCTTTGTAGTAGGCTGTAGTTACCATTTTAGCTAGTTAGTTTAGGGTTCCTAATTCCTAAACATAAGAAAAGGGAGATGCCCTGTCCTTGTTTAAAACTAGGTTGCAGCAGAAGCAACATTTCATGATGTGGAAACAGCTTCGAATGAGGAGAATAGATACGTGTTTTATTGAAGAAAAAAAGATCATAATATGGTTCAAGGGATCAATTTCTAACCTCAAAGAAGTATATATGCTCAAGAAGCTATTCACCTGTAACAAAGAAAAGCTGCAAAAGATTTTGAAAGACTTACATACAGACAATTGATCATAGTCTTCACTGCTTGGTGCTATGTTTTATGCATAAATATCCAAACAAAGTTGATCAAATCATTGTAGTCTGACTTTTTAAACTCCCAAAAATCACTGTTGAATGTTAAACATTTCATTAAGCTTCAATAATTTCAGTCACGAATCAGACACTAAAGACTTGACAACTTCTGGATAAGTAATGAGGACTTGTATACCAGTAGCAGCTCAGCTGGTATCAAGATGTGTTAACTAAATTAGACAACTCAAAATTAACAAGAAAAATATATACTTTCTTTCCAATTTCCATTAAACCGACACAAATTTATTTATTTATTTTTTTTATCAATTCCCATAACCTGAAATCGTTTAAACTTCTACAACCTATCAGAAATCTCCTATTCAAAACAATGAAACCAAATGATCAATTTGCCTAAATTAGTTTTAAAAGGAACCTCAAAAGAACTCCTTTACCCTTTGAAGTGTTCAAATGTTATAATCATTGCTTCATTTTCTTCCATTTCAAATATTTCTGGTCTATTTAGATCACGCAAGTTGAAAAATTTACAAAAAAGGCTCTCTGATTTAAATTATCATCACCAAAAATTGGATCCCAGCTAAAATTAGCAGCAAAATTCAGCTGGACAAAAGATTTTTAGAGAGAGGACCGAGTGAATGCCGTAGGCGGTGAGGATGGCGACTGCGGAGGTGGCGCCAGCGCCGACAAAGAGGGAAGCAACGCCGAAAGCTTTGACCGGCATGAGACGGCAGTCGCCGGCGCAGCCTTTGCGGTATGAGTAGATACCCCACCCCAATTGGACGGCGCTCGCGGTTGCCCACCACTGATAAACGCTACCGGAGCCGTCGACGACGGCTGTGGCAGGCTCATTTCCGATTTCTTCCATGTAATGATCTGACTTTGTATAGAATCAGCCCTTTTCAGCCCTTTTCAGCCCTATAACGATCTCTGATTATGGGCTTCTTTTGGGCTTGAGCTTTTGAAATTATCCATGGGCTTTGTAACTCATTGCCACAGTCTACAGGCTACATTAAATTATTTTCTTTATTTTTTGGGAAATGGAACTAAATTAAATTTTAAATTTTTTGAAACTCCCATTGAAATAATAAAAAAAATTGCAATTTTTTTATTTGCTCCCACAATAACCAAGTAATGGTGCTGATAGATCTTCTACCAAAAACTTATAAATTTAATAAAATAACTTCAAAAAATTATCCGGGCGGGGAGAAATTAATATATATAATTTATTTTTATTATAAATAATTTTAGTTTAGTTATCTAGCTAAAACCTGTTGGTCTACTCACTCTTTATTACTATTATTTTCTTGTCACAAAATCCTATTATTTGAAATAATTTATTAATACTAGAGTAAAGTAAAATATAAAAATGCCATTTTTCATCATTGGACATTTTCAAGATCAAATCTGATAGTTTAATGGTAGAAATATATTCCTATATTGTTGCAAAAGTCAAAAATAAGTAATCAACTAACGCCCTATATAAAAAAAATTATAAATTTTCTTAATTTCCCACCTCACCACCTACCCGTACTTTCTCCCTATATTGTTGCAAAAGTAAAATTAAAAACGCCCCCGTATAAAAAAATATATATATTTTTTAAGTTCCCACCTCACCACTTTTAAGTTTCTTTAGAATTAAATGATCCTCCTTTCCTAGTTCCTCATAAATCTTAAGACAAGTTGAAAAGAATTAATGGTTGGAAATGTATTATTTCAAGATTTTTTATTAATTAATTATATTATAGTATATAATAACGGAAAAAATAAATTTCATATGCTAACCGGATCCGAATTAAATGACCTACCTCCTCATAAATTTTAAGACAAGTAGGAAGAGAATTAATGGGTTGTATAACATTAAATATAATATCAATTATTTATAATACCCTTAAAATTTTATAATTATCATACTTATTTCTTAAATTATATAAAACGATTTATAACATTTTCTTATGAAACATATAAAACGATTAAAAAGATTGTAATTAATTTTCTTAAATTATATAAAACGATAAATAATTAAAAAAAATGAAATCATCTAAAACGATATATATCAATCGACGGATGAAGTAAGTTGGATCCACTCCAAAGAACATTGTAAAATTAACATTTTTATATTAAAATATAAATATCAACTTATTACATTATTCGAGAATGAGAATAAATTTAAAATATATATATATATATATATATATATATATATATATTCTTTTAAATTTGTGTGAAAATTATCCTTGTGGATGGAGTACTTTTTATGTATTAAAAAGGTGAAAATGAGAGAATAATCTAGAAAACTCAAAGGAGTAACAAAAAGGTTAAATTTGGAAAAGGAAAACTCCAACCTAGTCCGACTATCCAACCGTTCTCTCTTATATTTCATAATATAACACAATCCTTTCTCCTCACATCACTTCTTCTCCAATCCATCCATTTTCTCTCTCTAAAATTCACTTTGTTTCTGGGTTTCAATTTTGAAGCTCCAAAACCCATATCTAGATTTCCCTCTATAACCATATTCCTCTGAAATTCCCTTGTTTTTACAGTTTCTATTGATATAAATAGGGATTCCCAGGTTCAATTTGATCTTCTTTTGGTGTTTTTTGATCGGAAAATGAAGTTTCGGATCGATCGCCTGTAGGAAATAGAGAAGTAAAAATCGAGATTTAAGACTATGGCTTCACCAGTTCCAGCGAAGTCCCAACAGCTTCACAACTTCTCCTTGCCGCAGTTGAAATGGAAAAAGAACCACACAAACAATCTCCACCGTGGCCGCCGCCTCACTGACTCGTTGCCGACCCACCAATCACCGCCGTGGCGACACCAGTCTCCGTTACTCTTTGCCGCTCCGAAACAGTCTCCGATGCCAGAGTCCGCCTCTGAATCCGAATCGGGTTTGGGTTTTGAACATCGAAAAAGTTCTGCTCCTGAAGGCATAAAGAATAGCAGTTCCGTTCCAGCTTCTGATGATTTGATTGAGAAATCGGATAAGGAAGAAAAATCGAAGATTTATATTCGGCTTCGTAAAAATAAAGTTGCTGATTCAGTTGGAGGAGAAAACTATCAGGAAAATTCACCCAAAAAAGATGAAGACCATAATCAGGAAAAAGGAGTTGCAATTGAAAACCATGAAATTGAGGAATTTGTTGAGCCAAAAACTTGGAATTTGAGGCCTAGAAAGCCTTTGCGGAAGCAGAGTAATGTGAATAATGGAGGAACAATTAAAATACAGGAGAATAAAGCTCAGATTCGGCCGGATGCGAATACTAATCTTGTAGAGAAGGAAAAGAAGCAGAAATTTTCGATCACCCTTGAGCGTGACGAGATCGAAGAGGATATCTTTTTAATGACTGGATCAAGGCCTTCTAGGAAACCTAAGAAGAGAGCTAAGATTGTTCAGAAACAGCTTGATGTAAGAACTACTTTTTGTTTTTGCACAACTCCTAATTTTCATTATTATTGGAATTTCTTTATTTACTAATATTTGATTTTTTGTGATGTTTTGTACAGAATTTGTTTCCGGGTATGTGGTTGTCATCAATAACTCCTGATTGTTACAAAGTTCCTGATCCTCCTATAAAGGTATAGTTCTTGTTTATTTGGGTTTAGAATATATTGTTGAGTTTTTTCATTTGTGGGTTTTTGAGAAAATTATTTTGCTTCCTGCTGCAGGGTTAAAATAAAGTTGTGGTAGATGGTTACACATGTAATGTTTTTTGTGTGGGAAGTTTCAGGATCGTGGCTTCCAAATTTTGGGATGCATTGGAAGGTATAACCAGTTATAGACAGTAAAGATTGAAGGAATAATAAGTGTACTATGTTCCTTTGATCTTTTTCTTTTTGAAGATGAAGTTTAGGAATTGGAGCAAGGGGTTTATTAATTTTATGAGCAGTTGCAGTTGTATATATGAATGATTGAATGCTTAATAGAGGTTATCTTAACAACCTTTTTCAAGTGTTTTCTTATTATGCTTATGTTGTGAGAAATTTGTTGTGGGAACCAACATAGTTGGATGTGCATTTGAAAGAGATTGTATTGGATGCATCTTAAATTATCTGCAAACAAGATTTACAATAACTGTGACAATGTCTCAGTGTAATTTCGGGTCTTCATTCACTTAGAAAAATAGTGGAATGGCTATCATGTGAGATCAGTTCAGTTCAATATGGTTTGTTTGATTGCAGAATGTTTTGTATGATCTTTTTTATGCCCATGTAAGCTCTGGCTATGTTAGTTCTATCTGAATACAGATGGTGTCAGTTAGTCTGAACAACAGTCAATTCCAGAGGTCAGTTGTTTAATAATTTTGTCCCTGCTTTGGGGGATTGTTATAGGAGTTTAGTGATATTGATTTAATGTGTTGCTACTCCATCTTCTGAAGAAAATAATGTGCTCTTTAAGAGAAATCCATTCATATCATTTTATTTATTTACCTTTATTTATTCACCTATAATCTGTTGAGATTTAGAGATCTGTGAAAATGTTCTTACATGTCCTTTTTTTACCTCTTTTAGTAGTGATCTTTCTAAGTTAGTCTTTCCATTCTGGTGTGGAAACCTGTTACCATAACAAATGGTACCTGTTTTTGTCATGTTCAAATTAAAGGACTGGACTTCTAGGAACATCAAAGCAGGAAATAGTGTTTGCTACCTTCATAATGTGGCTTACTTTATTCTTTTAGGGAGCACTGTTTCGAGAATCCGATAAAGATCAGGAGTTTGGTCCATTCAAGGATTTGAGTGACTAGACTGTTAAAGACGACGGACAGTCCTTGGGACTAGAAGTAGATTGATTGTTCAATGGTTTTCCTATGATTCACTTGGCTCTTAATAGAAGAATTCTCGATACGTCTAACAATCTGCGTTTTTTGGATAGCAGTTGGATATTACTCGACAACACTTTTAGCTACTGTTTCCCTTGCTTGTAATCTAAACCCTCATCTTTATGTACTACATTTGTTGTTCTGATCATTTGTTTCTTTCTAATGAGATATGGTTTGTATTTATAATATTTTAATATTAATTGTATTCATGCTTGTTGCAATCTGCTTGGTCAATTCCTCACCCTATATATACAAATTGGAAGAGAAGTAACACTATATTTGCTGAGGTCTATGTGATTATTGTTTTCCCTGATCTTCTTTTCTGCCTATGAAAAGTCTTCCTGAGTTGTTCATTCCTGATCTTAGGGGGTGAGAATTAGTCCGATAAATGTCAAGTTCATGACATCATATGTTTAGCTAGGAACTGCATGTATGGCTATTTTGACTCTACTTATAAGGTTGAAACGTGCATTGCTTTGTCCCATATACAACGTGTTCAATGACATTAATTTAGTGTGTAATATAGTGGCTGGCAACTATTTATGTAGAATCATTCAATTTAATTTATTCATTCGTCTGTGTTTTTATAAAATGAAATGATCTTTCTATTTATGCTTACTAATTTATTTTGTTTATCTTTTGGGAATTTGATACTCTAATTTAGTGGCTGATTTATTAATGAACAAATTAAAGGTCTATGCTTCTATGAACGTATAAAAGTAGGAAGTTTTTCTTGGTGCCTCCATAATGTGACTTAACTATATTCTTCTATGGATCACAGTATTTAGAATCTGAAAAGGCCAGGTAGTTGGATGCTCCCTTGCCCTTTCGGGAGATTTGAGTAATTGTACTGTTACTGATGAAACTACCCTTAGATTAGAAACCTATTGCTCGTATGTTTGAGTTGGTAGGATATTATATTCTTCCACAATGATATCATTGGGATATGCTTACATAAATTTCATGGTAAGTTGATATCACTTTCCGTGATCTTGTGACATAAAGGATATTGTCAATTGATCAAAGTTAACTCATAATAACTGATGTGTTAAAATTATGTACTGCAAGTGCACAACGACTATTGTAGATTTGGAAAAGTGCAAATTCAAACCATATCGACAAGATTAATTCTTTAATATATCCTTAATTAATATTTTAGGCAAATTAGAAACAAAGATGGTGGTGATGATTAACTAACTAAACTATGCAAATTAATAATTAATAACGGAGACTATTAATGAGAAAATATACCTAGGATTCCGAATCCACTAAATACTAATATAATTAACAAATTTTTATTTTTTAAATTATTTTTCAAATTATTAACTTGAGCAAGCACAAGCTATGAAAAATTCACATTAACTATAACTTATCAAAACCTTGCAATCAATATAATAACCACAACGAATTTTGTGCGAAGGTAAAAATGAAGGAATAAATAATTAGACATTAACATCGGAATGGTAAAAAATTAATTATTATGAAATATCTAGTTTCATCTTCGTAAGTATAAAAACTTTAGTTAGTCATGGATTCAATATGAATTAAAAGAGAAACTTATTAATATTATTACTATTTATGAAAACAAAAGAGTAATAATTAAAAATTTAAATATTAATCAAATATGAACCATCTAACAGGACAAGGAAATGTGAACTAGTAATCCTGCTAAGCCAAAAGGAAGGAAATAAAATAATATTAAAATTTTAAAACTACTAAAACATTCAGGATTCAGGAAAGAAGTACTGCTCCCTCTTTGCCCCGCAGAAGTACAGAAGAAAATAATAATAATAAAAGGTGATACTTCACTCTAAAACAAGAAGAGAATTATTTATAGAAAAAATTAAATTTTAATCTAATACTAATACATTGAATTTGATCTTGTTTTCTCTTTATCCTTAAATCTCCAAATTGACTTCTTCATGATTATCCTCTTAGAATTCCATGTAATCTTTTATTTGCTCCATAAGATAAATTTTACAAAATCAAATAAAATAAACACACAAAATAATAAATATAGAAATATTAATTAAAGTGTATATCAATAACCACTCCCCTACCATTGTGGCTACAATATTCAGTGTCATAATTTTTCTTGTAACCTTCATACCCTCATTTTTCCTTTCTACATTTGTAGTTTGTATGGATTTGTTTCTCTTTCTTCTAATGTGATAAAGGCTTTGAGTAAGAGTATATAATCTTTTCCTGTATTCACGTAAACAACATTATCAGTTATGTTCTTAATATCCCATACATTATGAGACTTTATGAACAATAACTTACCAAAAGCAGCATTACCAGTATCAATACATTTGCTTCAAAAAATTAATTTTATTTAACAATCAATTTGAGATTTTGAATTAAATTATTTAATTAAATTAATTCTAATTACCACTAGTTAAAATCAAATTATGGAGATTTAATATCACAACTTCACTTATTGCTTCACTTAAATTAATACACTTCTTATCAATTATGCTCACTATTCTGAATTGTTAATCAAGAATACATAAATAAATATGACCATCTCTCCATGCATCATACCCAAATCAACTTAAATCCACAAATGATAGAATTAAGAAGTATATCCTAATTAACTAATTCATTATATCTCTATGTGAATTACAATTAAAGAGGATTTAAAGCACTAGTTCTCTATCAGATTACATGCGATGTATATGTATATCGATCTATCCTAGACATAAATCATGATATCCAACGCCATGCAGAAAATACAATCACATGTTATATGATCAGATCTAAATCTATAATCCGTTTCTCAATTTCGTATAAATTATCACGGTAATTGTTAGTTAGACAATTATGCAATAAGCACAAACCATAATATACAAACCAAGAATAATCAACAATAATTAACAGAGAAGCATACTAAGATAAGTTACACAATAAGATCCGTTGTAATCTTAAAATATAATTTAGTTCATGATTAAATCAAAATCCATAATCCATAATTGAATAAACATTGAAAGATAAAAATAAAAGTAGAGGAAAGAATGAAATCTGTTGTCTGCAAATCTAAATCTTCCCCCTTCTCCTGCTTTGAATCTTCAATGATCTCCAATTTGTTTCAATCTCCAAATCTAATCTAAACTAGGGTTTTTCCTAATCTAATGAAATCTAATATAATGGAATAGCTCTCCTAATCCTTGTGAATTCTCTTTCTTTTATATTTCTCTTCATGTGTCTTTTAGCACTCCTTAAAGTCCTTGAACCAATCACCTAATCAAATCCTTCTCGGACTCAACTTCTGAAATAACAAATTAGCCTTTTCTCTTCCCGACGAACCCACCTTGACGGGTTATTTTTGTACACTACAAGAAAAAGGTCTATCAATGACGCTTTATCGTGATGATCAAGACGGTCATCAATAACTATCGGCAATCGAATGCGATTGCCGATAATCGTCGATAAAAATCTGGTCGCTGGGATGCACATCAGCGACCGATATATCTGCGACCGATATGAGCGACCGAAATGACAAATTCGGTTATTCGAGCGAATCGACATGGTCCAGGGCCAAAGTCGACGTGGTCCACGCAGCGGCGACCATTATCGGCCGACCGCAGCGATCACGATACCCTCTCATTGTTTAGCCGCCTCTAATAACTATCTCGATATGGAAAAAAAAAAAAAAATAAGATTTTTGTTGCTTTTGCGAATTCCCAAAAACTCAGACTGCTTTTGTACCTTTTATCCCAACACACATACACAACAAGATAAACAACATACACAACAATATAAACATCCATCGTCCACCAACACATACACCAAACTAGTATATAAACCTTTAAAACCAATATGATTTGAATAAATATAATAACATTTCAAAACTTGTTTAAGTAACATACAAACATCCAAAGAATGAATATACAAGTACAAGCTTATACTATAACTACAAAACTGATCTAAAGCAGGTACGTCAAACATCATCGCCTCCTTGATCACCTTGTAATTAACAAAATAATAAAATAAGTTACAAATATAGTAACTATGTTGATACTGGTATATATTATGATAATATATACAACAAATTGATTTTATACCTCGTCGCCATCCCCATGTCATCCTGCTGTCACTGCCACTATCTTTCTTGACTAACTCCTCAGACTCGAGAGCCTCCAGGATGCCGACCCAAAGATCTTCGTAAGATATCGATCTCGACATATAGCTCTCACAACGGTCGGTAGGAGTATGAACAACCGGATGGCTCGATGACCGTGAAGATCGGTAGAAGAAGCGACTGAGCCATCAAGGATGGGCGTCGTCGTTGTCCTTGACCTTTAATGTAGTTCTTCTTCACAATGAGGCGCCTCTCCCCCACAACTCTTGATCAATAAAGTGACGCGGAGTGCCTTTCGTGAGATAATACGCTTTATTCAATAAACGCTTATAAGTATCCTGTCATTATGTTAACGATTAAATAGTTAAAATAAATTACGTAAGCATTGATAAACAAGATCAAATTGTTAAAACTTATTACCGCTTATCTGGATAGCATTAGGCGGAACCATCACGGGTGTACGTACACATCCAACCGAATGGATAGGTGACCTTGAGATCGAGACTCCTATACAAAAATAGCACAATATTACTAAGTAAAAATATGATATTTCCTACAATTCATGATTATAAACATATTAAAACTTGTAAATCGCACCACAGCAAAGGATATCTCAATCGTGAAATCTGCCGCCACTTGTATGTTCCTTTAGCCTTTTAATTTATCGGCACACCCGAGGATCTGCTGGTGGCGGCGGTCTTTCGTCTTTTCACCCATCTCTCGACTCTCTATTGGGCACATCTCAAATTTATATGGATCGGGTGCACCACCAGGGGCTTTGCTCGTGCATGTAATCCTCTCCCTGGCTTGAATGGTCGATCTCGGGATTGTGAAGGGCTTTTGTCTTTCTTTGTTCAAATTATCTTTAGTGCGCGACCGCACTTCATGATAATAATGTCTCAGATTGAACCGAAGCTCGCGTCCTCCCATCTATACCAGCTTTACGCAAATAAAACAACAATAATAACATTACTAAACAATTATCCTTTGAATATTATATTATCTCATCATAATTAAAAAAACATACCAAATTCAAATTTCAAATAAAGATCCTTGTGGGCGATAGGTGTGCTTCCACCACATAATCACAAGTGTAGGCCAATTACGTAAACACACAAATTGTGATATGCACTTGACGATCTTATTATCCTGAAAAATTACTATAATATACAACAATTTACATCAACGATAAGTAGATATATTAAAGCAATTTACATCTAAGTTATAATACTTATGAACATTTTTCAAACTTATACTTATAATACTTAAAAAAATTCGCCGAGTCTCCCTACAATATAGACTAGCCACATGCACGACGACATGCATATATGGACATTTCTAGGCACCCAAGACACAAACCAAGAGAAATATACAAATTTTTAATACAATAAGACCAAAACAATAACGATTGAATGCAAATTAAAGCAGTAAAAAATTCAGACCCATATACATTACCAATATAATACCAATCAAAATATTACCAATATACAATTATACATGAATTTTAGTTTTAACAAACATACATTATAAATGAATTTTATAATTAACATCAATTAGCATATTTGATGTGAATTATGGATAAACTTCTTTGAACCTTATTCTTGATTGAATTATGGATAAACTTAATTCCTAGTTATGTTTTATGTCATACTCATGTTCATGGTTTTGTTGATCTTGACGATCTTATTATCTGAAAAATCACTATAATATACAACAATTTACATCAATGATAAGTAGATATATTAAAGCAAATTACATCTAAGTTCTATATATCTTGTATAAATAGAATCTTAAATGCTTATATATAAATGATATATCGGACGACGTCTTTATTCGGAGGAAAAGCGAATCAAATAAGAATCCTATCATCCGGATTAGTAGGGGCCTTGGGCACATGATTAGGCCCCTTACCCAAGCCGCGCTTTTTCTGCATTGCTTCAGAAGCCATCTGTATATTACAAATTTCAAAATGTTATTATAAGTCATATTTGATTACATGTATATATGACAATAAACATGACAGTGATATAAACATGTATATATATGAATATAAAATGACAATAAACAAAAGTTGCATTTAAATAGTTTAGTACATAAACATGACAGTGATATAAACATGTATATATATGAATATAAAATGACAATAACCAAAAGTTGCATTTAAATAGTTTAGCACATAAACATGACAATGATATAAAAAACATGTAATGCTAAACATACATTTCATTTGTTCAAGTGTCAATGTCTAATTCAGAACTTGGTTGAGCACAACTTGGTTGAGCAATTTATAGTTTCTATACCATTTTGTAGCTTTATTCTTGTATACATAAGTGTTAAATACCCTTGTTTTTCTGTTATAGCCAAAACAGTCTCTTTATTAACCAAGTGTGTCTAGTTACCTTCTTTGTTGCACTAACAGTTCCCTAGCACTGCCTATTTTGGCTTAATAGCTTACCATGCTGACAACCAAGCTTGGCTTGGCCCCGTGAGGCTTGGCTAAGCTTGGCGTGGCCTCGTGTGGCCTCGCGGCCCCAATCCCAAATTTCATCGACTCTAATAAATTTCTAATAGGCTCTAGTGGATCACCAATATATTTATATCCAATTGATAAGCAGCACCCAGACTCTCTATATAAACAGAACCCAATTTACTAAGAATTACTAAAATTAAGCTACTCGTATATTCAAACAATTCAATTTCTCATTTTATTTCAATAATGGGCATAACTTTCCTATAACCAAAAGCTATTATATATTTTAAACCTAAAACTGTTCACAATAAGAGAGGTAAAAATAATTCAACTACAAACTTATACTTATAATACTTATGAACATTTTTCAAACTTATACTTATAATACTTCAAAAAATTTCGTCAGAGTCTCCCCTACAATATGGACTAGCCACATGCACGACGACATGCATATATGGACATTTCTAGGCACCCAAGACACAAACCAAGAGAAATATACAAATTTCCAATACAATAAGACCAAAACAATAACGATTGAATGTAAATTAAAGCAGTAAAAAATTTCAGACCCATATACATTACCAATATAATATCAATCAAACCATGTATCTCTAATTTTAAAATATGAATAGAATTAAATCAATTTTGAATTTTAAGTTTTCATAAATCTAAATTTAAAAAGTTAAAATGTATCTCTAATTTTAAAACGAAAACAGTAAAAGATTTGGGGGAATCGTTGCTATAAATTAACTAAGGTGTATAAATTAACGTGTATATTTTTTTGAAAAGAAAGACTTGGCTGGTCATCTCCATCAAACAACTGTTTATTGTTGATTGATGGTCTGCTCATGCTTCTACATAATTGCATGACAATGATAGCATACGCATACACGGTCTGGGTAACCCAAGCTCAATACGTTAATTCGCTAGAGCTACAATTATAAACACTAAAAACCCACCATTTAATCATTCATAATTGTATTCCCATTTATATAAGGCATTAATTAAGTCATTTAGGTATAGATAGGAATTGATTGTGGTCAAAGGTATGCATAAAATCCTCTGCAAGAAATTTCCTTAACTGTGGCATAAAATCCTCTGAGAGAGAGGAAGAGAATCAAGACCAGTAATTTACTTAGGAAAGCCTATGGGGTATATTACACACCACATTCAAGTGCTAAAATTAGGGCTTTAAATCACAAGCAATTCAACAGTATGTAATCACAAGCAATTACACATTAAAATTCAAGAATAAGAATTAGGTCTTTACATCAAAGCAATTACACACCACATTCAAGAATAAAAATTGTAAAATTTGGAAACCCAATCAAATAGAACAACTACTTGAAGAATTTAACAGTATTTAATCTAATCTAACCAATATAAATACATACCAATGTTTGGTGGGGGCAGCGGATGGCCGATGGCGGCGGTGGCTGGCCGGTGGTGCGGTCAGCTTCTTCTCCTTCTCCTCCTTCTCTTCTCCCCCCTTTCTCCCTCTTCTCTCTATGCTAAGCTCCCTCTGCTTCTTTTTTTCTTCCGTCTTTTGTGTCGAGCGAAAAGCTCGATCATCGATTTCATTTAGTTTGATCACGATCGCTAGCAATGATCGCGTCGCGATCGCTAATTTTTAATGACATGGACTTATCAGCAACCGCATGCGATCGCTGATGTTAAGTGGTCACACAAAACCTTGGCGCCAACATTTCGTGCCAAATTTTACGAGATAAATTTGTAATAGCGACCTCTCAGCGACCGCATGCGGTCGCTGATAGTAATTAGCAACTAATTTAAGGTACGATCGCAGATGTCGGTCGCTATTAATTAATAGTATCAGCGACCGGATATGCGGTCGCTGATAGTCTTGGTCGTTGTTAGGCCTTTTTCTTGTAGTGGTACTGGTGAACCTCGCCCTGGCGGGTGCACTTTATGACTTGACCCCGACAGGCTTTTTACACTAGGGAAACCCGTCTCGGCAACTTTTTTGTTCCAGAAATTAAAGAAATGCCACTAAACTCTATTTTTCATGTTTTAACCATTCGAAGTCGTTTTTTACAACACAAACACAAAAAGAAGTAAAATGACATTAAAAATACTTAAAGTTAACAAAGAATTAAGTCTTAAAGATGTCTAAATTATAGGTATAAAATCCACTTATCAATCATGAAATTAACTTCATGGTAAGTTGGTCATGTGACAAATACAATAATGCATGACACTCATAAAAAGATCACCTCCCGTCTGCGTATGCTAACCACTCCCTACTTAAAAGTTTGTATGGGGATTTAGTTTGTTGGATCAAGAAACTTTTCCATTATTTATTTTTAATATAAATGCTTAAGCATATACTAGTAAAAGACAATTAGGTATTTAGTACCACTTAGAAAGGCAAAGATTTTTTATTTTTGGGGACACACAAGGCAAAGATTATAACAAAATTTTGTATGTCCGAGAATAACGTACAGGCCTAGTTGCTTAAAGAAAAGAAAAGGATTCATTACAAAAAATTGAATTCACTTATTACTCCATTGAGAGAATATAAAAGGTTAGTGGCACTAAAAGTTGACTAGCTATAATGAGGGCTTAGTTTACCGGTTTAGTCTATGAAAACAGAAGAACAATGGAAAATTTTTGTAATTATATATTTTTTATTTTTTAATGGGAAAAAACATATTTACCTCACTGTGATTGTAGTGTTTTAAGCAATTAGCCACTGTGCTTTTAAAATATTCAATTAGCCCACTGTACTTTTTAAAAATGGTCAATCAAACAATTCCGTCCAATTTTGCTCCCGGACGTTAAAAAATTGGAGGGAAAAAGCACATTTACCCACTGTGCTTTTAAAATATTCAATTAGCCTACTGTACTTTTTAAAAATGTTAAATCAAGCAATTTCGTCCAATTTTACTCACGGACGTTAAAAAATTGGACCAATTTTCCTACGTGGTTTTAAAAAATAAAATACAAATGACGTGTCTCATTTTCAATGGGGGTACTATTACATCCTATTACCCCTTCACGGCATCGTGCCTCTATTGAATCTCCAGGATCGTCCCCATCACTTGCCCCCTCCCCTGCTCCTAAATTACCTTTTCCAGGAAAGTCTCGCTCTGTCCGGTGGAGATTAGAGAGTCTAGGGTCAAATTGTTGACCTTCTCTCCGGTCACGGTGAAATCTGCGTGCTGAGACGTTGTCTCGAGACTTTCGGCGACCATGCTACTTGGCGGAGGTCGTGGAAGGAGGTCATGTAGTCGTGGAGCTTACATAGACCGCCGACGACGGAGGTGCGTGTTCTACGGAGGAGCCGCCGGGAGAGGTGCGATTAAGCGGCGTTAAATGATCTAGGGATTCGAGGCGAGTTTGATGAGCTTGGCCTTTTTGAGGGAGGATGAGATGTAGGCGTCCATTTTGGAGCGGAGGTCTTTGACGGATTTGGCGTCGTGGAGGGTTTTGAATTGGTCGTGGGAGGATTGGAGCTGGTTGTAGAGGGTTTCAAGGTGTTTGAGCTCATCTTTAATGGCTTCAACATCTTGGAAGAATTTGTCTAAATTTACCCCATCTCTAGCTCCTCCGTTACTGCACATCTCAATGACGTGGGAAGGATTTTGATCATCGTTGTTGTATCGAGAGAATGAGTCGGAGGTAAATAGATCGTTCAACTTTATAATTTAATTCCCTTTTGTTTTATTTTCAGGTGATTGGCTAATTGAATGAGAAAATTAGTGGTGGAATATGAAATTGAATGGTTAGGGTGAAGAATCAATAAGGCAGTAGAGGAAAGAGAGAGAGGAATTTTGGAGAGGAAAAAAACGCGAGAAGGAGCGGGAAGAGGAATTGTTGTTGTAGTCAAGTCTATTCTTTTCTTTCTTGTTGTAGTAGTAGAGGAGAGAGAGAGGAATTTTGGAGAGGAAAGAATTCCTGAATTGGACGGAATTGCTTAATTAAACATTTTTAAAAAGTACAGTGGGCTAATTGAATATTTTAAAAGTACAGTGGGGTAAATGTGCTTTTTTCCCCCAATTTTTTAACGTCCGTGAGCAAAATTAGACGGAATTGCTTGATTGAACATTTTTAAAAAGTATAGTGGGCTAATTGAATATTTTAAAAGCACAGTGACTAATTGCTTAAAATACTACAACTACATTGAGTTAAATGTGCTTTTTCCCATTTTTTAATTGTAGAAGAGCCTTTATATATCTTTATCAAAGTAAAGAGGATTTATTTTCAAAATTAACATTAGATACATTCATTAAGTGGTGGCTACTGCTAAAGGGTGCAATAACAAATATGACACTATCTATTTATTGGATTCTATTCTAGTCTAATACCAGTAAGTTATAATAATAGCCCGTGTCCCTGCCCATGATCCTACAGCTATCCATGCCCTCGTAGCTGCCCATAATCCTGCAGCTTTGCAGTTGCCCCTGCGCTAACCCAACATGCATGCTTCTGGTTCTGGTTCTGCTCCTACTTCTATTCCTGTCTCTGCTAGTGCTCTTATAGAACATGCTCTTATTATATATTGATCCTAATGATCATGCTCGTGTTGGGGCTGGCTAGTATTTGTGCTCTTGCTCTTGCAATTGCCATTGCGTGTTGGTGCTTCTGATACTTAATAGATTATGCATGTAGGTACAGTAGATGGAGTTCCCTACCGTAGGAAGACTGGAATCAAGAGTACCATAATATTGTTGGTGATTAAGCATAACTTTTGTGATGGGAGAAGAGATTATAGTAGTGGGGATATGGCTCAACTGTTTCATGTAGTTTGTGATACATACATTCAACATGGAGGACAGGTGATGATACCTCAAGAATGGATCATTCAAAAAAAGAGGTGGACTATACTATTTTTGTAGATCAAAATGAGTATTATTATGCAGTAGCATCATCCAGAGTATGTTTTGAAGGTTCAGAGGGATAATAAGGTAGAGATTGCAGAGGTGCATCAATGGTGCTTTCATTTCGGAGTAATGAATTACTCAGGGAGATAGTGGTAAAAACGGAGGGGCCACCCAATGTCACAAACAATCCACTGGCGAACCACGATGGAGTAGGAGTCAACATGATTAATGTTGGAGCTAAAGTACGTATTCTTTCTGGGCAGTAGTTGTATATATATAGTAGGTTTAAGTTTGTTGACCTAATTAAAATTACCTCAGTTGATGGGTGTATGGTTTTGGGAATTTGATACTCTAGTTTAGTGGCTAATTTATTAATGCACAAATTAAAGGACTATATATGCTTCTAGCTAGGAACATATATATAAAAGTAGGAAATTTGCTTGGTACCTATGTATGACTTCATTATATTCTTGTAGAGATCACTTAGAAAGGCAAAAAATATTTTATTTTATTTTATTTTAATTTTTATTTTTGGGAACACAAAAGGCAAAGAGTATAACCAAATCTTGTATGTCCCAGAATAACAGGCCCAGTTGCGTCTATGAAAACATTCTGCTCAAAAGATTAAAGCAAATTAAAAAAATAGGAAAAAAAAGTGTTCACATCTCCCAAAAGGAACTGAAACTGATGCAGTAGAATATGAGGCCGATAATGTTTACCTGTCGGATAGTACATTAATGACTCTAAAAAACAATGATTTATTGGATTAGAGCAACGATATCGATTGACTTCGGGATTTCAACTTATGTTTTCGGGGTCAGGAGTTTGACTTTGATAATGATGTCATGACCTCGGGTAGTGAACTTCTTCGAGGATGGCGTCATAATTTCGGAGAGATCAAATTAACTTAATTGTTATTATTATTATTATTATTATTATTATTTAGTTCTTTTATGGTAGTATTTTATTAGAAAGTGAATTCTTTTATGGTAGTAGTATTTTATTAGAAAGTAAATATTTTTTTATTACTTAATTAATTACTGTAGGAGTTGTTACCTATGAGAACTTTGTTGTCATAGTTATTTGTTACCTATTGGAAGTTTGTTTCCATAGTTATAGAAATTTTATTTCATTTTGAAAAGAAAACCTTCAAGCTATAAAGCCCGACTTGTAGGTTGAATTATGAAGAGCTTTTGTTTTTTGATAAATATAATTTACACATTAGAGAGATTTCTCTGTGTTTTGGTGAACCTCTTGTTTCTTTGCCTGTGAATTTATTTGTTTACCTAGCCTGCAGGATAATTGCTATTCTGCTCGGCGTCAGTTGATATCAGAGCATCAACATCTTCTTGGGAATAGACTTCATCAGTTTCAATGATTTGTAGACGTGGTCGTCGAGGGTAGGTTTCGATTGAGGAAGTCCCGAACGGTGATCGTAACATTCAGGACGTGATGATTGAGGATTTATAGAGACAAGTTGTAGAGTTAACCTAGCGTCTAACGACGTAAATCAGGGTCAACGTGGACAAGTTCTGAATGAAAAAGTCCCGCACCTTGATCACTATCGTGGACAGGTTCCGATTGAGGAAGTCCCACACTTTGATAATGACGAGGAGGGTTATTACTCTGAGGAAATCCCGAAATATTTCTCGCACCTTGATCGTGATGAAGAGTTTTATGATTTTGAATCCGGTTTTGATAATCTTTACCACCATAGGGAGCAGATATGGGATCAACGTGGTTGAATATTTCATCGTCAAGATTGGGGCTTTAAGTAGGATATATTCAAAACTACAGAACAGTTAGAAGACCAATTAGTTGAGGAAGAAGTAGCCGAATAAGTAGAGGATTATGGAGAACCTATATATGATGAATACGAAGATGAAAAAAAACTTTATGATGAATATGAAGATGAAGGAAAGCTTTATGGAGAACTTGAATTTGATGAATATGATGATGATGACATAGAGGAATATGTGTCGTATGGAGATAACCAAGAGACTCTGATTGTAGCGCCCCTAATTTCGAGTCCCTGGAACCTCGTATACGTATTTGGTGCGTCACGGTACAACATCTTCTTACACATTCTATAACTAATGCTGTGATAACCCGAGAATTTATAAGATTAATAAAATCTTAAATGATTAAACAAAGGTTAAATAATAAAACCTAGACTAGGAAATAAAATATTGAATAAGAATTTTGTGATGGATTTGTATGATTAATAACTGAAAGTGATTATGTGTATGTGCATTATATGGTTAAGGGTTAAGTGTTGAGCATATAAGTTATAACATTGGTAAACACTAATGTTATATTAAGAACTTTAATGTTCAGTTAGAAACCCTAACGATCAGTTAGAAACCCTAATTCCAGCTTTGGAAACCCTAATTTCAGTTTTTGAAACCCTAAACCCTAATCGGGAATTCTAAACTCTAATTTGGGAACCCTAATTGTAAGACCCTGAATTTTATGAAATGAAAGTATTCAATTTTCTTATAATTATTATGTTATTTAGTAAATGGTTAAATTGATAAAGGTTAAAGTTAAGGGTGATATTTGAAAATTTTGCAAAGTAAGCAAGTTGATATAAAATATTCGTTGTGTCGGGGAATATTCGTTTTAACAGGGAATATTCGTAAGACGACACAATCATTGGTGGACCCCACAACGAAAGTATTTTCGTAGTTAGAAAACGACAGAAATATCTTTTTATAAAAATAACAGCGAAAGTTTTACCGTTAAACTGTTGAAATACCCGGTGGTAAAAGTATAGTAATACGCGTGGTTGCATAGTAACACACTGTGACGCCCCCAAAATAGGTATATATCACCCATCTTGAGTCGCCAAATACATGGTACATAATTCAAATACAACTTAATTATACAACAATCGTGTAAAATACGACAAAACATAATCTAAGAGTTTTAATAAGAATATTGTCATCTAGACAATATCCACACTCAATGGAGTCCTCATTACATTTATTGTCACACTATTTTATAGAATAGTGAGGACTACTAAAATAACCATCTGGACCGGTCCAATCTGCTCCCCAGGCCAGTCCGGTAAAAATTCTCATTTCACGAAGAATAGTGAAAGAAAAGGGTGAGCTCAACTAGCCCAAAGAAGAAATATTATGACTAAGATAATGCGAATAAATTATCCTTAGCCTTTAACAAAGATAACAACCGATAGAATACAATAGACAACAAGTTTTAGATCAACAACTGCAGCGGAATAAGCAATCCATTAGAAGAGTCAAGTAGAGCACAAAATCTACCATCTTCTATGATTTAAAAAGTTTTTCATCAACTTTATCGCTGAGACTCAGCTTAATAAATAAACCACATCATCGAATCATCCCTGCACCACGGCCAAGGATATTCATGTTGTGACGCCCCCAAAACAGGTATACATCACCCATCATGAGTCGCCAAATACATGGTATAAAATTTAAATACAACTTAATTATACAACAGTCGTGTAAAATACGACAAAACATAATCTAATAGTTTTAATAAGAATATTATCATCTAGACAATATCCACACTCAATGGAGTCCTCATTACATTTATTATCACACTATTTTATAGAATAGTGAGGACTACTAAAACATCCATCTGGACCGTCAATCCGTTCCCCGACTCGTCCCATCTATATTCTCATTTCCTGAAGAGAACAGTGAAAGAAAGGGTGAGCTCAACTAGCCCAGTAAGAAATATTATGACTAAGATAATGTAGAATAAATTATCCTTAGCCTTCAACAGTATAACAACTGATAGAATATAATAGACAACAAGTTTTAGATCAACAACTGCAGCAATGAATAAGCAATCCATTAGAAGAGTCAAGTAGAACATAATGTCTACTATCTCTTCTAGATTAAAAGTCCATCGTTAATATTTCATTCTTGTAATACTCAACAACAGTTCTTTGTTATACCCAAGACAAAAAGAACTATCATCACCTGTCTTCACCTAAACCACCAAAGATTATAGTTAAATCCACAATTCATATTTATAATCATATAACTCAACAGTTTCTCCTTGCCACAAAGGTTTAATAGAACGTTTACTCAATATCCTTACCCCAAAGGCTAAAGATATTCAAATGTAATAACAATGATCATACCAATTAGTTGTCTACCTTTGCACTACGGGCCAAAAGATATTCAATTATAAAACCAATGGTCATGATCATACCAATCAATTGTCTTCGTCGATTACACTACTACCAAAGACATTCAACTGTTAACTAATGGTCATGATCCTCGCTTAATCACATCATCGAATTATCCATACACTACGGGCCAAGGATATTCGTTATTATCACCAATGGTTATGATCATGTCATACACCTCGTAAGAAGATTGAATCTTTGGAGTAGTGAAGTATCGGACTTTCGCTTCTTCTTTCTCTCTATAAACTCTCTCTATAGCTTCTATCTCTATAATTGCTCTCGTGAGACTTAGTGAATTGGTGAAAAATGAAGGAAGAATGAGCTTATTTATAGGAAAATATAATTTCAATAATTGCATATTTTAGGGCTCGAAATATTACAAAGATAATACCTTCCTCTTTTCTTCATTTTAATTTAGTCCTGCAAGTATTATCAAATTTGCACCACCTCCCTAATAGTAAATCATGTGAATCAATAGTAAATCATGTGACTCAATAGTTCTAAACATGTGAAAAAATTAATTATAGTATAATACCTTCATCTATACCTCCAATTTTAATTTAGTCATGCAAGTATTATCAATCTTGCACCAACTCCCCTAATAGTAAATCATGTGAATCAATAGTTGTAACGAGACGAATTGTTGAATTGTGATTCTGGGGACAGAATCCTTTTAAGAGGGAAAAGATGTGATAACCATAATTTTGTAATTTAATTTTAAATATTTATTTGATTGAATAAATATTTTTCGATGAATTAATTATTAGATTAAATAATTAATTGATGAAATTATGGTAGATTAATTTAATTATATGTGTTACATTTATTAAATTAATGTGGAGAATTTTTATTCGAAGTATGTGATTATGTGAGCTTATTGAATTAAAAAAAATATTTAATAAGCCTATGTTATTTTAATTAATTTAATTATTAATTAGAGATTTAATATTTTGACATTATTAATTAAATGAGAAATTTAATTATGTGACTATGTGCATTATTGAGAAATTATTATATTTTATTTAAATAAGATATTGATTTATTTTATAAAGGAGTGTGACATTATTTAAACTATATGATAAAGTTTTATGAAAATAAAGGGTTTTGAAACCTAGTATGCTAGCCAAACGTGGCCTTAATGGGGGTTGAGGAAGTTACCCATGGTAGGATAATCCACCATCATCGCACGTCGATTTAATTTTCTATTATATTAGGCGTATTCTCTTTTCTTCCTTTTCATTTTTTGCTAAGTCCGGCATAACAGAGAGAGATCTGGTGAGAGTTTGAGAAATTTGGGAGAGATTGTGAGTATTGTGATTATAGTAGAGAATTGTCGTCCTTGTTCATCTACGCTTGGGTAATCCTCTTGAACCCAAATTTTTATTTTATGTCTTTTAAAGTTTTCATGAATATGGCTTTCATTCATTCTGTAAGTCTCTGTAATTGGAAAATGGTGTTGTTGTAGGAATATATGTAGTAATTGAGTAGCATAACATGTTTATTGTATATTATATGGGTTTCCATATCTTGATTTCATGAAATTATCTGATAAAAGATTTGAGTATGTTATATGGCCATATGGCCTTATACGTGATTTTTATATGTCAAATATAAATTATTTTGAAAAATTCACACATTGATATGATTATGCATGTTAAAATGAACAAAATAAAACTTGAATGGTTGGATTTGGCTTTATAACAAATCCGTAACATTAAAATCCATGTTTTTGTTCAAGAACATCAAGAACATCAAGAACAGTCCAATTTGCATGCTTTAATTCTGTGATTATGTGTTTTAATGGGTGATAATCACTCCATAGATATTAAGTATTGATTAATTATGAATTCTAGCATGTGGGTATGTCTAAATTCGTGTAAGAATAAGTTGTTTGGAAATTTTTAGTAATGTTCGCAATTTTAATGAATCTAGAATCGAATCGAGTCTCATGTGTAGCTACAACTCCTAGTTCTTTTCCCACGCCATGATGCCCGCATCATGACGCCAAGTATCCCACATGACACCAAGGGGTCAAGACAAAAGTGGCACCGCAGCGCCACTTAGCAGATTGTCCAGAAAATACAAATTTTTAATGTTCAAGTATAGAAATGAGTTAGTGACCTAGTCTAATGAACATAAAAACTTGTTAGACATATAATGAGATATTAAAATGAGTTTTTACTAAGTTAAAAAGACAATTACATGTTATTTGAATCGTTGATTATGTAATTAACTTGTTGTTCGTGTAGCATTATATTATGTGAAAACAAGTATGGTAATTTGACTAAGTATGGTCATGAAGTCGAGATTAGACAAAGAATAACTTATGATGTTTAGTACGTTATTATTGACTGGTATTGTGAACGTAATTGATATGTAGGATTTAATTCAAAGAACGAGTTTGTTTAAGTGTAATCTCTCTAAGCGAGGCAAGTTTCTAAACCTTATCTTGTTACATTGAGCAAGTTCTCTAACTCTACATTTACGTTGAGCAAGTTTCTTACCCTAAACTTTCGTTGAGCAAGTTTCTTAACCCTACTTGTTATCGTTATATAAGTTGATTAATTCATCTTTCGATATTGAGCAAGTTCTTATTATTGTTGATCAAGCCTGTCTTATATATTATAGTTTATTAATCTTCAAGCATAATGTTGTTATACAATAATTATTCTATTGTATACCTTTTAGATGTTATTCAAGTTAAATATTCGTTCACTGTTAAACCTTGTTAGACTAGCAAACCCTTATTGATTCGACTAGTCCATAGTTGATGAGCGTTCTAAAATTTCAGAACCCCTTGATGAATTATCCAAACCAAACTTCCTTTGGTGCGGACTCGAATGTCAAACTGAGATGAATAACCCTGTATAGGGGATTATTTACACTTTAGCGTTAAGATATTGTGCGCGATGTGATGGTACTAAGGGTTTGATCCCCCTAAGTACGAGAAGAATAGTCCATAGTCTTATATTATTTAAAGGTTTCAAGTATACACACTTGACAACCTAGGACATAGTTCAAGGTCTTATGACCCTCAGAAATTCTTTTGATTTTTGTTATTCATTCTTGATTCAAAAGTTGAGCTTTTATATTCGAAGATATTATTTCTCTCGCATGTTATTATTGTGACGCCTCCAAAATAGGTATACATCACCCATCTTGAGTCGCCAAATACATGGTACAAAATTCAAATACAACTTATTTATACAACAGCCGTGTAAAGTACGACAAAATACATGCTGTGAGTTTTAATACAAATATTGCCTTCTAGACAATATCCACTCTCAGAATAAGTCCTCATTACATTTATTATCACACTATTTTATAGAATAGTGAGGACTATTAAGACACCATCTCGGACCATCACTCCGGTCCCCCGACTAGTTCATTCGTTCTCATTTCACAAGAGAACAATGAAAGAAAGGGTGAGCTCAACTAGCCCAAAGAAGAAATATTATGACTAAGATAATGCGAGAATAAATTATCATTAGCCTTCAACAATGTTAAAGCGATAAAATACAATAGACATCAAGTTTAATCTGCGGTGATCAAGCAATCCATTAAAAGAGTCAAGTAGAGAATAAAATCTACTATCTTTTATGTTTTAAAAGGTTTTTCATCACTTTTATCGCTGGAACTTAGCTTAATAAATAATCCACATCATCCCTGTACTACGACCAATGATATTCATTAGGGTCACGACCACAAATTCCATGCACTACGGCCAAGGATATTTGTGTATTCATTAATGGTCATGATCATGCCAACAATTGTCCATTAATGCACTACGGGCCAATAAGGACTTTTACCACATCATTTGTAACATTATGATCATGATAACACCGAATAATCCCTGATCATAATTATACCAAGTCCATCCATGCTCTACAGGCCACAGATGACTTTCAAAAAAAAAATATAAACATGAGGATGATGACAATGATATAATAATTCAATAAAACAAGTTCACGAATTAATTTATTCAGGGACTAATAACGTCCAAATTGTCAACATGATACTACTTTGTAGAGTAAAATTCAAGAATGCTCGGAAGAATATTTCCATGAAAATCTTTGGATGAAGCGCAAATATCAAGGATATTCCACTAATTTCATGGAGTATGAAGTCAAAATTTTAACCAACTGAGTATAATAACTAATGGAATAACAAAAGAAATCACCATGCATGCGGTACTTCACATAGATAGGTTATTCCAATGTAATAATAAAAAAAGCAAACCAGTCGGATGAATTCACACCGAGCGGGATGTTCAAATGAGAATAATAAGTGCGAAATAATAAATAATGGAACCAGTCCTGTAAAACACACGCAGAATAATAATATTAATAATAGAATAATAAAGACACCTGAGCGAATAATAAATAATAACGGAACCAATGTCCTGTAAAACACACGACATGATATTCCAACGAATAATAAAGATGTAATAATGAAAGAATGTCACCAAGTATAGGGTAGCAGCGTATCTGAGTTATTCAACAGAATAATAAGAAATGGAATAACAACAGATTCTCTTCATGAATAAGAAAGAATAACACCCCTTACCGTAAAAAAGAACCTAATATAAGAGTAGTTAAGTAGCGAGAAAACTTTTCTTCTTTCTCTCTATAATTTTCTCTCTCTAGAGTTTCAAAGAATTAAAAGAAATAATGAAGGAATGAGCTTCTATTTATAGGAGAATGGAAGTATCTTTTGTTCATGAACGAATTATTTACTGCAGAATCATTTTTTTTCTCTAACTTCCAACCACTAACAATATAATATATATATATATATATATACATGCTAAATCAATATATATATATATATATATATATATATATATATATATATATATATAATATATCAACCACTTAATTTTTTCTCCCCTATAACCAACATCAATCCCCCACCCACCTAATAATCAAATTCACGACACTCTTACACATCACTATCACACTATCACTTTCACTCTTTCTTTTCTCCCACCATTTTCCACTCACACATATATATATATACACATCATATACATATATAACAATTCCTTCCCCATAATCGTAACTCCTCTCACCCCCATTTCAAAAATCAATTCTTCAACACATATGGGCCCCCATTTGTGGCCCCACATGTGGGCCCCACCTTTAAATAATTTTCTCTGATTATATTTGAAAAATTGGGTAAATAGGGGTCCATAAAATAAGCAAAACTTCATAAAAATCACCTTAATAATTTTAACAACATTTATCATCTTTATTACAATTCACAATATTAATCGACCGAATGTCGTTCCTGGAGAAGAGGGGCTTTCCATAAGGATTTCTCCTGATTATTGCGTATGATTAGGTGACCAAACCTCTCATTGGCGTAACTTCTAGACATCGTTAATATTGCAATTTATAATATTAATAACTCTGTCATTTCAATTATTAATTTAATAATATATAAAATATCGACAATAATTGAATCAAATAACGTGAGATCTTGTGCAATAATTACTATAGCAATAATTGAACAAAACTAAGTGACTTCTCACGTAACCATTAATAATCAATATCGGTGTACTACTTATGCAACCACGCCAGACATTCTTTTACTTTACTACCGAGTAGTTCAACAAGATTAACGTTAAAACTTCCGTCAGTTATTTTCATAAAAATATTTTTGTCGTTTTCTCGATCCGACAATAATTACCGTTAATGGGGTCCACCATTGATTGTCTTTGTCATCTAATATTCTCCAACACAAAAGAATATTCCTTGACCAATCAAATATAATATAACAACTTGCATACTTTGCAAAATTTATAAATATTACCCACAACTATAACATTATATCAAATCCACACCATAATATTAAAAAAAAATATTTCGAGAAAATTAAATATTTATTCATAAAATCTAGGGTCTCACAATCTCCCCTTCTTAAGAAATTTCGCCCTCGAAATTAGGGTACGTACATGGTATATCGAAGAGGTAAGGATACCTTGATTTCATTTCAGATTCTAACTCCCAGGTCATTTCCTCAACATCGTGGTTCCTCCATAACACTTTGACTTGAGGTATAATCTTGGAGCGTAAAATATGTTCCTTTTTATCCAAGATTTGAACAGGCACCTCTTTATACGTTAAATCTTCTGCTATTTCGTCCGATTCTAACTCAATAATGTGGTTCAGATGTTTCACATATTTACGTAACATGGATATGTGAAAAACGTTATGAACACGAGACATACTTGGCGGTAAAGCGAGTCTATAGGCCACCATTTCTACTTGATCGAGGATTAAAAATGGGCCAATGAATCGAGGATTGAGCTTTCCTCTCTTTCCAAATCTTGTAACTCCTTTCCATGGAGCAACACGTAACAACACATGATCTCCTATATCGAATTCCACGTCCTTTCGATGAAGATCAGCATAACTCTTTTGTCGATCTTGTGAGGTCTTTATACGTTGTCGGATCGCTTGAATCTTTTCCGTAGTCATACATACCAACTCTGGTCCCAACAACGTTGCTTCACCCACCTCATCCCAACATACTGGAGAACGACACTTTCTTCCATACAACGCCTCAAATGGAGCCATGCCAATGCTTGCTTGATAAGCATTGTTGTTGTAGGAAAACTCCACCAACGGTAAGAACTTGTCCCAACTTCTCTTGAAGTCAAGGACACAGAGTCTTAATAAATCTTCCAGAGTTTGAATAGTCCTCTCTGATTGTCCGTCCGTCTGAGGATGATATACCGAACTAAATCGTAAATTCGTGCCCATAGCTTTTTGCAAACTAACCCAAAATTGTGAAGTGAATCTTGGGTCACAATTAGAAACTATGGATACTGGCATACCATGCAGTCTTATAATCTTGTTTATATACATGCGAGCAAGACGTTCAAGTGTATAAGTTTCTCGTATTGGTAAGAAGGGAGAAGACTTGGTCAATCTATCAATATTGACCCAAATTGCATCAATGCCTTGAGAAACCTTGGGAAGACCAGTAACGAAATCCATGGTAATGTGCTCCCACTTCCATTCTAGAATTTCAAGTGGTTGCAATGGACCTTTTGGTACTTGATGCTCCGCCTTGACTTGTTGACAAGTTAGACACCTTGAGATAAATAGCTCTATCTCTCTCTTCATATTGCTCCACCAAAATGTATGACGAAGATCACGATACATCTTGGTACTCCCAGGATGGATTGCAAACGGTGTGTTGTGCGCCTCCACCATGATTTTATACTTTAAATCAGGGTCGTTAGGAACACAAAGTCTGGAGTTGACTCGAAGTATTCCTTCATCATCGATTCTTGCTTATGGCATAACACCTTCTTACACTTTCTTCCTCATACGCGACGACTCTGTCTCGTAGTTTGAAGCGACTTTAACTTTATCAATTAAAGTCGGTTCTACTCGTATATTTGCCATCATCACATGGGTCCCAGAGTCTTTATCTCTATCTCCATTCTTTGCAAGTCACACAAAATGGGCCTTTGCGTTGATAATATCGTACTTTCGTGCCGCGCATATGATCTTCTACTCAATGCGTCGGCTACCACGTTAAGCTTTTCGAGATGGTATTGGATGGTATGATCATAATCTTTCAATCAGTTCAAGCCAATGTCGTTGTCGCATGTTGAGTTCCTTTTGAGTGAAGAAATATTTGAGGCTTTTATGATCCGTAAAGATCTCCACTTTCTCCCCATACAAGTAATGCCTCCAAATCTTTAGTGTGAAGATAACATCGCCAACTCTAGATCATGAGTAGGATAATTTCTCTCATATTCTTTGAGTTGTCGTGAGGCATAAACTATGACTTTCCCATGTTGCATGAGAACACATCCTAACCCTTTGCTAGAAAGCATCACCAGTAGATGACAAATCCTCCGAACCGGATGGTATTGTCGAGCAGTCTTTGAAATGAGTCTCCTCTTGAGTTCTTGAAAACTCTTCTCAGATTCCTCGCTCCAACCGAACTTTATATCTTTTCGAGTCAGCTTAGTTAGTGGAGTAGCGATTCAAGAAAAACCTTCCACGAATCTCCGATAATAACCAGCTAAACCGAGAAAGCTACGTACTTCGGTCACTGATTTAGGTTGCTCCCAGCTTTGAATAGCTTCAATCTTTGCTGGGTCAACAGATATTACATGACTTGATACAACGTGCCCAAGGAATGCTACTTCCTTAAGCCAGAACTCGCATTTCTTCAACTTGGCATAAAGCTTATATTCACGAAGCTTTTGGAGTATCAGCCTCAAGTGTTGCTCATGATCTTCACGTGTTTTGGAATATATGAGGATGTCATCAATAAAG
Organism: Panax ginseng; assembly: GCA_020205605.1. Taxonomy (NCBI): domain Eukaryota; kingdom Viridiplantae; phylum Streptophyta; class Magnoliopsida; order Apiales; family Araliaceae; genus Panax; species Panax ginseng. The sequence goes on from CM035133.1 coordinate 145,187,494, forward strand.
ACGACCACAAAGTGATCCAAATATTCCTTGAATACTCGGTTCATCATATCCATGAAGGCAGCAGGAGCATTAGTCAATCCAAAAGATATGACTAGGAATTCATAATGCCGTCTCGGGGTTCGAAAGCCGTCTTTGGAATGTCATCGATTCTAATCTTCAACTGGTGATATCCGGAGCGAAGATCAATCTTTGAAAAGAATTTGGCTCCTTGCAACTGGTCAAACATGTCATCAATATGTGGCAATGAGTACCTATTTTTTATGGTGACATGGTTGAACTCCCGATAATCAATACAAAGTCGCATACTCCTATCTTTCTTCTTCACGAATAGAACAGGAGCACCCCAAGGAGAAGTACTAGGACGAATAAAGCCAATGTCTAACAATTCCTGAAGTTGGGTCTTTTAACTCCTGAAGTTCAATAGGAGCCATTCGATATGGGGCTTTGGAAATGGGTTTTGTACCAGGTTCAAGGTCGATATAAAATTCAATTTCACGTTAAGGGGTAGGCGGGAAGTTTTTCGAATCGTCGGAAATTCATTAACAATAGAAATATCATTCAAAACTGACGTATTTTTGTTTAGATCCGTGACATGAGCTAAGAAAGCTTGACATCCATTTTTCAATAACCGAATATCTTTATGGCTTGAGATGACAGTGATTGATTTTAATGGTTTGGTTGCTTGAATTCGCATAATAGGTTGATTAGGAATATGAAAGCTAACAACCTTACGAAAATATTCAATTTTTTCATGATGAGTAGTTAACCAATCAATCCCTATAATCACATCAAATGCAAGTATTTTCAAAGAAATAAGATCGATAGGTAACGCGCGGTTACCAATTTGAATCAAATAAGACTTATAAACCGTGGATGTAATGAAGGTTTCTCCCAACAGAGTTTCAACAGATAAGTCAAAGTCTAATCTCTCTGGAGTCAAATTTAAACGTTGAGCGCAAGTAGGAGAAATGAAAGAGTGGGTAGAACCAGTATCAAATAAAGTATAAACTTCGCTAGAGTTTATGATTAGCTTACCCGTGATGACCTCGTTCGGGTTCCTTGCTTTCTGGAAGGTCACCACAAACGCTCTCCCTTGCACTACCGGCTTTGAATTTTCTGGGACGGCCTTTGGTGCTTCCATCCTAGCTGAACTTGTCTTTGGTGAACGACAAAATCGAGCTAGGTGACATTCTCTTCCATAATTATAACATGCTTTGGACGGCATCACGCAGTTTTGGACTGATGTGTCCCTCCCCTCCATATTTGAAGCATATAATATGTGGTCGTTCTCCTTCCTTCACAACGGGTGCTGGTGCTGACGTCTTTCCATCATTATTGAATCTCCTCTTCTTGAAATGTCCATTCTTACTGTTTTGGCCTTGATTACCACCGAAGTGGTTACCATTTCTGGCATGTTGATTCCCTCCACGCTTGTTGTCACCGCTTCAATGACTGTTCTCACTGGTATTATCATTTTGTCGGCTGCTCTCTTTTGGTTGGGTTGACTCATTATCACGCTCCAATAACTGAGCCCTATTAACAACATCTGAATACAAACATAGTTTATCAGATATAAGATATTGACGTATCTCAGGTTTCAAACCTCTTAAAAACATTCGTGTCATTCTCTCCTCATTATCAACCAAATGGGATGCAAATCGGGATAACTCGACAAACTTGGCTTCGTACTGCGACACGGTCATGTTATTTTGCTCCAGCTTGATGAACTCTACCTCTTTCATGTGATGAATACTTTCGGGAAAGTACTTGTCGTTGAACAGTTCCTGGAACTTCTTCCAAGACATCTTCAGTGCGGCAGGTTGAGTACGTTTTATAGATTCCCACCAATAATCTGCTTCTGCTCGCAACATGAAGGTGGCAAAGGGAACCTTTTGCTCCTCGGAGAATCCCAAGACATCAAATATCTTGTTGATCTGTTTAATCCACGTTTTCGCCTTAAGTGGTTTTGGCTCTCCAAAGAACTCCGGTGGTCCCAGTTCCTTAAACTGCTTGGCGGTGACCATCCGAGAGTTGCCAGTATTTCCACCTGTATTTTGGACAGGAGCCGCTCTCGCCTGATGTTGCATAAATTGTATGAAGCCCCGGAACATTCCATCGTTCATCATTTGGTCAGTGTTGTTATTTGCCTGAGGAACGTCGCCTTCTTGATGCACATTATCCTGATTATTGATCTGTGGAGACTCAACGGTCTCCTGTGCTCTATTGATGTTCTCAACATTCTCGGATGCCATTTTCAAATACTACCACAAAACAAGAGTTAAATAACATATCACATATTATCGCTATACTCTAACCAACCAATTAAATACCAAATAAACTTAGGTAGGTCATACTAGCGAAAAGAATTCCCGTCTCTCCCTCCTAGTTCTTATCTCACATCTCGGCCGAGGATCATATCCTAAGCTTGATACTAACCTGTGGCGCCCCAAAATAGGTATACATCACCCATCTTGAGTTGCCAAATACATGGTACAAAATTCAAATACAACTTATTTATTCAACAATCGTGTAAAGTAATCTGACAAATATATCATGTTGTGAGTTTTAATACAAATATTGCCTTCTAGACAATATCCACTCTCAGAATAAGTCCTCATTACATTTATTATCACACTATTTTATAGAATAGTAAGGACTACTAAGATAATCTCTCGGACCATCACTCTATCCCCCGACTAGTTCCATTTCGTTCTCATTTCACGAAGAAACGGTGAAAGAAAGGGTGAGCTCAACTAGCCCAAAGAAGAAATATTATGACTAAGATAATGCGAATAAATTATCATTAGCCTTCAACAATGTTAAACTAATAAAATACAATAGACATCAAGTTTAACTGCAGCGGATCAAGCAATCCATTAAAAGAGTCAAGTAGAGAATAAAATCTACTATCTTTTATGTTTTAAAAGGTTTTTCATCACTTTTATCGCTGGGACTCAGCTTAATAAATAATCCACATCATCCCTGCATTACGGCCAAAGATATTCATTAGGGTCACGACCACAAATTCCATGCACTACGACCAAGGATATTTGTGTATTCATCAATGGTCATGATCATGCCAACAACGTCATCCATCAATGCACTACGGGCCAATGAGGACTTTTACCACATCATTTGTAACATTACGGTCATGATTACACCGAATAATCCCTGGTCATAATCATACCAAGTCCATCCATGCTCTACAGGCCACAGATGACTTTCAAAAAAAAATATAAACATGAGGATGATGACAATGATATAATAATTCAATAAAACAAGTTCACGAATTAATTTATTCAGGGACTAATAACGTCCAAATTGTCAACATGATACTGCTTTGTAGAGTAAAATTCAAGAATGCTCAGAAGAATATTTCCATGAAAAATACTGGATGAAGCGCAAATATCAAGGATATTCCACTAATTTCATGGAGTATAGAAGTCAAAATTTTAACTAACTGAGTATAATAACGAATGGAATAACAAAAGAAATCACCATGTATGCGGTACTTCACATAGACAGGTTATTCCAACAGAATAATAAAAAAGCGAAACCGTGTCGGATGAAATTCACAATCGCAAGCAGGATGTTCCAACGAGAATAATAAGTGCGGAATAATAAATAATGGAACCGGTCCCGTAAAACAATAAAGACTAATAATAAGATATTAAAACGACGAAATAATAAAATACGAAATAATAAATAATGGAACCGAGTCCTGTAAAACACACGCATGTGATATTCCAATGAGAATAATAAAGATGAATAATAGAAGAATGTCACCAAGTATAGGGTAGCCCACGTATACAGGTTATTCCAACAGAATAATAAGAAATGGAATAACAACAGTTCTCTTCATGAATAAGAAAGAATAACACCCCTTACCGTAAAAGAACTGAATATAATAGTAGTTAAGTAGCAGAAAACTTTTCTTCTTTCTCTCTATAATTTTCACTCTCTAGAGTTTCAGTGAATTCGTAAGAAATAATGAAGGAATGAGCTTCTATTTATAGGAGAATGGAAGTATACTGTTCATGAACGAATTATTTCTGCAGAATCATTTTTTTCTCTAAATTCCATCCACTAACAATGTAATATAATATATATATATATATATATATATACACATGCTAAATATATATATATATATATATATATATATATATATATATATATATAATATCAACCACTTAATTTTTTCTCCCTCATAACCAACATCAATCCCCCACCCACCCAATAATCAAATTCACTACACTCTTACACATCACTATCACACTATCACTTTCACTCTTTCTTTTCCCCCACCATTTTCTACTCACACATATAATATATATATATACACATCATATACATATATAACAATTCCTTCCCCTATACATAACTCCCTCTCACCCCCATTTCAAAAATCAATTCTTCAACACATATAGGCCCCATATGTGGCCCCCACATGTGGGCCCCACCTTTAAATAATTTTCTACCGATTATTTTGAAAAATGGGTAAATAGGGGTCCATAAAATAAGCAAAACTTCATAAAAACCACCTTAATAATTTTAACAACATTTATCATCTTTATTACAATTCACAATATTAATCGATCGACCGTGTCGTTCCTGGAAAGAGGGGCTTTCCAATAAGGATTTCTCCCTATTGGCGCACAATTAGGTGACCAAACCTCTCCTTGGCAGAACTTCTAGATATCGTTAATATTACAATTTATAATATTAATAACTCTGTCATTTCAATTATTGATTTAATAATATATAAAATATCGACAATAATTGAATCAAATAATGTGAGATACTTATCTGATAATTACTATAGCAATAATTGAACAAAACTAAGTGACTTCTCACGTAAGCATTAATAATCAATATCGTATTGTGCTACTATGCAACCACGCCAGCATATTCTTTATACTTTTACTACCGAGTAGTTCAACAAGATTAACGTTAAAACTTCCGTAGTTATTTTCATAAAAATATTTTTGTCGTTTTCTCAATCCGACAATAATTAGTTAAATGGGTCCACCAATGATTGTCTTGTCGTCATTTAATATTCCCAACACAAAGAATATTCCCGACCAAATCGAATATAATATAACAACTTGCATACCTTGCAAAATTTATAAATATTACCCACAACTATAACATTATATCAAATCCACACCATAATATTAAAAAAAAATATTTTGAGAAAATTAAATATTTATTCATAAAATCCGGGGTCTCACAATTATTCATTGTTATATTGTTATACTTGTGGAAATCGTGCTCACTCTTGCGTATTAATAACATTGCGATTAAGAACGAAAAGAGCGAATTTAACCTTCCACTAGTAAGGGCGAAATGAAGCTTAGCAAGTAATGAAAATTTGTTTTATTAATGTGGTTATGCGATGTAATTAGAGTTGATGTTACTAAGACTTATTTGTTTATGTTTTCACATGACATGATGTTTTAAGGTTAGAGTAACTTTGAGATTTATTTATTATTCAGTTGATGTAACCCCATAAGGGAGAGATTTATTATTTATTCTATCTATTGCATGGTTTGAAATTTATTTATGGATAGATAGATGATGCTTATCGATGAACACCAAATCTCATGGAAATAGAAGTACCGGATTTGGGGGTGTCACAATAGTACACACATGTGAACACATAGTTATAAGCATGTGAATTAATAGCAATTAATTGCTCATTTATCCTTAATTACCCGATTGGTCAATATAACCTCCAGGACATCAATTATTATTAGAAATAAATGTCGATCTTCACTAACACTAATAATTCCAACACAATGGAACTATCAATTTCATCTTTAATCAACACGAACTTATTCATCATTAATATTATAATTCACAATATTTAACAACCAGTGTCGTTCCTGTGAAAGAGGGGCTTTCAGATAAGGATTTCTCTTATTATTGGCGCAATTAGGTGACCAAACCTCTCCTTAATGAACTTCTAGACATTGTCAATATTATAAATAATAATATGAATAACTTTAATCTCAATTATTGATTTAATAATATAACATATTATATGTAGATGATCTTGTGACAATAATTGAATCAATAATATGAGAGATATGATGCAGCAATTACTGTAGCAATAATTGAGTATAACTTAGTGACTTCTTACGTAAGCATCAATAATCAATACCGTGTGTTATTATGCAACCATGCGTATTACTGTACTTTTATCACCGATTATTTTATGATAACTTGCTTACTTTGAAAAAATTTCAAATATCACCCTTAACTTTAGTCTTTTATCAATTTAACCATTTACTAAATAGAATAATTATAAGAAAATTGAATACTTTTATTTCATAAAATTCGGGGTCTCACACATGTAATCATCAATGGTCATGATTATACCGAATAATCCCCGGTCATAATCATACCAACAACTGTCCATCAATGAACTACAGGCCAATAAGGACTTTTATCACATCATTCGTCACATTACGATCATGATTATACCGAATAATCCCTGGTCATAATCATACCAAGTCCATCTATGCACGTAAGCCAAAGATGACTTTAATCATAATATAAGCATGAGGATGATGACAATGACATAATAATTCAATAAAACAAGTTCAAGGATAAATTTTAAAGATTTATAATTTAATTTATCCAGAAATCAATAATGTCCAAATTGTCAACATGATACTGCTTTGTAGAGTAAAATTCAAGAATAATATTCATGTACCAAAAATAATTTGGACAGAAAAGAAATATATTTTTTGGGTAAATAGTACCCCGTGAATAGTACTTTGGGAATAGTACCCCGTGAATAGTACCCCGACACGAAAAGTGTCCCAAATATCCGAGTGAATGATACTAGAGTGAATAGTAATCGGGTGAATAGTAACTCATGAATAGTAACTTATGAATAGTACTCTGGCATGAAAAGTGCCCCGAATACCCGAGTGAATAATACTATAGTGAATAGTAACTTGTGAAAAAAATATCAAAGAAATGATATTCCATGATGAGTACAAAAGAAATGATATCTCAGACGAGAATAATAGAATATACGAAACTGCAAATGGATTTCCACTTTCATTTATCACGCAGAATCCACGTGAGCGATCATTTCCACAATTTAATAAAGAATGAATACGAAGGATCATTCACCATGCATGCGGTAGTCCACCTAGATAGGTTATTCCAACAAAATAATAAAGAATGGAATAACAGAAGAATTCACCATGCATGCGGTAGTCCGCGTAGACAAGTTATTCCAACAGAATAATAAAGAATGGAATAACAGAAGAATTCACCATGCATGCGGTAGTCCGCGTGGACAGGTTATTCCAACAAAATAATAAAGAATGGAATAACAGAAGAATTCACCAGACATGCGATAGACCGCACAGACAGTTTATTCCAACAGAATAATAAAGAATGGAATAACAGAAGAATTCACCATGCATGTGATAGACCGCACAAATAGGTTATTCCAACAGAATAATAAAGAATGGAATACAATAAGAATTCACCAGGCATGCGATAGACCGCACAGACAGGTTATTTTAACAGAATAATAAAGAATGGAATAACAAAAGAATTCACCAAAGACGCGATAGATCCTTACAGATGAGTTATTCCAACAGAATAATAAAGAATGGAATAACAACCCTTACGAATATTGAAAGAAATAACTCTCTTCATGAATACAAAAGCAATAATACCCCTTACCTTAGAAGAAACTGAATACTGGAATAGTGAGGTAGCTCTTTTTCTTTCTCTCTATAATTTCTCTCTATAATAATTGCTCTTGTGAGACATAGTGAATTGGTGAGAAATGAAGGAAGAATGAGCTTCTATTTATAGAAAAATATAGTTTCAATAATTCCACAATTTGGGGCCTGAAATATTACAGTACAATACCTTCATCCTTTTCTTCATTTTTAATTTAGTCCTGCAAGTATTATCAAACTTGCACTACCTCCCCTAATAGTAAATCATGTGAATCAATAGTAAATCATATAACTCAATAGTTCTAAACATGTGAAAAAATTCATTACAGTATAGTACCTTCAACTATACCTCTATTTTTAATTTAGTCATGCAAGTATTATCAATCTTGCACCAACTCCCCTAATAGTAAATCATGTGAATCAATAGTACACACATGTGAATTAATAGTTATAAGCATGTGAATTAATAGCAATTAATTGCTCCTTTATCTGGTTAATTACCCGATTAGTCAATATAACCTCCAGACATCCATTATTATCGAAATAGATGTCGATTTCCACTAACACTAATAATCCCAACACAATGGAACTATCAATTTAATCTTTAATCAACACGAACTTATTCATCATTAATATTATAACACACAATATTTAACAACCAGGTCGTTCCTGTGAAAGAGGGGCTTTTCGATAAGGATTTCTCCCTATTAGGCGCCTGATTAGATTATCTAACCTCTCCTTGATGTAACTTCTAGACATTGTCAATATTGCAAATAATAATAAGAATAACTTTGTCGTCTCAATTATTGATTTAATAATATAACATATTATCTGATGATAATCTTTATGTGACAATAATTGAATCAATAATATGAGAGATATGATGCGACAATTATCGTAGTAATAATTGAGTATAACCGAGTGACTTCTTCACGTAAGCATTAATAATCAATACCGGTGTCTTCTTATGCACCCACAGCATTATTACTATACTTTTACTACCGGTAGTTCAACGGTTTTAACGTTGGTAACACTTTCGTAGTTATTTTTATAAAAAGATAATTCTGTCATTTTCTAACTACGACAATACTTTCGTTGTGGGGTCCACCAATGATTGTACCATCTTACGAATATTCCCTGTTAAAAAGAATATTCCCCGACATAACGAATATTTTATATCAACTTGCTTACTTTGTAAAATTTTCAAATATCACCCTTAACTTTAACCCTTTCTCAATTTAACCATTTACTAAATAGAATAATAATTATAAGAAAATTGAATACTTTTATTTCATAAAATTCAGAATCTCATAATCTCCCCTCGTTATGAAATTTCGCCCTCGAAATTTACGTATCTGGTAGTTCGAAGAGATGAGAATACCTTGCTTTCTTTTCAAATTGTACCTTCAAGGTTATTTCCTCTCTATCATGATTTTCCCATTTCTCATCTCCTGTATTTCAGATATCATTCTAGAATATAGTTTCAAAATAAGGGTTAATGGACATGCCACATATTATCCCTATACTCTGACCGACCAATTAAATACCAAATAAACTTAGGTAGGTCATACTAGCGAAGGAATTACCCATCTCTCCCCTCCTAGTTCTAGTCTCACATCTCAAATGAGATCATATCCTAAAGCTTTGATACTAACCGTGGCGCCCCAAAATAGGTATACATCACCCATCTTGAGTCGCCAAATACATGGTGCAAATTCAAATACAACTTAATTATACAACAGTCGTGTAAAATACCACAAAACATAATCTAAGAGTTTTATTAAGAATATTGTCATCTAGACAATATCCAAACTCAATGGAGTCCTCATTACATTTATTGTTACACTATTTTATAGAATAGCGAGGACTACTAAAACAACCATCTGGACCGTCAATCCGTTCCCCTACCAGTCCCAGCAATATTCTCATTTCCTGAAGAGAATAGTGAAAGAAAAGGGTGAGCTCAACTAGCCCAGTAAGAAATATTATCACTAAGATAATGCAGAATAAATTATTCTTAGCTTTCAACAGTATAACAACTGATAGAATACAATAGACAACAAGTTTTAGACCAACAACTGCAACGTAATAAGCATTCCATTAGAAGAGTCAAGTAGAGCAAAAAATCTACTATCTTCTATGATTTAAAAAGTTTTTCATCAACTTTATCGCTGAGACTCAACTTAAAAAATAAACCACATCAAATCATCCCTGCACCACGGCCAAGGATATTCATGTAATCGTCAATGGTCATGATTATACCGAATAATCCCTGGTCATAATCATACCAACAACTGTCCATCAATGAACTACAGGCCAATGAGAACTTTTACCACATCATTCATCACATTACGGTCATGATTATACCGAATAATCCCTGGTCATAATCATACCAAGTCCATCTATGCACGTAAGCCAAAGATGACTTTAATCATAATATAAGCATGAGGATGATGACAATGACATAATAATTCAATAAAACAAGTTCAAGGATAAATTTTAAAGATTTATAATTTAATTTATCCAGAAATCAATAACGTCCAAATTTTCAACATGATATTGCTTTGTAGAATAAAATTCAAGAATAATATTCATGTACCAAAAATAATTTGGACAGAAAAAAAATATATTTTTTCGGGTAAATAGTACCCTGTGAATAGTACTTTGGGAATAGTACACCGTGAATAGTATGCCGACACGAAAAGTGTCCCGAATGCCCGAGTGAATGATACTAGAGTAAATAGTAATCGGGTGAATAGTAACCCATGAATAGTAACTCATGAATAGTACTCTGGAATGAAAAGTGCCCCGAATACTCGAGTGAATAATACTAGAGTGAATATTAACTGGGTGAATAGTAACTCATGAATAGTAACTCATAAAAAAAATATCAAAGAAAATGATATTCTATGATGAGTACAAAAGAAATGATATCTCAGACGAGTATAATAGAATATACGAAACTACAAATGGATTTTCACCCGCCATGCGGTAATTCATGTAGACAGATCATTTCCACAATTTAATAAAGAATGAATTCGAAGGATCATTCACCATGCATGCGGTAGTCCACCTAGATAGGTTATTCCAACATAATAATAAAGAATGGAATAACATAAGAATTCACCATGCATGCGGTTGGCCGCGTAGACAGGTTATTCCAACAGAATAATAAAGAATGGAATAACAGAAGAATTCACCATGTATGCGGTAGTCCACGTAGACAGGTTATTCTAATAGAATAATAAAGAATGGAATAATAGAAGAATTCACTAGGTATGTGATAGACCGCACAGACAGGTTATTCCAACAGAATAATAAGGAATGAAATAATAAAAGAATTCACCAGGCATGCGATAGACCGCACAGACAGGTTATTCCAACAGAATAATAAAGAATGGAATAACAACCCTTATGAATATTGAAAGAAATAACTCTCTTCATGAATACGAAAGAAATAATACCCCTTACCTTAGAAGAAACTGGATACTGGAATAATGAGGTAGCAGACTTCTCTTTTTCTTTCTCTCTATAATTTCTCTCTATAATAATTGCTCTTGTGAGACATAGTGAATTGGTGAGAAATGAAGGAAGAATGAGCTTCTATTTATCAGAAAATATAGTTTCAATAATTGCACATTTTGGGGCCTGAAATATTACAGTACAATACCTTCATCTTTTTCTTCATTTTTAATTTAGTCCTGCAAGTATTATCAAACTTGCACCACCTCCCCTAATAGTAAATCATGTGAATCAATAGTAAATCATGTGACTCAATAGTTCTAAACATGTGAAAAAATTAATTACAGTATAATACCTTCAACTATACCTCTATTTTTAATTTAGTCATGCAAGTATTATCAATCTTGTACCAACTCTCCTAATAGTAAATCATGTGAATCAATAGTACACACATGTGAATACATAGTTATAAGCATGTGAATTAATAGCAATTAATTGCTTCTTTATCCGGTTAATTACCCGATTAGTCAATATAACCTCCAAACATCCATTATTATTGAAATAGATGTCGATTTCCACTAACACTAATAATCCCAACACAATGTAACTATCAATTTTATCTTTAATCAACACAAACTAATTCATCATTAATATTATAACGTATAATATTTAACAACCAGGTCGTTCCCAGGAAAGAGAGGGCTTTCCGATAAGGATTTCTCCTGATTTGGCGCGTTGATTAGATTATCTAACCTCTCCTCGATGTAACTTCTAGACATTGTCAATATTGCAAATAATAATATGAATAACTTTGTCGTCTCAATTATTGATTTAATAATATAACATATTATACAGATGATACTGTGACAATAATTAAATCAATAATATGAGAGATATGATGCAAGACATTTCTTGTAGCAATAATTGAATATAATCGAGTGACTTCTTACGTAAGTATCAATAATCAATACCGTGTCTTCTTATGCAACCACACGTATTCTTCGTACTTTTACTAATAGGGTAGTTCCACGCTTTTAACGGTAACACTTTCGCCGTTATTTTTATAAAAAGATAATTCTGTAGTTTTCTAACTATGACAATACTTCCGTTGTGGGGTCCATCAATGATTGTGCCATCGTACTAATATTCCCTGTTAAAATGAATATTCCCCGACACAACGAATATTTTATATCAACTTGCTTACTTTGTAAAATTTTCAAATATCACCCTTAACTTTAACCCTTTCTCAATTTAACCATTTACTAAATAGAACAATAATTATAAGAAAATTGAATAGTTTTATTTCATAAAATTCGGGATCTCACACACAGGGTATTGATTATTAATGCTTATGTGAGAAGTCACTCAGTTATACTTAATTATTGCTACAGTAATTACTTCATAATATCTCATGTTATTTGATTCAATTTTTGTCACAATATCATCTGCATAATATTTTATATTATTAAATCAATAATTGAGACGACAATGTTATTCATATTATTATTTGCATTATTGACGATGTCTAGAAAGTTCTGTCGAGGAAAGAGATTTGGCCACCTAAGTGCGCGCCAATAGGGAGAAATCCTTATCGGAAAGCCCCCTCTTTCCTGGGAATGATCTGATTGTTAAATATTGTGAGTTATAATATTAATGATGAATAATTGTCGAAAGATTAAAAAAGGTGTTGATTAAAGATAAATGATTTTTGGTAATTATTTATTCAATTTTTGATATAAATAGAGGGGTTTGTTATGAGGTGTTTGTTATAAGTTTGGCTTATTATTCCATGAGGAGATGTGTTAATTTTTCAGACCATTGGTTGAAGTTATAATAGTAAATCAATATGGATCATTGGTTGAAGATATAATATTAAGTCAATATGGACCGCTGGTGGAAAGTTATAATAGTAAATCAATATGGATCGCTGGTTTAAAGTTTTAATAGTAAATCAGCATGGACCGTTGCTTTAAGTTTTAATAGTAAATCAGTATGGACCATCTGTTTAAAAGTAAATTAATCTGGGCCGTTCATGAATTAGTTACTATTTAGTCCTTTTTTCTATAAATAGAAGCTCATTCTTTTTTCATTATCACCAATTCACCAAGACTCACAAGAGCAATTATAGAGAGAGAAGCTATAGAGAGAGAAGTTATAAAGAGAAAGAAGAAGAGTATTCTGCTACTTCATTATTCCAGTATCCAGTCTTCTTCTAAGGTAAGGGGTATTATTTATTTCATATTCGCTTACAATATTATTTTTTGTATTCGTAAGGAATATTGTCTTCGTTCAATATTCGTAAGGGATGTTATTTATTTCTTATTCGTAAGGGATATTGTTATTGTTCAATATTCGTATGAAATAATATTTTCTTCCATACTCTGTAGTATGTAAGTAATATTATTTCATATCGTATCCCTAATCCTACGCTCATTTTGTTGAAGTATTGCTTCTATACTCTGTGAAATTAGTAGAATATCTTTGAAATTTGTGCTTCATCTAGTATCGTTTCACAAGGATATTTTTTGAACATTCTTGTTAAATTTTAAGCTTTTCATGCCGGAGTACTATTCATGGGTACTATTCATTTATACAACACTATTTATATGTACGGTACTATTCACAAAGTACTATTTATGGGCACTATTCATAAATATGGTACTATTCACAAAGTACTATTCATGGGGTACTATTCAGAAAGTACTATTCATGAAGTACTATTCCCAAAGTACTATTCACATGATACTATTCACTCTTGTACTATTCACTTGGGGTACTATTGATGACAAAAATTGATTTCTTTGCTGTCCAAATTATTTTTGATAAAATATTATTCTTGAATTTTACACCACAAAGCAGTATCGTGTTGACAATTTGTATATTATTGAATTTTGGATAAATTAAATTATAAATCTTTAAAATTTATCCTTGCTCTTATTTAAATAAATTCTTATATCATTGTCATCATCCTCATGCTTATATTGTGATAAAAGTCATCTTTGGCTTACGTGCATAGATGGACTGTTGATTGGTATGATTATGACCAGGGATCATTCGGTATAATCATGACCCGTAATGTTACAAATGATGTGGTAAAAGTCCTCATTGACCCATAGTGCATTGATGGACATTTGTTGGTATGATTATGACCAAGGATTATTCGGTATAATCATGAACATTGGTGAAAACACGAATATCCTTGGCCCGTAATGCATGGATAATTCGTGGTCGTGATACTAATGAATATCCTTAGCCATAGTGCAAGGATGATTCAATGATGTGGATTATTTATTAAGGTGAGTCTCAGCGATAAAATTGATGATAAACTTTTTAAATCATAGAAGATAGTAGATATCATGCTCTACTTGACTCTTCTAATGGATTGCTTGTTCCGCTGCAGTTGTTGGTCTAAAACTTGTTGTCTATTGTATTCAATCAGTTGTTATTCTGTTGAAGGCTAATGATAATTTATTCTGCATTATCTTAGTCATAATATTTCTTACTGGGCTAGTTGAGCTCATCCTTTTCTTTCACTGTTCTCTTTAGGAAATGAGAATATATAGCTGGGACTAGTCAGGGAATGGAGTGATGGTCCGAAATGGTGGCTATAGTAGTCCTCACTATTTTTATAAAATAGTGTGATAATAATTGTAATGAGGACTCCATTGAGTGTGGATATTGTCTAGAAGATAATATTCTTGTTTAAACTCTCAGCTATATTTTGTCGTATTTTACACGACAGTTGTATAATTAAGTTTGTAGTTGTATTCTGTACCATGTATCTGGCGACCCAAGATGGGTGATGTATACCTATTTTGGGGGCGTCACAGTTGGTTTACAAAGCTTAGGTATATGATCCCTGGCTGAGATGTGAGACTAGAACAAGGGGGAGAGACGGGAAAATCCTTCGGTAGTATGAGTTACCTAAAGTTATTTGTTATTTAATTGGTCGGTCAAAGTATAGAGATAATATGTGGTATGTCAATTAACCCTTATTTTGTTGTTGTATTTAGGAATGACATCTGAAAAATCAAGAGATGAACTCATATAGAGTTTAAGTGATGAATTAGGAGAATTTTATGATCGAAATATATAACTGCAAGTTTGTAGTTGTGAGTTAGAAGAACAGGATGAAGAACGACAGGCGATCGTGGAACAAAGGGATGCAGCAAAGTAAATTCCAGCGGTAATGATGACACCAAAGGCTTTCCCAGACAAGTCAAACTCGGTAGTTTAAGTGAGAGTGTTTGTTGGGGAACCCGAACGAAGTTATCACGGGTAAGTTAATAATAAACTCTTATGAAGTCTATACCTTATTAGATACCGGTTCTACAAACTCTTTTATTTCACCTACTTGCGCTCAACGTTTAAATTTGACCCCAGATAAGTTAGACTTTGACTTATCGGTTGAATCCGTTATGAGAAACCTTCATTACATCCACCATTTATAAATCGTATTTGATTCAAATCGATACCCTCACGTTATCTGTAGATCTTATCTCTTTGAAAATACTTGCCTTTGATGTGATTTTAGGAATTGAATGGTTAACTATTCTTCATGCTAAAATTGATTGTTTTCGTAAGGTTATTAGTTTTTATATTCTTAACCAACCTGTTATGCGAATTCAAGAAACCCAACCACTAAAGTCAATCACTGTTGTGACGCCCCCCATCACCCATCTTGAGTCGCCAAATACATGGTACAAAATTCAAATACAAACTAATAATACAGCAGTCGTGTAAAATACGATAAAACATATGCTGTGAGTTTAAATACAAATATTTTCTTCTAGACAATATCTATTCTCAAACAGAGTCCTCGTTACATTTATTATCACACTATTTTACAGAATAGTGAGGACTACTAAGACACCATCTCGGACCATCACTCCGCTCCCATTTAGTCCCCCACCACGTTCTCATTTCAAGAAGAAACGGTGAAAGAAAGGGTGAGCTCAACTAGCCCAGTAAGAAATATTATGACTAAGATAATGCAAAATAAATTATCATTAGCCTTAAACAATGTTAAACTGATAAAATACAATAGACATCAAGTTTAATTGCAGCGGATCAAGCAATCCATTAAAAGAGTCAAGTAGAGAATAAAATCTACTATCTTTTATGATTTAAAAAGTTTTTCATCACTTTTATCATTTGACTCGACAATAATTAATCCACATCATCCACCGCACTTCTGACCAAAGATATTCATTAGGGTCACAACCACAAATTCCATGCACTACGGGCCAAGGATATTTGTGTATTCATCAATGGTCATGATCATGCCAACAATCATCCCATCAATGCACTACTGCCAATGAGGACTTTTACCACATCACTTGTTACATTACTACCATGATTACAATCAATAATCCTCGGTCATAATCATACCAAGTCCATCCATGCTCTACAAAAATACACGATGACTTTAAAAAATATAAACACGAGGATGATGACAATGATATAAGAATTCAATAAAACAAGTTCACGAATTAATTTATTCAGAACTAAAAACGTCTAAATTGTCAACATGATCTTTGCTTTGTAGAGTAAATTTCAAGAATGCTCGTAAGAATATTTCCATGAAAATCTTTGGATGAAGCGCAAATATCAAAGATATTCCACTAATTTCATGGAGTATAGAAGTCAAAATTTTAACCAACCGAGTATAATAACGAATGGAATAACAAAAGAAATCACCATGCATGCGGTTGCTTAGCATAGATAAAGTTATTCAAATGTAATAATAATAATGTAACCAAAGTCGTGAAATTCACACCGAGCGGGATGTTCCAAATGAATAATAAGTGCGAATAATAAATAATGGAACCGAATCCTTGTAAAACACACATGCATGAATATTTCGACGTAATAATAAAGACGGAATAATAAATAATGGAATCGAATTAGGTGTAAAACACATGCATGTGATATTCCAAATGAATAATAAAGACAGAATAATAGAAGAATGTCACCAAGTATAGGGTAGATCATGGCGTGTCTGTTTATTCCAATAGAATAATAAGAAATGGAATAACAACAGTTCTCTTCATGAATAAGAAAGAATAACACCCCTTACCGTAAAAGAAACTGAATATAAGAGTAGGGAAGTAGCAGAATACTTTTCTATAGTTTCTCTATAATTTTTCTCTCTAGAGTTTCAGTGAATTCGTAAGACATAATGAAGGAATGAGCTTCTATTTATAGGAGAATGGAAGTGTACTGTTTATGAACGAATTATTTCTATAGAATTATTTCTTCAACCAAATACAATAAAGTCAATCAACTAACCAATAAAATCACAACAAAAATTAAAATAAAATACATATATAAACACATGTTTTCAACTTATATATATCAATATTATATATACACCACTTAATTTTTATCCCCCATAACCAACATCTATCCCCCACCCACCCAATAATCAAATTCACTACACTCTTACACATCACTTTCACACTACCACTTTTCCACCATTTTCCACTCACACACCCATCACTTTCACATCTCATTTTCTCCCACCATATACTCAATACACACATATACTTCCATACGTATACTCTTCCATTTCCAAAATCATTTTCCCAACACATATGGGCCCCACATGTGGCCCCCACATGTGGGCCCCACCTTTAAAAATTTTCTATCGATTATTTTGAAAAATGGGTAAATAGGAATCCATAAAATAAGCAGACTTCATAAAAAAAATCACCTTAATAATTTTAACAACATTTATCATCTTTATTACAATTCACAATATTAATCGACCAGAATTCGTTCCGGAAAGAGGGCTTTAAATAAGGATTTCTCCCTATCAAGCCAAGCAATTAGGTGACCAAACCTCTCATTGGCAAAACTTCTAGACATCATTAATATTGCAATTTATAATATTAATAACTCTGTCATTTCAATTATTGATTTAATAATATATAAAATATCGACAATAATTGAATCAAATAACGTGAGATACTATGCAACAATTACTATAGTAATAATTGAACAAAACTGAGTGACTTCTCACGTAAGCATTAATAATCAATACCGTGTGCTATTATGCAACCACGTGTATTACTGTACTTTTACTACCGAGTAGTTCAATAGTATTAACGGTAAAACTTCCGCCGTTGTTTTCAATAAAATATTTTTGTCATTTTCTTAATCCGACATAATTCTTTTGTGGGGTCCACCAATGATTGAGCCGTTGTACGAATATTCCCTGCTAAACCGAATATTCCCCGACCAATCGAATATAATATAACTACTTGCATACTTTGCAGAATTTATTAATATTACCCACAACTATAATATTATTTCAAATTCATACCTTAATATTTAAAAATGACATTTATAGAAAATTCATTTTTATTCAAAAAGTTGGGGTCTTACAACTGTCATATCAAGCCATAAGTAAAGAGCCCCAAACCTTTCACTGGTGACTTCCTTGTGTGGGATACACCGAAGCCAGACTATCCGTATGGGACGCTGTGAATAATGGTGGCAAGTTGATAGGCATCAATGTGACGCGCTATCCAAGTTTTGGATGAGAGTCATAGTTTTGAATGTTATTTCTATCGTTAATAAATTTCCTGACGTATTCTCTAAAGACTTACTGGCCTACCCCAGAGCGTGAAATCAAATTTTGTATTGACCCTGGTATGAAACCCATTTCTAAAACCCTTAAATATTTTTTTACCCAGAACGAATGTAACATGCGCTGAAGACGTTGGCTCAAGCTGTTGAAGATTACGACCATACCATTCAATATCATCGTGGAAGAGCGAACGTGGTAGCTAACGAGTTGAGTAGAAGATCGTATGCGGTTACGAGTGTGACGTTGTTAACACAAAGACCCATTTCGTACGACTTACAAAAGATGGAGTTAGAGTTAAAGACTCCAAGAACCTACTTGAAGATAACGAATGTACGATTAGAATCAACTTTAATCGATAAAGTTAAAATCGCTCATGCTACAGACTCAGAGCTGATGAATGTGAAGAAGAAGGTGCAAGAAGGTGTTATTCTAGAAGCAAGAAGCGGCGAAGAGAGGAAATCTCAACCCTCGATTTTATTGGTCTATTTTGAAATCCACGATCGATTAGGAACTATGGCCTATAGACTCGCTTTACCACCAAGTATGTCGCGTGTTCATAACATTTTTCACGTATCAATGTTACGTAAATATGTGGACGACCCGAACCACATTATTAAATTAGAACTAGATGAGATAGCAGAAAATTTAACGTATGAGGAGATACCTGTTAAAATGTTGGATAAGAAGGAATATATTCTACGCTCAAAGGTTATACCTCAAGAGTTAGAATCTGACGAGGTATCCTCATCTCTTCGGCATACTACGTAAATTTCGAGGGCGAAATTTCATAAGGAGGGGAGATTGTAAGACCCTGAATTTTATGAAATTAAAGTATTCAATTTTCTTATAATTATTGTGTTATTTAGTAAATGGTTAAATTGATAAAGGTTAAAGTTAAGGGTGATATTTGAAAATTTTGAAAAGTAAGCAAGTTGATATAAAATATTCGTTGTGTCGGGGAAAATTCGATTGGTTGGGGAATATTCGTTTTAACAGGGAATATTCGTACGACAGCATAATCATTGGTGGAATCCACAACGAAAGTATTTTCGTAGTTAGAAAATGACAGAAATATCGTTTTATAAAAATAACAGCGAAAGTTTTACCGTTAAACTGTTGAAATACCTGGTGGTAAAAGTACAGTAATATGCGTGGTTGCATAGTAGCACACGATATTGATTATTGATGCTTACATGAGAAGTCACTCAATTATACTCAATTATTACTACAATAATTGTTGCATAGTATCTCATGTTATTTGATTCAATTATTGTCACGGTTTTATCTGTATAATATTTTATATTATTAAATCAATAATTGAGACAACAATGTTATTCATATTATTATTTTCATTATTGACGATGTCTAGAAAGTTCTGTTGAGGAAAGGGGTTTGGTTACCTAATTGCGCGCTAATAGGGAGAAATTCCTATCGGAAAGCCCCCTCTTTCCTGGGAATGATCTGGTTGTTAAATATTGTAAGTTATAATATTATTGATGAATAATTATTGAAAGATTAAAAAAGGTGTTGATTAAAGATAAATGATTTGTGGTAATTATTTATTCAAATTTTGATATAAATAGAGGGGTTTGTTATGAGGTGTTTGTTATAAGTTTGGCTTATTATTACATGAGGAGATGTGCTAATTTTTCAGACAGTTGGTTAAAGTTATAATAATAAATCAATATGGATCGTTGGTTGAAGATATAATAGTAAATCAATATGGACTGCTGGTGAAAAGTTATAATAGTAAATCAATATGGATCGCTGGTTTAAAGTTTTAATAGTAAATCAGTATGGACCGTTGCTTTAAGTTTTAATAATAAATCAATATGGACCATCCGTTTAAAAGTAAATTAATCTGTGCCGTTCATGAATTAGTTACTATTTAGTTCTTTTTCCTATAAATAGAAGCCCATTCTTCTTTCTTTCTCACTAATTCACTAAGACTCACAAGAGCAATTATAGAGAGAGAAGCTATAGAGAGAAAGAAAAAGAGTATTCTGCTACTTCACTATTCCAGTATCCAGTCTTCTTCTAAGGTAAGGGGTATTATTTATGTAACGACCCCAAAATTTAAATAATTTAACAATACATTCAACCTCTAATTTTACATCATTAAACGATAATACAACCATTGAAATTTACAGAATAGTTAAAATTTTCTATTACAAACTATCCTCGTTCCCAAAACCTTCAACCTTTACATCTAAATATCTCAGAATCATTTTAATACTAAAATAGTTTACATCGCAAACCGATATTACAATTCAACATTAATACATTATTCGGAACCTTAAAAATGGTTCAAATAATAATAACACAACCAAAGTGTATAAATCTTCAAGTATCACATCTGATTCATGTCTTTCAAGTAACACATAACTTTACCTTGAATCTTGAACCTGCAAAAGTGGTTATTTGAAAGGTTGAGCTCGACAGCCCAGCAAAATCTAACAGTTTTCATGCATCACATAGCACATAATAACATGCTTAACATATAACATACATGTCATTGCTCATCATATAACAAGTATAAAGATTGAGTTCCTTACTCAATCAGCATGCTTTAATCAATTAACGTAGTCATAAATTGACTTTAACATTTCACACTTTCAACATATATATAACACATTATGCCTTTTGCAATAAAGATTTAAAACAGTTAATCATCAAGTTCACATAGCAAATAGAAACAGAAAGACTTGCCTGATCCGTAGTTTATGAACTACGACTTAACTGCTTATCGCTTATCTGCACTTCGTGTATTCCTACACAGTTATATAATCATGGATTCACATCCATTAGTCATATATTTCATACATTCTTAATATAATAGTAACGTTACATTATTTCCTAACTAGGTTTGTAAAACCTTCATTTCACTTTCTCATCATACTCTTAGAATAGCTAAGCATGTATAAGTATACCTTAACCATCCGTACTTGACATCAAATAGGTTGTGATCTATTTTCAAGTTCACATTCAAATTACTTAGCTCCATAATGATTTATTTCAATCAATAAGGCTTAACAACTTTCTTTAACAAGATTTGAAGTTATAAGCTTTTAAACCATATATTGGTACTAATAAGCCTCTAATAGCATGCTCACATGTATCTATCTTATTTACATAGACATAGCATAGTTCATACTTTTAAAACATGCTTAAATCACTTATGTCATGCTTGACTAGTTGAGTGCACATATCATTCATGTTTTAATACTTAGTTTACAAAATATAATGGAGTTTGTCTTTGAAATTATTTTATCATGAATGATGTAGTATAGCACATATAAGATAACTTTTAAAACTCTTATCATAAGTAACCAAGTCATGATAACATCTTCTCAAGTTCAAAACCTACCTCATGTAGCATTCATGTACCTTAGTTCTATTATATCAAGTTTCTCTTGAAAACTTCTCTAACACAAGGTCTAAAATATTTTATCATGAACAAGACACTATAAACACCATATCATGTTCATTTATATTTGAACTCAATCATGTATATAAACCACTAAGTTCAAAACTTATAGAATATAAGTTTCCACAAGGTTTGTTTTTCTTTTTTCAAAATCTTTAAGTTTTTTTTCAAAGTACATATTAAGTCATGCCAATGCGTTCTATTATGAGCAAGAAAATTTTATATGTCATGTATAATATCATGCATTTTCATGTTACATCACTTAGAATAACATATTCCATCGTCAGGAGCACTATACTTGTGTATGTGCTCCTTCGACGCCCTCCGATCGCCTCCGAATACGTAACAGTCACAAAGAAAAATATTTCTACCCTTCATAAAGACATCAAATTAAAAACTTTAAAGATCGAAAGTTGTAGGTCTATTCGTCCTCGTTCCGGATCATCTTGAATCACCTCAATCGGATTTCGTATGAAAACGTTGGCTGTTTTAGTAAAACATGTCCTGTAAGATTTTTCTCAACATCTGCACATTAGACCACCCCGTACGGGTGGGGTTTTGTTTAAATATAGCCCACCGGTATGGCCTAAGTCTTTGTAACTCAAAATTTCATCCTCTCTTATGAACCATTATGCCAAAATTTCTTTCTAATCTTCATAATTTGAGTTATACATGTCCAAATTAGTCCGTTTTCGATTCTACGAATTCGTAATTCATAGAACTACAACATACTAGAACTATAACAATTTATAGAAACCCTAACTAACCTAGTTTTTAATCCAAAACTCATGTTCATACTGATTTTCATGTTTTGACAATTTAGCGAATTCGTTCACTACGAATTCGTTTCTCAACCATTTCGATTCATTCAACTTTCGTTGTTTTCGTTTCTTAACATATTATCACAATCAAACATCAATTCACAGATTATCACACATCTTAAACATGAAATTTTGTACTTTTTAAAGCCATATCCTATAAACATAAACACTATTTTTGAAATCTTCTACTACAAACCCAATTTCATGTATTTAATCATCAAATATCACTCACATATGTTGATTAACAGGTTATAAACCACATACACAAGCATATATATCAATTCAACACAACTACCAATAGAAATTTCAAAGATAGAAGTTAAGATTAGAGTAGATTATACCTTGAATCTTTGTTTGTTGGGAAGAGAATTGTTTTTCTCTTGATACTCCAATTCCTTAGCAAAATCTATAGAGAATTTCTCACAAACTCTCTCTCCCTATCTATGCTCTCTCTATATCTCTGTTAACTAGTCTTAGGCAAAGAAATAAAATGCATAGAAATAAATTGATAACCCCTTTTTCTCACGCACATCAGTTAGAAAAACCCAATAAGCGTCAGTTAAAGATAAGCCAAAGGCCACAAGGCCTTGTTTGGTTACACACAATTCCCCCCATTCTAATTTGTTTTGATAATATTATATTATATAATTTTTATTTGTCACACATGTAACCAATTTACATAACTTACAATAATAAATATAATTTTTATTATAATTCTTCTGATGATTAATAAATAATCATATATATAATTTAATTAATAAATTAGACTTAAACATCGCTTTATTTAATTTACTTATTTTCTTTAATTTTAACAACTCATTTAATTTAATTAATTCATTAAATTAAATCTTTCAAATAAAAATTACCATTATTCAATTTTATTACTAAATTAATGCACTGAATTCATCAATTATTTATTTATCTCAATACATAAATTAATTAAAATATTTAATTCAATAAATATTTAAAATTAATTACAAAATTCATTTAATTTCTTCAATAGTTAACTTAACTATTAAACCTCACTTTCTCAATATATGAATATATATTTTCTCTTCACACCAGATCACATATTTCAAAATATATAGCACGTATATATATAAATACTTACTCAAACTCAAAACATCTCATAATAAGAATTTTATTTATTAAATTCCTATTTTAATAACTTATAAAAATTTGGGTTGTCACATCCTTCCCCCTTATAAGGATTCCGTTCTCGGAATCAACGAAACCTCCCTTACTCGGTTTTCACCAAATCTCTTTTCAAAATTTACCGTTGAATATCTTCAACACATTACCTTAATACAAGTTTTATATTTTCTACTACATTCATTAATTCAACAAATTCTAGGTTTTATTTCTTAACTTTCACTTGAACTCAATTATATTTGAGTATTACAAATTCTTTGACACATTCATTATCTTTCTCTAAGGATCATTACCATATACTAGATTCTCAAACTCTCGGGACATTACATTTACCCCTTCTTCTACGAATTTCGTCCTCGAAATTTTATTTATTAATCTTTATTCATTCAATCTATCAAAATAGATTTTACGTTTATTCAGTCATTGGATTCTATAACCACTTTCTTTCCACAAAGATATTTCTACAATTATTAAAAATTTCTATTAAAAGTTTTTACATTATTCTTTGATAACTCATCTCCTTCTCATTTCAAAATTTCTTTTCTTACTTATTCAATATATTTATCATTCAATGTCGCATTTTACGACTTACTTCTTTCTAAGGAATATCATCCTTACCACATTCGTTTTTTTAGAATAGCAAGAATCTTTCACAATTGCTCAATAATTGAGAAGCAGTATGAATAACTCAGGAATTTAAAATATTCCAAATCATGCTGAGGGGTCATAAGACCTTGAACTACGTCTATAGTTATAAGTACTATTTCAACTTAAACCTTAACAGTCATTAGACTATAGGGACTCCCTGTGACGCCCCCAAAATAGGTATACCTCACCCATCTTGAGTCGCCAAATACATGGTACAAAAATATAACTACAACTTAATAATACAACTGTCGTGTAAAATACGACAAAATATAAACTGAGAGTTTTAATAAGAATATTGTCATCTAGACAATATCAACACTCAATAGAGTCCTCATTACATTTATCGTCACACTATTTAACAAAATAGTGAGGACTACTAATGCTATCATCTGGACCGTCACTCCGTTCCCCGACTCGTCCCAAATTTATATATTCTCATTTCAAGAGAATAAAGGTGAAAGAAAGGCTGAGCTCAACTAGCCTAGTAAGAAATAGTATGACTAAGATAATGCAGAATAAATTATCATTAGTCTTTAACAATGTTAAACTGATAAAATACAATAAACATCAAGTTTAACTGCAGTGGAACAAACAATATATTAGAAGAGTCAAGTAGAGCATAAAATCTACTATTTTCTATGATTTTAAAAAAAAATTTCATAAACTTTATCGCTGAGACTCAGCTTAATAAATAATCCACATCAATAAATCATCCCTGCACTACAGGCCAAGGATATTCTTTAGTATCACGACCACGAATTATCCATGCACTACGGGCCAAAGATAATCGTGTTTTCATCAACGGTCCTAATCATGCCATAAAACAACAGTCCAACAGAATAATAAATAACGGAACCAGGTCATGCGTAAACGCACAGACATGATATTCCAACAGAATAATAAATAATCTAACCAGTCACGCGTAACGCATTGCACAAGATATTCCAATGAATAATAAATAATGGAACGGTCATGCGAACGCATTGCATGTGATGTTCCAAATGTAATAATAAATAATGGAATAACAAAAGAATTTCACCATGTATCCAAATTTGCGATGTACAAAGTTATTCCAACATAATAATAAAGAATGGAATAATGTAAGAATTTCACCATGGATGCAGATTGGATAGATAGGTTATTCCAACATAATAATAAAGAATGGAATAATGTAAGAATTTCACCAAGTATAGGGTAGTCCGCCTATCTACAAAGTTATTCCAATGTAATAATAAAGAATAGAATAATGTAAGTTCTCTTCATGAATACAAAAGAAATAATACCTCTTACCTTAGAAGAAATCGGATATAGGAGTAGTGAAGTAGCGAGAATATCTTTTCTTCTTCTCTCTATAGTTTCTCTCTCTAGAGTTTCAAAGAATTAAATAAGAAATAATGAAGGAATGAGCTTCTATTTATAGGAGAATGGACTGAATAGTAACTCATTCATGAACGATCCAGATTGATTTACTTTTAAACGGACGGTCCATATTAAATTACTATACAGTATTAATAAAATATTCTAATAAAATAAAATCTTTTAAATAAAATATAATATATTCTATTTATAATCTAATAAAACGAATAACTTTATAAAAATATTTTGTTTTATATGAAAAGATTTTACTATGCAGGCACTATGCAAACACTATGCATAATAGAATATTATATATTCTATTTATAGTCTAATAAAACGAATACCTTTATAAAAGTATTCTGCTTTATATAAAAAAGATTTTACTATCTGAAACACTATGCAGGGCACTATGCAAAATACTTATGCATAATAGAATATTATATATTCTATTTATAGTCTAATAAAACGAATAACTTTATAAAAGTATTCTGTTTTATATAAAAAAATTTCCGTTTTATTACATTTATAATAATAATAAAACAAAACTTATCACTTTTATTATAATTCACAATATTAATCGACCAGGTCGTTCCCGGGGAAAGAGGGTTTTCAATAAGGATTTCTCCTATTAAGGCGCATGAATTAGGTGACCAAACCTCATTGGCGTAATTTATAGATATCGTTAATATTGCAAATAATAATATTAATAACTTTGTTATCTCAATTATTGATTTAATAATATATAAAATATTGACAATAATTGAATCCAATAACGTGAGATACTATGCAACAATTACTATAGCAATAATTGAACAAAACTGAGTGACTTCTCACATAAGCATCAATAATCAAAACCGTAATAACACTATACAACCACGCCAGACATCGTACTTTTACTACCGAGTAATTCAATCGTTAACGGTAAAACTTCCGCCGTTATTTTCATAAAATATTTTTGTCATTTTCTCAATCCGATAATAATTCTGTTGTGGGGTCCGCCAATGATTGTGCCGTGGTACGAATATTCCCCGACCAATCGAATATTATATAAAAACTTGCGTACTTTGCAAAATTTATAAATATTACCCACAACTATAACATTATAGCAAATCCACACCATAATATTAAAAAAAAATATTTAGAGAAATTTAAATCTTTATTCATAAAATTTGGGGTCTCACACTCCCGCACTTAGGGTGTTAAGCCCTTCGTATGATGTATTGTGCACAAATATCTAAACGCATCGCGTAAAAATAATTCCCCCATAATAGGGTTGTTCTTCTCAGTTTTTAGAGATGTAACTGAGGGTCACAAGACCACGAACTATGTCCACGATTACAAGTAATCTTTCAACTTTAACCTTAATAGTAATACTGTAGGGACTCCCCATACTTAGGGTGATCAGCCCTTCGTACCATGTATTGTGCACAAACATCTAAACGCTTTCGCACCAATATCTGAATCCGCACCAAAACAATTTGGTTTGACAAAACTTCTCAAGAAACGCTTGAATTTCATGAACATCTTTCAATATTCGTCTAGCTGAATCAAATAGCATAGACTTCTTCAACAATTCGGACATTAATCGAAATATACATATATATATATATATATATTCTCATATCTTAAAGAAATCTCAAAAATCTTTTTATGGCGTCATGATTATGACGTTATCATACTACATCTCACCATAGTGGGCTAACGATCATATGATCACATCTAACACCAGGTTCCCTTGCTTTGATGACTCCATCGTTTATCATATCACCCGTTGCATATAGTTAAAATATATTTTGAAAATTTAAAAATTATTTTTTTTTCTAGCCGAAACAAACAGCATAGATATGCGAATAATAGGACTGTTTTAAAAATTCTTTGGTTCACTAGTGTGATCCAACATTTTTTTTCAAAAATCAAAAGTACAAACCATCAGCACGAAGTCAATAAATCTCAAAATTCTAGCATAGCTAGTAGATTTAGAATATCTAATTTTCTTCATCAATTTTAATCTTTATACTAAATATTCTTGTATTTCAACTTACAATCTTCCTATACCCCAGTATAGTTCATCAAACTTACCGCACATTGGAAGTTCAGGAACTTGCCACAATAATATGAGTTTAAGAACTTATCCTAGTCAGACCATAGGCGTCCATTCATTTGAGGGTTCAAAACATACCATATTATTATGAGTCACGAACTTACCATATGCATTAGTTTTAAGAATCGCGCCTAATCCTAATAATATCTGACTAATCTTAATAGTTTCTAACTATCAAATATACACATGAAAAAGAATCACCTTTTCGCCACATATACATTGATAGCGCGACACCAACATTCCAATGATTATCAATGTGATAAACTGAGCGCAAGCACAAAACCCTCAACCATACAAAGGTTTGTACAACTCAGCCATCACATGAGTCCTCAATTAAAATCCCTCCTAACTCTATCTTGCTTATAACTTGCTCTTTGCTCGATACGAATTTTTCGTACTTCATCATTTATAACTCCTCGTGAGTTTATCTCATACTATATCATAGTAGATTATCTTCATAGTAACAAGCTATAATTATTCAAACATTACAGACCATCTTTCTTTTATAACTTAAATAGATCACGTTGTGATCTTATTCTATAATCATTTCCCTTAAAATTCTTTTCTTCACTCATGATCGTTTTGTTTTACGACCCTCTTTCTTTCCCTTTTTCATCATTTACGACATTATTCGTTATCTTGGCTATTGGAGTTAGGTAACTCCCATTTCTTATCTTTATATCACTTCAAGATTCTTCTTTGAATTTTTTTGGTTATATAACAATTCTTCCTTTAAGAATTTCTAACTTTATTTACATTGCTCAACATTTCATTTAAGTTCCACATTTTCATCATACGTATCCATTTCTAAATATACTTGGTACACATCGAGTCTCTAATAGTTTCACTATGGTACACTAAGTGGTTTCCCACAAACAACGAACAAACTAGGTTCCGAGTTGCTAGTTCGTATATACCTACTCGCTTTCTACATGAAGGAATCGTTTAGCCCAGATACCATACATCAACTATTAAAGAGTACAATTGTACCATACTTAAATATAACTTTTTGATTCTTAACTTCTTTATCATCTTCTCCTTTATTCTCTAAGGTTATAGCCTAGGGTACTCTTACCTAAGGTTTATAACCTACAACTTTGATACCAACTGTAACGACTCTAAAATTTAAATAATTCAATTCTCAACATCGGTCGTTAACAATACATTCAACCTCTAATTTTACATCATTAAACGATAATACAACCATTAAAATTTGCGGAATAATTAAAATTTTCTATTACAAACTATCCTCGTTCCCAAAACCTTCAACCTTTACATCTAAATATCTCATAATCATTTTAATACTACAATAGTTTACATCGCAAACCGATATTACAATTCAACATTAATACATTATTCGGAACCTTAAACATGGTTCAAATAATAATAACACAACCAAAGTGTATAAATCTTTAAGTATCACATCTGATTCATGTCTATTAAGTAACACATAACTTTGCCTTAAATCTTGAACCTGCAAAAGTGGTTATTTGCAAGGTTAAGCTCGATGACCAAAGAAATCTAATGCTTTTCATGCATCACATAAAGACATAATAACATGCTCAACATATAACATACATGTTGCAATTCATATAAAAAGTATAAAGATTGAGTTCCTTACTCAATCAGCATGCTTTAATCAATCAACGTAGTCATAAATTGACTTTAACATTTCACACTTTCAACATATATATAACACATTATGCCTTTTGCAATAAAGATTTAAAACAATTAATCATCAAGTTCACATAGCAAATAGTAACTGAAAGACTTGCCTGATCCGTAGTTTATGAACTACGGCTTAACTGCTTATCGCTTATCTGTACTTCGTGTATTCCTACACAGTTATATAATCATGGATTCACATCCATTAGTCATATATTTCATACATTCTTAATATAATAGTAACGTTACATTGTTTCCTAACTAGGTTTGTAAAACCTTCATTTCACTTTCTCATCATACTCTTAGAATAGCTAGGCATGTATAAGTATACCTTAACCATCCGTACTTGACATCAAATAGGTTGTGATCTATTTTCAAGTTCACATTCAAATTACTTAGCTCCATAATGATTTATTTCAATCAATAAGGCTTAACAACTTTCTTTAACAAGATTTGAAGTTATAAGCTTTTAAACCATATATTGGTACTAATAAACCTCTAATAGCATGCTCACATGTATCTTTCTCATTTACATAGACATAGCATAGTTCATACTTTTAAAACATGTTTAAATAACTTATGTCATGCTTGACTAGTTGAGTGCACATATCATTCATGTTTTAATACTTAGTTTACAAAAGATAATGGATTTTGTCTTTGAAATCATTTTATCATGAATGATTTAGTATAGCATATATGAGACAACTTTTAAAACTCTTATCATAAGTAACCAAGTCATGATAACACCTTCTCAAGTTCAAAACCTACCTCATGTAACATTCATGCACCTTAGTTCTATTATATCAAGTTTCTCTTGTAAACTTCTCTAACACAAGGTCTAAAAAGTTTTATCATGAACAAGACACTATAAATACCATATCATGCTCATTTATATTTGAACTCAATCATTTATATAAACCACTAAGTTCAGAACTTATATAACATAAGTTTCCACAAGGTTTGTTTTATTTTTTAAAATCTTTAAGTTTTTTTTCAAAACACATACCAAGTCATGCCAATGCTTTCTATTATGAGCAAGAAAATTTTATATGTCATGTATAATATCATGCATTTTCATGTTACATCACTTAGAATAACATATTCCATTGTCGGGAGCACTATACTTGCGTATGTGCTCGTTCGACGCCCTCCGATCGCCTCCGAATGCGTAACAGTCATAAAGATGAATATTTTTACCCTTCCTAAAGACATCAAATTAAAAAACTTAAAGATCAAAAGTTGTAGGTCTATTCGTCCTCGTTCCGGATCATCTTGAATCACCTCAATCGGATTTCGTATAAAAAAGTTATGGTTGTTTTAGTAAAACATGTCCTGTCAGATTTTTCTCAACATCTGCACATTAGACCACACCCCCCCCCTCGCCGGGGTGGGGGTTTTGCCTTAAAAATAGCCCGCCGGGGCGGACCTAGCTACTGTAACTCGAAATTTCATCCTCTGTTATGAACCATTATGCCAAAATTTCTTTCTAACCTTCATAATTTGAGTTATACATGTTCAAATTAGTCCGTTTTTGATTCTACGAATTCGTAATTCATAGAACTACAACATACTAGAACTATAACAATTTACAGAAACCCTAACTAACCTAGTTCTTAATCCAAAACTCATGTTCATACTAATTTTTATGTTTTGACAATTTAGCGAATTCGTTCACTACGAATTCGTTTCTCAACCATTTCGATTAATTCAACTTTCGTTGTTTTTGTTTCTTCACATATTATCACAATCAAACATCAATTTACAGATTATCACACATCTTAAACATGAAATTTTGTACTTTCTAAAGCCATATCCTATAAACATAAACACTGTTTTTGAAATCTTCTACTACAAACCCAATTTCATGTATTTAATCATCAAATATCACTCACATGTGTTG
The DNA here is from genome assembly GCA_020205605.1 of Panax ginseng. Classification (NCBI taxonomy): domain Eukaryota; kingdom Viridiplantae; phylum Streptophyta; class Magnoliopsida; order Apiales; family Araliaceae; genus Panax; species Panax ginseng. The sequence goes on from CM035133.1 coordinate 145,219,335, forward strand.
ATTAACAGGTTATAAACCACATACATATGCATATATATCAATCCAACACAACTACCAATAGAAATTTCAAAGATAGAAGTTAAGATTAGAGTAGATTATACCTTGAATCTTTGTTTGTTGGGAAGAGAATTGTTTTTCCCTTGATACTCCAATTCCCTAGCAAAATCTATAGAGAATTTCTCACAAACTCTCTCTCCCTTTCTCTGCTCTCTCTATATCTCTGTTAACTAGTCTTAGGCAAAGAAATAAAATGGGTAGAAATAAACTGATAAACCCTTTTTCTCACGCACATCAGTTACAAAAACCCAATAAGCGTCAGTTAAAGATAAGCCAAAGGCCACAAGGCCTTGTTTGGTTACACACAATTCCCCCCATTCCAATTTATTTTGATAATATTATATTATATAATTTTTATTTGTCACAGCTGTAACCAATTTACATAACTTACAATAATAATTATAATTTTTATTATAATTCTTGTGATGATTAATAAATAATCATATATAATTTAATTAATAAATTAGACTTAAACATCGCTTTATTTAATTTACTTATTTTCTTTAATATTGACAACTCATTTAATTTAATTAATTCATTAAATTAAATCTTTCAAATAAAAATTACCATTATTCAATTTCATTACTAAATTAATGCATCACAATTCATCAATTATTTATTTATCTCAATAAATAAATTAATCAAAATATTTAATTCAATAAATATTTAAAATTAATTACAAAATTTATTTAATTTCTTCAATAGTTAACTTAACTATTAAACCTCACTTTCTCAATATATGAATATATATTTTCACTTCACACCAGATCACATATTTCAAAATATATAGCACGTATATATATAAATACATACTCAAACTCAAAACATCTCATAATAAGAATTTTAATTATTAAATTCCTATTTTAATAACTTATAAAAATTCGTGTTGTCACAATTTATTTCATATTCGCTTACGATATTATTTTTCGTATTCGTAAGGAATATTATCTTTGTTCAATATTCGTAAGGGATGTTATTTATTTCTTATTCATAAGGGATATTGTTATTGTTCAATATTCGTATGAAATAATATTTTCTTCCATACTCTGTAGTGTGTAAGTAATATTATTTCGTTTCGTATCCCTAATCCTACGCTCATTTTGTTGAAGTATTGCTTCTATACCCCGTGAAATTAGTAGAATATTTTTGAAATTTGCGCTTTATCTAGTATCATTTCACAAGGATATTTTCTGAACATTCTTGTTAAATTTTAAGCTTTTCATGTCGGAGTACTATTTATGGGTACTATTCATATGTACGGCACTATTCATAGAGTACTATTCATAAGCACTATTCATAAATACGGTACTATTCACAAAGTACTATTCATGGGGTACTATTCATAAAGTACTATTTCTTTGATGTCCAAATCATTTTTGATAAAATATTATTCTTGAATTTCACTTCACAAAGCAGTATCGTGTTGATAATTTGGATATTATTGAAATATAGATAAATTAAATTATAAATCTTTAAAATTTATCCTTGCTCTTATTTAAATAAATTTTTATTTCATTGTCATCATCCTCATGCTTATATTGTGATAAAAGTCATCTTTGGCTTACGTGCATAGATGGATTGTTGATTGGTATGATTATGACCAGAGATCATTCAGTATAATCATGACCCGTAATATTATAAATGATGTGGTAAAAGTCCTCATTGACCCATAGTGCATTGATGGACAGTTGTTGGTATGATTATGACCAGGGATTATTCAGTATAATCATGACCATTGGTTAAAACACGAATATCTTTGGCCCGTAGTACATGGATAATTCGTGGTCGTGATACTAATGAATATCCTTAGCCGTAGTGCAAGGATGATTCGATGATGTGGATTATTTATTAAGCTGAGTCTCAGCGATAAAATTGATAATAAACTTTTTAAATCATAGAAGATAGTAGATATCATGCTCTACTTGACTCTTCTAATGGATTGCTTGTCCCATTGCAGTTGTTGATCTAAAACTTGTTGTCTATTTTATTCTATCAGTTGTTATACTGTTGAAGGCTAATGATAATTTATTTTGCATTATCTTAGTCATAATATTTCGTACTGGGCTAGTTGATCTCACCCTTTTCTTTCACCGTTCTCTTCAGGAAATGAGAATATATAGCTGGGACTAGTCAGGGAATGGAGTGATGGTCCGAAATGGTGGCTATAGTAGTCCTCACTATTTTTATAAAATAGTGTGATAATAATTGTAATGAGGACTCCATTGAGTGCGGATATTGTCTAGAAGACATTATTCTTATTTAAACTCTCAGCTATATTTTGTCGTATTTTACACGACAGTTGTATAATTAAGTTTTTAGTTGTATACTGTACCATGTATCTGGCGACCCAAGATGGGTGATGTATACCTATTTTGGGGGCGTCACACTAATACTATGTATAAAACCCTAAGGGCTAAGAGTTATGTGATATATGTGAAATGACCAAATTACCCTTCGAATTATTGGGGAAATGACCAAAATACCCTTAGTAGGTGTAAAATTATCAAAATGCCCTTTTACTGAACTTTTAAGTTAAAGATTTTTCCAAATCTTGGTGAGTCACCACTTGAGCTTGCCATGTGTATTAATTCAACACCAATCAACATTTGTGGCCACCTAGCAACATTATTGTCCATGGAATCAAAGATTAAAAACTTAGCCAAGACTCTCTATCTCTCTTTCTCCAAACAACGAAATTGGGAGTGAAAATAAGTGATAAGTTAAGCCAAGAACACTTCTTAGCTATCCAAGATTAGATCATAAGGACAAAAATCAAAGATTTGAGCAATAAAGGTATAAACCCTAATTCATGCTAGATCCTTAAGATTTCAGTAGATTATGTGTTTTAATGTTTAAATATGTGTTGTGTGATGTTATTTAGTGATCTATGATGATACATCATGGATCCATAACATCTAAATGCATGAAAATAGTAATTTTAAAAATTGTCAAGAACACTAAAAATGAGGTCTGACAGTCAAATGTCAGAGCCTCTAGATCTAAATCTGTTAATTATTTGAGGTTGTAAGTGTATCATTGATATAGTATGTCATGAGGAGAGTAGACTGGAAGTGGAATCAAGTCTATACCATGTCTAGATCTCAAATTTTTAATGGTCAAACAAGGTTGACCAAGCACAGAAAATGAAATCTGGAAGACCCAAAAAACCCAGAAAATTTGTGACAAGCTTTTGCAGGGCCTAGATCTCTAAGTTGTTAAATTGTTAAGCCATGAGAGTGTATAACTTTTATACTCTGACATATGGACTACTAAATCATAACACTAGAACACCAAGATCATGACCAAAATCAAAGTTTTTGATGGTCAAACATAGGTTGACCAACTGGAAAATAGGACTTTCTGGAATTTCCAGATTCTTCAAGAACAATTTCTAGCAGGTACTTTGACTAAGCCAGATCATGCTTCTGTGATGTTGTTAAGCTACTTAAGTGTATTACTTTTGTACCTTGATATATATACTACACAAGTGTGACACTTTAACACACAATCAAAGCCCAGAATCCAAGTTATTTTTGATGGCTTATATCTTCATGATATGATGTAGTTTGACCCTGAAATTGGTTTGTGCTTGTAGTGTTACATCAATACTACATCACTAATACACTTTCATGCCTAGAAATATTATGAACAAAGATTTACAGATGGTCAAAGTAGGTACCAAAACACTGAACATGAGTGTTCTTCAAGGCTCAAGAACACCTTTAGCGACAGTTTTTGTCGCGATAGGCCTTTAGCGACAGTTTAAATGAAAATTAATTTATTTAATTAAAATAAATAGAAAAATAGAAAATAATTATGAAAAATTCATAATTAAGTTTTAAAAATTATTTTAAGTTATAAAAATTAACTTTTAATAATTTGAGATATATTTTATTAATATATTAATTTATTTAAATATTAATCATATTAAATTTATTTAATAATTGTATTAAATAAATTAGTTAAAAATAATTTTAATATTTTAAAATCATTTAAAATGATATTAAAGTGTTAGAAAATATTTTTAAGTTATATTGAATAACTTTTAATATTTTGGTATGAATTTAATTAATAAATTAATATTAATGATAATTAATTTATTTAATAATTATATTAAATAAATTATGTAAAAATGTTTTTTTAATGTTTTAAAAATCATTTAAAGGTTTTAAAAATGTTTTAAGTTATAATATATAACTTTTAATATTTTGACATGAAATACATTAATATTTTAATATTAATGGCGTTTATTTAAGAATGATTTTAAATGTTTTAAAATCATTTAAATGTGATATTAAGGTATTAAAATACTCGAGAGTTATAATAAATAACTTTTAATATTTGTGACATGTATTTCATTAATATTTGAAATTAATTAAATATTAACGATGATGGAATTATTTGGTATTTAATCATTTAAAAATAATATTAATGATTGAAAAATCATTATAAATGATAGTAATTATTTAAAAATTATTATAAGCTTTCGAAAAATGTTATGACTAATAATTAAATTATCTAAAATAATATTAAAGCATTTAAATAGAGTTTAATTAAAAATAAACTCGATAATTATCCGACAAGGCAATTAGGACGTTGAAATAGTACCGAACTCAAATCAGACTGAAATAGTTTGACTTGATACCAGGTCTTTTGTGTTTTAGTGACTGTTAGGGATATGTGGTATTGTGTTTAAGTTATATTATGACTGTGAATAGCAGTGATAAATGTTAAGATATTATTCTAATTGAGAGATTGATATTATCAATAATAGGTCTTTTAACTGAAGTTAAATTAGATTTGCGTAGCAGTAATCGACGGTACATGCAAGTTCTCTAACTCAAACTTGAGTTGTTATTTCAAGGCATGTTCGTGGATAATCATTGTTGATTATACCATATCTATGATTTATTGATTCGCACATTGTGCATGTTGTATATGTTCATCAGGTATGAAAGGCTAATCACCTTCATTACCATATTGTTCACTTAAATTTGTTCATTTTCATTATTGGCCATTCGTCATTATTGACTCGGTCATTTAGTTATGGAAATTGATTCATATTCTTTTACAATTATTATATTGTTGAAAGTTTGTTAGCTTATTATTCTTTTTAATCATGATATATCTTCATTTGTATTTAAAACTTGCTGGGCAAATTTGTTGCTCACCCTTGCTATATCATGATAAAATTTTAGATTAAGAAGAAACTTCGGACACATGCAAAGGCAAAGGTAAAGGAAAATTCCAGAATTGGATTATTGTGCTATTAAATTTGTAATAGTATTGGATGCTAATGACTTTGTATGTTGTGTAGGATATTGAATGCATGTATTAAGTTAAGGTTACCGACCTTGGGGATTATGTTGTAAAAATTATTATATAAATAATTTATGTTTATATCTTCAGTAATAGTTATAAAAATGATGTACCAGGTTCGAGGTAAAAGGTACTTAGATTTGGGGGCGTCACAGTTGGTATAAATGATGTAGGTTATAAACCTTAGGTAGGAATACCTTAGGCTATAACCTCAGGGATGAGGATCAAGACTAACTCAAATAGAGTTTAAGTTCTAAGGGATGAAGTTGGGAAATGTATTAGTAAGTCAATAAGATTCAAAGAAGAATCTTGACAAGTAATAAAGATCTAGAGTTACCTAACTCTGATAATAAAGATGAACAAAAATAATGAATAGATAGAGTATAAAAGACTAAAAGTATAACGGGTAATAAGATCGTAAAATAAAATGATCATAACATAGAAAAGAATCATAATATAATACGATTATAATATGAGATCACAACGTGATCTGATAAGGTCATAACATGAAAGAGGATAAATCAAATGATTGAAAATCTTATAGCAAAATTGTTGTATGTAAGTTGTATTATAAATTGGTACTATGCGAACTCAAAAATGAGTTGTGATAGGTAAGTTGTACTATGAAATGGTACTATGCAAAATAAGAAAAGAGTTTTAGATGATGAGATACGGATTAAATAAAATTCATATAGAGTAAGGGAAAGCTTGGATTATGTGGGATTTCAATTGAGGACTCATGTCAGCAGCTAAGATATATGATTTTTTATATGGGCGAGGAATTTGTACTTGGTTTGAGAATCACTTAGCTTCCTATATCGATATAGTGGTTGAGTTGAACAATTCTTTGTATGGACGGGAAATCGTCCTTGGTTTAACAACCACTTAGCTTCCTTTATTGATTAGTGGCCGAGTTAACCAATTCCTTGAATGAGAAAAGGATTGTGTTTGGTTCGACAACCACTTAGCTTCCTGTATTGATAATCATTGAAATGTTTGTGTCGCGCTATTTGATATATACACGTTGAGAATGTGATTCTTTTCTCATGTGTATAACGGATAGATAGATGATATAAGGTTAGGTGAGAGTTCTTAAAACCCATACTTATGGTAAGTTTGTGACTCATAATCGTATGTTATGTTTTTGAACCCCTAAGCATATGGACAGTTCCTGATTGGTTCTTGAACTACGTATTGCTAGGATAAGTTCCTAAACTCATATTATATATTGTGGAAAGTTCCTGAACTCATAACGTGTGGTAAGTTTGATGAACTATACTGGGATATAGAAAAGTTGTGAATGGAGAATTAAGGATGATAGAAATAGATAGAATTATTAAGAAATTGATCATTATAGAAAGTGAAGTTGATGGTGGAGGCATATATATTCCAAATCTTCTAGTTATGCTAGACTTCAAAGTTTTTGAAATCAAGATAAATTCGCACTAATGTGCCTTTAAAAATAAAAATAAATTTCGTTATCAGTAACATACGGTGACAAAGGTGTGTATGTGGACTGTAAGCCACTAACATCTCGTTATCTGTTTCGACATGATAACACTAAAACTGATTTTTAATGGTTTTAAACCGTTTAAAAGAAAAGTCTATGCTAATTGTTTTGGCTAGAAAAAAATGATTTGAAATGTATCAAAATGTATTTTATATTTCATTAATGCATCATGTAACATGGTGCAAAGATGATAAAAATGATGGAGTTATCAATGCAGAATTACTTAGTTGGATGAGATCTAAAGATTGTCAACCCACTATGGAATGATGTAGTATGACAAAGTCACACAATGACGGAATCCTCAAGCGGATTGTAAATAAAGTGCGGTATCATGACGTCATAAAATTATTTTTAGAATTTTAAAGGTAAATTATTGCCAACTGGATTTGGACAGACATGTTTCGATTGAAATTTGAATTATTGGTATGAGTCTAAGCTATTTGATTCAACTAGACAAATGTTTATGAAATTCAAAGTATTCTTTGAAATCTTTTGCCAAACCAAATTATTTAGTGCAGAATCCTACGATAAGACTGAGGTGAACTATGTCGATTGGATAAAATAATCCAATCTAGTTGTAGCGTAAATATTCACGAGACATGATTGATACATCATACATGACGTCAGCGTACGATATGCTAATAACCTAAAGTACTAGTAGAGGTAGTACTTTATCTGTAATTGTAAACATACCTAGTAATTTACTATTTTATGGTATACATATCATTATAACTTTAATAACCTTAGTAAAGCTATGTGTATCAATAATATAGACCTTGTGCTATAAGATAACTAAGAAAGCCAACACTGTATATATGTAGGCTACTCAATGGCAAGTCATTTTCTTTATTAAGATTTAAACGACGCAAGAGGCAAGTACTGTTAGGTTTGATAGAAACAAGAGTATTCAATCAAATCACATAAACTAAACGGAAGCATAATAAAAAATAGATTTTAAAATTTTCTTATAAACTATAAAACAAGATCATTCTTGTGCTTTGATTATTAGTCTATAAAAGAGTAAGAGAATCAAAATCATACCCCTAAAGATCCAAGCTTCCTCGGGTACAAGTTTAACTCATATTCCTTTGTGCTCTCCTTGAATACGCGGATTTGGTTCCTTCCTTTGATCAAAGTTAGCCACCCAAGCGTTTGACCTCTAGAGGTGATCCACCAAGGAAGAACAAGAATCAAGAAGAAGGGTGTTTTGACTCAAACCCTAGTTTTCCTATCTCTGTAGAAAAAGGGCGTACTCTCCAACTATTGGAATCACGTCTCTCTAATATCTGATATAAGACTCCTTGTATAAAGATATCAGTTAACCCATTTTAATATAATTAAAAATAGGGCATTATTTAATTAATTAAACTTCTTTAATTAATTAGGCTCCCTAATCTTATTAGAGATAATTAATTAAACTCTTTTAATTAATTTGCCTCGTAATCTTATTAGGAATAAATGAGAGTACTAATATTAAATTAATTCTCAAACTCCTTTAGAATTTAAAATAATAATAATTGTAATAATATTAATAAGACTCCTCTTATTAATTAATATTTAATATTTCCAAAATATTAAATAATAAATATCGAGCTATTTAATTTATTCTATCACCATAGATTAAATTAAATACACTTAACATATTATTACGATTATGCCATTAACTTCTTAAATAATTATTCTTCCTTTTATTGTTTGACCCTTTAGGTTCTTCATATTAAACCGGTTGTGAATAAATCAATTAGAATAATTCTAATCTCATTTAAATAAATAAATTAAACTATTAATTTATTTAAATAAATAATATTTATTCTACAACAAGGATAAGCCTCCTCAGCGATTAACGACTTTCTAGATAATATAGATTTCAACATTAATCATAAAAGAATATTTGAGTAAATATGTACCGTACAATTCAATCATTCCACTATACAATGTCCTAATTAAATATAAGACATGGAATTACTGTCAAGTCTTATTTTATTTAATTATATGCATTTTGATTCTCAAAAGCACAACTCTGAATGAATGCAAATTAGAAACACCTTTCTAATTTCATTTCACCTTGGCCAAGGATTCCTGTGTTGTCATTTATCGAATCACATAGGACATATCTCTTCTTTTACTAGAAGCGGTAAATTCTTTATTGATCATTCATTATCTTCATATATAACTTATTACACCCAAGCATACCCTTTGATATACCTTAAGGGTCTTTAGGAATAAGTCAAATCATAAATCATTATATACAAGATACTATGATGATCTCAAGTCTAAGGATTACTTATACTACTATCACTTCAGGAATTCCTATTGACAGGCAAGTAAAACTCCATTAGGTATTCCTTAGCGAGTCACGTTCAGTGAACTTATTCTCCAATAAACACCTATATACTTGCTTTAGCAAGCAACGTATGTACCAATCTATCGGGATTCACTAATCCCCTTTTTAGTAATCCATTGATTGTGAATATTTTAGTTTTAAAGATATCTAAGAATTTAGATCTCATTAGCATGATCTCATCATAATTCTAAAAGCATTGCTTAAAACTATGAGTTCATCACATATTATTAAAACAACACCATGTAGATAATTAAATGCCTTTAATAAATAACATTTTATTAATAAATGAATAAGATTGTTTATAAAATATATGCTTTATCATCATATATGATTGACTTGTATGCATACTAATTTCAAGTACAACAACCTTTCTTACTCAAATACGTTTATATTGCAAGTACTTAGTTCAAGAGCTTATTTTTTTCAAGTTATTGAAATTATTGAACTGTAATACTTCAGATTCAATTATTCTTATGATATTGAAAATATGTCAATGTCATTATTTCGGCTAGACAAACGTTGAGATATAATGATATTATTCATTCATGAAAATCTCATTTAATGTTCTCCAAACTATTTTGTTGTGGTACGAACTCTTATATACTGTTGTGAACGAACAACCCTTTTATAAGGGCATATAATGCTGGACATTATGATTCCGAAGGACATGTAATGTGTTAATTAGACTGTTATGTTGTGCACAATATAGGGTACTTAGGCTGATCCCCTAAAGTACAAGTCTATGATATAGATCAATTTTAATAATTGTTTGTATCCATGAATTGCAGTGATAGTACTGTCAATTCTAGTACAGAGTTCACTTGTCATTTGACCTTACAGCATGCTAAAGCATGATTTTTAGACTCAAAAATTTTAAAGAACTGTTTTATTCAGTATCTATTGATTTATATTCTCTTTATTATAAATATTTCTGTTCCATTATATTCAACTGTTTATTTCCTTGCTGAGCAAGCTTTTGCTCACTCTTGCGTTGTATATAATATTTTTAGTTAAAATCGAGAACGCTGGAACGTCCGGGAAAGGCAAAGTTATAGAATAAATAGTTATTAAACGGCTGTGCTTATATGAACTTAAGTAGTTGATTTAATAAATACTTTTAGTATTATGTTTTGTAATATTATTTAGTATTTAAGTTATGCAAACGTCTATAGAACCTTGAATTTAAGTAAGCTATTTATATAATCTAAAACAGGTTTAAATTAGTATTTTAATGAAATGAATGGTTCTGTTAGTATCGTAAACACCAAACCCGAGGCAAAAGTAACTCGGATTTGGGAGCGTCACATATTTGACTTTTAATCTTATGTTTTATGCTCAAATGAAATATATTGAGATTGATTATCATTTTGTGTGAGAGAAAGTGGCAAAAGGAAACCTTCAAGTTTGTTACATCTCTACGAAAGATCAAATTGAAGATGTATTTACAAAGTCCCCCTCTACTGCTCGATTTCATTTTCTAATAGACAAGCTAACGGTATCAAAACCACTAATAACTTGAGCGGGGCTGTTAAAGAAATTTATACTAGACAATCATATTGGGACAACTTGGATTGCACCAGTTCCGTTCGACCACACTAGTGGATAATATTTTAGCAGTTTGAATTATTGTTGTAATCTAAAAATAGTTGTTATCAGTTTGTTATAGTTTGTTAGGCTGCAAGCTAGATTATATTTGTTTGTTTTTCAAATTTTAAACCCTTATATTATCTGTAATGTTCAATACACACACACACATACACACATATATATATATATAGTACATATTTGTTACAAAACTTTACAGAGCATACTATCTATATAATTGAAAACAAAAAGAACGGTCAAGATTAGAAACTGAGAATCGATGTCCACCACTATTAGTAGTGAACTGTAAAAAAACACATACCGGATGCTAATAAGAATAAGGGTTTAATTTTATTAACCAATGTTTAAGGTTTACTAATAAGAGTTATGGTTTATAAACCATATATGATTTATTAACCAGGATTTAGGGATTATTAACTCCTTTTTTAACCATGATTAAGGATTTATTAACATTTGATTAATAAACCTTAAATCCTAGTTAATAAACCCTAATTAATCCTAATTAATAAATCCTAAATTTAGGTTAATAAATCCTAAATCTTTGTTAATAAACCTTTAACCGTAGTTAATAAACTCTTAACCCTAGTGTATAAATTCAAAATCTAACTTAATAAACCTAAGCTCAAGTTAATAAACTCAAACTCTTATTATGATTAGTAGCGGATGGTATGTGTTTTTTTATCGTCCATTTTTAGTTTCTAATTCTGATCGTTCCTACTTATTTTTAATGGTATAGATGGTGTATGTCAATTTTTGGTTCATAGCAAATGTATCATTTATATATATATATATATATATGATATCCCACAATCAAATTGGCGTGGAAAAACTGTTGGAAATGGGATTTGAAATATTAAATATTAGAGCATTTTTTAGGCTCAATTTAATGAGGGACCCACACTCCGGAAATGGCGGATCTTTGCACCAATGTGCTCTCCTTCGTGAGGAGTATAACTTGGTATATTTATGTATTCAAATTCATTAAGAATTAAATGAGAAAATTGACTCCAAAGTCACCTACTTGATTGTTGAAAGTTGCAAAAGTTCCACATAGGGCATTAGAGGAAAAATTGAAGTCTTTATATATGGGATGTTTGCTCAATGGAAAAGGCCCCAAGGGGCATCCCACTTTTGTGGAAGGGAGAAGACCTAACCAAGGCATGGTTCAAAAACCATGGCCTTGCAACGCCTCACCTCTGTCTCGGTCCGAGATATATAACTTTTTGGACAAAATCTATTTAATTTATTATCAGATTTTGTTTAAGTTATATCAATACTGCGTAGTTTTGATTCCACTCAATTTTATTTCATGCATGCATCATTATTATTCATTCAGTTCGGATACATAACATAAAGTTGTGTTCGTAATGTTCTTAATTTTGAAGTGCTTCTAATTAAGAACTGAAAATCCGTTTTATCTTGGGAAGCAATTATTCAATTAATCCTTAGCACCTATGAGGAAATAAATTTGTTTTAAGGAGACTTTGTGAATTCAAAGGACTCGGATTTATATTTTACTTATTTTTTATAATTTGTTTCCGTTTTGCATAAATTTTATATCTAAATATATATATATATATATATATATATATATATATATATATTAAATAATACTATATATTACAGATAACAAAAACCAAAATCAATCCAACAATTTATTTTTGTGTTTATCTGAGAGAGATACTCACTAGTTGTGCTTAATTTATACTCTTACTACTTGTTAACGGTTCGAATGCTATTGTGCTTAAATTTAATTTGCTTATTTTAAGAAGAATTTTACACAAATAAAATATTTTTTTTATAAGGGTATTTGAGTTTGTATCCTACTGTGTTTGCGAGGAAAAGAGTGATCCCAAAACCTAAGTCTTACAAATGTCAAAGGAAAGTTGAATCTCTAATGTACTGACGTGATAAAAATTAGTAATTAAAAGTGCACATCGTCCGTCTATTATAAACTTAACAAATCCAAGTCAAACTATAGAGAATAGATCAATTTTTTAATATATGTTGAATTATTATTTCAGACAAATTAAAAAAATATATAGTGGAGATGATTAATAACTAAATTATGCAAACTAAAAATTAATAAAGAAAATTAATAATGAAAAAAAACTACCTAAGCATCTGAATTCACTAAATATTAACATAATAAAATTTTCTTATTTTCTAAATTAATTCCCAAATTATTTTCTCTTTCCCTTTAAAAATAAGGATTCATATAATTAATATGGGCAAGCATAAGTTATGAAAAATTCACAGATTAACTATAATTTATCTAAACCTCATACTTAACATAAGAATCATGTATGAATTTTAAACGAATGTAAATATGAAGGCAAAAATAATTAGGCATTAATATTGGGACAGAAAAAAATTATTAATATAAAATACATAATTTCATCATTATCCTAAATATTAGAAATTAGTAGTCATGGAAATTTCTAATTAAAATAATTAAAACTAAAACTAATATTTTCAAGACACAAGTTACTAATAATAATTAAATACTCTAAATAAAGTTGAGAGAACTTGAAAGTATATGTATGTAAAGTGCAGTAGATTAATGAAGAGAATTCACATGAACGAAATTAATAATTAATATTAACATACTGAATACATATAAAGCAAGAAGAATTATGTAAATATAAATAAATTGATAAACTATATATTCAATTTGATCCTGCTGTGACATGGAAAGGCGGAAAGAGTTTAAAGGAAAGGAACTATATATATATCTCCTGCGTACAGGAGGGAAAAGAAAAACCGAAAATTCTATCTTCAGCCAGATGGAAAGAAACCAAAAAAAGAAGGAAAAAAAAGTGTAACCCCCTTTCTCTAAAATAAAGAGAACTATTTATATGAAAAAAAATAAATTATGACCTAATTTATGGTATATTGAATTTGATCTTTTTTTTTTATTTCTTTATCTCTAACGTGACTTCAATTTTTTCATGATAATCCTCCAAGAGTCGTTCATCTTTAACTTGACTTCAATTTCTTCATGATAATCCTTCAAGAGTCGTTCATGATGCAGGATGGTTCGAGAACGAAGATACCGAGTTATCGGATAATATGATGATGGCCTTGGAATATCATGAACGAGATGATCATCACAAATGACGAGGCCATTAAAGACCTTCGACATTAATCCCTTCAGCTTCGGGACAAGCTTTCGGTTTCGGATGGTGTCATGACTTTGGATGTGACTTCGGATGTGGCGAACTTGTTCTAAAAAGGTTTCATGACTTCGGAAGTCGATCGACCTTATTATTATTATTATTGTTTAGTCCTTTAATTAATAATATTTTATTAATTACAAGTTTGTTATTTTCCGTAAAAATAAGAAGTTTGTTAGAAATCCTTTTTTTTGCTTCCCTAGAAAATTTGTTAGAATCTTTTCATATCCCTAGGAGGATTTTATTTCCATTTTTATTTTTATATCTCTAAGAATATTCTAGAGTGACTCGGAGATAAAGTTTTGCTAGCTATATACACCCGGCTTGTTGGTTGGAATTAGGGACTTTTGAATTTTGAAAAACATATTATACACATTAGAGAGATTTCTCTGTGTTTTTCTGGTGAATCTCTTGTTCCTTTATTTGTGAATTTAAATGTTTACCAGCCCGCAGGATAATCGCTATCTCGTCCCGGCGTCAGTTGGTATCAGAGCGCAAGCATCTTTCTGGGAGTAGACTCATCGGTTTTAATGGATGGTGGTCGTGGTCATGGTCGTAGAGGGAAGATTCTGGCTAAAGAGGTCCCGCGCCGTGATCGTAGGAAGATTTACAAAGACAGGTTATAGAGCTAACCCAACGCCTAAAATCGCAAAATCTGGGGCGTCGTGGACAGTTTTCGAATGAGGAAGTCCCACATCTTGAGCATGATGAAGAATCCTATGATTCTGAATCGAGTTACGAAAACCCTTACCACTGTAGGAGGTAGCTAAGGGAACGATGTGACCGTGAGGACCGTCGTAGTGATCTGGGTTTCAGAATGAAGCTATCAAATTTTTCTGGTACGCTACACGTAGAAGGATTCAGCGCTTGGTTGAACGAGGTGGAGAACATATTCGATTATAAGGAGGTTCCAGATAACGCTAATGTGAAACTGGTTTCCATCAAACTAAAGGGTCGAACATCTGCTTGGTGGGAACAAATGAGACGTTTACGGAAAAGATAAGGAAAGACTAAAATCACCAAGTGGGAAAAGATAACGAAGAAGATGCAGAGTCACTTTCTTCCTTTTGGATACACTTAGTCTCTATTTAAGAGATTGCATCTGTTAAGACAAGGTACTCGATCTGTGGATGATTATACCGAAGAATTTTACCAATTGATAGCAAGGAATGATCTATCGAAAACTAAAGAATAAATGGTGGCACGGTATTTGGGAGGATTTAAGCAGCCGTTGTAGAGCGCCCATAGCCTTCATTCACTTTGGACTGTTTCTGAAGCATATCAGCGAGCTCGTGAGGCGGAGCAACAACAGAAAAATAGACCAATTCCAAGGAGCAATCCCCTCAACAAGCCAAGCCCATCCCCATAATTTCGTACTACCCTACAACCTCAGGGTAACTTTAATTCCAGCATCAAGTGCTTTAGATGTGGAGAACCAGGTTACAAAGCAACAGAGTGCCGAAAGCCTACTAACTAGAAGGGTAAGAACCTTTTTATTGAAAAAGGCATGATCGATGAAGCAGAGGAGTTCGAAGAGCCTATATATGATGAGTACGAGGACGAAGATGTATTGTATGGAGACATGAAGGCGACCCTAGTCATTCGCAAAAGTTTTCTAACTCCGAAAGAAGAATCCGAAGAGGATTGGTTGAGGACCAATATCTTCCACACTACTTGCATAGTGGCAAAAAAGGTCTACAAAGTAATTATTGATAGTGGCAGCTGTGAAAATGTGGTTTCCGAAGAGGTTGTTCAAAAGTTGAACTTAAAAACAGATCGGCATCCAAATCCTTATAAGTTGTCTTGGTTGAATAAAGGCAGTGAAGTAACCGTTGACAGAAGGTGTCTAGTATCCTTTTCAATCGGAAAGAAATACTTTGATAACACTTGGTGCGATGTGGTAAAAATGGATGCTTGCCATATACTATTGGGAAGACCATGGCAATATGACCGAAGCATCAACCATGATGGTTGGAAGAATACTTACTCCCTCAGCATAAAAGAGAAGAAGGTTATGCTAGCACCTCGATGAGACGAAGATAGTTCGGCTCGAGCAGTCAGGAATCCAAACCTACTATCTATGACGAGGTTCCTAACAGAAGCGGAACATGAAGGAGTTATGTATGCATTACTTCCTTGTGAGAACAGTTCGGCAAATAGAATTGCATAAGTGTCAGCTGATGTACAGAAATTGCTAACAGTGTTCGCTGACTTAATGTCCGAAGAACTTCCATCGGGATTACCACCATTAAGGGATATTCAACATGAAATAGATCTTATCCCAAGATCAAGTCTACCAAACAGACTATCCTATAGACTCATCCCTAAGGAGTCCGAAGAACTACAAAAGCAGGTAATGGACTTAATGAAGAAGGGATACATTCGTGAAAGTATGAGCCCATGTGCAGTTCCAGCTCTATTAGTGCCGAAGAAGGATAACTCATGGAGGATGTTCATCGGCAGTAGATCAATCAATAAAATCACAGTGAAGTATCATTTTGCGATACCTCGTCTGGATGATATGTTAGATCAGCTGTTCGGTGCAAAATTCTTCTCAAAAATTAACCTGAAAAGCGGATATCATCAAGTTCAGGTGAGACCTAGAGATGAACGAAAGACAACCTTCAAAACATAAAAAGGCTTATATGAATGGATGGTTACACCCTTCGGACTTTCCAACGCACCTAGTTCCTTCATGAGGTTTATGCATCAAGTACTACGACCTTACATGGGAAAATTTGTGGTTGTTTATTTTGATGACATTCTTATCTATAGCAAGACATCGGAATTACATCATGAGCACCTCAGAACTATATTTAAAACGCTGAGGAAGGAAAGATTGTTCATAAATTAGAAGAAGAGTTCTTATTTCACAACTTCAGTAACCTTCCTCGATTTTATTGTTTCCACCAAAGGTGTTCATGCCAATCCAACCAAGATCGAAACAATCTCGACAAGGCCAACACCGAAGACCATACATAACGTCATAATCTTTCATGGATTAGCATCTTTTTACAAAAGGTTCATCCGAGACTTCAGCACGTTGGTCGCGCCTATCCGAAGATAGCTTTGAATTGATCAAAAAAAAAGATGACCGAAGCACTTGTACTAGCACTTCCTGACTTCGAGAAGATCTTCGAAGTAAAATGCGATGCATCAGGAGTTGGTATTGGTGGTGTTCTTAGTCAAGAAGGTCGGCCAGTGGCTTTCTTCAGTGAAAAATTATCAGGGTCAAGAAAGAATTATTCTACTTATGATCTGGAATTCTATGCCCTAGTCCAGACACTGAAGCATTGGCGTCATTATTTAATACAGAAGGAATTCATTCTTTTTACTGATCATGAAGCTTTAAAGTATATTAATGGTCGACATAAGCTTAGCCGAAGACATGCTAAGTGGGTAGCGAACTTGAAAGAGTTCACTTTTACTCTTCAACATCAAGCAGGAATCCTGAATTGTGTTACCGATGCGCTAAGCCAAAGAGCATTACTTCTTAATACTATGCGAAACAAGATTGTTGGGTTTGAAGTCTTCATTGAGATGTATGAAGGAGATTCTTCCTTCATTATGATAGTTCAAGACATATAAGAAGGTCAACAATCTGACTTTATCTTACATGAAGGATATTTGTTTCGGGGGCTCCAGTTGTGTATTCCTGATTGCTCGCTTCGACAACAGATAATAAGTGAACTTCACAACGAAGGATACTTCGGACGAGATAAGATATTGGCCTTAATAACAGCTGACTACTACTGGCCAAAGATCTCGAGCGATGCGATGCGCTATGTAAAAGGGTGTTCTACTTTTCAGAAGTCAAAAGGAGTTCTTAGCAATGCGGGATTATACACTCCCTTACCTGTTCCTAAAAGGCCTTGGTGTGATGTTAGCATGGACTTTATCTTAGGCCTGACCCAAACTCAAAGAGCTTCAGATTCTATTATGTTTGTCGTCAATCGATTTTCTAAAATGGCTCATTTAATAGCTTGTCTGAAGACCATAGATGCTGTTCGGATCGTCCATCACTACTTTCGGGAGATTGTACGCTTATATGGCGTTCCACAGTATATCACATCTGACTGAGATACTAAATTTATGAGTAATTACTAGAAGAGTCTGTAGGAAAATCTTGGAACGCAATTAAACTTCAGTAGTGCTTACCATCCTCAGACCGATGGTCAAACCGAAGTGGTAAATCGAAGCTTGGTGTGATGCCCCCAAAATAGGTATACATCACCCATCTTGGGTCGCCAAATATATGGTACAGAATTCAAATACAAACTTAATTATACAACTGTCGTGTAAAATACAACAAAACATAGCTGAGAGTTTTAACACGAATATTATCTTCTAGACAATATCCAAACTCAAATTGAGTCCTCATTATAATTATTATCACACTATTTTATAAAATAGTAAGGATTACTACAGCCACCATCTCGGACCGTCACTCCATTCCCCGAATAGTTTCGGCTACATTCTCATTTCCTGAAGAGAACAATGAAAGCAAAAGGGTGAGCTCAACTAGCCCAATAAGAAATATTATGATTAAGATAATGCAGAATAAATTATCGTTAGCCTTCAATAGTGTTAAACTTATAGAATACAATAAATAACAAGTTTAACTACAGTGGAACAAGCAATCCATTAGAAGAGTCAAGTAGAGCATGATATCTACTATCTTCTATGATTTAAAAAGTTTATCATCAATTTTATCGCTGAGACTCAGCTCAATAAATAATCCACATCACTGAATTATCCATGCACTACAGACCAAGGATATTCATTAGTATCACATCCACGAATTATCCATACACTACGGGCCAAGGATATTCATGTTATCACCAATGGTCATGATCATGCTAACAACTGTCCATCAATGCACTACGGGCCATTGAGGACTTTTACCACATCATTTGTAACATTACAGGTCATGATTATACCGAATAATCCCTGGTCATAATCATACAAATCAACAGTCCATCTATGCACTACAGGCCAAAGATGACTTTCATCACAATATAAGCATGAGGATGATGACAATGATATAAAAATTCAATTAAATGAAAGCAAATGATAAATTTTAAAGATTTATAATTCAATTTATCCAAAATTTAATAATATCCAAATTGTCAACATGATACTGCTTTGTGGAGTAAAATTCAAGAACAATATTGTATCAAAAATAATTTGGACAGAAAAAAAATTAATTTTTGTCATAAATAGTACTCCGGGTGAATAGTACCTGAGTGAATAGTACTTCATAAATAGTATCCCGTGAATAGTACTCTGGCATGAAAAGATTATAATTTATCAAGAATGTCCAGAAAAATATTCCCATGAAAAGATACTCGATGAAACGCAAATTTCAAGGATATTTTACTAATTTCAAGGAGTATAGAAGCAATACTTTAACAAAATGAGTGTAGAATTTGAAATCTGAAATGAAATAATATTACTTACATACTACCGAGTATGGAAGAAAATATTATTTCTTAAGAATATTGAACTAAAATAATATCCCTTACCTTAAAAATAAAGTATTTCTGACTAGTAGGGCAGGGATATTCTTGAAGAAAACTTATACTATTTTCTACGCTCAAAGCTTCCTTAAACTCTAAAGAAATACGCTCAATATTATAGAAGAAGAATTTTCTGATTCTGGTGTGATTTTCAATTCTAAACTAAGCATCCTATTTATAGAAGAATTGAAGGATACTATTTGAAAATAAAAATCACGGGTGAACAGTCGCCCGATTCACGGGCGCCGAATCTTCTAAATTTTTTAATTTTTACTATTCATTACTGTGCAATCAAATATTCTAATAAAACAAAAACTTTAAATAAAATATAATATATTCTATTTATAATCTAATAAACAAAACTTATAATATATATATACACACACACCATGCCTTATACGGCATTCACACACCCCCATATTCACACGCACACCCACCTAGACACACCTCACACTCACACACCTCACACTCACATGCACACACAACATTCATATATATATATATATATATATATATATATATATATAAACTGAGACAATTTTCCACCGATGAAAAAAAAGAGTAAGTGGGGGTCCATGTAATAAACCAAATTTACAACAAATAGTTCATAAAAATCCCCTCAATATTTTTAACAACATTTATTCATCAATAATATAACTTGCAATATTAATAACCAGATCATTCCCAGGAAATAAGGGGCTTTTCGATAAGGATTTTCCCCTATTGGCGTGAAATTAGGTGACCAACCCCCCTTTCCTCGACAGAATTTTCTAGACATTGTCAATAATGCAAATAATAATATGAATAACTTGTCATCTCAATTATTGATTTAATAATATAAAATATTATGCAGATGATACTGTGACAATAATAGAATCAATAATGTGAGATACTATGCAACAATTACTGTAGCAATAATTGAGTATAACTGAGTGACTTCTCACCTAAGCATCAATAATCAATACCGTGTGCTACTATAAAACCACACATATTACTGTTCTTTTTCCGTTGTTATTTTTATAAAAGATATTTCTGTTATTTTTTAACTCTGACAATAATTCCGTTGTGGGGTCCACTGAATGATTGTTATGTGTAAATTTAATATTCCTCGACCAATCGAATATTTTATAAAAACTTGCTTACTTTACAAAATTTATAAATATTACCCACACCTATAACATTATAACAAATTCATACCTTAATTTTCAAAATGATATTTAGAGAAAAAAAATCATCTTTATTCATAAAAGTTGGGGTCTTACAACCTCCACTTCTTATGAAATTTCTTCCTCAAAATTGGTGTACGTACCTGGTATGTCAAAGAGGTGAGGATACCTTGATTTCATTTCAGATTCTAACTCCTAGGTCATTTCCTCAACATCATGGTTTCTCCACAAAACTTTGACTTAAGGTATAACCTTGGAGTGTAGAATATGTTCCTTTTTGTCCAAAATTTTAACAGGTACCTCTTCATACGTTAAATCTTCCGCTATCTCGTCCGGTTCTAATTCAATAACGTGGTTCGGGTCTCCACATATTTATGTAACATAGATATATGAAAAATGTTATGAACACGAGACATATATACTTGGCGGTAAGACGAATCTATAGGCCACAGTTCTTACGCGATCGAGGATTTCAAATGGGCCAATGAATCGAGGATTGAGCTTTTCTCTCTTTCCAAATCTTGTAACTCCTTTCCACGAAGCAACACGTAACAACACATGCTCTCCAACATTGAATTCCACGTCTCTTCAATGAAGATCAACATAACTCTTTTGTCGATCTTGTGAGGTTTTTATATGTTGCCGGATCATTTGAATCTTTTCTGTAGTCATATGTACCAACTCTGGTCCTAACAACGTTGCTTAACCCATTTCGTCCCAGCATACTGGAGAATGACAGTTGCGTCCATACAACGCCTCGAATGGAGCCATGCCGATACTTGCTTGATAACTGTTGTTGTAGGAGCACTAGTACAAAGTAGTAAATAGACAACACTTAAACCACAACGTTTTTATTAAATATGTTGTGGTATTTTTTTCCACAACGTTTTTTAACAAAACGTTGTAGATATATATGAAAAAATGTTATCTATTTAAAAGGGAATTTTTTTTGTTTTAACTAGATAACGTTTTTAAAAAAAAACGTTATCTATGTAAAAAACACGGAGCAAAAAACCGCGCTCAAGTGAAAACTAGGTTTCTCTGTCTCCTCCACTAAAAATTAGGTTTTAATTTCTCCCTTGTTAATTTTCCCTAAAATTTAGGTTTTAATTAGAAATTTTATGATATTTGGAGCTAATTTGGGTTATAATATGAATGAGACCCATTTGTTCAATTTTAGATATCTGTGAGACCCATTTTGGAGTAATATATTATTTCATCTCCGTATCTGTAAAAATCTTTTTCCCATGCACTACTAGGTCAATTTAGTTGCTTAGGTCAAGAACTTTGTGCATAAGCTGTATTATAATGGGTAACGTTTTTGTCACAGAGTTATCTGCTAATGTATATTAATAATCAGGAGATATGCAGTTAAGTATGAGACTGACAGTTTTCTTATGCGCGCGTACTGTTGTGTTTGAGTTTTTATTCTATGTGAAGTGTGTTTTTTTATGCCTTTGTATCGCCTATTTTACTGAAAAACAAATTTACTAAAACATATATTGTACCTAGCTAACAACTTGTATTCTGTGAGGAGCGATGGTTGAGCTATACTTCTAAGTGTTATTAAAGACTAATTAAATCTGTATTATTACATAAAGCATAATGATAATCTTCAGTTTCATTTGAAAATCCTTTGTTTTTCCTTCTGGGTCTGTTCTAATATTTTTTTTTCACAAAGAGTGAGTTAAGGGGTTTCTTATTCATGATTATCTAGTCTAGCCAATTGATAATTAACTGAGTGCTTATTTAGGGTTTTATATTTAGTGTTGGACTCTAGATGACATGTTTTGTTTTTTTTTTTAATATGGATAAGTCATGGATGTGTGCTGATAGAAGGTCACGAGAGTATGAACTAGGCGTTGATGAATTCTTGAGGTTTGCGGTAAATAACACGAGAAATGTGAATCTTATTCATTGCCCTTGCGTAAAACGTGGAAACATTTTAAAATTTAGTGCCAGAATTATACGGGATCACTTGTATTTTAATGGTGTTGATACTAGTTATCAAACTTGGATATGGCATTGTGACACCCCCAAAATAGGTATACATCACCCATTCTGAGTTGTCAATACATGGTACAACTACAACTTTATTATTACAATAGTAAAACTATACCCCGACTCGTACTCGCTATATTCTCACCTCCTAAGAAGAAAAATGGAACAAAAAGGAAAAGGGTGAGCTCAAATAGCCCAGTAAAGAATATTATGACTAAGATAATATACAACAAATTATCATTAGTCTTCAACAGGGAAAAAATCTAATAGAATACAATAGACAACAAGTTTTAAATTAATATTCGCAGCGGAAATAATAATTCATTAGAAGAGTTAAGTAGAGAATGCAAACTACTATCTTCTATGTATGAATTTAAAAGTTCATCGTCTATCTTTTATCCCTATAACATCAATCAATATATATCTGGAATCAAATATTCATCTTTGCACTACAGGCCAAAGATATTCATCAGTTGGTCATGTTCATCTAAACACTGCTCATCTTTTGCACTACGGGCCAAAGATATTCATCGAAATCATTCATCTTTGCACTACTGAGGCCAAAGATATTCAATAATATCATCATTTAAGGCCGAGGATGATGAAAATATTTTTAAAGAAACGAATCCAATTGAAACAAAATGACAAGGATTAAGGATTAAGGATTAGTACTTTGTTTTATCCACGTCAAAAATACCTCAAAAATAATCATAGTGGTGTAAAATTCAAGAATGATCAAAACATGGATACAATCAAAGCTAGTATCCGAATAGATATTTTGGACGAAAAGAAAAATTTTCATTTTTGATGAATAGTCTTAGTATTTGTGAATAATCTTCAGTATCGTGAATAGTCTTGAGTATCGTGAATAAGTAACTCCAACACTAAAAGTTCCAAATTTGATAAAAACTTGAGATCAATATTTGACATAATGATATTGAAGAAATAATATCATTCTGAAAAGAAAAAAAAAATAATATCCACTTACCTCGGAAAGACAATTACTTAAGCTGGAATCTTTGGATATAGGCTATAACTTGAACTTGCACCGTATAGCAATACTCAAAGTATACTCCAAATACTCACAAGAATACGCTCGATAATATAGAGAGAGAAAACTTCAATTTCTGGTGTGATTTTCAATTCTAACCTAAGCACCCTATTTATAGGAAAATGCTTAGAACACCAAAGTAGAAAATTTAATAAATTAATATTAAAATTTTTCAACAACTTCATCATACATACTAACAATATGAATTCAGCCTCCTAATCACATGTTAAATGAGTTTCAAAAATGAAAAAAAAACGTTTTTGTAATTAAAAATATTTTAAACTTTCAAAAATCAATTATTTCGGAACTTCAAAACTTCAATAATTCATAATAAATAGCCCTTTTGTCAAAAAATTCGAATCTCGTGCGTTTTTATAGGAAATTCAATTCTCTACAACTTCTGAGAAGAAAGTTTTTCCAAATTCCAAGCGAAAATTGGCCAAAATCCACAAGCGAATTATTTTACATTTATAATCAAATTTCGATCGAGAAATGGGGTCCACCGAACACATAAAACATGCTTTAAATATTTTTGGTAAAAAAAATACTCCTCCACATATACTCATATATCCCACATTCATCGTAAAAATATCATCATTATTATATTATTAAAATATAATAATATATTTAAATAAATTATTTTATCAGAAAAAGATAAAATTTTAATTTTCAACAATTGTCACATTAAAAATTTTCTCCATCTATATCCACATAAAATCAATATTTTCCTCATCATATGAATCAATAATTAATTATTCACAAATAATATTACAGAATCACAATATTGACAACCAGCGCAGTTCGAGGATAGAGGGGCTTTCCAATAAGAATTTTTCCTTACTGGTGCGCAATTAGGTGACCAAACCTCTCCTTAGACAGAACTTTCTAGACATTGCCAATAATGTTATCTAATAATATTATTCAGATAATATGAATTATTGCTTCGATAATGAAAAATACTGTGTAATGACAATTATTGAAACAACAACAATATAAAATATCAACGCAGCAATTATTAAATCAATAAAATACTGAACAGTAATTACTGTAACCATTATTGAGTAGTGCCTTCTTACATAAGAATCAATAATTGAGTGCGATACTGGTGTCTTCTTGTGTTTTAACCAATTTAGAGTATTTTAACGAATGATTAATCTGTAAAAACTACGTAGTTATTTTTAAACAACTTATTCTTGTCGTTTTCTTCCTCCAATCGCTTTCTCGTTATGGGGCCTACACATGGTCTGCGCTACCGTCGTATGAATATTCCCAGAAGCGATCTGAATATTCCACGACCAAACGAATATTCTCAAACAATAATGAATATTTTATAACTACTTTGCTTATTTTGAAATATTTGCGTATTTTACCCATAACTATCCACATTAATCAAATCAACCCTTACTATTTCAAAATAATAAATAGAGAAAATTAAATTTCATTAAAAATAAGTAGGGGTCTTACAGGCATGGAGAACCTAATGTTTCAGATGCAGATGCAAATGAACCTTTTGTAGGCACTACTGAGCAAGGCTATGTCTCTGAAATAATATATATGGGAGATAATGGTTTTTTGGATTTCTCAAATGATCCGTGTGAGTTTCTTAATGTGATTGGGGATGGAGATGAACCCTTTTAGCCTGGTTGTAAATTTAGTAAGTTAGGTGCACTTGTTAGACTTTATAATTTGAAAACAAAGCATGGTTTGAGTGATGTTGGTTTCACAGAGCACTTGATTTTTCTGACTGAACTTCTTCCAGAAGGTAACCAATTACCTTGCTCCTTGTACGAGGCAAAGAAGACTTTACATACCTTAGGAATGAATTATGAGAAAATACATGCTTGCCCTAATCACTGCATCTTGTATAGAAAGGAATTTTACCAAGTAACTAATTGCCCAAAATGTTCTCTCTCAAGGTGGAAGATGGATAAGAATGAGCATGTAAGTGAAGGGGTGCCTGCGAAGGTGTTGTGGTAGTTTCCTCCTATCCCGAGGTTTAAACGTATGTTTAAATCTAGCAGGACATTTGAGAGTTTAACTTGGCATGCTAATAATAAAATGAGCGACGGTCATATGCGTCATCCATCAGATTCACCATCTTGGAAGCTAGTGGATGATAAGTGACCGGAGTTTGGTAAAGACCCTAAAAGCCTTAGACTTGCTCTTTCAGCTGATGGGATCAATCCTCATGGTTCTCTTAGCAGTATATACAGTTGTTGGCCTGTTATAATGATTATTTATAATCTTCCGCCTTGGTTATGTATGAAAAGAAAGTTCATGATGTTGACTTTGTTGATCTTGGGTCCTAAACAAGCCGGTAATGATATAGATGTCTACATGGAACCATTGATTGATGATTTGAAGTGTTTGTGGAAGGGGGTTCCAAGGGTGTATGATGCATTTAGAGGAGAATACTTCATGATCAAAGCCCAATTAATGTGGACTATTAATGACTTTTCTGCCTATGGGAACTTATCTGGATGTGTTGTAAAAGGTTATAAAGCATGTCCTATATGTGGCGAGGATACACCTAGCCATAGGTTGACACATGGTAACAAATTTTGTTACATTAGCCACGGAAGATTCTTGCCTCAAGATCATTCATTTCGGAAGTAGCGAGTAACATTTAATAGAGAACAAGAATTTAGACCACTTCATGTGTCACTAACAGGAGAGGAAGTATTTAAAAAGGTTGATGGTTTGACTCATGCTGTTGATGACAAGGATAACAGGCCTTGTTGGAAGAGGAAGTCAATCTTCTTTGAACTAGAGTATTGGAAGTTTCTTCATATTAGACATATTATATATATTGAGAAAAATGTATGCGATAGCATTATTGGTACATTATTGGAGATTTCGGGGAAAAACAAAGATGGGGTTGCAGCTCGGTTAGACCTCTTAGAAATGGGGGTTAAGACTTATTTGCCACCAGATTTTGGGGGGAAAAGGACACGTTTGCCTCCAAGTACTTGGAATCTATCGAGGGCAGACAAAAGAGTTGTATGTAATTCTTTGTATGGCATGAAAGTCCCATAAGGTTACGCTTCTAATGTCAAAAGTCTTGTATCATTGCAAGACCTAAAACTCCATGGGCTTAAGTCTCATGACTATCATACCTTAATGCAACAATTGCTCCCTGTTGCCTTACGTTCGGTGATGGAAAGACCAGTGAGGTATGCAATAATCAGATTGTGTTTTTTCTTTAATGAGATATGCGACAAATTCATCGACATTTCAAAACTACATAAAATGCAAGCTGATGTAGTGGTAACCTTGTGTTTGCTTGAGAAGTATTTTTCACCATCATTCTTTGATATCATGATTCATGTCGTGGTGCATCTTGTTAGAGAAGTTTGATTATGTGGGCAAGTTTACTTTAGATGGATGTATCCATTTGAAAGATTCATGAAAGTATTAAAAGGGTATGTACATAATCGTAATTGGCCTGAAGGTTGCATGGCTGAATGTTATATTGGTGAAGAAGCTTCAAAGTTTTGCGAGGAATATTTATCTGATATTAGTACTATTGGGATCCCATCGAGGCGAAATATGGGTCATACACAACCCTTATCTGGTGTTACTGTAGAATCTACGGAGCGTGACATGTTAGACCAAGCACATCGTTGTGTATTAGACAACACGGATGAAGTTGAACCATATATCAGGTAATTTAAATGTTTTTCTATATAAGATAGAAGAATTTTGTCTTATAATTCAATGACTAAAATCTAATTGTCTTCTATTTCATGTAGTGAACATATGATACATCTGAAAGAAACTTATCTGAGATTCAAAAAAATAATAAAGTGGCTACAAGATAAGCACAATCGCACATTCATTGGTTGGTTTTGCAAAAGGGTAAAATTGTGTTTATCTTGGTAAATGTTTGCTGGTTGCTCGTGTTTGTTTCTTGATTTATATTATTTTGGATTCAGGTTGCACATGAACTTACCCAAGCATCCAATGACATAACGGAGACTTTGCGGTGGCTTTCGGATGGCCCGTGTATGGAAGTTCTAAAGTATAAAAGCTACATTGTTAATGGGATGCACTTTAACACCAAGTCACGTGATAATGTGCGAGCTATTCAAAATAGTGGAGTGCACCTAGTGGCAAAGACAATGCAGCTTTCTAGTGCAAAGGATAAAAATCTTGTTGTGGGAGACATGAGTTTCTATGGGGTCATTCAAGAAATATAGGAGCTAGATTATCATAAGTTTAGAGTACCCATGTTTAAGTGTGATTGGGTTGAGAACAATAATGGCATTAAAGTAGATGGACTTAGATTTACGTTGGCCAATCTTGGTAGGATAGGTTTTAGAAATGATCAATTTTTTATGGCTAACCTAGTCAAACAAGTCTTTTATGTTGAAGATCCTTTAGATTCTATATGGTCAGTTGTATTATCAACCCCAAATAAGGATTATAATGATTGTGCCAGTGATGATGAGCTAGGGGACATTGTAATTGACCACAAACCCTTTACAAGAGGTATGCCTGCAGTTGAGACATTTGATGATGTTTTTTACGAGGACAACTCACAATATATGAGAGCTGACTGTGAGGATATTTGGATTGATAAGGAATAGGAACTCTTGTGGCAATTAATAGAACTCAATGAACTGAATGTTTAACTTCCAGCAATTGTATTTATGAACTGAATTATTTTCCAACAATTGTATTTATAACTCAATGTTTATTTGCCAGCAAAATGTTACTTTTCCAGCAATTTAATTTTCCAGCAGTTACAATGTGTTTATTTTCCAGCAGTTGTATTTAGAACTCTATGAACTGAATTATTTTCCAGAATATTCTTCTAACTCAATGTTTATTTTCTAACTCAATGTTTATTTTTGTGCAGAATATTCTTCCATGATTACTGAGCGGTTTTCATCCCCTGAAAAGAAGAAAGTTATGTCATCCCCCAAAAGAAGAAAGATATTTCATCCCCTTCAAAGAAGAAAGCTATTAAAGCCCCTCAAAAGAAGAAAGCTAGTTCATCCCCTTCAACCAAGAAAGCTATTTCCTCCCCTCAAAAGAAGAAAGCTAGTTCATCCCCTTCAACTAAGAAAGCTATTTCCTCCCCTCAAAAGAAGAAAGCTAGTTCAAAATATGCAAAGAACCAACTTGTCAGGGCTAGTCAGACACAACAAGCTGCTTTAGAGGCTCAAAATAGTCTGAAATCTTAAGTTGAGACAATCTCCAGTACCGCAAAAAGAAAACGAGGCATTAACACAATTCAGCGAATAGTGAAGTGAAAAGTACAAGGCTTGAGAAAGGTTGTGGAGTATAATAAAAATGGGCAACCTCGTGGGAAGACATCAAAGGAAATGCAGTCTTACATTGGGGTATTAGCACACACGAAGGTCTGAATTGACATTAAAAAATGGAAAGCTGTGGAGTTAGATACAAAAAAGAAGATTTTGGTAGTTGTAGAGGTATATGAAGTTGATTAAATTCCCCATGTAGTTTTATTTTTCTTCATTGTCACATGTATTGATATTTGTGAGTGAAAATGAATCTCAAATTATAAGCAAAAGATGTAGAACCCAAAAAGCTTTTTAATCGTGTGATCTGCTTGTGCGTAGATGGCGTTTGTGATAGCAACTGAGAGCAGGAAAATGGTTTTAAGATCAGCAGCATGTAAATGGCGAGAGTTCAAGTCTAGACTGACCAATACCTATGTTTATCCTTTCGAAAATGAAGTAGAAGTCTTATGTGACCCCCTGAAGAATATCCTTTCATTGAACCTGATGCTTGGAGAGCCTTTGTAGCACATAGGTTTACTGAAGAGTTTAGGGTACATTTTCCTCCATTTTAATTGCAAATAAATCATTGCTTCTCAAATCACATAACCACTTTTCCCTTCCTATTTTACAGGCATTACATAAGAAACAACAATCAATACGTGCACAATATCAGTATAATCATCGTTTGTCACACAAAGGATATGCTGGATTGGAGGATGAACTGGTTAGTAAAAATTTTGTAAGATAATTATTTGTCCATGTTAAATTTGCTTGCTATATTATTGTTTGTTTATATAAAACAGCTGGAAAAAATGGCGGAAGGTGACATAGATCGAGCAACATTGTGGAGGAAAGGCCGCGAAGATAAGTATGAGAATATTCCAGATGAGAAGACAGCTGAGAAAGCAAAGGAAATAGTAAGAAAATGAATTGATGTTCTGAATTCTTTCTTTGTGGCAATAATTTTTTTATTGTTAATGTGAATTATTTGTTAATGCATTAGGATGAATTCAAGAAAAAAGTATATGAAGGTTCGTTGACCGTAATCGGTAGCCATGATATTCTCACAATGGCATTGGGGACTTCAGAGCGTGCTGGATGAGTTAGAGGTGTAGGAGGTTATGTGACTCCAAGTTCCTACTTTCACCTACCAAGACGCCAAAGTGAGTATGTGAGCCAGAGTATTAAACAAACTATCCGCAAACTTCTTGAAAAAGAGCGAGATAAGGGGCAAGTTATGGCATCAAAACTTGTAGCAGACGAGCGAGATTTTTGGGTGCAGAAGATTATTCAAATAGAGGCAAAACTGGATGAAAAGTGTACATCCCCAGGTGAAACAATTCCCGCAGGTCACTACTTGACTCCTCCACCCTTAACGGTGCATATTTTTCAGACAAAGCTAGTTGTTACGCTATAAAAAAATTGATATTTGGATTGATGAGAAGGAGGATGTTAACAATGGTGAGAACAAAGACAATGATAACAAAAAGATGCCACCATTAAAGGTATATGTTATGCATGGAATTGTGATTGGAGTTTTACATATTATTGATTTCATTAATATATATTCTTGTGTTTGTATCTAGAAATATGGAAAATTCTTAAAGTTCGATAAGACAAGTTCTGAATCGAATAACCTGCGCCCCATTCCAAGCTCATTAAAGGTGTTGTGTGGATATGCCAAAAATACCCTCCAGTTGAAGGGAAACACCTTAAAAATTGTGATGGAGGAAGAAGTTTTTGGGTTTTCTCGTCCAACCCATATTTTGTATGAAGACATTCTACAATTTG
Source organism: Panax ginseng (assembly GCA_020205605.1). NCBI lineage: Eukaryota > Viridiplantae > Streptophyta > Magnoliopsida > Apiales > Araliaceae > Panax > Panax ginseng. The sequence goes on from CM035133.1 coordinate 145,250,123, forward strand.
GTGCCATGTCAGAAATATCAGGCACTTGCATAGTGATGCATGAGGTATAATTAAATAAATCTTATTTGGTACTGTGAAAGAAAACTGATTTAACAATGCTCAATTATTAGGTACTTATATGTTATGTTGAAGAAGACAAATATGTTAAGGATGATTACTTTTGTGGACCTTGCTCGAGTTGGTGCTAAAGGTTGTGGAAGTATTTCTCAAAAAACACGTTACATAGCATCTCAGTTTTCAAGAGCACATCGTGGCACAATTTTCCTGATACCTTACAACTCCGGGTTAGTACTTATTATATTTAGTTTGATCTGGAATGGTAAAGTTCTTTACCTTTTTTTTATTAAAACTCCTGATTCTAAAAAACTTATTGGTTTAACTATAAAAATGTGTTTGGGGCTGATTTTTGTATAGATGTAATTGGGTGTTGACCATTATCAATCTGGACAATAATAATGTGTACTTCATGGATTCCCTCAAGTACCGTAGAATCGATGAGGAGTGGAAACAAGTTGTGAACACGTATGTTATTCCAAATTACTTTGTTTTTAATGTAGTTCAATTAAAAAGTTTTACAATAAAATTTCTTCTAATAAATCGTGTCTCTGGAATTATGTGCATGATGTTATATGTGTCACCCACTTGCTCATGAAGTTCCATTAAAGCTTACAATGGGCAAAGCAATAATCAAATACGAAAATCACCACAATGGAGAATCTTGGTAGTATGTTAGTTTATATATATATGTATGTAATTAGCATAAGATGTTTACTTATGGACATTTGTTATTTTTGTTGTATCATGACATAATTACTAATTGTGTTTAAGGAACTCCTGTACAACTAACACACAAGGAGTGCGGATATTTTGTGATGCGTTTTATGAAGGAGATAGTTGAGGATGGTAGTTTGGACTTTGTAGCCAAGTTTAGTTATTTTTTGTCAGCTTTATTGGTCAAATAGAAAGTTTTTCTATAAACTTTAGTTAATAGCCAAAAGTCAGGTTAAGTAGTAAGTAGAAAATGATGTTGAACAATGAACTCATTTGTAACTCTAGCATTACTCAAAATTTAGTAAACCTCATAATATGTATCATATGTAGTGTGATACGTACCTCCTATACTATATATGTTGCCTGATGATATGAAGGCTTCAAATTCTTTTTTTGGTATTTTCCTTGAAATTCGTCAAGTTTTTTCAGAATATTTGAATATTGAGCACTTGTGGATGAGTTGAAATAGAATAAATGTTGATGGTTATAATATATGTCATATCGCATGGTATATGTACAATGGCTTGATTTGCTTGATGATACATGTTTGTCTATCTTAATGATAGTTAATGCCTTTTTTAATTATATGAGACTAACTACAAGTTGATATTATTATCCGTCCATCGTTATTGGTTAATCTTATACACACAAACAATGAATGAGTGAAAAACAACAAAATATTAGATTTGGTATCCTTGTGTTTTACAGTTATCTTGCCATACATTAGTAGTAGGTCATTTTTTTGGATATATAAATTTGGTTATAGATGGTATTTGGTTGGGCATGTACAATAAGCTTGAGAAACAGTATGGTGATGGTAGGAAGTATGTTAAAAGTCATGTGAGTGATTTTTAATCTTTTTAAGTATTATACAAGTTAAATATGATCAAGATTTTGAAATTGAAACTTTTAAATTTATATCGTAACAGAGCTTGTTGATTTTGTCAAAATGTAGAACTCTGGTGTACCCTTAGAAAGTGACTAAATATTTATGGGATCACCGATGTTCTGTTTAGCTTCCAATAATGAGGATTACATATGGTTTTGAAAGGATAAGATTCTGAAGGAGTCAACATGGGGAACTGGTTTGTGCCAGAGTTACTCAATACTCTTGTTAACTTAATGAGCTAATTCTGCTCCAAAAACTGATCTTATCTTACATATTAGTATTTGGTTTCTAACTAATCTATATGGAGTATCATATCAAAAACCAGCATCTAAAGTTGTATTATTTTTAACTAAATTTGTTGTTCTTTTATTTCAGTGGGATAAGGCAAATGGATTAACGTACAAACAAGAACAAATTGACGAAGTACGGGATGAGTGGGCAGCGTATGTGAGAAGCTACATGTAGAGTCTCGAGTTAACGATGGATATGTACAGGGTTAGATGAATGTATGTATTTTGGGAGAACCTAGGCTTTTTTTGCACATGCTTAGGTAGTAGCTTAATTTTATGGATAGTTTGGTTTATTTTGTGGATGCATGCAATCAAATTCACAATTCAATATAGTAGTAATTTATATTGAAAAGTGAATTTGAGATGTATATATGGATAGTTAGGTATATATTTTATGGATGTAGTAATTTGAAACTGTAAACGAATGGTATTATTGGGATGTATTTTGAATGGTTGATACATTTTAGCTTTATATATCATGGCATTAGCAGATTTCAGGTGCGATGGTAATATAGGTGAACCATAACTTTTTTTTTCTTTTTAAAAATGTTGTGTATGCAGCACAGCGACAACGTTGTTATATGTATAACAACATTTTCAAGTCAATCTACAACATTTTAAAAACATTGTATATTTGTATAAATAAATGACACCTTCTAAATGTTGTATAAATGTGTTTAAACGTTGTCTGTTGTTGCTTTCTATGGTCGATATTTAAAAATATTTGTTATATGCATGTATTACAACATTTTTAAGTCACACTACAACGTTTTAAAAATATTATATAAATTTGTCTAAATAGATGACACATTCTAAACGTTGTGTAAATGTGTTTAAACGTTGTCTGATATATTAAACTACAATATTTTAAGTCAGAAAACGTTGTAGAATCATACCATCTACAACGTTTTCAAGCATCTAATAATTTATGGAAAACAAATCTACAACGTTTTTTAAGAAAAAAATGTTGTATAATGTGTCAAACTACAACGTTTTAAAAACATTGTATAAAGGGTGTCAAATAGATGACACCCTTAACCACGACATTTCTGAGATAGAAACCACAACGTTTTTTACGCGTTATCTATTTACTGTTTTGTAGTAGTGTCTAGAATTCCACTAATGGCAAGAACTTGTCCCAACTTCCTTTGAAGTCAAGGACACAGAGTCTTAATAGATTTTCAAGAGTTTGAATAGTCCTCTCCGACTGTCCGTCCGTCTGAGGGTGATATGCCGAACTAAATCATAAATCTGTGCCTATAGCTTTCTGCAAATTGATCGAAAACCGTGAAGTGAACCGTGGGTCTCGATCAGAAACTATGGATACTGGCATACCATGCAGACCTACTGTAATAATTCGAATTTTTTTTAATAATTAAATATTAATGTTATTTTTCCTAAAATTATCCGGAGTGCGAAGCTACTTGGGTGGCGTAAAAGACTATTCGGAAAGAGTATCCTTACCTCTTTAATGTCAAGTAAATCTTTGTTACTCTTTTGATTCCGGGGACGAAATACTTTTTAAGGGGGAGGGAATGTAATACCCGTAAAGAATAATAAATAAATTTTTATATTCTTAAAATATATTGTTTGGATTTTGTCTATTATTTGAGTCACACTTGTTATTTAATTAATTTGGGCTAATAAGTATTAATAAGTGATGAATAATTAACTTAGTAAAATTAAACTTTTCTTGTGTTTGGCAGTTTTGGTCAAATTGTATTTAATTTATGTTGACTATAATAAGTAAGTGGTTATATTAATTTGGACATTTATACTAATTGGGTGAAACTAACTTTTTAAGTATATATTTAAGTTTGGACTTGTTAAATTATTTGAGCCCGAATTAAGGTGATGAGTTTAAAAACCAAATTGGAATAGGAGTAATATATTAGGTTAAATTCCTTCCTAATACATATACTGACATAATCAACAAAGGAGGGTTTCTAACGTAGTGAGAAACGAAGAAGATGCGGAAGAAGAATAAGGAAAATGAGGGAATGTGGCTGGAATTAAAAAGGGATTGAGAGCAAGATTCTTAAAACTTTATTCACCATATTCTTCTTCTCAAAGGTAATTATTGGACTATTTTTGAATACAAAATAAGTATTTTGCTACTGTAATTACAATCTATTTTCTTGTTGTGTTAATAATCTATTTTAAAAATTAATTATGCCGCTTGATTAATTGAATTTGTTAATGAAATTTTGATTTACAATTGGCATATATGATATATATATATATGAACTAATTACGATATTACGTTTATATATATACATATATATATACATACATACACACGTGATATACATACATATATATATAAAATATACGAAAATTTTAAAAGGGGAAAGTGATAAATAATATTATAATATTATTATTATAATTAAAATGTATCTTTTGATTACAAACTGAATATAGTATATTAAAATTATTGAATTTATGAAAATATAAACTATATAGGTTCATAATTTAATTATATGTATTGTATGTTATTTTGATAATTAGATCGAATTGAGGGAGTTTAGCGGGTGATATTTGGATTCGACGAATTATTTTGGTACTATATTAAGGTACGAATTTCGTACTCTTTCAGCGATACTTTTGTTAAATTTGATTTTTTCGTTTTGTTCCTCGTTTCGAATTCTGTTATTATTTCACATAATTGTTTCTTGTGAAATTAATATATTTGTTTCATTTTGGAGTTGACACATTGGACTCGTACTTTTACTCTTTAAATTAGGTTATCATGTGTCTAGTATTTTTTTTTTGATATTCATAAAGCGATATATGTCGTTACCTTCTTTTGGAGACATTATGATTTGATCTGGTTCAACATATACATTAGAACCCATTTTTATGGATATTGTGTCTCATGTGTTATGACACAATACCTATTTTGATGGTATTATATATGTCGCATGTGTTGTGATATAATATTTTTGTTAGAATGTACCGTAGGGTATACCGGAGCTATAACGACTTGTGGGGGTACCACAGGTATATCGTCTTAGCACGAGAGACATGACATTTTTTGTGGCGGTGTGATTAGTCTACGACGTCTCCGTTTGAGCTCCGGAGGAAGTGGGTCATTTGGTGTTTTGTTGTGGGAGGCGTATGAGTTAACCTTAGTTTTCTATTCTATGAATTTTTGATGTTGTGCCAAACACACTTATCCGATTTGCATACATTTGGATTCGCGGTCTAATGTGTGAGTGCCTGTGTAGCATTATTTTTATTGCTTGTGTGGCATCATTTGATTACCTGTGTGGCATTATTTTGATTGCCTGTGTGGCATTATTTTGACTTGTCTATGTGGCAAGGTATATATCTGAGCTCAACCGATATGAAATAACCCCAGCCATTTGTTTTAGCCTATTATTTTATTGTATTAGTTTTGTTAATTTCTGTTTAGTTTAATTAATTGGGTTAGTTATTTCAGTTCATTATTTTCTTTACTCTTCTGTTTGTTTCGTTAATTCTGTTGGTTCAGATATATTCTATTCAAATCTTTGGAGATTTTATTTTTTTGTCAGAGGCAATATTTTGTCTCTGTTGATTTCGTATTTCAGTTGTATATCATTTGTATCTTTGTATCCGTACTGGGCATTTGGCTCATGCTGTGTTTTTCTTCTGGCAGGTTTGCAGGGGTGATTCAGGGCTAGTGTGATGAGAGAGTTGCCTTTGACCATCTAGTTTGATTCAATTTTAGGTTTTGATTATTTTGACTCTATTTGGAGAATTGTATTTAATACTTTATTTATGGATATCATTATTACATATTTGAAGTCATTAGTTCTCTGTTTACTTTTTTTGAGGTTTGTTGTGCTTTGCACGTGACCTCCCTTTCCTTTTCGGGAAGGGAGTGTTACACTTACAATCTCATTTATGTATATACGAGCAAGACGTTCAAGTGAATAAGTTTCTCGTATAGGTAAGAAATGAGCAGACTTGGTTAACCTATCAACAATGATCCAAATTGCATTTATGCTTTGAGAAACCTTGGGAAGACCAGTAACGAAATCCATGGTAATGTGCTCCCACTTCCATTCTGGAATTTCAAGTGGTTGCAATGGACCTTTTGGCACTTGATGCTCCGCCTTGACTCGTTGACAAGTTAAACACTTTGAGATAAACTCCGCGATCTCTCTTTTCATATTGCTCCACCAAAATGTATGTCGAAGATCACGATACATTTTGCTACTTCCAAGATGGATTGCAAACAGTATGTTGTGCGCCTTCAACGATTTTATACTTCAAATCAGAGTCGTTAAGAACATAAAGTCTAGAGTTGACTCTAATTATTCCTACTTCATCGATTCTTGCTTCTGAAATAGTACCTTCTTGCACTTTCTTATTCATACGCATTAGCTACGGGTCCGTAGCTTGAGCATCTTTAACTTTATCGATTAAAGTCGGTTCTACTTGTATATTTGACATCATCATGTGGGTCCCTAGAGTCTTTAACTCTATCTCCATCCTTTGTAAGTCATTCCAAATGGGCCTTTGCGTTGACAATATCGCACTCGTACCCACATATGATCTTCTACTCAATGCGTCAGCTACCACGTTCGCTTTTCCAGGATGGTATTGAATAGTATGATTGTAATCCTTCAACAGCTCGAGCCAACGTTATTGTCGCATGTTAAGTTTCTTTTAGGTGAAGAAATATTTGAGGCTTTTTATGATCCGTATAGATCTCCACTTTCTCCCCATATAGGTAATGTCTCCAGATTTTAAGTGCGAAAACAACTGCTGCCAACTCTAGATCATGAGTAGGATAATTCCTCTCATATTTTTGAGTTATCGCGAGGCATAGGTTATGACTTTCCCATGTTGCATGAGAACACATCCTAACCCTCTGCTTGAAGCATAACTGTAGATGACAAATCCCTCCGAACCAGATGGTATTGTCAGAACAGATGCTGAAATGAGTCTCCTCTTGAGTTCTTAAAAAATCTTCTCACATTCCTCGCTCCAATCGAATTTTCTTTTCTAGTCAGTTGAGTTCATGGAGTAGCGATTCGAGAAAATCCTTCCATGAATCTCCGATAATAACCAGCTAAGCCCAGAAAGCTACGTACTTTGGCCACTGACTTAGGTTGCTCCCAGCTTTGAAGTGCTTCAATCTTTGCTGGGTCAACAGATATTGCGTGATTTAATATCAAGTGTCCAAGGAATGCTACTTCCTCAAGCTAGAACTCGTATTTCTTCAACTTGGAATATACCTTGTTTTCACAAAGCTTTTGGAGTATCAGCCTCAAATGTTGCTCATAATCTTCACGGATTTTGGAGTAAATGAGGATGTCATCAATAAAGACAACCACAAAATGATCCAAATATTCCTTAAATACTAGGTTCATCATATTCATGAAGGCAGCATGAGCATTGGTCAATCCAAAAGACATGATTAGGAATTCGTAATCCCCATACCGAGTTCTGAAAGCAGTCTTTGGAATGTCATCAGTTTTAATCTTTAACTGATGATATCTAGAACGAAGATCGATCTTTAAAAAGAATTTGGCGCCTTGCAACTGGTAAAACAGGTCATCCATACGAGGTAACAGATACCTATTTTTGATGGTGACATGATTCAACTCCCGATAGTCAATACAAAGTCGCATACTTCCATCTTTCTTCTTTACGAATAGAACAGTAGCACCCCAAGGAGACGTACTAGGACGAATGAAACTGATGTCTAATAATTCCTGTAGTTGGGTTTTTAACTCCTGAGTTCAATAGGAGCCATTCGATATGGGGCTTTGGAAATGGGTTTTGTACTGGGTTCAAGGTCAATACAAAACTTGATTTCACGCTCCGGGGGTAGAATAGGAAGTTCTTCAAGGAATACGTTAGGAAATTTATTAACAATAGAAATATCATTCAAATCTAACGTATTTTTGTTTAAATCTGTGAAATGGGCTAAGAAAGCTTGACATCCATTTTTCAATAAACTAATAGCTTTATGGCTCGATATGACAGTGATTGACTTTAGTCGTTTGGTTGTTTGAATTTGCATAATAGGTTGGTTAGGAATATGAAAGCTAAAAACCTTACGAAAATAATCAATTTTTGCATGATGTATAGTTAACCAAATCAATCCTTAAAATCACATCAAATGCAAGTATTTTCAAAGAGATAAGATCGACAGTTAACGTGAGGGTACCGATTTGAATCAAACAAGACTTATAAACAGTGGATGTAATAAAGGTTTCTCCCAACAGAGTTTCAACAGATAAGTTAAAGTCTAATTTCTTCAAAGTTAAATTTAAACGTTGAGCACAAGTAGGAGAAATAAAAGAATGGGTAGAACCGGTATCAAATAATGTATAAACTTTGCAAGAGTTTAAGATTAGTTACCCATGATAACCTCGTTTGGGTTCCTCACTTTTTGGGAGGTCAAGACAAACGCTCTCCCTTGAACTACCGGCTTTGACTTCTCTGGGATGACCTTTGGTGCCTCCATCCCTGCTGGACTTGACTTCACTACACGACAAAATTGGGCTAGGTGACCTTCTCTTTCGCAATTATAACATGCTTTGGACTGCATCGTGCAGTTTGGACTGATGTGTCCCTCCCATCTGCATTTGAAGCAAACGATCGGTGGTCGTTCTCCTTCCTTGAAAATGGGTGCTGGTGTTGCTGTCTTTCCATCATTGTTGAACCTTCTCTTCTTGAAATTTCCACTTCTATTGTCTTGGCCATGATTACCACCGAAGTGGTTACCATTTCTAGCATGTTGATTCTCTCCACGTTTGTTGTCACCGCATCGATGACTGCTACCACTGGTATTATCGTTTTGTCGGTTGCTCTCTCTTGGTTGGGTTGACTCATTATCGCGCTCCAATAACTGAGCTCTATTCATAACATCTGAAAACAAGCAAAGTTTGTGAGAAATGAGGTATTGACGTATTTCGGGTGTCAAACCTCTTAGAAACATCCGCATCATATGCTCCTCATTATCTACCAAATAAGATGCAAACCGGGATTACTCTGCAAACTTAGCCTCGTACTGCGACACAGTCATATTGTTTTGCTCCAGCTCGATGAACTCTACCTCCTTCATATGATGAATACTTTTGGAAAAGTACTTGTCGTTGAACAAGTTCTTGGAACTTCTCCCAAGACATCTTTAGTGCGGCAAGTTGAGTACGTTTTATAGATTCTCACCAGTAATTTGACTCTCCTTGCAACATGAAGGTGGCAAAGGGAACCTTTTTCTCCTCAGAGCATCCCAAAACATCTAATATCTTGGTGATCTTCTTTATTCACGTCTCCACCTTAAGTGGTTCTGGCTTTCTCAAAAACTCTGGTGGTCCCAACTCCTTGAATTGCTTAGCGGTGACCATCCGAGAGTTACCAGTGTTTCTACCTGTATTTTTAACAGGAGTTGTTCTCGCCTGATGTTGCATGAATTGAATAAAGCCTCTGAACATCCCATCGTTCATCATTTGGTCGGTGTTGTTGTTTACCTGAGGATTATTTCCTTCCTGATGCACATTATCCTGGGTATTGATTGTTGGTGACTCAATGGTCTCATGTGCTTCATTGCTTATATCAACATTTTCAGATGTCATTTTCAAACACTGCCACAAAACAAGGGTTAATTGACATGCCACATAATATCCCTATATTCTAACCGACCAATTAAATAACAAATAAACTTAGGTAGGGTATACTAGCGAAGGATTTACCCGTCTCTCCCTTCCTAGTTCTAGTCTCAAATCTCAGCCAGGGATCATATCCCTAAGCTTTGATACGTACCAACTGTGACGCCCCCAAAATAGGTATACATCACCCATCTTGGGTCGCCAAATACATGGTACAGAATTCAAATACAAACTTAATTATACAATTGTCGTGTAAAATACGACAAAACATAACTGAGAGTTTTAACACGAATATTATCTTCTAGAAAATATCCAAACTCAAATGGAGTCCTCATTACAATTATTATCACACTATTTTATAAAATAGGGAGGACTACTACAGCCACCACCTCGGACCGTCACTCCATTCCCCGACTAGTCCCGGCTACGTTCTTATTTCCTGAAGAGAACAATGAAAGCAAAAGGGTGAGCTCAACTAGCACAATAAAAAATATTATGACTAAGATAATGCAGAATAAATTATCGTTAGCATTCAACAGTGTTAAACTGATAGAATACAATAAACAACAAGTTTAACTGCCACTACACCAAAAAGGCTTATTTACGACGGAATATTCCGTCGGTACTAAGGTTATTTTGTCGCAGGTAACCTCATCTCCGACGGAATATTCGGTCGGAAATTCGGTCGTATAGAAACACGTCGAAAATAAGTCCGTCGATTCTTCGGTCGAGAATACTTAGTGTCGACGGATAAATTTTCAATCGATCATTCAGTCGGCGATAATATATCCCCAACCGAAATGTGTTTGTCGAGGATATTCGGTCGATGATAATCATGCCACGTGGCTGCCTGACAAAAATGGAAAAAGAACTTACGCGCGATGAAATTTCGTCGACTCTATAACTCATCCATCGAGGATATTCGGTCGAGGTTGTGTATGCCACGTGGCAATATACTGAAAATGGGAAGAACCTTAACCTCGACGGTTATCCGTCGAGAATACCATCCTTCTGTCGAGGTTACTGTTTTTTTTATAAATAATTTTTTTGTTTTTGCAATATCCAGGGATTTAACCCACATCTTGTACCTGTACCTGTTTTCCCAACATCACATACACAAGCTAAATTAAGCTAAATGTCAAAACCATCCCATTACTACTAGCATAACCGCAACAAACCAAAGTAATAAAATGTAAAACCGCATTAATCAAAGTAAATTAAACTAAGGTAAATTACAAAAGATCTCATTAATCTAAACTAACTATAACAAACATCCCATTAAGCTAAATTAAGCTAAGTGTCAAACCGCAACAAAACCAAAGTAATTAATGATAAGGTACTTTAAACTACAATATGTACGTCAAAAGTTATGTAAAATTAAAACAAAAGAATTTAAACTACAAAAGAATGTAAACTAAGTCAAGCTAGTAGAGCCCCCGGTGTGAGAAGGATCATAGGGCGGGCGTCGACGTTGCTCTGGAGTATAAAAATCGTCATCCCGCTCTTCAGTCTGCTCGTCACCCTGTTGATACAATATAATGTAACTCATTAGTCCATATATATGATTTAGTTAAAGATAACTAAATAAAAATTAAATAACATGCAGAATATATATTTGTATTTAAAACGAAATATACCGAAGCGGTCGGTGAAATACCGACTAAACATCTACCAAACGCTGCCCTCGACTAAGGTAACCACCATCCGAAAAATCTCGTCACGCATCGCGCCAACGCTTCTAGAGGGATACCCGTATTTCTACGGCAGGCACCAAATTCAGAACGTCCTCGCCAAGCTAATGGAGGCGAACTACTGGGCGGGTCTCGACGATGGAACATCGATCGGTCTCAAACCTCTCCGACATCATCGCAACCATAACATGTCAAACAAAGCATCATCTAAGCCAGTATCAGATGTGATGGTCCCACGGGCTCTTGACGCAGACAACAAGCTAGAGCCTACAAAAATAAATATAACATGAATAATATTACAAGTTTATTTTATTCATAAACACGAAATAAACACAAATATTATACCTCCCGGCAGCGAAGCAGTATAAAGGTATCCTCGGTAATTCCCCAAAGACTCGATACCGGCCGACATTACTAGTGGGAGTATCCCGAGACGCGACCCAAAGAGCCGCCTCCTCGTCCCGAGATAAACTAATCTTGGGCGGAGGGATTTGGAATCTAACGCCTCGAATCGCCCCTAGCAATGTTCTGACTACGCTATACGCTAGTCATGTGAGCTTCTCAAACCGTTCACAGTAATTTGATATACAAGTGAGTTATCTTGGTATCATCATATAAATTATGTATTATTATCCTAAATAATATCTATTATAGTAAATGTATTACCCAGTATAGCTAGTGTTGTTTGGAGATATCGTCGACCCTCAAGTAGAGCCCTTCTGCTGTATGGACTCTATCCCGAACTCGATCATAAGAGAGGTCTACCCAAGCTACTCTGCATGGCCTAGATCATATACATTAAATAAGATCACCTTAATTTACTATAGTTGAAATATAAGATTAAACTAAAGAGAAATACATACCGGCTTAACCTCCTAAAATGACTGCGAGCCAGAAGTATGTACAACTCGCAACTTGCCACGATTCTTCTTCATCTGCTCCGACTTGGTCTTGAACGCAGCATCATCCCAGTAGGCACACATCGCAACCCATGCTTCATCCGACATCGCTTACGGGTGATGATCTCAAAAGTAGTCCCTTGCATTTCTTCTATCGCCTTGACCGCCTCCGTCGATCTCCTACAACCAAATTTCAAGATAATTCTTCGAGATGTGGGCAATGATAATTCAAGCGTCACCATCCGCCTCGATGATGCTTACCTCGTGATTCATAGTAGTATCTCTATCAAATGTATATAACATATGTATAATTTATTATTTGAACAATATGTAAATAACATGCATGGACCTTTATTTAATATATGTAAGTCGACTTACGTGAAACTCCCACAACACTGTCACCATGAAGCTCGTGCATCGTAGACGACGATACTCACTAAATCGCATACGACCAAAGAGGGAGATGCGCCAAGCAGATGGCGTGTACGATCGCCTTAGCGACAGGATCTATAATACTAGAATACAAAATTTATTAAGAACATTTTAATTTATTAATCACATGATAATATCATTCTAATTGAACATAAGTGATATATTATAGTTGAAACCTACACAGACGAGCCGACATCAACTAGAACTATGTCAGGCACTGCCGGTGGATGACCTAATCGACCGAGGTTAGGCCCTCGCGAACGCCGACGTCTAACATCTGTATGTTAATATATATAGTTATGACATTGTCCAAAAATAGTAAATGAATGTATAATATAGTTATGAAAATAATGTTACTGAGCCAAAAAAGAAATCAACTCACTAGCATCTGAAGACGACCCTCCCTGGGAGCCGTCACCCAATTCGGAGCGACCGCCACCACGGCCACCTCCACCGCTATGTCGAGGCATATATAGTTGTACTACTGAAATAACAGACATAGATACGATGAACGATCAAATGGCCATCCTATGTGTGGGAAATATATATATATATATATATATATAATGATTGATTTTAGTTGTATAGTATTTACAAAACACCAATTAGTGAAGAAGTAGTACGTCATCAAACCCGTCAGAGTCAAAATCATTTTCATCCTCTAATTCTGTTTCTTCCTCCTCTTCTGTATCAATTTCTTCCTCAATATCATCTTCTACCATCACATACGGACTAACAACCACATCTTCCCCCACTTCGTCAACATCGAGTACGTCAACGACATCATCACCCAACACATCGTCATCATATACCACAATATGGCTGGGATTGCTAACTTGTTCTTGTAACGTGTCATCCGTTCCAGACAAATTAGTACCATCAAATGGCTGAGTCTTCGTTGTCACAACGGGTCAAATGTAGCCATCCCAAGCCTGACATTCCTAACTTCTTCGACAAATTGTGGAAAATTGGCATCAAAATTCTTCCATTCATCTCCATCTGCTGGGTAAGTCAGCTGACCAGGCACGACATCCCTTGTTCTATACCAACTCATATGCTGAGCAGTGTGCGCAGACATGAATAACCGCTGCAACCTCGACGCAAGAGGAAAATACCGTAAAATCTTCTTTGGAACATGTTTCTCCTTCGCTCCACGTTTTGTGATCTTGTACCTTGGCGAGTTACAGATATCACACTGTACCTTATCTTTGTCCTCCCCATAATATAACATGCAATCCTGCTCACAAGCATCGATCTTCTCATACCCGAGATTCAACCCCTTAACCATCTTCTTCACCTCATAGTAATTCGCGGGCAATGTATTATCCCTGGGTAAGAACTCGCTGAGAATATCAAGTAAATCATTGAATCCTCTCTCACTGCAGTCATGCTCATTCTTGAAATATAAAAGCTTCGTAACTGCAGAAAGCCTGGTGTGCTTGTCATTTCCAGGATACAATGGAACACCCGATTCAGATAGCAACTTGTAGAAAGCAGCTGCTGAATCATTTGGCTTTTGCTGAGAACTGCTTGAAGTATGCTCGTTTTTAGCCCAGTCAATATTGGTAGGGCCATACGCATCAACCAACATCTTCACGACGTCATAGTTATCTGCTTGTGAATCCCCGTGATCCGAGTGGTCTACAGTACTATATGTCCGTTCTCTAAACTCAGCTGATTCCCCGTGATGAATCCATACCGAATACCCATCCACAAACCCACGTGTATATAAGTTAAATTTAACTTCATCGGCAGTATTTCATATCATGTTCTTACACTTGGAACACGGGCATCTCATCTTTCCGTTTGGATCATCAACATGTTCTATTGCTTTGTTCATAAAATTGGACACCCCTTCACTAGATGCGCATCAACTAATCCCTCCCATCAATTGGTATCCTACAAGACATCCAACTCCTGGCCGGTGACATCTTTAATTGAAGAAAATACCCAATTAGAATATATATGCATGTATTTAGTTTACCTAGTATATATCTCCACTCTCACAGGGGTTAGGCTTATCCTGCTCTCGGATCGTCTCTCATTAGTGCCATTCACAAGGTGCGTGTTTATAATATTTTAAGAAAATTTAAGCATCACCTCCCCATGGTCTTCAAGTACACGAAATAGACCAAGACAACTTAGTCTAAGTATGCACTCGAAGAACATATGTAGAGACATCAGCTGAAAAATCCTCAAAATATTATAAACACGTACGCACCTTGTGAATTAGCACCGACCTAAGTGAGAGACATAACATCCAAAGAATGTCCCCAAATCGGGATTATTCTTCACATTCACTCATACTGAGAGAATGTCAAACGGGTTTCTAAGTTTCAAAGTATATTACATATATATATATATATATATATATATATAAGTGTATTGAAGAACAAAGGGAGAGTATCATTGAGTTTATTGAAAATTATAAAAAACTAAGCAAATGTTACTTAGTTTATTAGTTACAAATCTAAGTTTCATATTAGTTGCGATTCATATTAATAGTACTCCAACCGGTTTTTATAATGTCGGACAAAAAAAAAGGTCAGTAGTTCTGTTTGTGTCCTATACTTATTAATAAAGTTAATTGAATTATTATGGACATTCCTCATCGTTTCACCATAACAGATGACAACATCCTAAAGGAGTTCCATTAAGCTATTGAACAAAGTTCGAAGTTAAGCAACCCTCGAACGATCACTTCTCTACTATGAATGAATCATTGCCTGATATGGGTTCAATCCATGCCATAGAAAGCTTCTCACCACTCCAAATACCCATCTGAGGAATTTGGAGTGGTGAGAAGTTGTCTATGTCATGGATTGGACCCATATCAGGCAATGTTTCATTCCTATTAGAGAAGTGATCGCTCGCTCATTTAGAGGGTTGTTTAACCTATAACTTTGTTCAACAACTTAATGGAACCCCTTCCGTATGTTGGCATCTGTTATGATGGAACAGTGAGTAATGTCTTCAATAATTCAATTAACTTTATTATTCGAGTATAAGACACAAACAGAAACTACGACCCTTTTTTTTTAATTGCTGTCGAGGAACCGGTTGGAGTACTATTAGCTGCAACTGCTACGTCGAATCCTACATACAAGGAAGAGTACATATATATGTAGGTAGAGTATTATTGAGTTTATTGAAAATTGTGGCAAACTAAGCAAATGTTACTTAGTTTATTTTGCAAATGATAAACTAAGTAAACGATACTTAGTTTATTAGAATTGTTATTTGGAATCTATAGAGACTATTGTTCGATATTCACTCCTACTTGTCAAACGGGTTTCTAATTAAGTTGCAAAGTATATTATTTTATTTCCGCGACAACATTCTTATATATTCAGTCTCTTTGAATTGCATCCCAACTAAGCAAATGCTACTTAGTTTATTATTTTGAGTTGATTTAATGTATTATTTTAATTTATTTTAGTTTATTTATTTTATTTTAATTTATTTTATTAATTATATTGTTTTATTTTATTTTATTTTATTTTATTTTGCATTATATAATATAATTTTTAAATTTTTTTTAAATTAAATTAAACTACCTTATAACATTTATTAATTATTAAATTAAATTAAATTTTAATTTATTAAATTTATTTTATTTTATTTTATTTTATTTTTATTTTATGTTATTTTAATTTATTAATTATTTTAATTTAATTTATTTTTTATTATATTATATTATCTCATTTTTAAAATTTATTTTATTTAATAAACTAAATTAAATGAAATTTATTGTTTTATTTTATTTATTTATTAATAATTTTTATTTTTAATTTAATCTATTTATATATTAAATTATATTTATACTTTTATTTTATTCGTAATTATATATTAGTATATTAAATAGTGAATTTTTATTTTTTTTTGTTTTTTTAATTAAGTTGATTAAAATAATTAATATTTGAAGTATAGATTATTTGTCGAAAACTAATTAAGTAAATGCTACTTAATTAGTGAATTTTAATATTAGTAAATTAAGTAATAAATAGTTATTAGAGCCAACAGATTTTGCATCTCAAGAATTCTAACAGAATTTCGTGGGAAATTTCGTTGGAAATATCAAGCATAAAATTAGTTTACTGTTATTAACATTCAACATACAATATTGAAATTGAAGAAATATACACTACAATTACATAAAAGAAAATAAAACCAAACAATAAAATGGATGTTATACATGTACAGAAGCTATGTACAGAAGCTGCAAATGACCAATTTCAGACCCAAATGACCAAAAACTATATACATTATAATACCAAAATTTTAGTAATATCAATCCAAAAACAAAATAAATTTAGACCTATTGCACATTATAATACCAAATTCATACACAAATTTCATACTCAAATTTCATACTACTAACATATATATAATATATACTCAATACCTGGAAAATTAGGAAAGAAGAGAGTCTAAGTCCCGTGGGTCTCCCATGACCCATGGCATGGCAGGTGACCGCCGTGACGTGAGTCTTTGGTGGGTGTGGTAAAGACAGGAGTCTGGGTTCGGGGAGAGGGTGGGGTACTGGGAAGGGGTTTGGGAGTGGGGTACCCGAGGGTGGGTGGGTGGGGGGGTGGGTATGGGACCACGGACGTCTAAGGGGGGGGGACGACATCGACAGGGGGAGAGGGTGGGGGGTACCGGGTAGGGTGGGGGGTCGTCTGGGGGATGGCCGTGAGGGGGACCATGGAGAGGGGGTGGGGCGTGAGAGAGAGAGAGAGATCGAATCGGTGGTTTATTAGAAATAGAGAGGGAAATGAAAATGAGAGGGCGCAGGGAAGGGGAAGGGTTTTTTTAGGTTTATTTCCGACGGAAGTCCGTCGAGGTTATGTCGGTCGACCTTAAGATAACCTCGACTCATTATTCAGTCGAGGATGACACATATTCCGTCGACTATATATTCGCGCTAGCGGGAAACCCTCGCGCCAAGGAGAGGATCTTAAATTCGACTGATGTCCGTCGAGGATACATTAATTCCAACTGAATTAATGTCGACTAAATATTCAGTCAGTCTTAGATTAACATCGACTGAATATGTTTAGTCGACCATAATTCCGTCGGAAATAAAGCTTTTTCTTGTAGTGTGCAGCGGAACAAGCAATCCATTAGAAGAGTCAAGTGGAGCATGATATCTACTATCTTCTATGATTTAAAAAGTTTATCATCAATTTTATCGCTGAGACTCAGCTCAATAAATAATCCACATCACTGAATTATCCATGCACTACGGGCCAAGGATATTCATGTTATCACCAATGGTCATGATCATGCTAACAACTGTCCATCAATGCACTACGGGCTAATGAGAACTTTTACCACATCATTTGTAACATTACAGGTCATGATTATACCGAATAATCCCTGGTCATAATCATACCAATCAACAGTCCATCTATGCACTACGGGCCAAAGATGACTTTCATCACAATATAAGCATGAGGATGATGACAATGATATAAAAATTCAATTAAATGAAAGCAAAGGATAAATTTTAAAGATTTATAATTCAATTTATCCAGAATTCAATAATGTCCAAATTGTCAACATGATACTGCTTTGTGGAGTAAAATTCAAGAATAATATTGTATCAAAAATAATTTGGACAGAAAAGAAATCAATTTTTGTCATGAATAGTACCCCGGGTGAATAGTACTTCATGAATAGTACCCCGTGAATAGTACTCCGGCATGAAAAGTGAAATTTATCTAGGCACACTTAGAAGGGGGGTTGAATAAGTGTGGGAGCAATCTATGACCAATTTTTAAACTTTAAACTAAACTATTAATTTCAGGCTACTATAAGAATAGAAATCAGCTTACTGAATTAATATAACCTATTGAATTTATAGAATGTTTTAAGAAAATATCCTACTGATTTTATAACTTGAATAAAATACTTGGTGTTAAAGAATTATCTTAATATAATGCAAGAATTTAAATTTTAATTATTAAAATAATTAAAATAACTTATGTGATTTTAAAGTAAAGCAAATAATAAAATTAACACCAAGAATTTTTATGTGGTTCAGCTATTACCCTCTATAATAATAGCCTAGTCCACGTCCAATACCAACTAGTATTAGAGACTCACTTTATTTATTTCTTTATAAATAAATTCAGATTACAAAACAGATTCCTACAAAAAATTAATTAACAATTAATTCCTCTTGAGCTCTCTTGCTCCTTGTGCACCTATGCACTCTTCAAGCATATTTGCTTCCTTGAACCTGTTTGTAACCCTTTTCTCTAATCCACTAGGATTAACACTTTTAGACTACACTTAGTACTCTAAATAAAAATTCAATACAAATATAGAGGTCTATGATCAATGCAAGAATAATCAGTTTAACAATTAAAGGCTCAACTATATGCAATGATCAATTAGCACAAAGATAATAAACAATTAAATCTTACCAAATACCAGTTCAAATAATATCAAAAATTTAATTGCTTAGCTTCTCAAAGGTTGCACTGATAAAATCAATTTGCTCAATAATTACCGTAATAAGTGCAAGAAATATTTTCGTGAGTTGTGTATCAAACACTGATCTCAGTACTTCTTTTATAGCTAAAATATTTCCGTTGTATGCAAAGATCCGTTGTAAATTTATTTACGTTGCCAACAGAATTTAAGATAAGTGATGCTCCAGAATTATTTCCGTTAAAAGCCTTTTACTCGGATAAGAAATAATCAGTTTGAAACAGATCCGAAAATAACTCTTATATAACAGATATATGTTTGACAAATTTTCTGAAATAGAGTTCTTGCATGTATGTCTTAGTCATCATAACTCCTGCCACCACATGTAATACTCTATAATTTTCAAAGTCTAAACGATCTTTGACTTTATCTCATAAAGTGGCATATGACGTGTGAAATAGTGGAGTAAACCATTCCATATCTTTTTCAAGAATCAAGGACTTTTAAAAATCCAAGATATCCATAATTATTTCTCCTTGAAACTCTCACAAACATCTTATCACAATAAATGGTTAGCAAGCATGTATACATGTAGTACTCATATCACAACCAGATATCCAATATTTATGCATGAGAAATAATCACTCCTTGAAAGCAACAAATCTCAATAAAGTCTAGCTGCCATTTTTAAACATAATATAATGCAAATAATATGTCCTAGAGCCTTTAAATGAAAAATCAATTATTATGCAATTGATCTTACATTTGTTTTTCCTAGAAGAGAAAGTTCTTCGTCAAATTGAAAATTCCGCCAATGTTCTTTTATCAACAAATTCCTGAAACACCATAAAATAATTTAGTACTTGAACATTTTATCATCAAAACTCAAGGATTGAATATGACAAAGTCAACAAAAAGATTAAAATTTATCAAGAATGTCCAAAAAAATATTTCCGTGAAAAGATACTCGATGAAGCGCAAATTTCAAGGATATTCTACTAATTTCAAGGAGTATAGAAACAATACTTTAACAAAATGAGTGTAGAATTCGAAATCTGAAACGAAATAATATTACTTACATACTACCGAGTATGGAAGAAAATATTATTTCTTACGAATATTGAACTAAAATAATATTCCTTACCTTAAAAAAAAAGTATTTCTGACTGGTAGGGCAGAGATATTCTTGAAGAAAACTTATACTGTTTTCTACGCTCAAAGCTTCCTTAAACTCTAAAGAAATACGATCAATATTATAGAAGAAGAATTTTCTGATTCTTGTGTGATTTTCAATTCTAAACTAAGCATCCTATTTATAGGAGAATGGAAGGATACTATTTGGAAAAAAAAAAATCACGGATGAACAGTCGCCCGATTCACGGGAATCGAATCGTCTGAAAATTTTGATTTTTACTATTCATTACTGTGAAATAAAATATTCTAATAAAATAAAAATTTTAAATAAAATATAATATATTCTATTTATAATCTAATAAAACAAAACTTATAATATATATATATATATATATACACACACACACACACACACCATGCCTTATTCGGCACTCACACACACCCCATATTCACATGCACACCCACCCACACACACATCACACTCACACACATCACATTCATATATATATATATATATATATATATATATATATATATATATATATATGAGATAATTTTCTACCGATGAAAAAAAAAAAAGAGTAAGTGGGGGTCCATGTAATAAACAAAATTTACAACAAATACTTCATAAAAATTTCCTCAATATTTTTAACAACATTTATTCATCAATAATATAACTTGCAATATTAACAACCAAATCATTCCCAGGAAAGAGAGGGCTTTTCGATAAGGTTTTCTCTCTATTGGCGCGCAATTAGGTGACCAAACCCCTTTCCTCGACAGAATTTTTTAAACATTGTCAATAATATAAATAATAATATGAATAACTTGTCATCTCAATTATTGATTTAATAATATAAAATATTGTGCAAATGATACTGTGACAATAATAGAATTAATAATGTGAGATACTATGCAGCAATTACTGTAGCAATAATTGAGTATAACTGAGTAACTTCTCACTTAAGCATCAATAATCAATACTGTGTGCTACTATGCAACCACGCGTATTACTGTTCTTTTATCACCGGATATTTCAACAATTAACGGTAAAACTTTCGTCGTTATTTTTATAAAAGATATTTATGTCGTTTTCTAACTTCGACAATAATTCTGTTGTGGGGTCCACCAATGATTGTGTCATTGTACGAATATTCCCTAATAAAATGAATATTCCCCGACTAATTAAATATTTTATAACAACTTGCTTACTTTACAAAATTTATAAATATTACCCACAACTATAACATTATAATAAATTTATACCTTAATATTCAAAATGATATTTAGAGAAAAAAAATTCATCTTTATTCATAAAAGTTGAGGTCTTAAACTTGGGCACTATTCTGAGGTGTTTGGCCAGAAATAAACCGAAGCAATGGGATCTGGTACTTTCTTAAGAAAAATTTGCTTATAACCGTTCGAAGAATCGGACCACTAACACGAGTCCATTTGGACCTAGTTCCTGTTCCTCGGATTGGTCGAATACATCCCAAATTGGAAGAAATGGCAGATCATCTTCGGGTTATCCATGATCAAGTATACAAATCTATCTTGGACAACAATGCTAAATACAAGGATCGTGTTGACAGTCATCGGCGTAGAGTTATTTTTAAAGTTGAAGATCTTGTTTGGGCTGTAATTACTCGTGATCGTTTTCCTGTTGGCAATTATAATAAACTTAAGGATCGAAAAATTGGTCCTTGCAAAGTTCTGCAGCGAATCAACGATAATGCATATCAGTTACGCATTCCAAATCATCTGAGAACTTCGGACGTTTTTAATGTTAAACATCTAAGCCCCTATTTTGAGCAGTCTGCTAAACAAATTGAGAACTCGAGGACGAGTTTTTCTCAACCTAGGGTGACTAATGCAGGATGGTCCGAGACCAAAGATACCGAGTTATTGAATAATATGATGATGGCCTTGGAATATCATGAACAGAATGATCGTCTCAAAAGACCTTATTATGAACAGAATTAAACACCTTCGACATTAATCCCTTCAGCTTCGGGACAAGCGTTCGGTCGATCAAGGTTCGGTTTTGGATGGTGTCATGACTTCAGATGTGGCTTCGGATGACGTTATGACTTCGGATGTGGCGAATTTCTTCTAAAAAGGTGTCATGACTTCGAAAGTCGATCGACCTTATTATTATTATTGTTGTTTAGTCCTTTAATTAATAATATTTTATTAATTACAACTTTGTTATTTTCCGTAAAAATAGGAAGTTTGTTAGAAATCCTTTTTTCGCATCACTAGAAAGTTTGTTAAAATCTTTTCATATCCCTATGAGGATTTTATTTCTATTTTTCATTTCTATTTTTATTTTCATATCTCTAGGAATATTCTAGATTGACTTGGGGATAAAGTTTTGTTAGCTATATACACCCAGCTTGTGGGTTGGAATTGGGGACTTTTGAATTTTGTTAAACATATTATACACATTAGAGAGATTTCTCTGTGTTTTTCTGGTGAATCTCTTATTCCTTTATTTGTGAATTCAAATCGCTATCCCGTCGTCCTGGCATCAGTTCATCTTTAAAAATAGAAACAATTATCTTTTACTGATTTACCAAGATCAAAAAGATAAATCCTACAATACAAAATATATTAATTAAATAAAATAAATATATAAAAATAAAAATGAGAATATTAAAATATATAAAGAATGTGTATATTGCGTGCTTATGAGGAAAGGGAAAGACCTTGAGTTCCAAGACCAAATCAAAAAGGGATACTACAAAGCTCAGGATTTAGGTACAACTTACTTTGAGGAAGGAGTGGGGAGCCACGGTCCAAAACAAGAAGTTGTAATTTATAATTGGAAGTTTGTCTATAAAAGTTTATAAAGATTTCTCTACCTATTAAATGAGAGGTTTGTCATAGTGATAGGATAACAAAGTTGTAATTTAGAATTAGAAATTTGTCTATAAAACTTTATAAAAGTTTGTCTATCCATTGAAATGAGAGGCTTGTAACCATTTTTAGGAAGTCAATTTTTATTATTTTTTTGTGAAATGCGCCCCATTTTTTTGAACTTAAGACCTAAAGGTCACAATATCTCAATCTTAACTACTATATTGAGATCTTATTGACAATGAACTCTATTTTGTTATTCTCTACATTAATAATATTCCACAATTAGCATATATAAGAGAATATTAAAGATTAAGTCATAGAATGCATCAATTCTACGAGTTATTTATTAGATTGAATGTACTTATTTAATTTGGCAGAATTATTTTGCCGTATCTAAACTAATACCAACCCAACTCATTTTATGAACAAAATATGATCAATTAATCAACCACCAAAATTGGTTATTACATATAACATCTTCTTGTTGCATCAAAATAATTATATGGACTAGGATTCTCTCTATTATAAGATTCATCTAATTCTTTTCATTACGCATAACACAAATATTACTTTTAGTGACATCACGAGTAACACAATTAATTGCGACCAATATTATTTGCATCACTAATATAATATTTTTATTACATTATCATAATTTTTCATTAATTAAAATTATTCATTAATTGCTTATCCAAAACACGACACATGTTAAGCATGCATTGTTACGAAAACACTAATATTATTAATTTCAACACAACATTAAATAAGAAAATATTAATATTTAATTAATACTATAATTAAAACTCGAAATCAATACTATAATTAATAGTTGAGGTTATAGGCCCCACGAATCTCAACTGTTTTGCCTTTGCCAAAAAAAAAATAGGAAATTGATATTTCTATAAAAAAAATTGATATTTTTACAAGAATCTTCTCACATGAATAATGAGTGAGTTCCACTTTTATGTGAGTGAAATCTTATAAAAATATCATTTTTCCTTATGGAAAAATGATATTTATTTTTTTAAAATTCATCTTGTTACTCAATTTCAAATATACTACCACTCGGTCGCATCTGGAGAACATATATATCCCTTGTAGTATTCAGCTGATCTCCAAACATATATCCCTTCTGGCTGAATATATTAACCCTAACCTGTGAGCTTACTATGCCTTTTCGAGTTAATATGGTCAGTCTATCCTGTTTGAAATGAATTTTTGTAGTATTCCATTTTAACATGCTCAACAAGATCATCCTCAATGTAACAAGTAACAAAAATAATTAACTATTAAAATTAGAAATTAATATAATTTATGAAGCCATAAAATTCACCCACAAACCCTAACAATTGCGAAAGTCTAACCCACCCTAACGATATGAAGGGAAACTTAGAAAATAAAGGTCTAAAATATCCAAAGTAATTGTTAAATTGATTGATCCAAGAAACTAGTAAATTGACCTGGTTGACTCTTAATAATAAGCATAGAAAAACTAGAATCTGATTTAGAATTTTGTGTTTTATATAGCACTTTCATTAATCTGAACAAATTGCAAAGCTTAATATATATTGAATCTTAAGCATCGACATGTGACTATAATCTTTAATTCTAGAGGGTTCAATCAACCTAAGATTTTTCTTCTTTTTTTTTTTTCTATCACTATGATTCGCCAGATAAGTGATCGACTCAATCCAATTTGAATCTCATTAATCTGTAAATTAACATCGAATAATTCCAATGAGCACTACATTCATATCGAAATAAATAAAGATAAGAACAAATTAAGAGTTCTTAACCTAAAATCAACAAAACAAAACAACGTCATTAAAAGTTAATTAGGGAACTAATAATTCCACAAGGGAATTAATTATTAGATAGTTCCACAAAACCCCACTCAAATGAGACCTACATTCACGCGAATAAATCCTTGCATACTATCTTCTGCGTCTTCACAAGGCCTCGAAATCCTCTCAAAACCATAGGACCGGTCTTGCTCACATGAATCTACACCAATTTTAATTATTTTAACCTAATCGTCTGGTTTGGGATAATTATATGAGCCACACTTGGTTGAATCATAAATATCTTTCAATAAGCGTATCTTTCTTCGTATGGGTTCTTCTTCCTCATCAGTATCAGAATCAATTTTAAATGGGAGTACTGGCGACTGATCTGGACTTGGCTCCACTAGGCTTAAACCTAGTGCTTCTTTCTTTACATTCCTAGCCCTCCTTAAAGCATGTGGTTTCTTTGCAGCTTTGAGAGGCTTTCGAGGCCTCAAGTACTTCCGTGCCTTTGGGACAAACCCCCCCTCCTCCAGCTCACCACCTTCCACTGAGTTGCACTCGGTTTCCAGCAGTGGCTGGTCATAAGGCACACATTTGATGTCCTCCATGTTCTCCATCAACTTATCAATCTTGACGTAATGTTTGGCCCTTAGGATTGGAGGTTCCCTCAGTTCTGATACATTATTAGCCCTCCTTAATGCATATGGTTTCCTTGCGGCTTTGAGAGGCTTCCGGGCCTTTGGGATAAACTCCTCCTCCTCTTGTTCACCATCTTCAGCTGAGTTGCACTCGGTTGGCAGCGGTGGCTGATCATAAGGCACACATTTCTCCTTCGAATTCTCCATCAATTTGATGTAATGTTTCGCTCTTAGTATTGGAGGTCCCCTCAGTTCTGATACATTTGGTTCTGTCTATCCATATTTATCCATTTAGATGAGCTACAAACAAACAAGAGTCTACATTAATATCCAGGCAATATATATACGAGTGTGCGCGTCTTTACAAATATATACTATTATATAAATATATATATAGCATTATTATTAAAGCAAAAATAATATCCTCAAAACAAATATATATACACCCAATTTTTCTCAATTGATCACATTTAGCGACAAATTAACTATTGCTTATAGCAACATTGTCAACAAGACAATATTATTTGCGACGAATTGTTTTGTGTCGCTAATATGTATTGCTAGAAATTTTATGATAAGTGTGATGAAATGAACCCTAAGCCATCAAGCACATATATGTATAGCAGTATAGAAAATTAAAATTTTCACAAATAAAAATAGTAATTTCACAAGCTCTTTTCCACGTTAATAGTAACTGGGTCTCATCCTTGCATGAGATGAAAGTTTATAGAATTATCGTTTTTTTTACTTGTAAAAATATAAATTCTCATATAGACTACAATGTTTGTCAAACAGTAGATTTGACGGACTTGTTCATAATAGTTTTATGTCAAACAATTTGAGAGATTGTTCGATCCGACCAAACTTTGGATCTTATATATATATAAATGTGAATATGTATAAATTTATATGTACACGTGTGTGTATATATATATATATATATATGAAAAATGACATATAGCTATGGCACTATTCAGGTAAATCTATTTATAATTGCTCTTAGTAGATTGGACGGTCCAAATTTAAAAATTTTAATCGATCCACTAAACACTTTTTTTTTAATATTTGAACTGTCTATGTCTCTTATAGACAATTAGAAATGTATTTGCCCAAATAATATAATTACAAGTATTTTCTATGAATCATTCATCTATATACATATGTGTGTGTGATATGAATAAGGATTTGTACTAAAAATTGCAATGTAGGGTGAAGAAACGAACCTGAAAAGCAGAATTCTAGGAGAGAGCAAAAGAGAGGCTTTAGAGAAAGAGTTTGAGTAAAGTGAAATGGCAAGGTTGAACACAATGAGAGCGGCTATAAATAGTAGTTTTAAGAGTGGGGTAAGACGGAATTCTAGGGAGAGTAATAATACATATTTGCCTTAAATTTTTGTTTTGATAATCAGATTATATATTGTATCTGCTACCTGTACTGGTTTGTTTATAAGACAAATCTTTATTAATTGCCATGCAAATGGATACAATTATTTTATTAATTAATAAAATTTAACGTTAAAGTTTGTTATTCAATTTGATCGATGATAATGTCAGAATATTATTTATGCTAAAAATAAATAAATGTATTATCAATAACATTTAACGGATATTATTTATGTTAAAATAATAAATATGCAATTAGCGATATTTATTTCTTTGACACTAAATAATTTCCTAATATTATCAACTATCGACATTAGATTTGTTCTGGGTCCACAACTTCGGTTTTTAATAATTAAATTTTTTTTAAAAAGAAACCCTCGTAGTGATTGCATAATTTTAACAATATTTTGTGAATTAAATTCATGATTAATGAAATTAATTTTCCAAGTATGAACAACTTATTGTGCCATGCATCTATATATGTTCTACTTGCAATTATTTAAATTTACAATTTTATGAAAGGAGGATATATACCACGTTATACTTACTTATTAAATTAAAAAAAATTATTGATCTAATAAGAATTATAGTGTTAGTAAGATAAATATACATATAAAACTTGTAATTTTGCACAATAAAAAAACAGACATAACTGTTATATTGTGTTTAGATTGAAAGAATGAAATTGAATAATTTTAAGGTATTTAATACGGCCTCAGTCCTCGACGTTTGTAGCCCACCACTAAACCTCGTCATTTATTCTTTTTTTCCTTCGTGTCACCTCAAAATATAATTTGGATCGAGGCAAATGTTGAATCCCAAGCAAGAAATCGAAACACAGATAACAATACAAAAGCCGCGTTCTTTGTCCAAATCAGAACTGCAACAAAATAACTGCAATGATTTCAAAAAACTGCTGGAAATGTTTAATATTCCAATTTGCATACATAGTACTTTCTACGTCCTAAAATAAAAAGGTTCCTAATTTCTTTGCATTAACTAAGAAATGGTACTCTTTTTTAACGGAGGTGAGTTCGTCACACCTGCATATATATTAATCTATATTTTATTAAACTTTATTCATTTTTTAAAAAATAAAATTCTATTTTTTGAAAATAAAGTTTTAATTTTTAAATTTTTTACTTTTTAAAATATATATTTTATGAAATTTACTCATTTTTAAAATAAAATTTCTATTTTTTTGAAAATAAAGTTTTATTTTTTATTTTTACTTTTTTTGATTCTTTATTTAATGAATCTTTACTCATTTTTTTTTAAAAATTTATCTTTTTCTTCTGAAAATAATGTTTTTTCCTTTGAATCTATATTTTATTAAAATCTACACATTCTTACAAAATAAAGTTTATTTATTTTATTTTTTTGAATTTATATTTTATGAAACTTTACTCATTTTTAAAAAAAAAAAATTCATTTTTTTTAAAATAAAATTTTATTTTTTTGAATCTATATTTTATGAAATTAATATTTTTTTTTAAATAATAATTTTTTTTTTCTGAAAATAAAGAATTATTTTTTGAATCTATATTTTATTAAACTTTATTCACTTATTAAAAATTAAAATTCTATTTTTTTGAAAATTTAGTTTTATTATTTATTTTATTTCTTGAATCTATATTTTATGAAATCATACTAATTTTTTAAAATAAAATAATATTTTTTCCGAAAATGAATTTTTATTTTTCGAATCTATATTTTATGAAACTTTACTCATTTTTAAAAAATATTTTTTTTCCCTAAAACTAAAGTTTTATTTTTTGTTTTAATTTTTGAATCTATATTTTATAATATATTTTATGAAACTTTACTCATTCTTTTAAAAAATAATTTTTATTTTATTTTTTTCTGAAAATAAAGTTTTTTTTTCTGAAAATAAAAAAAATAAAATTGGGTAATTTAGAGGGACAGAAGTGGAAAAAACATCGAATCAGGTAAAAGTTAAATGGGTAAGATTCACAATACCAAATCGGGTAAAAGGGACAAAGCAAAAAAAAAAAAATTCACTTTAAGGACCTAATTGACAAAAAATAAACTTTAGGGGCGACTTTGAAAATAAGTGACAACTTAGAGGCATAGAAGTGTCATTTAGCCATATAAATATAGTGCGTCTTTAATTTACTTTAACTGTGCAAAACTAAACAAATGTTACTTAGTTTATTTCAATTATTTTATGTTAATTTAGTTAGCCATAATTTATTTTATATTGCTTTATTTTATTTTATTTTAAAATTTTGATTCGATTTGATTTGATTTTCTATTATATTATATTATCTAATTTTTTAATTTATTTTCATTTTATTAAATTAAATTAAATTTGTTTTTATTCATTTAATTATTATTTTTTATTTTATTTTATTTTATTTTATTTTATTTTATTTTATTTTGTAATGTATTATCTTATCTAATTTTTTTAATTTAATTTAATTTGTATTATATTATATTATATTATATTATATTATATTATATTATATTATATTACATAATTAAATATAATTTATTTTATTTTATTTTATTTATTTAATAGATATGATTTAAGTTATTTCATTTAGTTATCTGTTCTTTTCTTTAAATTATTTCTTATTACATTATATTATATTATTTATTTTATTTCATTTCATTTTATATTAATTATCATATGTTATTTAATTTTATTATCTTATATTATATTATTTAAATTTAGTTTATATTATAATATTATTTTATTTTTTAGTACTTCTAAACTAAGTAAATGCTACTTAGTTCATTTCAATTGATTTTATTAGTAGAAAACTAAGTAAATATTGCATATTATTTTTAATATTAAAAATTAATTAAAATTCATAAATAAAATAAAGTAGGGCCCACAAATATTGTAATTAAAGAATTCTGACAAAAAATCCGTTGAGAATTCTTTCAAAAATAAAAAATATACCAAGATTTCATAATACCAATCAACAAATCCGATGAACAACAATAAGTGTATATAATTCAACAAAACAACTCAATACATGATCACTAACATCAATCTCAATATCAAATTATGAATATACAAATTGCGCCAATTAAACCCAACTTGAATAAATTATAGATAAATTCATGGCTAAAATTAGTAACATATATACAACTACCATAAGTTGTATAACATAATATTCAGACTATCCAAGCTGCTAATTAAATTCAGCAACAAAAATGGGAAACAAATTACACTATATCTATATATGCAAGTTACAAGTCAAATTCAAGAAAAAATGAGAAAAAAATTACAACTCAGCGAGATATGCAAGTTGCTCGTACTCAAATTCAGGAACAAATTAGGAAAAAAATTACCTTTAACCCTTAATATCCAAGTTAATAACAAAATTTAGGAAACAAATTCAAGCTAATAAAGGAACAATTAGGGCAACCTAAATATCCAAGCTAATAAAAAAATTAGCAAACAAATTTGGGAAAAAAATAATGGCACAAAATTGGGCTAACCTTTAACCCTTAAGCTTACTGTGATGAGCAGAGGTGAGAGGGACCGCACAGTGATGTCGGCAAAGCACAGTGGTGATGAGTAGAGGCGAGAGATGGAGACCACGGAGTAGGAGGAGGACGACGTCGAGTCGATACGAGAGGAGGAATTGAAGGAGGGGATATCGTCAAAAAAGGGAGGATGAGGATATCGCCGAAAAAGGGAGGAGGAGGAGGTGGCAGTGAGCAGGGGTGAGAGAGAGGGAGGTGAGAGTGAGTAGAGGTGTGAGAAAGAGAAAGAGAAAGAAAATGTTAGGTGCGACGGGGAGGGGAAGAAGCGATTTTAGGGATTTAATCAAGCTTATTTTCGATGAAATCATCGTCGAGGTTACTTCCTTCATAAATAACTTAATTGCGACAAAATTTTCGTCGAACTTAATATAGATTCTGTCTAATAATTTTCCCATAGGCGCCAAATGTTCACGCCATTGGGTAATGTTATGCTTGACGAATTTTCGTCATAAGTATATTATTATCGAGGGATTTATTTTTTGAGGAAATATTTTATCGTAATTACAATATCGTCGACGGAATATATTTCGCAGAAATAATTCCTTCAGAATTAAGTGTTTTTTTTGTAGTGTTTTGTAATAATTCCAAAATCGGGACTATTTTTCTTCTCGATCTTGTGCGTTAAATACTATGTTGATCTAGCTTTAAAACATTATTCAATGTTAAAATAGCTAAAAATACGAGATAATTTAAAACTTTTTTGTCTTTATTCTTTCCTTCGTTCCTTGAATCACAACCTTTATGATTATATTTTTCAGAATCATATTTATTAAATGATTCCTCTTATCAGAGTGATATAAGTATATATAACTCGTTTCTTAACTCATATCCTGTCTTATACAGTATCATTCCTATAAAACATTGCTTTTTAAGGTAATTACCAAACTGTATTTCAATCTTAACACAAACATTTTTCATTTATCGAATAACTCAATATTTGCATAATTCTCATTTACACATCAAAAATTGACATTTCGATATAATATAGTTCCTACTTAAAAGGAACAAGTTTCTTGCATGCAGACCTCTATTCTTTATCATCTGGATAGCAAGAAATCGTGTTGCATATCATACTTGCAAAAATTATATTTTTACAAAATTAAGCTTGACAACTCAACAAATCTAATAATTTTCATGCTTCATATAACACGTAGTTTCATGCACAACATATATCTCATAATCCTTTATACAATTCATGCATCATCACTTTAAACAATATATGTTCATATCATATATATATATATATATATATATATATATATATCACATATATATTGAGTTCCATAACTCAATTAGCTTAGTCATATATTGACTTTCATAATCTATAGCATGTATCATGTAATTCAACATATTCTTAAAGCACTACAAAAAAATAGACATTTGGCAATAATTTTTCGGGCAACGACGTATAAATTCGTTGCCAAAAATGCATGTTTAGCAACAAAATTTGTCATTCGTTGCAGTTTATGAAAGGCTTTCATTTTTCGTAACGAAAATCATAAGTCGTTGCAAAAATTCGTTGCCAAATCGTTGGCGGGAAAAAAACACACCGCCTATTTTCTTTTTTATTGCCGATGAGATTTCTCCTCATCGTCGGCAACGAAAACTTTTTTATTGCTATATTTCGTTGCCTAATATAGGCCACATTCATTGGCAATAATTTTTTTTCGTTGCGTATTTAATACTTTTTTTTGCAACGACTAGTAATTGTTTCCCAAAATTAAGACAAATTCAATAAGAATGCCTCTTTTTCCCCCCCAAACGCATCATTTTTCATTTAAATATTTTATTTATTTGGACACAATTTTATACAGTGAAATGTTTCAATCCGTCCGTCTCAAAATAAATGCTCAATTTTATTTTTTTTAAAGTTATAATTTTTGAAATTAAAATTGAGCACATAATAGATATATTTTCTAATTTACAAAAATTAAAGTTGGTAGTTAATTGGAGGGTTAAATGTAAAGTCAACCACTGAACTTTAGTGGTTTTTGGGTATTGAACCCATTACTTCCGGTCAACGCAAACTAAGCCCATTTCTATTCAAAAATTTGGACTTTGAATCCCCAGACGTCACATGTGCGTTGACCTGATGACGTGTCATACATGGCGCCTACGTGGCACGCGTGCATGTCAGATCTGATCTACGTGGGCATTTTATATTGTAATTTTACACGTTGCAGATCTGACGTGGCTTCTTTCGATTTTTTTCTAAAAATTTGTCTCTCCACTAGTTCAAACTCACAACCTCAAGTTTGAAACCTTGGTCATATGACCACTAGAGCACCACGGGTAGGCTGTTAACACTTTACATAATATATAATATTTGTTTAAAAACTTATCAATAATATATATTTATTCACCTAATTTGACAACAGATAAATATGTTTAGTACTATTATAATAATAATAATAATAATAATAATAATAATAATAATAATATTATAATAATAATAATTCATAATAATAATAGTAATTATAATATTAGTAATAATAATTATAATTATAAAAATGCAAATGTAACCACTGAACTTTAGGTGTTTTTGGGTATTGAGCTCCTTTCTGTTCGAAAATTTGGATATTGAGCCCCCAGGCGCCACATGTGCGTTGACCAGCCTACGTGGCACCGATGATGTGGACATTTTTGCCATGTGGAACTGCTTACCTGTGCATTTTCCAATTAATTGTTAAAAAAACTTAGTTCCCCAAGAATCAAACCTAAAACCTCAAATTTGAAACTTTGATCATCAAACCACCTGAGCTATATACAACTTTCTATTACTTTATCAAAAGAATTAAAATTTATACCAAATCAATTCATTTCCAGAAATTATAAAAGCTTATAAACAAAAAAAGCTTCCCAATATTTGCAACGAACAGGTCTCTTATGGTTCTAACTTCGAAATCCCAAATGGATGAATCAATTCGAGCCTGCTACCTTCACATGTCTCAGATCACTCCTCTTTCTCTCTCTATTTATTAAAAAGTAGCCATGAAATCAGAAATACCCAAATGCTTAAACTGATCTCATGCCGATTGTGACGCCCCCAAAATAGGTCCATTCCACCCAACCCATTCTGAGTCGCCAAATACATGGTACAAAAATAACTACAACTTCAATAATACAAATGTCGTGTGAAATACGACAATACATACTGTGAGTTTAAATACAGATATTGCCGTCTAAACAATATCCACACGCAAATAAATCCCCATCATAATTATTGATACATTATTTTACAAAAATGTGAAGACTACTAAACAACTCTCTCTAGAACCTTCATTCCATACCCCGACTCGATCCTGCTATGTTCTCACCTCCTGAGAAGAAAATGGAACAACAAGGAAAAGGGTGAGCTCAACTAGCCCAGTAAAGAATATTATGACTAAGATAATATACAACAAATTATCGTTAGTCTTCAACAGGAAAAAATCTAATAGAATACAATAGACAACAAGTTTTAGATCAACAAATGCAATGGAAATAAAGAATCCATTAAAGAGTCACGTAGAGAAAGAATTCTACCGCCTTCTAAGGTTTAAAAGTCCATCATCAATATTTTATCCCCTCAGAATAACAATCAATATTCATCTTTTTTGCACTACAGCCAAAGATATTCATTTAAATCACCAAATGGGTCATGTTCATCTCAACACTGCTCATCTTTGCACTACAAAGCCAAAGATATTCATCGCTTAATCGCTCATCTTGCACTACAGCCCAAAGATATTCATCAAGTATCACCATTAAGGACCGAGGATGATGAAAATATTTTTAAGAACGAATCCAAAGGAGATAGAAGGACAAATATTAGGGATTCGTATAACAGTTTATCCAAGATCGATAATACTTCATAATAAACGATTTTGAAGCAGAACTCAAAAATAACGATCAAAACATGGATACAATCAAAGATAGTAGCCAAAATAGACATCTTGGACAAAAAGAAAAATTTTCATTTTTCGGTGAATAGTGCCGTATTCGTGAATAGTGCCGTATACGTGAATAGTAACCCCGACACAAAAAGATAGAAATTTCACAAAAAAACATCTTCACGCTTCGTGAATAGTACTCGTGAATAATCTCGAATAAGAACTCGTGAATAAGAACTCATGAATAAGAATCGTGAATAAGAACTCATGAATAGTAACCCCGACATGAAAAAAGTTCCAAATTTGATAAAAGTTCAACCAATA
Organism: Panax ginseng; assembly: GCA_020205605.1. NCBI lineage: Eukaryota > Viridiplantae > Streptophyta > Magnoliopsida > Apiales > Araliaceae > Panax > Panax ginseng. The sequence continues at coordinate 145,284,664 of CM035133.1, forward strand.
TTTTGGCATAATGATATTGAAGAAAATAATATCATTTGCGAAAAGAAATAACATCCCTTACCTCAAAATAACCGCATTTCCGATCGTATTTTCTAGATAAAGGTCGATGTAAACTCGCACCCAGATAAAGCAACACTCAAAGTATACTCACAAGAATACGCCGATAATATAGAGAGAGAGAGAGAGAAAACTTAGTTTCGTGTGATTTTCAATTCTAACTTAGCCTCTATTTATAGGAAAATGCTAGAACGCCAAAATGGAGACTAAATAATAAATTAATATTATTTATTAAACACATTTCCTACGCATGCTTACCTACCAATTCAGCCACCACCACCATCCTTGACTCAAATTAGCAAATTTCACATGTGTTAGAATAAAAGTGGGTCCCACCCATAATTTAATAAAAATTATTTTATTTTCCTAAACTTCAACAATTCATAGAAAATAGCTCTTGTTATCGTAAAAATTCAAAACTCGCGACTTTCCATGGGAAATTCCATTCTCTACAACTTTACGTAAGAAAGTTTTTCCAAATTCCAAATGTAAATTGACCAAAATCCATAAACCAAGCGATTTTATACCTATATAATAAATTTTCTAATAAGAATTGTGTCCACCGACACACAAAACATATGTTAAACATTTAATGCCACAAAATACTCTACCTCCTCATATACTCATATATCCCACATTCATTATAAAATATCACCGTAATATATTATTAAAATAATATATTTAAATGAATTATTTTATCGTAAAAAGATAAAATATTAATTTTCAACAATTGTCACATTAAAAAATTTTCTCCATCTATATCCACATAAAATAAATATTTTCTTTATCATAATAATCAATAATTAATTATTTTAAAAATAATATTATGTAATCACATTATCGACAACCGTGCCGCTCCTCAGAAAGAGGGGCTTCCAATAAGGATTTCTCCTTATCATGGCGCAAATTAGGTGACCAAACCTCTCCTTAGATGTAACTTTCTAGACATTGCCAATAATGTTATCTCGATAATATTATTCAAATAATATGAATTATTGATTTGATAATGGAAAATACCGTAAATGACAATTATCAAAACAACAAATATACAAAATATCAACGCAAAGAATTATCAATCAATATAATATCAATAAGAATCATCGTAAATAATTATCGAGTAGTGCCTTCTTACGTAACGTAAGGATCAATAATTCAACAATACTGCAATACCGCGCCATCATCGCAAACCACGCCAGACATCGTATTTTAACCACCGTGTAATCCAACAAAGTGTTAATTCAGAATAACTACGCCGTTATTTATAAAACTCAATCTTTGTCGCTTTCTTTCATCCAACCGCTTTTCCGTTATGGGCCCACTAATGATCGCTACTGGCCGCATTTGAGATTCCCGACAAAAAAGAATATTCCACGACCAAACGAATATTCCCCGACAAAAATGAATATTTTAATAACCACTTGCTTATTTTGTAAAAATTGCATATTTCACCCATAACCAAAGCATTATATCAAATTACCACCTTATTAATCAAGAATAATAATTAGAGGAAATTCGATTTTTATTTATAAAAATTTGGGGTCTTACAACCTCCCCTCCTTATGAAATTTCGTCCTCGAAATTGACGTGACGTACTCGGTGTGTATCGAAAAGATGAAGATACCTCGCTTTCATTTCCGCTTCCAACTCCCGTGTCATTTCCTCAATAAAGATGGTTTCTCCACAAAACTTTAACTTGTGGTATGACCTTCAGACGTAGTACATGCTTCTTCCTATCCAAAATCTTGACAGTACCTCCTCGTATGTTAAGTCTTCGCTTATCTCGTCTGTTCTAACTCAATAATGTGGTTCGGTCGTCCACATATTTACGTAACATCGATACGTGAAAAAACGCGTTATGAACACGCCATACTTAAGGTAAAACGAGTCTATAGGCCACAGCCCTACTCGATCGAGGATTTCAAATAAACTAATAAATCAAGGTTTGAGCTTTCCTCACATCGCCAATTCTCGCTTTTGAATAACAACTTCGCACCTCCTTCTTCATATTCATCACCTCGTGTGTAGCTTGAAAGCGATTTTAACTTTATCGATTAAAGTCGATTATACTCAGATATCATCACGTGAGTCCCTAGAGTCTTTAACTCTATCTTCATCATTTGTAAGTTATACGAGATGAGTCTTTGACAATATCGCACTCAGCATCAGATAATGATCTTTTACTCAACACGCCACCTACCACGCTCGCTTTTCCAGGATGGTATGGTCGTAACATGTGCCGAAATGAGTCTCTTCTTAAGTTCTTCGAAGCTCTTCCCACATTCCGTGCTCCATTCGAATTTTGTATCTCTACGAGTCACCGAAAGTTAATGGAATAGCGATTCGAGAATATCCTTCAACGAATCTCCGATAATAACCAACTAAGCCTGAAAGCTACGATTTCGATTATCGACTTAGGTTGCTTTCAACCGTGACTCATATCCCAATCTTGGATAAAGACGTCACAATGACACCTATCGCTTTACTACCGCATCGAATATGGCGCCCCCACGGAGAGTCCGCTTCGCAGCATTCTACAAAGGAAGTCATAAGATAGAGGCTCGGGTATCAACTTCTATAGTTGGGTTTTTAACTCCTGAAGTTCAATAGGAGCCATTCGATATGAGATTTTAGAAATGGGTTTTGTACCGGATTCAAAGTCGATGCAAAATTTAATATCAGGCTTTGGGAGTAAGCCAAGAAATTCAAATTTACTAATAATAGAAATATCATTCAAATTTAACGTATTTTTGTCCAAGTCCATAACATGGGCTAAGAAAACTTGACATCCGTAATAAACGAATGACTTCATGGCTTGATATGAAAATGTTTGACTACAATGGTTTGATTGCTTGAATTCAATAACAAAGTTGCTTAGAATATGAAAACTAACAACCTTACAAAAAGCAATCAATTTGGCATGATGAGTAGTTAACCAATCAATCTCTAAAATCACATCAAAAGCAAGTATCTTTAAAGAGATAAGATCAACAGGTAATGTGATAGTGCCAACTTGAATCAAGCAAGATTTCTAAACAACGGATGCAATGAAAGTTTCTCCTAACGAAGTCTCCAATAATAGGTCAAAGTCTAATTTCTCCGTAGTCAAGTTCAAACGTTGAAATAAAGCAAGAGAGATAAAAGAATGGGTAGAACCCAGATTCTAGTAAGGTATAAACTTCGCAAGAATTATAATTAACTAACCTGCGCTAACTTCGTCGGGTTCCTCGTGATTTTGACCGGCCACGACAAACGCTTCTTCCAGAACCGCTGACTTTGTCTTTTTCCAGATCCGCCTTTGATGCCACTTGCTCAAAATTGGACTTGATTTCGCTACAGACAAAATCGAGCTATGTGATCTTCTTTTCCACAACTAAAACATACCTTGAAGGTCAGTGAACAGCTTTGGACTTATATGTCCCTCCTCTCCACATTTGTAACATCTAACCAAGGCGCTTTCTCCCCTAGAATTTGTCATTTGGTGTTGATGTCATTGACGCCTTCCCGCCATCGCTTAATCTTCTTCTTGAAATTTCCACTTGAATTATTTCTTCTATTATCTTGGCCATGATTACCACCAAGTGGTTACCATTTCTTTCCTCGATAATTTCTTTCACGATGGTTATTATCATTGTCCCGATGGTCGCTGCCACCAAAGATGATTTTTATCGTGTTTGTTGGTCGCCCTATTGAATGACTCATTATCTCGCCTAATAATTGAGCCCTCGCTGACAACATCCGAATACGAGAAAAAACTTATGAGAGATAAGGTATCGATTTAATCTCGGGTTTTAGACCTCTCGTAAACATACGCTGCCATTCGCTCTCATTCTCCACCAAATGAGGTGCAAACCTCGATAACTCGCGCGAACTTTGCCTCGATCGAGACACCGCCATGTTGTTCTCGCTCGAGTCTAATAAACTCTACCTCCTTCATATGACGAATACTTTCTCGAAAGTACTTGTCATTGAACAGCTTCAAATCTTTCCCAAGACATGTTAAGTGCATCCGGTCAGGTACGCTTCACGATTCCCACCAAGAATCGCTTCACCACGAAACATAAAGGTGGCGAATGGAACCTTCGCTCCTCCGCATCCCAAGACATCAAATATCTTAGTAATTTGCTTGACCCACGCTTTCGCTTTGATCGAATCCGGCTTCCATGGAAATCTGTGGTCCCAACTCTTTGAATTGTTTGGTCGTGATAAACCGCAAGGCTGCCATCATTTCCACCCGTATTTTGTACACGAGTCTCCTCGTCCGATTTTGCATGAACCGCAAAAAGTTCCTAAACATTCCATCATTCATCGCTTTGCTCAGAACGTTGTTTACAGGAGGAGTATTGCCTTCTCAAGCACGCTCTCCTCGGCCATGAGACTAAAGGTTGTTCCACGCCTCATTTACTCCATTGTTAACGCTTCTCAAAGACCATTCTTAACATCGCCATAAAACAAGGGTTAATTAAACAAATTAACATGTCACATAATATCCCTATATTATGACTCCACCAACAAATAAGCTTAGGTAGGACACACTAGCGAAGGATTTACTCGCCTCTCCCTCCTAGTTCTATTCCCCGATCTCCGCCAGAGATCATATCCCTAAGCTCGATACCAACCGCGACGCCCCCAAATAGGTCCATTCCACCCAACCCATTCTCGAGTCGCCAAATACATGGTACGTAAATAACTACAACTTCAATAATACAAATGTCGTGTGAAATACGCATAATACATAATGTGAGTTTAAATACGATATTGCCGCCTGACAATATCCACACGCAAATAAATCCCCATCATAATTATTGATACATTATTTTACAAAAATGGTGAGGACTACTAAACACTCTCTCTAGAACCTTCATTCCATACCCCGACTCGATCCTCGCTATGTTCTCACCTCCCGAGAAGAAAATGGAACAACAAGGAAAAGGGTGAGCTCAACTAGCCCAAGAAAAGAATATTATGACTAAGATAATATACAACAAATTATCGTTAGTCTTCAACAGGAAAAATCTAATAGAATACAATAGACAACAAGTTTTAGATCAACAAATGCAATGGAAATAAAGAATCCATTGTAAGAGTCACGTAGAGAAAGAATTCTACCGCCTTCTAAGGTTTAAAAGTCCATCATCAATATTTTATCCCCTCAGAATAACAATCAATATTCATCTTTGCACTACAGTGCCAAAGATATTCATTTAAATCACCAAATGGTCATGTTCATCTCAACACCTGCTCATCTTTGCACTACAGTGCCAAAGATATTCATCGCTTAATCGCTCATCTTCAGCACTACAGCCAAAGATATTCATCAAGTATCACCATTAAGGACCGAGGATGATGAAAAATATTTTTAAGAACAAATCCAAAGGAGATAGAAGGACAAATATTAGGATTCGTATAACATTTTATCCAAGATCGATAATACTTCATAATAAACGATTTTGAAGCGTAACTCAAAAAAATAACGATCAAAACATGGATACAATCAAAGATAGTAGCCAAAATAGACATCTTGGACAAAAAGAAAAATTTTCATTTTTCTATGAATAATGTCGATTCGTGAATAAAGCCAGATACGTGAATAAAGGCCGATACGTGAATAGTAACCCCACACAAAAAGATAGAAATTTCACAAAAAACATCTTCACGCTTCGTGAATAAGACTCGTGAATAAGAACTCGTGAATAAGAACTCATGAATAGTAACTCGTGAATAAGAACTCATGAATAAGTAACTCCGATACATGAAAAAGTTCCAAATTTGATAAAAAGTTCAACCAATATTTTGGCATAATGATATCAAGAAAATAATATCATTTGCGAAAAGAAATAACATCCCTTACCTCAAAATAACCGTATTTCCGATCGTATTTTCTGATATAGGTCGATGTAAACTCGCACCGTGATAAAGCAACACTCAAAGTATACTCACAAGAATACGCCGATAATATAGAGAGAGAAAGAGAGAAAACTTAGTTTCGTGTGATTTTCAATTCTAACTTAGCCCTCTATTTATAGGAAAATGCTAGAACGCCAAAAGGAGACTAAATAATAAATTAATATTATTTATTAAACACATTTCCTACGCATGCTTACTCTACCAATTCAGCCACCACCATCCTTGACTCAAATTAGCAAATTTCACATGTGTTAGAATAAAAGTGGGTCCCACCCATAATTTAATAAAATTATTTTATTTTTCAAAACTTCAACAATTCATAGAAAATAGCTCTTGCTATCAGAAAAATTCAAAACTCATGCGACTTTCCATGGGAAATTCCATTTTCTACAACTTTGCGTAAGAAAGTTTTTCCAAATTCCAAATGTAAATTGACCAAAATCCATAAACCAAGTGATTTTATACCTATAATAAATTTTCTATTAAGAATCAGTGTCCACCGACACACAAAACATATGTTAAACATTTAATGCCACAAAATACTCTACCTCCTCATATACTCATATATCCCACATTCATTATAAAATATCACCGCTAATATATTATTAAAATAATATATTTAAATGAATTATTTTATCGTAAAAAGATAAAATATTAATTTTCAACAATTGTCACATTAAAAATTTTTCCATCTATATCCACATAAAATAAATATTTTCTTTATCATAAAATCAATAATTAATTATTTTAAAAATAATATTATGTAATCACATTACGAACAACCAGTGCAGCTCCTGGAAAGAGAGGGGCTTTCCAATAAGGATTTCTCCTCATCACCGCAAGCAATTAGGTGACCAAACCTCTCCTTAGATGTAACTTTCTAGACATTGCCAATAATGTTATCTCGATAATATTATTCAAATAATATGAATTATTGATTTGATAATGAAAATAATCGTAAATGACAATTATCAAAACAACAAAGGATACAAAATATCAACGCAAAGAATTATCAATCAATATAATATTGAATAAGAATTCATCGTAATAATTATCGAGTAAAGTGCCTTCACGTAAGGATCAATAATTCAACAATACTGCGTAATACCGCAAAGCATCGCAACAACCACGCCAGACATCGTATTTTAACCACCGTGTAATCCAACAAAGGTTAATTCAGAATAACTACGCCAAGTTATTTATAAAACTCAATCTTTGTCGCTTTCTTTCATCCAACCGCTTTTCGTTATGGGGCCCACCAATGATCGCTACTGTCGCATTTAGATTCCCGACAAAAAAAGATATTCCACGACCAAACGAATATTCCCTAACAAAATGAATATTTTAATAACCACTTGTTTATTTTGTAAAAATTGCATATTTCACCCATAACCAAAGCATTATATCAAATTACCACCTTATTAATCAAGAATAATAATTAGAGGAAATTCGATTTTATTTATAAAAATTTGGGGTCTTACATTTAACTTTAGATTACATAAAATAATAAGAACTTTTATTGACAGAGAATAAACATAAAAAATATTGATGTTTTTAAACAAATACAATAGATCAAAGAAATTAAAAAAAAAAGTGATTCCAATGTCAGTTAAAGTGATGTTACATCTTACTCTCTTTTTTTACAAATTTGCTTTATAAAAAAATTTAAAAAAAAGTTACAATGCCGATTAGTTTGGCATTGGATCACATTTTTATTTTTTTCAAATTTCTTTTAAAAAATAAAATCATTTTTTAAAAAATTAAGATATTTTTTTAAAATTCGTTTTTAAAAAAAATATTTTTTAAAGTGTCGTTGGTTGCCTTTCTGATTTTTAGCCAAAAAAATATCCAAAAATTCAACGCCATTTCAAATGGAGTTCAGAAGTTTTTCCAAATTAGATGTGAGAGCCTTTACTCTCAACAACCGTCGTTGAAATTTTTATTTTTTAAAAAATATTCGTTTAAAAATAAAATCTTTTTAACACACCAAGGATTGATATATCCATCGAATTATTATATTGGGGTTCTATCTATATATTTCTTTTATCTAAAGAACTCATTCTTGATAACTCTATAGTGAAAACTTTGATTCAACACCATACCAATTTTATAAAAAAAATTTTAATTTTTTTATCCATATAAATAATTATATAAAGTCTTTAGAAATCAACAAAAATCATTAGTTTGGCAATTGAATTTTTTTAGTTTTTTTCTTTTAATTAGTAGTATTTCCCCTAATTAATTAATTTTCCTTTTTGTTTAGTCAAAAGAGTTCACTCGTCGTCACTTCCCCCTTCATTTCATAAGGTTTAAGAAAGGGTAAAACCTAAAACCCCTCCGGATTTCCAATTCTCCTTCCAAATTAGGATTCTCTCTCTATATCTAACTAAAACCACCATGACTCTATATATATCGCGTCCTAATTGGCTCCCTACGCCGCACATCCCCTCTCTTTACACCATCTCTGCCCATCAAACCCTAGCTCAAAATCCAACCTTTCTTCTCCCAATTCTCAATTTCGCTTTCTCCTCAGCTGAAGAAGTCGCCTCCAAACGCCGCCGTCGCAATCGCCGCCTTCGCATCGAGTCAATTGTATGGTTTTCGAGTAATCCAAATGGTAAAGCTTTCTAACCAAATTTCATGACAATGTCACTATGTTGCTGTATGTTTGCACAAGGTTCTCTTTCTTTATTATCTGCATCCATGTTGAAGATGTTGTAGGTTTTATCTTTATTAGTCTATTACATTTGATGTTGAACCATATGCGATGGTATATGTTATGCCTCCATCCATTGGTATTGATTTGTTACAATCGACATATATTTTAGTTACTAAACTTTCACTTTGGGAGAAGAGTAGAATAAATCAACAACTAGGGCTTTTATAAATTGGAACTTAAATAACCTTTCTAAACAATATTTGGAACATAATTACCATAAATCCCATTGCAAAAGAGAAATAAAAGCATGTTTTTTATCAAATAGAGAAAGAAAGAAAGCAATTATCATCGTCTTCCTTTATAAGATTATTTAACCATTCAATCATTGCTCTATATTTTGATTCAAAAGTGTTCATGTTAGTTTTTGATTTTATGATGTTTTGAATGATGACTAATTTAAGTGTATTAACGTATGCATGGTTCATGGTTTGTTATAATATTATTAAATATGCATGGATTATGGTTTATAAATGGTTTATAATATTATAATTAATATGCATGGGTTATGGTTATTACATGAATACTTGTGCTGATTTCCTTCAGTGGGTATGTTGGAATGTTTTAAAATCATTTCAAATTTGAATTGGAGTTTATTAAGCAAGATTTAAATTGGAGTCTATTAAGGAAGATTTGAATTGGTGTTTATTAAGGAAGGTTGGTATTCTAAGAAATCTGTTTTGGTTTTAAAATGTTCATCTATTAAGGAAACAGATATTAACAAATCTTTAACAAATCCTATCAATCTCCTTTAATCAAGTTTGGATATAGATTTACATTTATGACTCCTGATATTGTATTTCCAACTGGACTAATCATTTGTGCTATTAAATATATTATTCCCGTTATATATATATATATATATATATATATATATATATATATATATATATATATATAGAGAGAGAGAGAGAGAGATCTTGGATAAATCAGTGTGTTAGAATTAAGTGATCCAACTGGACTAATCTTTTATGGCAACTTATTTTATTTCCATTGGACTCTTACTATATTCCTGATTTACCAAATCTGTTGGTCTTTTTAATTGCTAAAATCATAGGGTATACCAACTGTGATATATTGTTCCTATTCTATCTTCTGTTTATATCCGTTGGTCAATATTAGTAGCTTTAAGTATGGGATTTAAATCATCTGATTTCTTGCTAACAATTATAGTCGTTGGCCTTCATCTTATATAAAGCTTCATCATGCTCGGTTATGAAGACCCAACAATTAGAAAGCAGTAATTCATTCTTCTTAATTCATATAGCTTTCTAATAGTCTTTCTAGCATTCAATGTCTTGTTATTCTTAGGCTAGAAAATTGATACTTCATTAGAATCACCATCATTGTAATCTGAGAAACAAACAACTGTTAGTTTTGGTGGTCTAAAGTTTCTAGAGTTTAGTGGATCTGTTCAAAGGAAGCTTCAAAGGTCTCAGAGGTGAGAACAGGTGCAGAGGTGTACAAGTTGTCGAGGTGCAAAGGGGGCATTGGTGTCCAACGACAGAATTGAAGCGTCTTTGTAACAGGGAGTTTATTTTTTGTATTGAGGTTAAAATAATAATAAAAAGAGTCTCCAATCCTAGTTAGGATTGGATGTGGATTAGGCCACTAGATTAGAGGATAAGGGCTGAACCACGTAAAAATCTCGGTGTGATTTTTACTTCTGTTTATCTTTTTAACTGCCATTCACGTTCTGCACATTTTTGTTCATCACGTTCCTTGAAGTTATCATATTTAGACACTAAAGCAGACAGGTGTAGCTGTCTGATAATAAGAAACGAAGAACATAAGCTAAAGTAGACACTAAAGCAGAAATGCGTAGTTGTCTGATTTAAACCTATTTCAAAAAATTTCAAAAAGTTTTCATCATTTATCACTTTTAGCTTAAACACCTATTCACCCCCCCCCCCCCTCTAGGTGTCCACATATACAGAATTACATTTGGTATCAGAGCTTGGCTCTACTAATATTGATCGTTTCAGGTCGTAGGGGAAGATCCTATGGCACACCTAAACTTTCAAGGAGGTCTGTCCATAAGTAGGCCACTGCTGTTGCTCGGAAGTGAGAACTTCAACTTTTGAAAGTTCAAAATGAAGATCTATCTGAATTGTGACCCATGGGAATGGTGGGTAGTCAAAAATGGACCCGTCATTCCGCGACATGATGATGGCAAGCCAAAGAATCTCATTGAAATGGACTCAAATGAATCGTATATGGTAGCTTATGGTTCCAAGGCCATGGATACACTTTTAAGTGGCATGGTTCAGTCAGAGATAGATAAGGTCTCTTCTTGTACTACGGCTAAGGAAATTTGGGACACAGTTGTGACGCCCCCAAAATAGGTCCATTCCATCCAACCCATTCTGAGTCGCCAAATACATAGTACAGAGATAACTACAACTTTATTAATACATTTGTCGTGCAAAATACGACAACATATATATCTGTGAGTTTTAAAAACAATTATTGTCTTCTGTACAATATACATACCCAAATAAATCCTCATCACAATTATTTATACATTATTTTACAAAAATGGTGAGGACTATTAAACAACTCTTTCTAGAACCTTTATTCCATACCCCGACTAGTACTGCTACATTCTCGCCTCCCGAGAAGAAAAAAATGGAACAAAAAGGAAAAGGGTGAGCTCGACTAGCCCAAAGAAAAGAATATTATGACTAAGATAATATACAACAAAATTATCGTTAGTCTTCAACAGGAAAAATATAATAGAATACAATAGACAACAAGTTTTAAATCAATATTCGCATGACTGAAATAATAATTCATTAGAAGAGTTAAGTAGAAATGCAAACTACTATCTTCTATGTATGAATTTTAAAGTTCATCGCCTATTTTATCCTGTAACATCAATCAATATATATCCGAGATCAAATATTCATCCTTGCACTACGTGTGCCAAGGACATTCACCATTGGTCATGTTCATCTAAACACTGCTCATCTTTTCACTACGGGCCAAAGATATTCATCGAAATCATTCATCTTTGCACTACAAAGCCAAAGATATTCATCGAAATCATTCATCTTTGCACTACAAAAGCCAAAGATATTCATCGAAATTATTCATCTTTGCACTACAGCCAAAGATATTCATCATAAATCATTCATCTTTGCACTTTCTGGTGCCAAAGATATTCAATAATATCATCATTTAAGACCGAGGATGATGAAAATATTTTTTAAAGAAACGAATCCAAAGAAACAAAATGACAAGGATTAAGGATTAAGGATTAGTACTTTGTTTTATCCACGCCCAAAAATACCTCAAAAATAATCATAGTGGTGTAAAATTCAAGAATGATCAAAATATGGATACAATCAAAGCTAGTATCCATAATAGATATTTTGGACAAAAGAAGAAATTTCATTTTTCTATGAATAGTCTTGTGATTCGTGAATAGTGTCAGATATCGTGAATAGTGTCGTTATCACGTGAATAGTAACTCTCGACACCAAAAGATAGAAATTTCACAAAAAACATCTTCACGCTTTCGTGAATAGTACTCGTGAATAAGAACTCGTGAATAGTAACTCATGAATAGTAACTCGTGAATAAGAACTCATGAATAAGAACCCCAGAGCATGAAAAAAAGTCCCAAATTTGATAAAAAGTTTCAACCAATATTTCAATAATGATATTGAAGAAATAATATCATTTGAGAAGAAAATAACATCCACTTACCTCGAAGACAAGATTTTAGTTAAAAACAGGATATAGGCTATGACTTGAACTTTCACCAGTATAGCAATACTCAAAATATACTCAAAATACTCACAAGAATACGCTCGATAATATAGAGAGAAAACTTCAATTTAAATTGTGATTTTCAATTCTAACCTAAAGACTATTTATAGGAAATTGCTTAGAACAAAGCGAAAAATTTAATATAATATTAATATATATAAAAATATTATACGTATTCCTTGAAATCTTAATCTCAGCAATTCACACATGCCAACCTTCTAGAAAAAAATAAAAAAAACGTTTTCTAATTTAAAATAATTTAAACTTCCAAAAATCAATTATTTTGAGCTTGAACTTCAATAATTCATAATAAATAGCCCTTTTATCAGAAAATTCGAATCTCGTGAGTTTTTTTATAGGAAATTCAATTCTCTACAACTTTACGAAGAAGAAAGTTTTTCCAAATTCCAAATGTAAATTGACCGAAATCCACAAACGGGTGATTTTAGAGGCTATAATCAAATTTCAATCGATAAATGGGGTCCACAAACATGTTTACCATGTTTTAAACATTTATTGCAACAAAAATACTCTTCCCCCTCAGATACTCATATATCCCACATTCATTGTAAAAATATCACCATTATTATATTATTAAAATATAATAATATATATTTAAATGAATTATTTTATCAGAAAAAGATAAAATATTAATTTTCAACAATTGTCACATTAAAAATTTTCTCCATGTATATCCACATAAAATCAATATTTTCCTCATCATATGAATCAATAATTAATTATTCACAAATAATATTACAGAATCACAATATTGACAACGAGTGCGGTTCTCTGGGAAGGGGGGCTTTCCAATAAGAATTTCTCCTTACTGGCACGCAATTAGGTGACAAAACCTCTCCTTAGACAGAACTTTCTAGACATTGCCAATAATGTTATCTAATAATATTATTCAGATAATATGAATTATTGCTTCGATAATGAAAAATACTGTGTAATGACAATTATTGAAACAACAGCAATATAAAATATCAACGCAGCAATTATTGAATCAATAAAATAAAATACTGAACAGTAATTACTGTAACCATTATTGAGTAGTGCCTTCTTATGTAAGAGTCAATAATTGGTGCAATACCGTAATCTTCTGCAACAACGCCAGACATTCGTGTTTTTAACCACCGAGTATTCCAACAATTAAAATTAGAATAACTACTGCGCCGTTATTTTTAAACAACTTATATTTGTCATTTTCTTCCTCCAATCGCTTTTCATTATGGGGCCCACACATGGTTTTGCTAATACGCATTTAATATTCTCAACGAAGACAGATATTCCACGACCAAACGAATATTCCCCGACAACAATGAATATTTTATAGCCACTTGCTTATTTTGTAAAATTTACGCATTTTACCCATAACTAACCACATTAATCAAATCAACCCTTACTATTTCAAAATAATAAATAAAGGAAATTCCATTTTATTTATATAAAAAAAAAAATTCGGGGTCTTACAACCTCCCCTCCTTATGAAATTTCGTCCTCGAAATTGACGTACGTACCTGGTGTTTCGAAAAGTTGAGGATACCTCGCTTTCATTTCCGTTTCCAACTCCCAGGTCATTTCCTCAATAGCATGGTTTCTCCACAAAACTTTAACTTGTGGTATAACCTTGGTACATAGGACATGTTCTTTCCTATCCAAGATCTTGACAGGTACCGCTTCGTACGTTAAGTCTTCGGCTATCTCGTCCGGTTCTAACTCAATGACGTGGTTCGGGTCGTCCACATATTTACGTAACATCGATACGTGAAAAAACGTTATGAACACGCCATACTTGGCGGTAAAAGCGAGTCTATAGGCCACGCTCCTATTCGATCGAGAATTTCAAATGGATTAATAAATTGAAGGTTTGAGTTTTCCTCACCTCACCGATTCTCGCTTTTAAAATAACAACTTCTTGTACCTCCTTCTTTAAATTCATCACTCCGGTGTGTAGCTTGAACAACTTTAACTTTATCGATTAAAAATCGATTATACTCAGATATCATCACGTGGGTACCTAGAGTTTTCATCTCCATCTCTATTATTTGTAAATTATACTGAAATGAGTCTTTGACAATATCGTACTCAGATTTGTATACGATCTTCTACTCAACACGTCAGCTACCACGTTCGCTTTTCCAGGATGGCATGGTCAGAACATGTGCTGAAATGAGTCTCCTCTTGAGTTCTTCGAATCTCTTCCCACATTCTTTGCTCCATTCGAATTTTGTATCTCTACGAGTCAGCTACGTTAATGGAATAGCGATTCGAGAATATCCTTCAACAAATCTCCGATAATAACCAACTAAGCTTCAGAAAGTTACATATTTCGATTACTGAATTTAGGTTGTTCTCAATCGTGACTCATATCCCAACCTTGGATAGCACATTACAATGACACCTATCGGTTTTTACTATCGCATACGAATATGGTGTCTCCTACGAGAGTCCGGCTTGGTGCATTCCACAAAGGAAGTTATAAGATAGAGGCTCGGTATCAACTTCTATAGTTGGGTTTTAACTCTGAAGTTCAATAGGAGCCATTCGATATGAGATTTTAGAAATGGGTTTTGTCTTAGGATTTAAAGTCGATACAAATTCAATATCACGCTCGGGAGTAGGCGAAAAATTCTTCAGAAATACGTCGGGAAAAATCAATAACAACAGAATATTATTCAAATCGACGTGTCTTTATTCAAATCCATAACATGGACTAAGAAAGCTTGACATTCGTTTTCAATAAACAAATGGCTTTATAATTTAATATGAAAGAGTTTGACTTCAATGGTTTGGTTGCTTGAATTGAATAACGGGTTGCTTAAGAATATGAAAACTAACAACCTTACGAAATCAATCAATTTTGGCATGATGAGTAGTTAACCTTAAAATCACATCAAAACAAATATCTCTATAGAAATAAGGTTAACAGTAATGTGATAGTGCCAACTGAATCAAGCAAGATTTCTAAACAACGGATGTAATAAAAGTTTCTCTTAACTGAGTCTCCACGAGATAGGTCAAAGTCTAATTTCTCCGTAGTCAAATTCAAACGTTGAGCGCAAGCACGAGAGATAAAAGAATGGGTAGAACCAAATTATCTAGTAAGGTATAAACTTCGCAAGAATTTATAATTAACTAACCCGTGCTAAAACTCGTTCGTTCCTCGCATTTTGACCGGAAGTCCACGACAAACGCTCTTCTAGGAATCGTTGACTTTGACTTTTCTCGGGACATCCTTTTGAGTCACCATCCCATTGGACTTGGTTTCGCTCTCAGACACTCTCGAGCTATATGTCCTTCCTTTCCACAATTATAGCATACACGAACTGTTGTGGGCGGTTTGGTGATATGTCCCTCTTTCCGCATTTATAAGATATGACCGGTGGTCGCTTCTCCCCTTGAACCAGATTCTTCTTTTTGGCTGGCCGACGTCTTCACATGGTTATTGTTGAACCTTCTCTTCTTGAAATGTCCACTTGAGTCACCTCTCCTATTATCATGGCCACGATTACCACCCAAGTGGTTACCGCCTTTGTCCGTATTCTTTCCTCCCCGCTGGTTATCATCGTTTTGATGATTGCTGTCACCGATATGACCCTGGTTGTGGTCCCTCGGTTGAACATACTCGTTATCACGCTCTAATAATTGAGCCTGCTTACAACATCCGAATATAAAGAAAATTTATGAGAGATAAGATATTGTCGAATCTCGGGTTTAGACCCTCGAAACATATCGCGTCATTCGTTCCTCATTTTCCACCAAATGAGGTGCAAACTCGACAACTCATGAAACTTCGCCTCATCTTGAGACACCGAGCATGTTGTTCTGCTCCCATCTAATAAACTCCACTTCCTTCATATAGCGAATACTTTCGTGAAAGTATTTGTCATTAAATAGTTTCAAACGTCTCTAAGACATCTTTGGCCTTGTAAATGGATGGATACGCTTCACGACTCCCACCGATGAGTCCGCCTCACCACGGAATATAAAGGTGGCGAATGGAACCTTCTGTTCCTCCGTGCATCCCAAGACATCGAATATCTTGGTGATTTGCTTGACCCATGTTTCCGCCATGATCGGATCAGGCTTTCCCTTAAATTTTGGTGGTCCCAACTCTTTGAACTACTTGGCTGTGACAACCCGTGAATTGCTATCATTTCCTCCTATGTTTTGAACACGAGTCTCCCTCGTCTGATTTTGCATGAACTGCAAAAAGCTTCTAAACATCCCGTCGTTTATCGTCTGCTTCGATTGGTGTTGTTTACAGAGAGGTACATTGCCACTGTTGCACGCTCTCCTCGTTGGTAAAGACAGGCATCTCCACTTGGCCTCATTCACTCCATTGTTAATATTCTCGATTCGACATTCTCAAATACCGCCATAAAACAAGGGTTAATTAAGCAAATCAATATATCACATAATATCCCTATATACTAACCAACTAACAAATAAGCTTAGGTAGGACACACTAAGCAAAGGATTTACTCGTCTCTCCCTCCTAGTTCTATTCCCCAATCTCCGCCAGAGATCATATCCCTAAGCTCGATACCAACCGCGGCAGCCCCCAAAATAGGTCCATTCCATCCAACCCATTCGAGTCGCCAAATACATAAGATGTAGATAACTACAACTTTATTAATACATTTGTCGTAAATGCAAATATGACAACATATATATCTTGTGAGTTTAAAAAACAATTATTGTCTTCTAGACAATATACATACCCAAATAAATCCTCATCACAATTATTTATACATTATTTTACAAAAATGGTGAGGACTACTAAACAACTCTTTCTAGAACCTTTATTCCATACCCCGACTAGTACTTTCGCTACATTCTCGCCTCCACGAGAAGAAAAATGGAACAAAAAGGAAAAGGGTGAGCTCACTAGCCCAAGAAGAATATTATGACTAAGATAATATACAACAAAATTATCGTTAGTCTTCAACAGGAAAAATATAATAGAATACAATAGACAACAAGTTTTAAATCAATATTCGCAATGAAATAATAATTCATTAGAAGAGTTAAGTAGAGAATGCAAACTACTATCTTCTATGTATGAATTTTAAAGTTCATCGCCTATTTTTATCCCCGTAACATCAATCAATATATATCTCGAGATCAAATATTCATCCTTGCACTACGAGCCAAGGACATTCACCACGATTAGTCATGTTCATCTAAACACTGCTCATCTTTGCACTACGGGCCAAAGATATTCATCAGAAATCATTCATCTTTGCACTACAGGCCAAAGATATTCATCAGAAATCATTCATCTTTGTACTACGGGCCAAAGATATTCATCATAAATCATTCATCTTTGCACTAGGCCAAAGATATTCAATAATATCATCATTTAAGACTGAGGATGATGAAAAATATTTTTTAAAGAAACGAATCCAGTGAAACAAAATGACAAGGATTAAGGATTAAGGATTCGTACTTTGTTTTATCCACGTCCAAAAATACCTCAAAAATAATCATAGTGGTGTAAAATTCAAAAATGATCAAAACATGGACAACGCAGCAATTATTGAATCAATAAAATAAAATCTTTACAGCGAAGAATTATCAGTAACCATTATTGAGTAGTGCCTTCTTATGTAAGAGTCAATAATTGGTGCAATACCATGTCTTCTGCAACAACACAACGCCAGACATTCGTGTTTTTAACCAATTTAGTATTCCAACGAAAGGTAAATCGGTAACAACTACGCCAAGTTATTTTTAAACAACTTATATTTGTCATTTTCTTCCTCCAATCGCTTTTCATTATGGGGCCCACACATGGTCTGCATAGGTCGTATTTAATATTCCCCGACAAAGTCGAATAATCCACGACCAAACGAATATTCCCAACAACAATGAATATTTTATAACCACTTGCTTATTTTGTAAAATTTATGATTTTACCCATAACTAACCACATTAATCAAATCAACCCTTACTATTTCAAAATAATAAATAAAGAAAATTCCATTTTATTTATAAAAAAAAAAATTTGGGGTCTTACAACAGTCATCATGAGCCACGAAGGTACTACTAAAGTGAAGGAGGTCAAGCTGAGCATGCTAATCAACGAATACGAACTATTCAAATTGGAGAAAAATAAATCAATTAGAGATGCCCAAGCAAGATTCATCACTCTAATGAATTCTCTAAGCATGCTCGGACGAAAGATTGATCAAAAGGAAATCAACCGAAAGCTTCTTAGAGTGATGCCAAAGCGATACACACCAAAGGTTATTACACTTCAAGACTCGGTCACAATCAGCATGATGGAAACTCTTACTTTATTTGGAGAGCTTGAAGAGTTTAAAAACCAACTAAAATTGTATGATGAAGAAGATGAGACGTCTAAGAAGAAAACCTTGGCTCTACAAGCTGAAAGCTACATAGAAGGAAATAATGAAGATTCGGAAGAAGAAATAGCTTCAATGACTAGAAAATTTAGGGAGTTGATCCGAAAGAAGAATAGATCAAAATTACCAACAAAAGCTTTCAACAACAAGAAAGATTTCAAGCAAAAGCCATAAGAGGAAACCTGTTTCGAATGTGGAAGGCTTGGGCATTTCAAAAGAGATTGCTTCCAACTAAAAAGAAAGAACAAAGCAAATGGAAAGGCTCTAATGACATGTAGTGATGATGAATCTGATCATAAAGATCAAGAAGAAGAAAATGCTCAGCTGTGCTTTATTGGAATACACAATGAGGAAACATCCGAGGTGAGTCATGAACTCAGAAAAATTACTATTTTTGACTATCTTGTTTTAAAAAATGAAAACATTCATATGAAAGAGAAAAATGCTCACTTGAAAAGTTGGATAAATGACTTAATGATGGAAGTAGAAACTTTAATTGAGAAAAAACAAGAAATAGTTAAAGATTGCATCATGTGAAGTATCTCAGTCGAATGCTAAAATTGGATATTTAGATAACTATAATAAAATCTTATATAATCGTGCAAACAAATTGAATGAAGAAAATAATTGCCTTAAAAAGGAAAATGATGTTTTAAAAGAAAGTTTGAAAATGAGAGATACTTGTATAGATGCTTTTAATGATGAAAAAATAATTAACATGCAAAATAACAATGAGAAAAAAATAATATCATTGAAAAAGGATCTTGCAAGATTTGTTCAAGGAGAAGAAAATTTAAATATAATGTTGGGTGCTCAAAGGTCAAGCCTAAATAAACAAGAAATTGGATATAATCCTGTTAAAAACATAAAAAGCACTACTAATAAAATTAGAGTAATAAATAATAAACTAAGGAACAAGCCTCTTTATTGCTCACCTTATGTTACTTGCAAAAAATGTGGTTTAAAAGGACATTTTGATACTTATTGTTATAAAATAAAAATTAAACAAGTTTGGGTAAAGAAAAGTGATTTATATGCTACTAACCCAAAAGGACTCAAGAAAATTTGGGTACCAAAAAGGTAGAAACTATTTGTTCATTTTGTAGATGTCTCAAGGTCAAAAAAGAGATGAATAGTAGTTACCTATAAATTATTTGATAGAATCTGTAAGTACCTCATATTTTTTTAATAATGTTTTAATTGGATATATGGATTTTCTAACACAAGGGTTCATAATATTATTTACTCTAAAGTTTTTATTGTGCTAAATATTCCATATTTAATACACATGACAATCATGGTGAGGAATTTGTATTTGTAATTTTTTTATGATCTTAACAATGGTCTGTCAAAGGAAGATAATGAGGTTTTTGTAGGAAAAAGTAATATGGAACGTGGAAATCAAACAGATCAATCCAGACAGCCTAAGCCGTCTGCATTAGAAGGAAAAACAAATGAACCAGGAAAACTTGCAGACACCTAAATCCGCATCGCTTCAAACCGCTCTGCTTTTAAAACCAAATCGATGAATATTCTGATGCAAAATCTGATACTCTAGAAAGTGAATCAGATGAACAAATGACCAATGACAGTCTTCCAAGAACAACCAGAGTAGTGAAAAATTATCCTCCTAACCTGAGTTTTAAAGACCTCAACATATTGGGATGCCAAAAGAAGTTCTATTGAAGAGATTTTTGATTCTGAAAATATAAAATTCAAATATACACTAAGGAGCGCAATTATCAAGCTTTCTACTGGTAACAAAATGTTGATATATAGGTAACAAATTACAAAGGTATGATTATATTGTTTACTTGCTATATGTGATTTTGTTATAACCTTGTTCTATTGTCATTCTTTATGCTTATTTTTTTTAATTTGGCAAATGGGGTGTGTAAAATCCCAAATTTTACGAATAAAGATTTAATTTTCTCGAAATATTTTTTTTCAAAATTATGGTGTGGATTTGAGATAATGTTATAGTTGTGGGTAATATTTAGAAATTTTGAAAAGTACGCAAGTTGTTATATAATATTCGATTGGTCGGGGAATATTCGTTTTAACAGGGAATATTCGCATGCGGCGACCTTACAATCATTGGGACCCTCACAACGGAATTATTGTCGGATTGAGAAAATAACAAAAATATTTTTATAAAAATAACGGGCGGAAGTTTTACTGAATAATCGTTGAAACACCCGGTTAAAAAATACGATGTCTGCCGTAGTTTGAATAGTAGCATACAATATTGATTATTGATGCTTACGTGAGAAGTCACTCGCTTTTGTTCAATTATTGCTACACATAATTGTTGCATAGTATCTCACGTTATTTGATTCAATTATTGTCGATATTTTATATATTACTAAATCAATAATTGAGATAACAAAGTTATTAATATTATTATTTGCAATATTAACGATGTCTAGGAGTTCATCGAGGAGAGGTTTGGTCACCTAATAAGCGGCGCCAATAGGAGAGAAATTCTTATTGAAAGCCCTTCTTTCTTAGGGAACGACACGGTGTCGATTAATAGTGTGAATTATAATAATGATGATGAATTTTATTTTATTATTATTATAAATGTAATAAAATGAAAACTTTTTATATAAAAATGTAATACTTTTTATAAAGTTTTATTTTATTTGATTATAAATAGAATATAATATATTTTATTATGCATAGTATTTACATAGTGCTGCATAGTGTTTGCATAGTAAAATCTTTTTATATAAAATGTAGAATAATTTTATAAAGTTATTTGTTTTATTAGATTATAAATAGAATATATTATATTTTATTATGCATAGTGTTTACATAGTGGCTCAAGCGTAATTTTTGCATAGTAAAATCTTTTTATATAAAATATAATACTTTTATAAAGTTATTTATTTTATTAGATTTTAAATAATATATATATATATATATATATATATTTTATAAATAATATATTATATTTTATTGCATAGTATCCTTTCCATTCTCCTATAAATAGGATGTTTAGTTAGAATTGAAAACACACCGAAATTCGTAGAATTCTTCTTCTATAATCTTGGCGTATTTCTTTAGAGTTTAAGAAAGCTTTGAGCGTGAAAACAAAGATAAGTTTTCTTCAAGAATATCCTCGCCTCTACCAATTTTAATACTATTTTTTTCTAAGGTAAGGGGTATTATTCTTTCGTATTCATGAAGAGAATTATTTTCTTTCAATACTCGTAAAGAGTCATTTATTCCATTCTTTATTATTATGTTGAATAACTCGTCTATCTGAGTATCGCATACATGATAAAATTCTTCTGTTATTCTATTCTTTATTATTCTGTTGGAATAACCTGTCTGTGCGGTCTATCGCATGCCTGGTAAATTCTGTTGTTATTCCATTCTTTATTATTCTGTTGAAATATCCTGTCTGTGCGGTTTACGCATGACCTGGTTCCATTCTTTATTATTCTGTTGGAATAACATGTCTATGCGGATTATGCACGCCTGGTGAATTCTTCTGTTATTCCATTATTTATTATTCTGTTGGAATAACCTATCTATGTGGATTACTGCATGCATGGTGAATGATCCTTCGTATTCATTCTTTATTAAATTATGAAAATAATTTATCTACGTAGATTACCGCATGGCGAGCTAAAATCCATTTGCAGTTTCATATGTTCTATTATACTCAGTTGGTTAAAGTTTTGGCTTCTATACTCCATGAAATTAGTATAATATCCTGGATATTTGCGCTTGATCCAGTATCTTTTTCATGAAAATATTCTTCTGAGCATTCTTGAATTTTACTCCACAAAAAAGTATCATGTTGACAATTTGGACATTATTGATTTCTGGATAAATAAAAATTTTAAATCTTTAAAATTTATCCTTGAACTTGTTTTATTGAATTATTATGTCATTGTCATCATCCTCATGCTTATATTGTGATGAAAGTCATCTTTGGCTTACGTGCATAGATGGGCTTGGTATGATTATGACAAGGGATTATTCGGTATAATCATGACCTGTAATGTTATAAATGATGTGGTAAAAGTCCTCAGTGGCATGTAGTGCAATGATGGATGCTTTTGAGGTATGATTATGATCGTGGATTATTCTAGTATAGTCATGACCATTGATGATTTAATGAATATCCTTGGCCTGTAGTGAAGGGATGACTCGATGATGTGGTTTATTTATTAAGCTAAGCCTTAGCGATAAAAATTGATGAAAACATTTTAAATCATAGAAGATAGTAGATATCATGCTCTACTTGACTCTTCTAATGGATTGCTTATTCCGCTGCAGTTAAACTTGATGTCTATTGTATTTTATCAGTTTAACATTGTTGAAGGCTAATGATAATTTATCCTGCATTATCTTAGTCATAATATTTCTTACTGGGTTAGTTGAACTCACCCTTTTGCTTTCATTGTTCTCTTCAGGAAATGATACGTAGTCGGGACTAGTCGGGGAACGGAGTGATGGTCCGAGATGGTGTTATAGTAGTCCTCACTATTCTATAAAATAGTGTGACAATAAATGTAATGCGGACTCTATTTGAGAGTGGATATTGTCTAGAAGGTAATATTCCTGTTTAAACTCTCAGCTATGTTTTGTTGTATATTACACGACGTTTGTATAATTAAGTTTGTATTTATGTTCTGTACAATGTATTTGGTGACTCAAGATGGGTAATGTATACCTATTTTGGGGGCGTTACAGGGTGAGATAACTAACTTCAGCTAAATTGATATGAATTATTTTTATTGATGACAAAGGGGGAGAGATATAACTTGATGATTTATTTCTTTTTGATAATGACAAAGGGGGAGAGATATTTGGGTATATTTAAATTGGTTTGAATTGGTATTCATGTTGGTATTGAGATACTATATTATGTTGGAATATGCAATGATGGTTATTTGGATAAAGTTATTTTCTTTTGCTCCTTAATATGCATAAATTTAGGGGGAGCCATATACTTAGGGAGAGCATGTTGGTGCATAAATTGTCATCATCAAGAAGGGGGAGAATGTTAGTTTTTGATTTTATGATGTTTTGAATGATGACTAAGTTAAGTGTATTAACGTGTTCATGATTCATGGTTTGTTATAATATTATTAAATATGCATGGATTATGGTTTATAAATGGTTTATAATATTATAATTAATATGCATGAGTTATGGTTATTAAATGAATACTTGTGCTGATTTCCTTTAGTGGGTATGTTGGAATGTTTTAAAATTATTTCAAATTTAAATTGGAGTTTATTAAGCAAGATTTGAATTGGAGTCTATTAAGGAAGATTTGAATTGGTGTTTATTAAGGAAGGTTGGTATTCTAAGAAATCTGTTTTGGTTTTAAAATGTTCATCTATTAAGGAAACATGTATTAACAAATCTTTAACAAATCCTATCAATCTCCTTTAATCAAGTTTGGATATAGATTTACATTTATGACTCCTGATATTGTATTTCCAACTGGACTAATCATTTGTGCTATTAAATATATTATTCTCATATATATATATATATATATATATATATATATATATATATATATATATATATATATATATATATATATGATAAATCAAAGGTGTTATAATTAAGTGATCTAACTAGATTAATCATGTATGACAACTTATTTTATTTCCATTGGACTCTTACTATATTCTTGATTTACCAAATCTGCTGGTCTCTTTAATTGCTAAAATCATGGGGTATACCAACTGTGATATATTGTTCCTATTCTATCTTCTGTTTATATCCGTTGGTCAATATTAGTAGCTTTAATTATGAGATTTAAATCATCTGATTTCTTGCTAACAATTATAGTCGTTGGCCTTCATCTTATATAAAGCTTCATCATGCTCGGTTATGAAGACCCAACAATTGGAAAGCAGTAATTCATTCTTCTTAATTCATATAGCTTTTCTAATAGTCTTTCTAGCATTCAATGTTCTGTTATTCTTAGAAAATTGATACTTCATTGGAATCACCATCATTGTAATCTGAGAAACAAGCAACTGTTAGTTTTGGTGGTGGGTCTGTTCAAAGGAAGCTTCAAAGGTCTCAGAGGTGAGAACATGTGCAGAGGTGTACAAGTTGCAAATGTGCAAATGGGGCATTAGTGTCCAACGACAGAATTGAAGCGTCTTTGTAACAGAGAGTTTATTTTTTGTATTGAGATTTAAATAATAATAAAAAGAGTCTCCAATCCTAGTTGAGATTGGACGTGGATTAGGCCACTAGATTAGAGGATAGGGGCAGAACCACGTAAAAATCTCGGTGTGATTTTTACTTCTGTTTATCTCTTTAACTGGCATTCACGTTCTGCACATTTTTGTTCATCACGTTGCTTGAAGTTATCATATTCAGACACTAAAGCAGACATGTGTAGCTGTCTGATAATAAGAAACGAAGAACATAAGCTAAAGTAAACACTAAAGCAGAAAGGCGTAGCTGTCTGATTTAAACCTGTTTCAGAAAATTTCTAAAAGTTTTCACCGTTTATCACTTTTAGCTTACACCTATTCATCCCCCTCTAGGTGTGCACATATACAGAATTATAGTTCACATGTTTCTCTTTGATTGTGGGAGTCACTCATGCAGTACCTCTACTTCATGTATCTAGACTTTCATGTTTTATAAAGGATTCAGTTGAAAGCTTTAATTGATAATGTGGTTTTGTTATACAATTCAGGCAATTGAAGTAGTTGATCTGGACCAGTTGTGTGTTGGGAATTTCACAGAAACCTTGGCTGAACTGTCAAGGCGAGAAAAGGCAGCAAACATCAAGCCAGATCCTGATATTGATATATACATGAAGGTAAGAGAATAGCTGAAAAGCTGAGAACAATTTGTTGGGAAACGTTTTTTTTTTTTGTGAGGGGTATTCGAGTAGCGGAAAAGAACTTGGATATTTATAACTCAATTTTACAGGCAACATCACTAGAAGGGCAGGAGGCCAGTGTTGTGACCGACTATACTGTGAAGGTACCCAATGAATTAATATCAGCTGGCTATACAATATAGCTACCAAACAAGTATCTCTAATGGGTTTTTCTTATATTCTAACTTCTTTATTTATTTTATTTTTTTGCAGATTTTGGGATGGGCAAATTGTGTATCAAGGTCCCCGTGAAAATGTGCTAGACTTTTTTAAGTACATGGGCTTCAAATGTCCCGAGAGGAAAGGAGTTGCTGACTTCTTACAAGAAGTAATATCTAGTTTTCAATACTTATTCCTATATAAATCAGTTTGCTTAGTTTTTTAACCTTATACTCAAATGTTTCCTATGGGGAATTGAAGGTGACAACAAGGAAAGATCAAGAGCAGTACTGGGTAAATAGAGACGACACATATAGTTTTATTAGCGCAAGGGAATTTGCAGAAGCATTTCAATCATTTCATGTTGGCATGAAACTAGCTAGGCGATGAGCTTGCCATTCTATTTGACAAAGTCAAGGGCCACCCTGCTGTTTTAACCACTAAGAAGTACGGGGTTAGCAAGAAGGAACTACTGAAAGCTTGCATATCTAGGGAATACTTGCTTATGAAGAGAAACTCATTTGTCTACATATTCAAGATGACACAAGTGAGCAACATGTCAAAATACCCAAAACACAAAATTGTAGAAGTACAAGGCTTCTATATATCTAAAACACTAAACGTTCTCATTTTCACCGGTCTGGATGGATCTGTATACAGAGGCTCTTGGAGGTTGAACGTTCAGCATGGGATTGGAAAAAGCAATATTTAAAATTCAGAATTCTATGAAAGTTCTTGGAATTAAAGAGGGAGTTTTTGATAACTTAATGGTCTATTGTTGCATTTTGAATAATTTAATAGTTTTTGATAATTATTGTTGTTATGTAGTTTGGAGTTATGCACGGACTACCAACTAATTTATAATAATAACTAGTTAACTTGTATGTGAATGAATAATGATGCACCAAGTTTGTTGTAACTACTACCACAAATTTTGGGGCGTCACATGATTACATTTAGACAAGAAAGAAATAGTACCTGAATATTATCATTACTCTTTTCAAAAATTAGCAGTACGATGTGTATCCAAGTTAGAGCATAGTATATATTTAGTAATTACAATCTTTTTTCAATTCTTTTTCCCTCAGTTAAAACCGTTCAGTACAATTCTTTCTCTATATATTTTATAGTTAAAAATTTGTCATGGTCATCTATGTTCCCACTTTTTTCTAATTCTTTTTCCCTCATTTAAAACCGTTGAGTACAATTCTTTCACTATATATTTTATAGTTAAAAATTTGACATGGTCATCTATGTTCCAAATTCTTTCCGAGATGGGAAGCGTTCGAGTTATTGATTACTTCTGTCAAGCATAACCAAAACAGTATTACTTTTTGTTTTACTTTTAACACAAAAAAAAAAAAAACAAAGAGAAACAAGACAAATAATAGTGATATTCCTTTTGGACATTATCACCCTGTTTGTGACTTTTTAAAACTAAGGAAAGAAAAGAAAAGTTAAGGAAATTCCATGTTTGTGAGTTTTTTAAGTCAAGAATGGTAAAGAAAGCAAAAACAAATTGAGCCCAAAATATTTTCCTTGAATATTTTCTTAACCAAAATGCTTGTAATTTTCATGCATGTGTGTATTTGTATGTAATTGTGTGTATATGGAGTGATCCATGATTAACTAGCACTAGATGTGAGAGTGATTCCATATTAGTACATTACCTTGGACGATACGTAGATGGAATAATGCTCCAATCTAGTGGTAGTCATGAATTGCTTCTCATATATATATATATATATATATATATATATATATGTAAATTTATCTATGGCAACTGGTTGCTATGAGTACTATTTGAGCAACTAATATTTTTACTGTTGATCAGTATAATAGATGGCTTGGATTGATATAAATAAGGATTAATTATATATTGTAGTACATTTTTAAAAATAATTACAATAATGGTGCATAAATAAAATAATTACAAAAGTAATATATTTTTTTATATTTATTTACAAAATTAATACATTTGAGTATCCTTTAATTGTGGTCCACGATTATCTCTCTTATCTCTTCCTGTTAATCATGGCTGTGGTTCCTCCTATTCCGTTGATAACCACCAATAACTATGCTTGCAAACTCTTCCTTCTCCGTCTTCCACCCAATGTGCTTCTCCATCTTCCCCGAACCCTCCTTCTCGTTCTACTCTCTCTCTCCCCCTCTTACTACTCTCTCTCCTCCTCGGCTTACTCGTTGTCCTCCTCTTCCGCCGTCAACAAGCAACACCACGCCTCAAACTCGACACAAATAAAACAGTAGGTCTGGTTCCTGGTCTTCGCCTCCAATTTTTGAAACCCTACAGAAAATTGACGTTAATCCTCCCAAAGGAACTAGAGATTTTCCTCTAGACGAGATGCGCCTTCGCAGTTGGCTTTTTTCACAACTTCAGAGAATTTTCAAGAAGATTTGTATCAGATTTTGATTAGTTCAGTTGTCGTTGTATTGTCCTTCTGAATTGTGTTTCGTACTTTGGTTTTTGTTGGATATCCATAACCATTTGTTATGGTTAGTGAGTCTGTAATATTTATTACAGCTTATGTAAATGAGATTACATATTTGATTATATTACCAGTGATTTGACATTGTTTGTTGGTTCGTATTTGTTACTTCTAAGCTGTGTCTGATACATTGTTTAAAAGGTGCAGTTGGTAACCAAACATGTATAGAAGGATAACCATTTTATTTTTTTGGTAGTAACCAGATAGTTACAAGCTTGTATCAGGACATATATCAAGTGTTAAATGTACATGTGAGAGTATACATGGGTTGCCTAAACTGGGTTGGATATACAGGTTGTTGCTGTTTTGATTACCATTAAAACCTGTTCTGGTTATTTTCATATAACTATTTGGTTACTTCTTTATTATGTTTTGGTTACTGTTATCATGGTTTGGCTATTATTATTGTGCCCTCAATGTGGGATTTTGGTTACTTTTATTTTTTATTCTAATTAATATGTAATTATTTAGTATACATGGATTGCCTAAACTGGGTTTTATTACATGATGTTTCTATTTTGGTTACCATTAAATCCTGTTCTGGTTACTATATATCATATAATATTATGTGGTTACTGTTTTATTATGTTACATTATGGTTATTGTTATTAGTAACCAGATAGTTACAAACTTGTATAAGAACAAACATCAAGTGTTAAATATACATGTGAGAGTGTCCTATTTATCTAGCTGATGTATACTTATAAATTACATACTCATAAAAATTATCTGGAAATTGTACAATTGGTATTTAAATCTGCATATAGAGGTAACCATTTTATTTTTTATGAGTAACCAAATTTACGTAAAATTGGTTCAGAACAGTATCCATCAGCTATTTCAGTTGAAATATTAGGTTGGTAACCAAACCTACATATATGATAACCATTTTTATTTTTATTAGTAACCAGATAATTATAAGTTTGTATCAGGATTGTTATAAAGTGTTAAATGTATATATTTTATTTATACCCTGTCATCATGATAGAATAAGAAACTCCAATTAAGAGTTCCCATTTATATATATGATAGTCACTTATAGATCTCATATTAAAATAAAAATAGTTTGAGAGGTATAGTTGGTATCCAAACCTGCATATAAGGGTAACCATTTTAGTTTTTGTTAGTAACCAAATAATTAAAAATTTATATTAGAACAGTTATCAAGTGCTTTATGTACATGTGAGGGTTCCTATTTATCTAGTTGATGGATACTTTTAAATTACGTAGTTATAAAAGTTATTTGAAAATGGTCCAGTTGGTAACTAAATATGAATATAGAGGTAACAATTTTATTTTAGATGGGTAACCGAATTTACATAAAAATGTTTCAGAAGAGTTACCAATTGTTCAATGTATATGTTTACTTTATATTGACAACTCATGATGGAATCAAAATTCAAAATATTAATCAACATCAATTTTGGGTACTGTACACCATCAAAAATGTTACCAACCATGTGGTTAATGGTTAGTAACAGTAAACAATTATATATTCCTGTAAACAATTAAATTTGTTGTATTGGTTACTGTCAGTCTTCATTGTCTGACAACTGAATAAACATTGTAAAGTAATCAAATCAATATTAGAAAGTAACCAAACTACATAATCTTAGTAACCAGAACATAAACCACATTTTTACATGCAATTTTGAAGATATAAACGATGGAATTTAACCAAAAAACCTTGCAGTTCACGAGGAAAGCTCGTGACTTTTGATCGTTGACCCGTTTCCAATGAAATTAGGCTCCGAAAACGCCAAAATCCGACACTCCAAACTTGACAAAAATTACCAAATTGCCACTGGATCAAATCTTTCCATAATTTATCAAATCTTTCCATAAACTGGATCACATCTATCAAATTTTTCCATAAACTGACACGCCTGCTCTTTAACCGCATCAGTTTGTGACTAACTAAGGACTAACAGTTGTATGAAGTTAACCAATGTAGTCAATAAGTAACCATCAATATAAAACAAACCAGTATAAAACACACTAATATTATACAGTAATCATAACAACATTATACAGTAACCAATATATATGTAATTAGTAACCAGAACATAAACACACTTTTCATTGTATTTTATAATAAAAAACAACCAGTATAATGTGTTTGTTACCAACTAAAGACTAACAGTTGTATGAAGGTAACCAATGTAGCTAATAAGTAATCATGAATATAAAAAACATCAGTACAAATGTACATTAATATTATTCAGAAACCAAATAAATATTATACAGTAACCAATTAAATAGTATACAACAACTAATATATATAATCAGATTAACATGCAGTTGTATGAAGGTAACCAATGTAGTCAATAAGTAACCACCAATATAAAAGAAACAATTATAAAATACAATAACATTATACAGTAACCAAATAAACACCTTACAGTATCTAAATACATATTAGACAGTAACCAAGATATATGTAATTAGTAGCCAAGACTATAAAAAATATTTTTACATTCATTTTACAACCAAAATAATCAGTAATGACTTTGTTACAAATTAAAGACTAATAGATGTATGAAGGTAACCAATGTAGTTAATCGGTAACCATCAATATAAAAAAATCAGTATAAAATACATTAATATTATGCAGTAACCATGGTAATATTAATTACACAGTAACCAAGTCAGCATTATATACTAACCAAATCCAGATTAGACAGTAACCAACATATATTTACATAGTATCCATAACATAAAACATATTTTTTCATGCATTTTACAGTAAAAATAAACAATATAAAAAACATCAATATAAAAACATCAATATGTACTTAAAGATCCAACAGTTGCAGGAAGGTAACCAATGTATTTAATAAGTAACCATCAATATAAAAAACATCAGTAGAATATACATTTAAAGTCTACATCAACGAAATAAACATTATACAGTAACCAAATCAATAATAAATAGTAACCAATTTATATGTACTTAGTAACCCGAATATAAAACATATTTTTACATGCATTTTGCAATCAAAACAGTCAGTATACTGACTTTGTGACCAATTAAAGAGTGAAAATCTTAAGAAAGGTAACCAATATACGAGTATATAGTAACCACGGGGTAACTATATGCATATAAACTTTAAACTCAAATACCTCAGTATACAAATCTGTAACGAATCAATCAACAATCAACAGTCAAAGTTGTTACAGAGGCTGGTTACTGATATTGAAGTTGTTGTTGATCTTGAAGTTGCTGTTGATCTTCTCCGATATTATCCGATCTCACAGTTGCATCGCCGTTGGAGAATTTATCTTCTCCGATATGTCGTTGTTATGTTTTTTCTGATCTCAAAGTTGTCTGTTTTATTCATTAGCGTGAATTTAGGACCGGTTAGTTGGAAATATGAAAGTCGATAACTGACGTGTAGGGAGTTAATGCTCCGTAACTTTAGCAACGTATTATTGTGTTGCGTTATTTTTATAATTATTTTGTGGATGTTTTGTTTTTGTAAATACTTTATAATTGTTGTATATTAGTGTTAAGGACCCTATAAATAATCACGCTGCCGCTACAGGCTGTAGCGGCATTAATATGACTTTTTAATGACATGAGAAATTACTCATTTGCCCCTCATTTGTCCATGTGTTACAGTGCCTGCCGCTACTAGTTCTAGTGGCAGTGTAATTAATTAAAAAGTTATGGTGCAGTGGTAGCTTAGTGGCTAAACAACTTATAGGACCTAAGATCAAAACTTGGTTGTTACATAGATTTTTTGCTTCATGTGTTATATTTTTTGTGTATTAGATAAATTTACTATCATATATATATATATATATATATATATATATATATATATATATATATATATAAATGTTTCTCTTCTGAATAAAATATTTTGTATTCTCCAATATTTTTAAATTTATTCTACCAATATATATACATATTCTTTTTTTTAAATTTCTTGTCAAACTAAATAAAATACTAAACAAATCACAATATTAAACTAAATATATATAAAGTAACTATGAATATATATATATATATATATATATATATAAAACAAATATTCATATAACTATAATATTTACTTTATATAAATATTTATAGTTACAAATATTTAGTATTTTATTTAGTTTGACAAGAAATTTAAAAAAGAAAATATATACATATTGGTAGAATAAATTTAAAATATTGAGAATGCTAAAATATTTTATTTGAAAAGAGAAACATCTATATATATATATATATATATATATATATATATATATATATATATATATATATGATAGTAAAATTTATCTAATACACAAAAAATATAGCACATGAAACAAAAAATCTATGTTACAACAAAATTTTGATCTTAGGACATAGGTTAGTGAGCCATTAAGCTACCGATGCACCACTCTACCTTTTTAATTAATTACACTACCGCTAGTACTAATAGCGGTAGGCACTGTAGCACATAGGTAAATGAGGGGCAAATGAGTAATTTCTCATGCCATTAAAAAATTATATTACTGCCGCATATACAGCCTGTAGCGGCAGGCTAGGGTGGTTATTTATATCAATTCAAGCTATCTATTATATTGATCTGCGGTTGAAACATTGATTGCTCAAATAGTAACCCCCCCACACACACACACACACACACACACACACACACACACACACACACACACACACATATATATATATATATATATATATATATATATATATATATATGATTCTCATCTCTGGCAATCGGTTGACATGACACTAATTCAACAACTAACTCCATAACCGTATTGATCATAATAATAAAGGTTGAGATATATGATAATTTAGTCCTTGCCGCTACACCTTATAGTGACGGTGTAATATTCATTTAATTACAAGGCAAATTATCAAAATATCCTCATATTTTAACTTGGTCTGCCGCTGCAACGGTAGGAGGCAATTTTTCAATTAATGCATGCTATGATGCTATTGTCCAACGTAGCTTATTATGATATTAATGAGGCAATCCTACTACTCCTATGTAAAGAATGACACATCCTGACATACATGCTACCATATTTTGTACAAAATTTATTACATATATCACTTAAATAAAATCACATTCCATGCGTTCTAAAATTAATGGTATTTTTTATCTTATTTTAAAATTACAAATCTTAAATTTTTTAAAATAAAATAATATGAAAATTTTAATATACTATTATGAGAATTAAAAAAATTAATATGATACTATCCCAAAGCCTGAATAAAGATCATAAAAGTACACATCTTGCATTTTTTTTAAAAATTCAAAAAATTCTTGAAAAAAGAGAGTAGATTTTTGTACAAATAAAAATAAAAAAGTTTTTGGAGCTTAACCAATCATCAAATATTTGAAGTTAATTTATATTTGACGTAGAACACACGGACTTGGGGCATCACAATAATTATTCAATTCATTTGATAATTATTAATATGTTCAAATAAAATATATAAATATAATTTTAAGTGTGTGATTTGATAAAATTTCAAGTTAAAATAAATTTAACATAGTTATCACATTAAACTCATAAGGAAATTTAACATAGTTCTCCAATGCAATATTTTTATTTTGCCTTCAGGGATAATTGACATATGATACATAATTAGAAGGGAAAATGTAACCATTAATGGTTAGAAAGGAGAAAGAAAATATAACAATTACTCAAGGGATCTCTGAGTGGTCTCCCTTGCCCTAAGGATTTTCCACCAATGCATAATTTCACTTGAACTCTTTAATTCTCGGAGGATTTTCATGACCAAGATACTCATTTTGAAGACAATTTTGCCCCCATTGTGGTAATTCATGCCTTCGCTGTTTGATGTAGACCCTCTCTACACAATTTTCACCATACCTCCTACTCAACAAAATCATCCAAGGGTTAATCAAAAAAATCAACACTAACATCAAATTTCAATTGTAAACAATTTTTTTTGTCAAAATAGAACCTAGCTAATTTTCCAAGAATTAATAATATTAGCAACAAGCAATTACAAATAATACCCCATCCGTTCCACAAAAAGAGTATTTTTTAATTTTCATCCTAATTATTTTGCAAAAATTTCTAAATGGTAAAGTGAATTTATTTTAATGTTTAAAATAATAATTTTTTACTTAGTAATATTTTCAAGCAATTTGTAATCTTGAACTATTACATCCATCAAAGTACAATAAATTAGATTCGATTATGGTGAACTTGTCACACTACATAACACTATAAAAATTTATAACTTTTTATTACATTAGTTATAGCAAATGCTACATTTTTTGTTGGCCTACAAATAGGGAGCTAGAATTAGAATACAACTTATATTATAATAAATGTAGAGAAAAGCTATAGAAATGCATAGTATTATGGGATGTGACAACTTCATCATAATTAAATTTAAATTACTTCATTCTCAATTTGAGAAATGCAATAAAAAAAATAAAATCAAATGAAAGTTTTATTTTGGAACAAAGGGAGTAATACTAATCGCGAAAAATAATAATCAATTTGAGTATTAGAAGGTGCAACCCTGTCGGGGAAAGTGATAAACAAAGATCGATTTTCTTCCGCCGTTGGCATCCACTCTGCCGCGTTAGGGTTCAGTTCGGAGTCACGGAATTTGATTCCGGAATTTTTGATATATTTTGCAATTTCCACGGCGGCAGCGGCGGCCTCCACGGTTTCACAAGGGGCAGACATGGTTGAAAGAGAAACTAAGAATAGAGAATTAACTGAGCAAAAACAAATTTAAGTTGAAAAACAAGAGATTTGCATGGTGTGGGTTTGAGCGAAAATTGTAGGTAGAATGGTGATTATTTTATAGGCAATGCTATGAAACATATAATGGTCTAGGGATCATCGAAATCTTGATAAAGGGTAACAAACTAAATGTGTTTAAATTTACGCGTGGAAACATTTGGCCAATTTGAAAAAGAGACGCTGTTATAGTTTTATTTTTTTCCCTTGGGCGGAACTGAATTTGTCTGCTGGGAAAAATAAAACAAAATAAAAATTCTAGGGGCTGGCTGTTTAATAATTTTGGATTTTCTGGTACTGATATTTTTGTCTGGATATATTACAATGTATATCTTTCTTTAACTTCTTTTGTTAGTTTTATTATTATTAAATTATCATAAAATTATGTTAGGAACAACAATAATGTATGTCAAGTTTTATTATTATTAAATTATTATTAGTTCACTCTTTTTGGTTCGCTGGAGAGAGTCGGGCTATATATATATATATACTAGTAATTGACCGTGCCTGAAGGCACGACGTAACGAAAAATTAGATTAAACATCAAAAAATACTACATTACTTAAAGATTCTTTGTAACCTAAAATAACTTACAATCAGACATAACAATTATCATAATTCACCATACCATCACAATAATTAATACATACTCAATTATCAATACATATCCAACAATCAAAACATCAAGCTAGCTAGTCGCTACTAATTTCAAAAAAAATCGGCAGAGTTTCCTATAAAAATAGATATCCAGAAAAATCTAAACCTATCTACAAAACTTACAATCATCAATACATATCCAAACAACCAAAACAACCATCATTCCATACCTAAAATCATCATAACCATGTGTAATTAGTTAACTTTACAAAAGACGGAACACAAAAAATACATACATGCAGAAAATAGAGTCAAAATTTTGAATCACTAAAAATTATCGAAATATGCGAGTCAAATCAGAAAATGAATCGATACTCATATATTGAAAAAGAGATGCACACCCACCTCAAATTGTTCCAAGGTCAAATATTTTTCATTCCCTAGCTTCTTCCTCACTGTAGCAAAGTCCATTGGGTTCTTGATCACTTCATGATAATCAACTCAAAGTCAAAGTCTCTTTCTCAGGCAATGAAAACTCAAACGAATGATCTAAAAGAGTTTCCTGATCAAAGAAACAAAAACTAAAATCAGCAAACTTAAATCCTAGATTGACAAAACAACTATCTTCTAAAGCATATAAGCATGACCCATGATCCATACGAACCTAGAAAGATAAACTTATCCTCATTTCATTAAACACTTGAGATGCACTATGCCACTTAAAAAATAAACTCTTGAAAATAGTAATATTTCAAAATTTTAGTGATTCAAAGCATTTGTAATATTTTCTGTTCAAACTCAATTTTATTCCCTTAATTTATTCACTCAATAAAATGATAAATTTATAGCAATCATACAGTTACTGATTCAAATTTTTTTTAATCATCTCTACTTAGTTGTTCACTCATTTTGGGATAGGAAAATATTTAATGCCGTAAAGATAAATTAGGAAAAGAAAATCAAGAATTACAGTATCAACATTGTTACTTCTATTAACTTACTAACTTTGGTAATGAAAAATTCAGCCAGATTAAGGTTACTTCCCTTGGCCATAAATTAGGAATCCACATTTCTCTTACGGACTTTCCCAAACTCAAAGTACAATTTCAAATCAATGCAAGTACGCTACAAAATCTCATCGATTTTTTCAAGCAAATCAAGGTTCAACAGTAACTGTTAAAATACAACACTTAGAAATATTTTAAGTTCACCCTTTCTCTCTCAATTGAAGGTATAAAGATGAACACTATGAGAAAGACTTTTACCAACCTAGATCACACAATAATCCCCAAGAAAGATATGTAAATAAATTTGGATGAAATTTTCAGTAAAACTACAAATAAGCAGAGGAATATATACTCTCTCAATATTGTAAGGAAATAAACAGACTGATTTAGATTCCTGAGAATCAAAGAGAGAATTAAAAATGGGGGAGAGATTGAATTAAGAGTAAAGAAAAGAAGAGAGAAATAAAGGGGAGATTAGTTTTACCTTTTTTCTTGTAGTACTAGTAATTGATGAAGAGTTAGCTATCAATATGCTATTACAAATCCACGCGAGGGGGTCCGGTGAGTGGACGACTTTTCCCCAATTTATGTGAATATAAATACTATAAACATCAACCTTATACATTTTATAATGAATTGAGATCAATTTTGTACATTTGTAGTAATAAATTGAGATCCATATAATTCATAGAGCAAGTACCCAACACAAAAAACTACTACATCAACATATGTTCATATTGATTTGGTAACAATTCCTCTTAAATCATAGCTCTACTCCATGATAATAATAATAAAAAAAATTGGATGCTGCTAATTCCATACTTCATAATATTGAAATGCCTACCTCTTTCTTTTTAATTAAATTCGTCGTACTTTCATTCGCTTATTGTTACTCCATGCATGAAAAAAAAAACTTCCTTGTCAATGACCTGGCATAAAATTCTTCTTGAAATGTCATATATTCACTGTTAAACATTACTTCTAAAATATATGAGTAATGTCAACCCTTTATCCTCAATTCCATGCACCAAAATAACATTCAACCAAAAGGAAAATAATCTATAACTTCTTTCACAAAGATATCATATCAGGTCAATCACTAAAATTAGTCATCTCTACTTTACTTTAAAAGGACTTTGAAACTCTTAACATGATAGTTCAAAAAATTTAGCTACAGAATTAAACACATAACAACGTAACTTGTCTCTTCCTCTATGGTATTTTAACAAATATGTGATATGCACCTCGCAAAAATGGTATGAATCCATACTCTCTTTATTTTACTTTTCGAAACAGTATGAGATCCAAATAACCCTGATAATCGTGATAACAAATAAAATTTTTAAATATGTAAATAACTATGATAAGATTAACTTATGATATCAAAATTCGAAGGAAAGAGAGTTTCAGTTTCAGATTGGAGAACAATACACATATGGGATGATATGATATCAAGATTAATTTATTATATAAAGAGAGTTTCAGTTTGGAGAACAATACACATAATTAATGCATAATTTATGAAATACAGTAAAAAGAAATTTAACTAAATCAAAGATGTATACAGAGGCAAACTTGACGAGATAAAATTAATATAAAGTTACCTTATAATTCCTCATCAAACATGTGAGTTTTATTTTGATTCTCTTTGAATTCCTCAACAAACCATCAATAGAAGAATAACTGTGTGACGCCCCCAAAATAGATATACATCACCTATTCTGAGTCGCCAAATACATGGTACAGAATACAAATACAATCTTTAATATACAACAAGAAAGCTGTGAGTTTTAATACAAATATTGTCTTCTAAACAATATCCATTCTCAGAATAAGTTCTCATTACATTTATGGTCACACTATTTAACAGAATAGTGAGGACTACTAATACTATCATCTGGACCGTCACTCCGCTTCCCGACTAGTCCCGCCACGCGTTCTCATTTCTCAAGAGAATAAAGTGAAAGAAAGGGTGAGCTCAACTAGCCCAGTAAGAAATATTATGACTAAGATAATGCAAAAAAAATTATCATTAGTCTTCAACAATGTCAAACTGATAAAATACAATAAACATCAAGTTTAACTGCAGCGGAACATGCAATCCATTAAAAGAGTCAAGTAGAGAATAAAATCTACTATCTTTTATGATTTAAAATGTTTTCATCACTTTTATCGCTAGGACTCAGCTTAATAAATAACCCACATCATCCCTGCACTACGGCCAAGGATATTCATTAGTATCACAACCACAATTTATCCATGCACTACGGGCCAAGGATATTTGTGTATTTATTAATGGTCATGATCATGCCAACAACTGTCCATCAATGCACTACGGGCCAATGAGGACTTTTATCACATCATTTGTAATATTACGGTCATGATTATACCGAATAATCCCTGGTCATAATCATACCAAGTCAATCTATGCACTACAGGCTATAGATGACTTTCAATAAAATATAAACATGAGGATGATGACAATGATATAAGAATTCAATAAAATAAGATCAAGAATTAATTTATCCAGGAACTAATAACGTCCAAATTGTCAACATGATACTTCTTTGTAGAGTAAAATTCAAGAATGCTCAGAAGAATATTTTCATGAAAAGATACTGGATGAAGCACAAATATCAAGGATATTCCACTAATTTCATGGAGTATAGAAGTCAAAACTTTAACCAACTGAGTATAATAAAGAATGGAATAACAACAGAAATCACCATGCATGCGGTACTTCGCATAGACAGGTTATTCTAACAGAATAATAAATAACGAAACCAGGTCCGGCATAAAATGCACAAATAGGATATTCCAACAAAATAATAAAGAATGGAATAACAACACAAATTACCATGCATGCGGTACTTCGCATAGACAGGTTATTCCAACAGAATAATAAATAACGGAATCGAGTCCCAAGCGTTAAGCGCATGCATGTGATATTCTAACAAAATAATAAAGATTTTAACCAGTCCCACAGTAAAATGCATGCATGTGATATTCCAAATGTAATAATAAAGAATGGAATAACAACATAAATCACCAAGTATAGGGTAGATCACAGATACAAGTTATTCCAATGAGAATAAAAAAAATGGAATAACGAAGTTCTCTTCATGAATACGAAGAAATAATACCCTTACCTTATAAAGAAGAGTACTTTCAAAGCGGTAAAAGGCGGGGATATACTTGAAGAAACTTGCACTACGCTTCAAAGCTTTCTTAAACGCTAAAGAAATACGTTCAAGATTATAGAAAATAATTCTCTACGCTTCTCTCTCTAGAGTTTCAATTGAATTAAGTAAGAAATAATGAAGGAATGAGCTTATTTATAGAAGAATGGACTGAATAGTAACCAATCTATGAAACGGTCCAGATCGATTTACTTTAAACGGATGGTCCAGATCGGTTTACAATAAAATGTAATATATTCTATTTATAATCTAATAAAATGAATAACTTTTAAAAAGATTTTACTATCTGAAACACTATCAGTGTACTATGCAAATACTATGCATAATAAAATATAATGTATTCTAATTATTGTCTAATAAAGCATGATAACTTTATAAAAGTATTCTGCTTTTATATAAAAAAGATTTTACTATTAGCCTAATAAAACGAATAACTTTATAAAAGTATTCTGCATTTTATATAAACAGCTTTTCTGTTTTATTACATTAATAATACTAATAAAACAAAACTTCATCATTATTATTATTATTCACACTATTAATCGACTGAATCGTTCCCGGAAAGAGGGGGCTTTCCAATAAGGATTTCTCCCTTATCATGCGCAATTAGGTGACCAAACCTCTCATTGGCGTAACTTCTAGACATCGTTAATAATGCAAATAATAATATTAATAACTTCGTCATCTCAATTATAAAATATCAACAATAATTGAATCAATTAACGTGAGATACTATGCAACAATTTTCAAGCAATAATTGAATAAAATTGAGTGACTTCTCAATGTAAGCATCAATAATCAATACGTGTGCTACTATGCAACCACGCCAGATTCTCAGACTTTTAACACCGGTGTTTCAACGATTAACGGTAAAACTTCCGCCGTTATTTTCATAAAAATATTTTTGTCGTTTTCTCGATCCGACAATAATTCCGTTAGGGGTCCACTAATGATTGTCTTGGTCATATGAATATTCCTGCTTAAAATGAATATTCCCCGACCAATCGAATATTATACAACAACTTGCGTACTTTGCAAAATTTATAAATATTACCCACAACTATAACATTATATCAAATTCATTCAAAAATGATAATTATAGAAAATTCACCTTTATTCATAAAAGTTGGGGTCTTACAAACTGTATGAAAAGAAAAATAATAAAAAGTTAAATCAAGGTATGTTCGACCCGATAGATAGGTATGAACTTAGAGAGAGGGAAGAAATTGGGTTCAAACAGTCTGAAACAATTCCTCAATAATTAAAGCGATTATTGTTTGAAAACAAAAACACTCGGAAACTTAATTATTGATGGCTCTTTTAACTGTACTAATTAGAGGGTGGGAATAGAGTTCTTAGCCAATTGCTAGTGATGACGCCATGGTGGGCGACCTGGAGGCAAAAATATTAGGTGAGTTTTGGAGGCTTTCAGTCATTGAAGTGGGGGATGAAATTGAAGAGAGAAAACAGTTCTCGGGTTTGTAAACAATGAAGAAGATAAAGAGATGATGAGATTGAATTTAAGCGAGAAGGGAAACAGAAGAGGAAGAGCCGAACGATTGATTTATGCCTAGTGTCTCTGATTCTTTCTCATGGGCTAAGCTCATTACCTCACTTTTCATCCTGGTTCAGTCAGTTGATTTAGATAAGCTCTAATCACTTGATTTACTGCTGAAGATCCAAACGACAACAGATTAAACTGTTTTCTGCTTCCCAATGTTACAAGTTACAGGCCCATACTGCTAAAGAGCAAAATGACAATAGGTCTATGCTAACTTACGTGTTAGGTAAATTGAAAAAAAGTAGTTTGAATCTCTGACTAAGAAATTTTTTTAAAATGCTCATCTCTTTATCTCTTGGAGTGGTATATTTTAATTATTTACCATTGAAAGCGAGACACCACCTTTCCTTCTTGCAGAGATGAGCGGAAGTCGGAACAAAATATTATTTTGCTTTTTAAAGACAAAGAAATCAAAAGAACAAAGACATTATTGATTTTTCTGCATTTTGTTGTCTAGCATTTGAAAAATACTCCAATTGACTAAAAGCTTGATAACAATCCTTGGTTCACTTAATGAAAAAAGAATATCACTGCTTTCTAAGAATGAATATATCTAGTAAAGTTCATAAAAGTTGAATAATAAAGAAAAACAACCCCAAGATTTTTAATGAAGGCGCCGGGTTTAAGCAAATTACTTCATTTTAGCCCATTTTATCCAACAACCAATTTGAACCCATTTTTATACTGAGATAAGACAACACCAAAGTCAAGCGAGAAGAGAAACAACATAATGCAAGAGCTACATATTAGATCAAACAGAGAAAACTGTGTTTAACCTTCGGTTCTTCTGAATGACAGACAAAATAAAGAGCAAGGAATGCAAATCAATGCAAATCCTAATAGACTAATATGACCTTCAAACTTTACATTCCCAAAAACACATAATCACAAACCTTAGACTTTATATTAGGCCCCCCTCCTCTCCAGTAGGTCAGGTCTTCCTTGCAGGTCATCAAGAATTGCACCATAGCTGTGGAAATAACAAACAATCAATAAACATGATAAAAAATTTAAACTTTCAGGAGTATAACTAATCACTTTACAATACTTAGATTCTCACACAATAGGGTGCTAGGTATAACATCATTACCACTAAATGTTAAAGCTAAGAGTTAAAACAATCGTGTGACCAAAACTATTAGTCAAAATATTCCTCACCCACCCACTCAAAAAAAAAGTATTCTTCACCCACCCACTCATCACCCACCCACTACACTTTGTTTGCCATTTGTTTGAATTGTTTGCCCAACTCATGATTACTCTTCTCCTCCATTGCACTATAAAAGGGAAGCTAAGCTTGAGGATCAAATACACCAAAACCAACTCTCTCTCAAGTCTCATCCGAGAGCAATCCAAGAGTTGGAAGAAATAGAGAGTGAGAGAAAGAAGCTTCTGTGAAGCTTTAGAAAATAGAGAGGGAGAAAGATAGTTCAAATAGAAGGGTGTTTTATTTGGGTTCCATCACATAGTTATTGTGGTGAAGTAATTTGAGTTTGTACTCAAATTAAGATATCTTTGTATTCTCTCATATTATTCTAGTGGATTTTTCGGAGATCGTCCCGTGGTTTTTACCTCTTAGTTTTAGAGGGTTTTCCACGTAAAAATTCTTGGTGTCTCGTGGTTTGATAATCTTGGTGTCTCTTTGTTTGTTTTTCTTACTTATTATTCATTTAATTTATCAACAACAACAGTCTTTGGGTGGTGTTTTTCCCAACAACTGGTATCAAAGCTAAGGTTATTTGCTTGGTTGTTTTTGATAAATTTTATGGAGGAATCAGTCGGAGCCATGATTAAATTGACCTCTTCAAATTTTTCGATCTGGAAGCCCAGAATGGAGGATATCCTTTATTGCAAGGATTTATATGATCCGTTGGAGCTCAAGGGAAAGAAGCCCGTGGATAAATCTGAGGCTGATTGGAATA
This sequence comes from Panax ginseng, assembly GCA_020205605.1. Lineage (NCBI taxonomy): Eukaryota > Viridiplantae > Streptophyta > Magnoliopsida > Apiales > Araliaceae > Panax > Panax ginseng. The sequence continues at coordinate 145,328,063 of CM035133.1, forward strand.
AAATGAATAGGAAGACTATTGGTCACATCCGGCAGTGGATTGATCAAAGTGTGTTCCATCATGTTTCGCAGGAGACGGATGCTCACAATTTATGGACAACACTAGAGTCTATGTACGAGAAGAAGAATGCACAAAATAAAACTTTTGTCATTCGAAAAATTGTGAATCTAAAGTACAAGGACGGGAGCAGTGTGTCGGAGCATATGAGTGAGTTCCAAGGTTTGGTGAACCAGCTGTCCACCATGAAGTTGAATCTTGATGATGAGATTCAGGCTCTTTTGCTTCTCAGTTCGTTGCCAAACAGCTGGGAGACTTTGGTGGTGTCTCTAAGTAATTCAGCTCCAGAAGGAAAAATGACTATGCAGATGGTCAAGGATAGTCTTCATAATGAGGAGACAAGGCGAAAGGAGCAAGGCGTAAATTTTGAGACTCATGCTCTTGTCACAGAGAACAGGGGCAGAAGCAATTTTAGAGGATCTCACAAAGGAGATACAAGTCGCAGCAAAAGCAAAAGCTACAGGAGCAAGTCAAAGACCAGACAAGGTGAAACGCATAGATGCTTCCATTGTAATAAGGAAGGTCATTACAAAAGAAATTGCAGAATGCTTGCAGCCACAGTTACCGAAGATGTTGTTATTCTTTCATTTGGGGAAGAAGAATGCTTGCACGTTGATGATCAGAAAGTTGATTGGGTGGTTGATACTGGTGCCTCGTATCATGCTACACCTAAGAGAGAATTTTTCACAACTTACAAAGCTGGAGACTTTGGGTACGTGAGAATGGGAAATACTGATCAGTCCAAGATTATTGGAATTGGTGATGTTTGCATTCAGACAGGTGTTGGTTGCACTGTTACCTTGAGGGATGTTAGACACGTTCCAGATTTGCGTCTCAACTTTGAATTACGGCATGGCCTTAGGCAGAGAAGGCTATGAGAATCACTTTGGCGATGGAAAGTGGAAGCTACCAAGGGCTCTATGGTGATTGCAAAGAGGAGTCGCTTGTTGTTTGTTGTCTGAAGACTCATGTGAAGATGTGTTCTAGTGAATTGAATGCGATTGAGGATGACTCTTCACCAAACTTATGGCATAAGAGGCTTGGCCACATGAGTGAGAAAGGTTTGCGATTATTAGCAAAAGGTCACTCATTCCTTCGCTAAAGGTCTTTGTTTTAAGCCCTTGTGATTATTGTTTGTTTGGGAAACAACATAGAGTCTCTTTTAGTAGTTCACTAAAAGAAAAAATCGAACTACTAGAGAGTATATTCCGATGTATGTGGACCCATTGAGGTTGAGTCTTTGGGTGGAAATAGGTACTTACGTTACCTTTATTGATGATGCTTCGCGGAAGGTGTGAGTATTTTGTTGAGAACAAAAGACCGGTATTCCAAAGATTTTCGAGTCTTCATGCTATGGTTGAAAGGAGATCGGAAAATCATTGAAGTGTCTTCGTGGCGACAACGGAGGGGAATACACTTCAAAGGAGTTTGTTGAATATTGCGATAAGCATGGCATTCGGCATGAAGCGGATATTCTGGTACCCCACAAAGATAATGGTGTGGTGAGAGAATGAATCGCACTATTATTGAGAGAGTGCGATGCGTGTTGAGAATGGCTAAAATTGCTTAAGTCATTACTTCGGGTGAAGCTGTTCGTACTGCTTGTTACCTGATTAATAGATCTCCATCAGCACCGTTGGATTTTCAGATTCCAGAAAAGATTTGGAGTGGTAAGGATTTGTCTTATTCTTATTTGAGGGTATTTGGGTGCAAGGCTTTTGCACATATCCCCAAGGAACAAAGATCGAAACTTGATGACAAATCTACTCCATGTGTATTTGTTGGCTATGGAGATGCAGAGTTTGGATACCTAAGTTATGGGATCCAGTCAGAGAAAAATTATTGAGGAGCGGAGATGTGGTGTTTCATGAGCACGTAATTATGAAACATTCGATAATGCTACACAACCCGGAGATAATAGAGTTCCGGACCTCGGTGAAGTTCCTCCTCCAAAGATGAATGCCACCGTTGGAGAAGGAGGTCGAATGAAGATATGACCGATCTGGACTTGCACGATGGTGATGGGTCGATGCAGAGTGTTGATCGGGGGGAGCAACTCGATATTGAAGAACCTCATTAAAGAAGATCCACTTTAGAAGAGCGTGTGCCATCAATCGGATATCCTTCATCCGAATATCTTTTAGTTCTTTGAGGAGGGGAGCCGGAGGATTTTCAAGAAGTCAAGACTCATAAGGACAAGAGGCAATTGGTGAGAGCTATGCAAGATGAGATGGATTCTTTGCACAAGAATCACACCTATGAGTTGACTACACTTAGAAAGGCAAGAAAACATTGAAGAACAAATGGGTGTTTAAGCTTAAGAAGGATGGCGATAAACTAGTAAAGGACAAGGCTCGACTAGTTGTCAAGGGTTTTTACTCAAAAGCAAGGTATTGACTTCGATGAGATTTTTTCTCGATCGTAAAGATGACTTCTATTCGAGTAGTCTTTGGGATTAGTTGCTAGTATGGATCTTGAGCTTGAGCGGTTGGATGTTAAGACCTGCTTTTCTTCATGGTGATTTGAAGGAAGAAATCTACATGGAACGACCAGAGAGGATTTGAAGTTAAAGGAAAGAACACTTGGTCCGCAAGTTGAAGAAAAGTTTATACTGACTGAAACAAGCCCCAAGGCGTTGGTACATGAAATTTAATTCATTTATGGTGGATCAAGGTTATAGTAGAACAATTGCGAGATCATTGTGTGTATGTCAAGAGGTTCCCGGATGGTAACCGTTATTACGGTGTTATATGTAGATGATATGTTGATAGTTGGGCGGGATCTCGATATGATTCGCGAGCTCAAGGGTGAGTTGTTCAAGTCCTTTGATATGAAGGACTTGGGTCCAAATTAAACAGATTTTGGGTATGAAGATTGTTCGTGACGGAAAGCGAAGAGGTTGTGGTTGTCACAAGAGAAGTATGTTGGCGGGTGCTTGCAAGGTTCAACATGAGTGATGCTAAACCCGGTTAGCACACCCAACGGCTAGTCATATTAAGTTGACAAAGTGCATGTGTCCTTCTACCAAGGAAGGAGAGATGATATGGAAGCGATTCCTACTCCTCTGTTGTAGGGAGTCTTATGTATGCAATGGTTTATGTCTGCCGCGGATATTGCTCATGCGATTGGCGTTGTGGCGGTATTTGTCAAATCTGGCGAGAGAACATTGGGAAGCGATTAAGTGGATTCTCGAGATACTTGAAAGCTACTTCCAGTTTATGTTTGGTTTTTGGTAATACGAGTCCGATCTTGGAGGGTTTGAATCTGAGATGCAGACATGGCGAGTTCTCGAAGAGAAGAAGTCTACTTGGGGTATTTGTTTACTTTTGCGGGGAGCGATGTATCATGGCGACCAAGTTGCAAAAAGTGTGTTGCTTTGTCTCACAACTCGAGTCGAATACATCATTTCTTCTTCAAGCGAGCAAGGAGATGTTGTCTTAAAACGGTTTCTCCAAGAGTTGGGTTTGAAACAAGATGAGTCGTAGTTTATTGTGATAGTCGAGTGCAATTGACTTGACCAAGAATGCCACGTATCATAATCGGACCAAACATATTGATGTTCGTTATCACTGGCTTCGAGAAGTGATGGAAAAGGAATTGATGAAAGTGAAGAAAGTTCATACTGACGAGAATCCCTCAGACATGTTAACAAAAGTTGTTACTCGTGACAAGCAGGAGTTTTGCAAGGAATTGGTCGGGATGGACTCCAAGTGACGGGGTCACTGAGATTGGGTTCGGAGGGGGAGATTGTTAGTCAAAATATTCCTCACCCACCCACTCAAAAAAAAAAAGTATTCTTCACCCACCCACTCATCACCCACCCACTACACTTTGTTTGCCATTTGTTTGAATTGTTTGCCCAACTCATGATTACTCTTCTCCTCCATTGCACTATAAAAGGGAAGCTAAGCTTGAGGATCAAATACACCAAAACCAACTCTCTCTCAAGTCTCATCCGAGAGCAATCCAAGAGTTGGAAGAAATAGAGAGTGAGAGAAAAGAAGCTTCATGAAGCTTTAGAAAATAGAGAGGAGAAAGATAGTTCAAATAGAAGGGTGTTTTGTTTGGGTTCCATCACATAGTTATTGTGGTGAAGTAATTTGAGTTTGTACTCAAATTAAGATATCTTTGTATTCTCTCATATTATTCTAGTGGATTTTTCGGAGATCGTCCCGTGGTTTTTACCTCTTAGTTTTAGAGGGTTTTCCACGTAAAAATTCTTGGTGTCTCGTGGTTTGATAATCTTGGTGTCTCTTTGTGTGTTTTTCTTACTTATTATTCATTTAATTTATCAACAACAACAGTCTTTGGGTGGTGTTTTTCCCAACATAAACATGATAAAAAATTTAAACTTTCAGGAGTATAACTAATCACTTTACAATACTTAGATTCTCACACAATAGGGTGCTAGGTATAACATCATTACCACTAAATGTTAAAGCTAAGAGTAAAAACAATCGTGTGACCAAAACTATTAATAAATTGAACACATTAATTTAAAAATTAAAATAGTAATCAATCAAACCTACGCAAACCAACCCGTATAGTTGAAAGTGTGGAAGAGCAAGAAGCGTTCCCGTCCATCCTTTTCTCTCCGCGACAACCAAGAAGCAAGCTTGAATGCCAAGGCAGAGATCCGTTGTTGGAATCTCCTTTCGAACTCGAGAGAAAGTATTTCACCGGAGCAACAAACGTAATAGCAGGAATCCCTCTTGAATTATACAATTCCGCGTACCTGCTCAGATGTTTGTGTTTCGATCCAAGCCAACCAAGCAAAACGACTGTCGTAAATTAGGTACTTTCTTACAAAATGAAAGTGATACTTCTAGCCTTGTGAACCCAATTTGATTCTAGGTACTTTCTCTATGCTCTGGATCGTAAATTAGGGGTTGGGTATGATATTTAGGGATGGGTATGAGAGATTTGGGGTTGGAATTAGGACTGGGTATGAGAGATAAGAGAGATAAGCTCTGTGTGTAAGAAGAGAGAGGGCTGAGTATTTTTGATGTATGAGAGATAAGCTCTGTGTGTGTAAGAAGAGAGAGGGAATGAGGGTTTGAAATGAGAGAGAGACTGAGAGTTTGAAATTTGAATTTGGGGAAATGAGAGAGACCTGTTGACGTGAATGTTGATAGGACACTTATCTATTTTCTCTCTCTGCTCTCTTTTATATTATATATATTATATATATGTGTGTGTGTGTGTGTGTGTGTGTGTGTGTGTGTGATTGTAGCATATAAGTATATATGTTTATATTCGTGGGCCGTAATTTTATTGCGTTAGTTATATTCTTCTAGCTACTGTATTTTTGTTGTTAAATTCATTTTTACTTTCTTCTTTTCTTTTTATTGCCTGTATGGTCTTTCTACCAATCTTCTTTTCTTTATTAATGTTCTCTCCGCTTCTGGCAGAGATGTTTGATTTGAAAAGTTTAAATTATCTGTGCGTGTGTCTATATTAGAAAATTTATAATTTTTTAGTGGGTCGAGTCATTTATATATCACGCCTAAACTTTTTTAAATTTCTCATATATTATAAAACAAATCAAAAAATCAGTTGGGTCTAAGTCCTAATCTCATAAAGCAAATCTTGTGTTTCCCAATATATATCTTTGCTAGTAACCTTAATAGTGGCAAAGAGGCATAAGAATAAGAAAAAAGAAAAGGAAAGAAAGTTGGGTATAGGTAATGGATGATAATGGCTTTTTTTGCTCTCAGAATTTGGATTGTATTGATTAAGAGAAAATTTTTAAGCTTTAATTAATATGCAGTTCAAAATTGATACAAATTATAAGTTCTAATCAAATTACATTAGAGTGCATACGTTCACACAGGTCTTGAACCATAATTCAAACTCGAGTGGAAAATTAAGAACGAAGCAACTATAAATAGATAACTCGGTGTGTGTGCAATTCTTCTGATTTTTTTTTAATTTTTTTTATAGAGATTGATAACTAACTCGGTTTCTATGTGATGATTGCTCACAAAAACATTAATATTGATAACTAACTCTGAACTCAATTATGTCTTAATCCCAAACATTCTCCGTCACTAAACACATGAACTAGTTATTATTTTATATAATAGATACCAAATCCTTTAAAAAAACAAAATTTTTAAGGATAATTTTATGTTTTTGAAATGTACCCTTAATAGTTAGTTAAGAATAGAGCAGTGGTGGTGTGATGATTGAAATAACAATAAGGAAATTATCACAAATTAAGAAAATTATGTTATTTTATAGAAAATTATGCATCTCATAGTTTGGAATTGGTGAAGTAGGTATATAGTATGCAATGTGAAGAGGAGCTGGAGTCCGAGGCTTAAATTTCTTCAGTAATAGGGTCGGCCATTAACAAAAACTTTTACCAGCTGCTTCCTATTACGTAATATAATAGCCTGTGCTGACAATGTTTTGAAGTGAATTTTTTCAAATTCCGGAGGACCTCCATTTCTTGTATGGTGCACATATATGTCTTCAACCCAGTCTCCATATGTCCTACTTACACAGCTACAACACTATTAGAAATTGAGGATAAGGCGACGAGCAATAGCTACGGTTAGGTCGGAAACGTAGCTATAGGATCTATAATGACAATCATATCTTGACCACCGTTATATATATTGACAACAAGCCTGTAGCTACGACTAGATTTTAGCCGTCGATATAGGTATGCATAAATGGGAAATAGCTAGGGTCTTGGCCGTCAGAATAAACCCTCCTTTTATTTTGTCACGTCCCTGTTATAAATTATTCAAATAAGAAAATAATATTTCTCATTTAAAAAATAGTTATTAAAAGGTAGTTATTAAAAAGAAGTTGTTGGTAGTTTTAAGTAGTTATTGGTAGTTATTTTCTATTATAAATATATGAATTCTCATATTGTTAAATGTGCTGATTTTTGTTGTTCAAACACTTATTCTCTCTCTAAAATTATCAAATTCTTCTCTCATATTCCTACTTTGAAGTTTTTCATTATTTGCTAAATGCAAAACTTCTCAAGGCTTGTCATATCCACTAAGGCTATTTGCATTCATCCTATAGCAATCTCAAGAAGGAGAGGGAGCAAATATTGCTTTTAGGAAAGCGATTTTACGCGTTTCAAGTCATTTTTCTAATTTAAGTTTATTTGTATTCTTGATTCTTTTATTGATTTCCTTATTTTCATATTTTCCTAACAATCTAAAAGTAATAAAAAAAATTTTGCTATTTAAAACACCACTCAAACACCATAGAATCCTCAAATACCATCAAACTCATGAACCAAGATTTTGTTCGCCTCGATCGTTTTGATGGAACCAACTTCACAAGATGGAAGGATAAGTTGATTTTCATGCGTTTCATGCCTACCGCCCTGAAAATCTTCTATGTTCTTGACTCAAACCTTCCTCCCACTCCTCCACCAAAAAATGATGATTCAACCGAATTGAAAGCACAAAGACAAAAAAGACAAGAAGATGAAGTCATGTGTCGTGGACATATTCTTAATTCACTTATGGATCGCTTATATGATCTCTACATGGTGGAGCCTTCTACCGCAAAAATTTGGAAGGCTTTAGAATTTAAATATAAGGCCGAAGAAGAAGGTACAAAAAAATTTCTGATAACAACATATTTTGAAATGAAATTTGTTGATAACTTGCCTATTTTAGTGCAAGTACACGAGTTGCAAGTCATTGTGAATCAAATGAGAGCAGCGGATATTGAACTTCCTGAACCACTTCAAGTAGGAGCAATAGTGGCAAAATTGCCTCCATCTTGGAAAGGTTATAGAAAAAAAAATTCTCCATGATTCCAAGGAGTACACTTTGGAAGATATTCAAAAACATCTTCGAATCGAAGAGGAGACGAGGGTGAGATATGAGAATGAAAATTCTTATGATGGCAATAACAAGACAAATGTTGTGAATAAGCCCTCCAACAATTCTTATAAAAGAAAAAATGGCAAAGGGAATTTTTTAGGTCCTAAAAATGATAAAGAAAAATTCAAGAAGTCTAAGAATGGAGGATGTTTTGTGTGTGGCAAACCAGGACACTATGCAAGAGAATGCAGATTTAAGAAGACCTAAAAAGCAGAGATTAATTCCTTGAAAGAAAGTGATGATATTGTTGCTACTGTGAGTGAAATCAATTTTATTCAAGGAAAAGTAACCGGTTGGTGGTATGACACATGTGCAACAGTCTATGCGTGTTATGATAAATCTCTTTTTAAGACCTATAAGCATATTGATGATGGGCAAGAAATTCAAATGGAAAATGAAAAGAGGTCTAAAGTGATAGGCAAAGGAAATGTGGAACTTGTCTTCACTTCAGGCAAGAAAGTGACTCGATCTCACCAATGTTCTCCATGTTCCATATATGAATAGGAATCTTGTTAGTGGGGATCTTTTAGGCAAACTGGGTATTAAATCTGTATTCGAATCGGGAAAGTTAATCTTGTCCCTAAATGGTAATTTTGTTGGAAAAGGCTATTCTAGTGATGGAATGGTCAAACTCTCAATTGCATCTAATGATTCTATTAATAATAAGAATAATGATTTTGTTTATATGGTTGACTTAATTTTTTATGGCATAATAGACTTGCACATGTAGGTTTAAATACTATGAAAAGAATGGTTAAAAATGGTTTGATATCTTGCAATGTAAATGACTTTAAGAAATGTGAGTTATGTGTTAAATCCAAGATGATAAAGAAGCCATTTAAAAGTGTTGAAAGAAACACTAGTTTATTAGAATTAGTACATTCTAATATTTGTGAATTAAATGGCATGTTCACTAGAAGTGGTAATAGGTATTTTATAACATTTATTGATGATAGTTCTAGATATACTTATGTATATTTATTAAAAAATAAAAATGAGACATTTCGTGTGTTTAAGAACTATAAAGCAGAAGTTGAGAATCAGTTAGGAAATAAAATTAAAATACTTAGAAGTGATAGAGGAGGTGAATACTTTCCTAATGAATTTAATGCATTTTGTGAAGAAAATGGCATAATTCATGAATGTATTGCTCCACGAACACCAAAACAAAATGGATTAGCCGAAAGACGTAATAGAACTTATTTGAAAATGGTTAATGTTATGTTATTGCATGCTGAATTACCTTTTAATTTATGGGGTGAAGCTTTACTTTCCGCTTGTCATATACTGAATATGATTCCTATGAAAAGAAATCATATGTCTCCATATGAGTTATGGAAGGGACGAAAACCCAACATTGGATATTTTAAAGTGTGGGGGTGTCTTCCATATTACAAAAACAATGATCCAAAGAGGACCAAGTTGGGGCCTAGAGGGATCAAATGTGTTTTTGTAGGCTATGCATCGCATAGTAAAGCATATCGGCTTTTAAATTGAGAGTCAAATGTTATTATTGAATCCAGAGATGTTGAATTCTTTGAACAATTATTAACTAAAGGTAATAGGTTTCAAAACCCACCTAGTGGTGAAACACTAAGAGAATATATCATCTCCAGAGATTGTTGAGCAACCTAGTTCACAAATGATTGGTCAGCAATCAAATGAACAAAAGAAAAGTAAAAAGGTACGAAAAGCAAAATCTTTGGGACTGAATGAGATTGACTCTCAACGTATTTCTTTTTACCTTGTAGAAGGTAATAGAGATGAAGTTGTGAGAATAATCCCTATAGTTCTTCAAGTGGAAGATGACCCAAAGATGTTTAAAGAGGCTATGGCTTCTAGAGACGCAATTTTTTGGAAGGATGCTATTAGAGATGAAATGGATTCTATAATGTCAAACCACACTTGGGAGCTTGTTGATTTGCCTTCTGGTTCTAAATCTATTGGCTGTAAATGGGTGTTGCGTAGAAAGTATCATACCGATGGTACTTTGCACACCTACAAGGCTAGGTTAGTGGCCAAAGGCTTTCGACAAAAACAAGGTATTGACTATTTTGACACATGCACCAGTAGCAAGAATAACTTCAGTCTGAATAATGTTTGCATTAGCTTCAATTTATAATTTATATGTTCATCAAAATGTCATTTCTTAATAGAGATCTCGATGAGGAGGTCTATATGGAACAACAAGAAGGGTTTGTCCTACTAGAAAATGAACATAAAGTTTGTAATGGCTCGAGCATATAGTGAGACATACAATGGAAAGTCCAGACATATTAGTCTTTGACATGATTATGTGAGGAAATTAATCAAGGATGGGATTATTTCGCTCACATATGTAAGATCTAGTGGGAATTTGGCCAATCCATTCACCAAACCTTTGTCGAGAGATATGGTGATAAAAACCTCAAATTTAATGGGGTTAAAACTCCTAAATTAATTCACCAATAATGGCAACCCTACCTAACACTATGAAATGAGTATTTTTGGGTTCAAAGGGTAACAACAAGTTATTGAAAAGTGAATGATCAATACTTAAACTAGTATGGCCACTTGAGATAAAAGTACTGGTTGCCATAGTTGGAGGGTTAAGATTTAATCTCTTAATGAAGTTCAGTTAGTGGAACAAGTGTCTAAAATATGGCAAAGACACTGAAAGAACCTCACCTCACTACTACAAAATAGTAAATAGACAACAGTTAAACCACAACGTTTTTTATAAAAACGCTGTGGTATTTTTTTTACAACATTTTTAAAAAAAACGTTGTAGATATATATACAAAAAACGTTATCTATTTAAAAGGGCATTTTTTTGGTTTTAACTAGACAACGTTTTTTTTAAAAACATTGTCTATCTAAAAAAACACGGAGCTAACAACCGCGCCTATGTGAAAAATTAAAATTAAAACACGGAGCCGCTCACAAAACTAAAACCCTAGTTTCTCAGTCTCCTTCGTCTCAGTCTCCGTCGTCTCACTACATCCTCTTCACTCTCAATCTCCTTCGTCTCACTACATCCTCTTCACCACAACGCCACAGAGCTTATATCTTTTCTAGGATTTTATAATTCTGTGTGCTTTGTTTGTAGTGAGTGAGAGATTTTGAGCTAGAAATGAAGAATTCAATTCAATTCAACCAAGAGCATGTATTTATCTAATTTCCACTGTTTTATATATCTATATACATATATGTATTAAGGTAAGTAGTTTTCTTGTGGATTATGTAGTACAAATTTATGCTTGGTATTGGATAAAAATATTTATATATTTTACTTGGGTCATGTTTGTTTGCAAAAAGTATGTTTGGATTTGGATTATTTGTCTTAATTTAGCACTATTAGTTCCTTAATGTGCGACTATTAGTCCCTTAAAGCTTAAAGCTATTTGATAGCTTAAAATGGTGACTGTCAATCTCACATTCATCATGGATTAATATAGTCCATCATAAATAGCTTTTTAAAAAAAATAGTCCATAGGCATTTTATATGATTTGTTCATTAATTGTAGTTGTATTATGATCTTTTGATATTCTTTGTTTGCTTAGATGTACAATTGTACATTCAGGTTGTGTTGTTTTGTTTAGACTATTTGTTTCTCAACTTTTTACTGGCATAATAAGCAAGTGTGATTTTGCTTGCTGATGACTAGGTCTATAGTTTGAACTTGTTTAAACCTTAATTCTAACCAATCTTCAAGTGGATATAACCTTCTATATATTATTTCTGCACGTCTGAAATTATATAGCTGCATTTTTTTGTGTTTGTAAATGTTCTCAAGTATGCTTGTTGCTATTGTTCAGTTTAGGTTTCTTGCTGGTGTTAAAATAACTATCATTAGTAGTTGGTTATGATTAAAAATGGGATTGGGCTTGGATTTTGGGAGTATGCTTAACAATCAAAATCATGTTGAGTTCAATTAAGCTGTATTGCTCATGTCAAGCCAATTGGTTATTTTTGATCATTTATTTATGTTATTATATATTAACATTACATATATGCATGTTGTAGAATCTCAATGTTTGGTACTTAGTAGTGTGAACCAAGTACTAGGCCACATTAAGTATTTAGATTATGATTTATTCCCCTTTAAAAGATAGTTTACTTTTCATAACTATGACTTGCAAAGATACTTGACAGTATGTAATGTGTTGCAGGCTACATTTGACTGTCTGCGGAAGACCTATGGGTTCCTCACTCCAGACTTTTGGAGAGAGACTCGCTTCACAAAATCTCCTTTCCAAGAGCACACAGATATTTTGGCCAAGCCCACAACCAAAATTATCCATCTGGAGGACACTACTGAGAGATTTATTTGATCTCTTTTTGGATTTTACACTAATCTTTTTTTGCATCATCTGAGAATATACCAGATTGTTTTTCTCAGTGTATGAACATTCTTGTATTTCTTACTAGTTGTCTTGACCAGCCTTACTACACAGGTTGTGATGAAGATGAAATGTTAAAAAGAGGTAATCACTTCCTAGTCCTGCCAATGTTTGTGCATTGTGGATATGACTCCAATTATGGAATTGTTAAACAGCTTTAAATTTTCTAGATGAATTATAGAATTTCAGCAACAATCTTGAATTTTTTTAGTACTGCTCCGATCTCCATGATATGGACGTACTTTACTTGCTTAATCTTTTTTTTCATTGTGTTCTTCCTATCTTAACGTTTTACAATCCTCCATGTTTTTTGCTTAAATCCTCGTTTTACAATCCTCCATGTTCTGATGAGGGTTTCTTTTGCTTTACAAAAGCAGGACTCAATCAAATGCGAGTAGCAGTGAGTTACTGGCTTCTTTTATCACGATTAATACTGTCATGAATTTTGCTTCTGGAATTAGGGTCCATATGAAATTTTGTTGATGTGATTATTTGCTCTGCAGATTTGTGACATGGTTGCTATTATACTGATCCAGCTGGAGCAGAAGGAAGCCAGGACGACAAGGAGAATGTTGGTCCAACAAGTGGGCAAGCTGTTGCGAAGCTTTTTGTAACAACCTGCTTTAATGATGTGAACAGGTCAGAAAGGAGAAACTGCTGGAGCCTTCAGACTTGAGGTATTTCCAGAATCACTCATCCCAAATGGCAGCACTAGATTATTACGTATCCTTGGAGAGTGACATAACGGGCAAAGATTGTTTCACCAGCCAAGCCTTAAACTCAGTCTCTAATTCCTTGAATTTATTTTGTGGATGTAGTAATTTGAAACTGTAAACGAATGGTATTATTGGGATGTATTTAATTTGAATGGTTGATACATTTTGGCTTTAAATTTAAATGAGAATTTAGACCTTTTAGCTATATATCATGACATTAGCAGATTGCAGGTGCATTGGTAATATAGGTGAATCACAATTTTTTTTTATTTTTTTTCCAAGTCAATCTACAACATTTTAAAAACGTTGTGTAAATGTGTTTAAACGTTGTCTGATATACTAAACAACAACATTTTTATCCAAAAAACGTTGTGGAATCATACCTTCTACAACGTTTTTAAGCATTTGCTAATTTTTGGAAAACAAATCTACAACGTTTTTTTCCTAAAAAACGTTGTGTATTGTGCTTAACTACAACGTTTTAAAAACGTTGTGTAAGGGTGTCAAATAGACAACACCCTTAACCACGACGTTTTTCTGACTGAAATCACAACGTTTTTTTCGCATTGTCTATTTATTGTTTTGTAGTAGTGCCTATATATGAACTTAGAAGTGGTGCCGCTTCGATTGAAATTTGGAGTTTATCTCATAAAAGTTTATCATGAATATTGGATCAGCTCACAGCCTTACGAGAGCTGAGCGTGTGATTGTGTGGAATATAAAAATTCTTTTTGTTTGTGTGTGATGTTATCGACAACAAGTCTGTATATATATTGACAACAAGTCTGTAGCTACGACTAGATTTTAGCCGTCGATATAGGTATGCATAAATGGGAAATAGCTAGGGTCTTAGCCGTCGGAATAAACCCTCCTTTTATTTTGCCGCGTCCCTGTTATAAATTATTCAAATAAGAAAATAATATTTCTTATTTAAAAAATAGTTATTAAAAGGTAGTTATTAAAAAGAAGTTGTTGGTAGTTTTAAGTAGTTATTGGTAGTTATTTTCTATTATAAATATATGAATTTTCATATTGTTAAATGTGCTAATTTTTGTTGTTCAAACACTTATTCTCTCTCTAAAATTATCAAATTCTTCTCTCATATTTCTACTTTGAAGTTTTTCATTATTTGCTAAATGCAAAACTTCTCAAGGCTTGTCATATCCACTAAGGCTATTTACATTCATCCTATAGCAATCTCAAGAAGGAAGGGGAGCAAATATTGCTTTTAGGAAAACGATTTTACGCGTTTCAAGTCATTTTTCTAATTTAAATTTATTTGTGTTCTTGGTTCTTTTATGGATTTCCTTATTTCCATATTTTCCTAACAGTCCCGCCCTCATTCTCCCTCTCTCTCATTTCAGCAGCCACAGAGAAAGAAAAAGAAAAAATTCCCTCTAACTCCTTAACAGTAGATCCGATGGCAACTCCCTCCAACTCCCTAGCAGTATATCGCCGGCTAAACTTCCTAGCAGTAGATCGGAGGCACAAGGTCGGTAACTCAAATTTGCCGAACATTTCTTTCCCTTCTCTCTCCTCTCCCTCAAACCCTACGTAGTGGCGACATAGTGGTGGTAGCGGTGGCAGCTAGTATAGTGGTGGACTGTCCTTCTCCTCCACTAAAAATTAGGTTTTAATTTTCTCCCTTGTTAATTTTCCCTCTCCCTTGCTAAGTTTCCTTAAAATTTAGGTTTTAATTAGAATTTTTGCAATATTTGAAGCTAATTTGGGTTGAAATATGAATGATTGTATTGTTAATTTGTTAATGGTTTGGAACAATTTGCAGGTTCCTATAGTATTCATTCTTCCTTTGGCTGGCATTCCATAACAGACTTCTCATTTGACCTCTTGATACTTGCTGCCTATGCAATCAAGCAAATGAAACTTTTGGTCACCTGTATTTTGAATGTTCTATATCAAAGCATATATTGAGTTCTGTTTTCGCTCATCATGACTGGTTTGGGATACCATTTATTTGTGAATAGTTGATTCAACATATTCAACTCACTCCGAAGAACTACATGACTTCCCGCATTATAAACCTTTGCTTGGCTACTATGGTTTATAAAATTTGGAATGAAGCGAAATCGACGATTACATGGAGAAAATCCCTTTGCTGCCTCTGTTCTTGCACAAGATTGTCTTAAAATTATAAAATATAAATTGTATTCTGTAAAGAAATTTAGTAAATATATTGACAAACTTCCTAATCTTAGGGTTCGGTAGTTATAGTCTTTTGACTATAGCATTAGCATCACTGGTTTGTTTTTGATGTGTCTGCTATAGTGGCTTCGCGAGGTATGCCCTCAGCATATGTATCCTCTTTTCTTTTATATAATCTCAATTTTGCAACAAATTTTTTTTTGTTAATTGTTCAATTATTATTAATTAAAGTCATTGGATGAATTAACACCATCAGGAATGGTTGATATTTTTAGACCTGCGACTAATATTAGTAATATTGCAGCACCGGCTCTTCTGAGGCACAATTGAAGCTCCGCAGATGCTTTCAGGTATTCAAAATTGTACACTACACAAATTATTTTCATCTAGGCTCCATCTTACTTTTGTCTAAAGTGCCAATGTCCATCTAGACTGCTGTCAGAAAGAGATCTAGAAGAAGCTTGGCAGAAACAGATGAGTTTGTTTCCAGAAATAATGAGACTATGTTGATGGATCCAGTTAAACTTTCTGCTGCTTATCAGAAGATGGTATCTCTTTGCTTCAGTATTAGAAATGAATTTTCACGGAAAGAGAAATCCAGAATCAGCATTTTCTCCCTATGTAAACTTGTTTGTTTATATTGTTATGCAATTTTACATTTTAGTTAGAGCAAAATGCTTGACCCGCCAATAATCAGGTTCATTGTCTAGTTGAGAGCTGTAGACTGGCATATGTCCATCTTACCTCACTGAGTGAAATTTTTTCATTATCATGTATCATGTACTAGTCTTTGCAGTATAGTCTAAGAGACATGGTTCAATTGAATAACGTCACTTAAGAAACAGTTCAGACTTTAGGGTCTGTTGTAATAATCGACTTTCTGCTTTAGTCGCTATGACTTCTGTAATGAACTAGAAATTTCTACTTTCTTTCACTTGAACATTGTGAAATTTGAAAATAATTTTCAAAATCAATGTTGGTCGTTCATGAGTAAATACATAAGCCAAAACTGAATATACAATTTTGATGCTATAGAGCATGCTTCTTTTTTTTTAGCAGAACCCTTTACTAAATGATGTATTCTAATTTTTTCTAGGTGAAGTGGTCCGGTGTACCTACTGAGACAATTAGGATCCTCTCCCTTTCAAATGAATCGGAGATCTAGTCTTCATTGTCCATATTTAAAATGTGTTAATATGACATCATGATGATGGGAGAGAGATGATCCAAGCATTGAAAATGGTGAGTGCTTAGGTTCTGCAAATTAACTTTTGGTTGTGCTCTTGTACTTATTGTGGATATTTAATATGTTTAGGATTATTTCGATTATATGACTTATTGTTATTTATGTTTGTATTTGCAGTGAGAATTTACTATCGGAGTTCATATGCTAAAAAAAGATATGATTGTTATCGATCTAAGGAGGACAACAAAGATTTGAAATGGTTTTAGAAATCGTTTAACTATATACTGTCTCCTTTACTAAAGAGAGAAATGGCTGTCATACTATAGAGGATAAAATATTCAACTATTGTATTGTGATATGAATGATATATATAATTTTTTTATGTTTTATTTTATATTGTATTATATATGTTTGTTCAATAAATATGTGCATCACTAATTAAATATATTTTTTAAATCTAAAAAGGCTATAACGACCGTCGCCATAGTGTTCAAAAATACTAAAGCCTACACCTACGGTCAGGATCGTCACTATAGATATCTAAAGCCTAGTAACCATTGGTAAAGAACAAAAACACGGTTTTGGCATGATGTACAACTACAGTTGCGACTGTCGGTAAAGACCCCTAATACAGTAGCTAAAGGCTTTAGCCACGTGACCTACGGTGAGGGTCGACGACCGTTGATAATACATATAGCTGCGGTCGATGCGAGCCTTTTTTCTAGTAGTGCAAAAGACTCAAGTTATGTACGGAGAAAGTACGTATTTAAAATAATAAGTCAAAACACTTAATATTCTTATAATCTTTCTCTTTCGAATATTAGATCGATTTACTTTTCAGTGAAATCAATTTTTGAAGTATTTTTAAATTTATAATTGATGTAATTCATTTAAATTTTGACATTAATAAATATTTTGACTAGTTGTAATTAATATTCGCGTTTATGGAAAAATAGTGTCGATAGTTATAACATTGAACACTAGATTTGTCATACCTTCCTCCATTTTTTCATGTTGTAGCCTTAGCTTATCGACCTATTTAGTTGATTTGGAAAAATATTATATAGACGGATAAATATATTGACCTTGAAACAACAACGATTAATTACTATTGTTATAAAACAAGCTCGTATTTTATTTATTACCTTTCCTTAATAATGATAACCAAGTGAATTATTTCCTCTTTCACATCATCTTCATTGATGTCATACATCATCCTCTTTCACTTCATTTTTAGTGCTTCAAATCACCTGAGTTTGGAGGTGCAATTTCTTAACCTTATTCACTTACAAGAATTTTGAAGAATTTCTCATTCTTCATCGAAACTCAAGCATACTATCATCCAAACCTATTCTTTTCCAATGCATTTGTTTCATTACACTCAAAGTGGATTAATCTTGAGCCTCTTTGAACTCAACATCTCATACACCTTGTCCCTCAAGTTGTACTTTCACCTGAAGTACTCAATTATCATACTTGTCTTTGGTAAGACGGGTATATAAACTACACAAAAAGTTAAACTCATTGACATCTTATATACCAAAATACATAGCTCTTAATACCACTTGATTTCACTTGATCAAAAGTGCTTGAATACAAAAGATTATTTACAGGTACATGAATTAGAAAGGCTTTCTACTCAGATTCATTGTTTTATCAATTAATTTTTCAGCAGTAATAGAACTAAATTGGTTAATTAAATGAATTCATATCAATTCTAAATTTGAAAACGTTTAAAAATAACTTCTAAAAATCAAAATTGACTTTATTGTTGGGACTTATAACTCATAACTGAGAAGTCCCTGAAAAAGGCCGACTACGAAGCAAAGCATTGGCCCATCAGGTTGTGAACTGAAGGTTGGGGGCGGCGCCCGACAGACGGCAGATTCTGGAGTTTCGGAGGAGCGGCCTTGAAGCCGCGCCAATCCAGAAGCTTCTTTGAGCGCCGAGCACGCCGGGTAGACAAAACTTCTACAAACACTAGCTGCATGCGCACCATTGGGCGATTTAAAAAGCGACGCAGGGTCATACTTGCTTGGCGGACATCAGTTTTACCGTTCAATATTTACAAGGACATTATGGGTATTTAGGCTATAATGTAAATAAGGATTGAAATATGAGTAGAAGTTATAAATACTATCTATTGTAAAGCCCTAAGCAACTAAAGTTGAATAACAAAAGGAATGCCGCACTCATAAACTACTCAAATTGGGGAACCACATAAATCTCTGTGTTATTTTTTTTACTGTCGTGCGTGTGTGATCTAATTCTAATGCTTATATTTTGGAATGAATGGATTACAACAAATTATAACATTTTTTTAAAGGTTGGACTCAAATTTTAGAGAATGGACAAATAAAATACAAGGTATTTGTTAGATTTAAAAATCAACCACTTTTTTAATATAAATAATTTATAAACATCATTTTCAACAACTTTTCCCAAGAAACTAAAATTGCTTTTGATTGTTTGCAAATTGGTCAATGCATTAATTATTTTTTGTCAAAGACAAAAAGTAATTAACTGCCACACAATCTCTACAAAGTGCAGATTTATCTGCATCTCCACAAACTGATCAAGACTCTTAAAACCCTGATTTAATTACTTAGATTAGTTTAGATCTTATATTAACCTTGTCATTCCGAAATCGTTAATTGTACCGCTGTGTTTGGCAACACAAAGAAAAAAGTAATGTGGACTGTTTGATGGTCAGTTTTTTTTTTCTTACAGTAAATAATGTCTTTAGCAATATTGAACTAGAATTTTTTTGGCTGAATATGTTATGGTCCTTGATTAATTTTAGAGAAGGCTAGGTTCTTTGTGGATCTCAGCCTTCTGTTAACATTAAATTTAACTCTTTAATTACTTGCTGTGTTTGTAATACTACGTCTACTTCACAAAAAAAAAATTCTCTTTTAAAATTGCAAACTTTAAGAAATTGATATTTTCACATGAAAAAAAAAATATTTCTTGATGAGTCTCTTTCATATAGACTTGGGTCCTACTAAGTATTCATGTGAGTAAATTCCTTTGAAAGTATAAGATTTTCATGTAGAAATATCAATTTCCTATTTTTATAATATACAAACATGGTACCCGTGCAAGACATGAGCAAGCTTGAACTACAGTACCAATAGTTTCTTCACATATCATTTTTATGTGTAGGTGTAACCTGTAGTGTGCAAACACACTTCCCTATCTTTATGAGTGAATTTGATATCTGCTTGCTTAAAGTTTATTCTGAGCTCACCAAAGGTTTCTTGTAATGCTACCCCCAAAACGGCATCATCTCCATGAAGGTCAATGATATAAAAGTCAGTAGTGAAACAACGCCCCTGTATAACAAAAGGGACTTGTTTACATTGTCCCAAACAAGTGAGATTGTCCCCGTTCCCTACTATAACTGAAAACTGTTGTGATGGCACGATGTCTAACCCCAAATATTTTGATACCCTGGTCTACATAAAATTATGACTACTCCTTTCCATCAATGAAAATTTGGAGTGCCCTTCCTTGAATGTACCTTTGCAGTCTTAGACATCTTGAACAAGAATTCCCTATAAGGGCATATAATGTTCCCACAGTAAGCTCCTCAAGTTCCTTCTCTTCAGCTGCCTGTGGTTCATCAATTATGTCAATGGTAGCCAATTCTTCACAACCCTCAGGTAAAATTCCCTCCA
The DNA here is from genome assembly GCA_020205605.1 of Panax ginseng. NCBI lineage: Eukaryota > Viridiplantae > Streptophyta > Magnoliopsida > Apiales > Araliaceae > Panax > Panax ginseng. Next base: position 145,348,110 of record CM035133.1, read on the forward strand.
ACAAAAATAGGGACATCTGGCCTTTACATTTATGACCCTTATACCAAGCTTCATCACAATTATAATTAACATTGTCCCTTTTCAATTTTTTATTGTCTCTCTGGAGGGGTTAGCCTTTTTACACAGTTTTTGATATGGATTAATTGTTAGGTGGTATAAAGAATAAACGAGCAAGGTTGTTTTTCTCTATATCAAATAACTACAGTACACTCCATACATATATACACCCATAGCAGTCTAGATAGACTTGATTTGAATTGTGGATATCTATCTAATCTATACATTTGAATATATCTTATGGATAACAAGCATGTTAACACTTATCTAATCTTGCTATTATGGTAAGGTTGTTGTGGTGGATTTGATTTCCGAGTATTGTGGTCTAATACCCCCCATCAAGCTGATCGTGGTTGGAGCATAGTCAGCTTGCTTCTTAGATATTGATACTTAATTTGGAGTGGTCAAAGTCTTTGTAAAAATGTCTTGTAACGTCCCCAAATTTGGGTACCTTTAACCTCAGACCTGGTACGTCATGAGACATCACTTCTATAACTACTGCGGAAGATATAAACATAAATTGTTTATACAATATACTTTTACAACATAATCCCTAAGGTCTACAACCTTAACTTAATACATACCTTCACTTAACTTAAAAGATTTACAATGTCATTTGCATTAGATAATTTAATAGTTCTAACTACATAATAATCTAATTAATTCTGAAATTTTCATTTGCCTCTGTCTTTATTCGAGCCTTTATTTTAATCTGAAAATGTTATCATGATATAGCAAGGGTGAGCAACTATTTTGCCCAGCAAGTTTAAATACAATAAAGATATATCATGATTGAAAAAAAGAATAAGCTTTCGAGTTTTTCAACAATATAATAATTGTGAAAAATAAATCAGAATTTCAATAATTGAATGACTGAACAAATAATGTTGGTGGTCAACAATGACCATGAACAAATTTAACTGAACTTTATGGTAATGAAGGTGATCAGCCTTTCATACCTGATGAACATATGCTACATGCACTAAGTGTGAATCAATAATCATAGATGTGGAATAATCAACAATAATTATCCACTAACATGCTTTGAAATAATAACTCGAGTTTGAGTTAGGGAACTTGCCTTGCCCATCGATTACTGCTACGCAATCTATTATAATCTCTTTATTGAAAAGACCTATCATTATTAAGAGATTGATCTTCCAATTAACATAATATACTTTAATTTATCTCAGAACATTACTATTTTAATAATATATTATCTAACATTTAGCCACAATAAATATTAGATCTTACATTAAATCCTTAGTAATATTATCATACCTTGATAATATTATTATCATCTTAAACTCATTTCATTTCATTAATCTTTAATAATATTTTATTCACTTTTAGTATTATTAATCAATTGATAATACTTTAATCATATAATAATATCTTAATCATTTACAAATATTATTAACCCTTTAATAATATTTTAATCACTTACTAATATTATTAATTATTTAATAATATTTTAATCCTTAACTAATATTATTAATCAGTAATAATATTTTAATTTAACTTTAATTTAAATATTATTAATTACTTAATAATATCTTAGTCTAATATTATTAGTCATCTAATAATATTTTAATCATTTATTAAAAAATTTATTTTAATTGTTTACACTTTACTAATTAATTTATTTAATTATTTTAAAATGCCACATACATAAGATCTCATCACCAATGACCAAAACCCCCATCAAAAATCTGCATAAACCATATTTAGGGTTTCCAAGTCATAAAATCCTATTTTTCATATTTATAACATTACATAACATATTTAATTCATTTATTAATAACTAAATCATTTTTATAAAAATACCAAATCAGTTCCAAAAATCTTTCTTTTCTGGGATTCGACAGCTTATAGGTCCTTTATAAACATATATTTTTCCTGAAATTTTTGAAATTAATTTACTATATTTAAATAGTCTAAAATAGTCAAATCTTGCTATATTGATCATAAATTTTTTAATCAAAAATTTGTCAGACAATTTCGAAATTTACAGGGTAGATTTCTGTTATATATATGTACTTCCTGTAAAAAGTTCATAATTTTTGGAGTTAATTACCAAGAGTTATTCGGGTGTACCATTGAAAGTAGTCCTTTACCAAAGCAGTCATAACATGGACAAAAATTCTAAATTTTTACAGGACTCATATAACCTCTCATATTATCTCTCCAAATTTTTTCAAAATTTATAAAGCACAAAAACTTATGAAAATGCCCTTGGTAATGACTGGCCAGAAACTTTGTTCTCTCTTTTTCCCCTTTTGAAAAAAATTGGATTATTTTTGTCAAAATAATCATCATGACTTGTAAAATTAATATTTTTTAGTGCTACCACTTTGGTTTACTAGTTAACTTATATATCTAGCACTCCTCTTTGACGGATCGTAAAAAGAAGTTATAGATCTCAAGTTATAAGCTTACAAAGTAGAAAGAAAAAAAAGGTTTTTCTAATTTTGAAAAACTAGTTTTCATTTCTTGCTTTAGATCCAACTTTTGATCCTAAAAAGTGATAGATCTACACATAACACACTTATTAACATGTAGATCTAAGGGTTTTAAGTTTAAAAACATAAACTCAAGTTTTGATTTAAACAACTAAAAATAACTTTGATAAAAGGTGTTTATACTTTTGATTTGTGGCTATTCTTCCTTGATCTTTCAAAGTGGATGATGATTTTGGAAAGAAGGAAGATCAAAACCCCCTCCCTTCCCTTCCTTGTTCCAGCCGAAATGGCCCTCCCCACACACACTCTCTCTCTCTCTCTCTTTAGTTTTCTTTTACTAGATAAAATAGGAAGTGAGAGGAAAGAGAAAGAAAAAATAGATTTTTGTTTGTAAAAGAATTATAGATATGATATGTATCTCTAAAATACATTCACCACATTCATGCTCTTTCTTTCTCTCACTCAATATAAGGTTGCTTATAAATGTGGTGAAATAAGGTGGCTAAATCAATTTGTGACACCTAGCTTGTAATGATGCTTATCTTTGAAAAAAAATAACACCACATGTTCCTTTTCTCCTTTTGTTGGCCGGATACTCCTCCCCCAAAATGCCCTAATTTTGATTTATTTTTAATGCCCATTTTTTTCTTAATCAAATGACCTAAAAGTCCCTAAACTAATTTGGCCAATTAGTTAGTTACCATCAAGGGCAAAATTGTCATTATGCCATCACTATAAAAGGGCAAAATGGTCATTCCACTATCTCTAGGAAATTTCCTAAAAATTTCCTTCTAGGACATATTCATCATTAGTAATTTTTATCAAGGGTATAATGGTTATTTGGCTATTTGCAAGGAAACTTCCTAGAAATTTCCCTCTAGGATACAAGGGTCATTAGTGAGATTCTTCAATGGCAATTTGGTCATTTAATCATTCAATAGGAAATTACCTAGAAACTTCATACAAGGATACTATAGTTATTAATAATTTTCTCTTGGGGTAAAATAGTCATTTCATCATTACTAAGAAACTCCCTAATAATTTCCTTCATAGGGCACAAAAGTCATTAACAATTTTCTTTTGGGCAAAATAGTTATTTCTCCACTTTTAACCATCATCACCAATTATCACACCCTAGTGGGGCCCACCATCGACTTCTCCCAATTTAACAAAAGTCATTAACAATTTTCTTTTGGGAAAAATTGTGACGCCCCCAAAATAGGTATACATCACCTATTCTGAGTTGTCAAATACATGGTACAAAATTCAAATACAACTTAATAATACAACTGTCGTGTAAAATACGACAAAATACAAACTGTGAGTTTTAATACAAATATTATCTTCTAGACAATATTCACTTTCAGAATAAGTCCTCATTACATTTATTGTCACACTATTTAACAGAATAGCGAGGACTACTAATACTAGAACAGCCGCAGGTGTCTTGACCGGCTTACACTCAACCGTCTTTGCTCTAGTAACCAGGTCCTTGATATATTTTTGCTGAGTTAAAAATTTTCCATTTGATGTACGGATTACCTCAATGCCTAGAAAATAATTTAAAGGACCCAACCCAAATCTTTAAGAGCAAATTCCTTTCCCAAAGCCTGCATTAAATCACTTATTACAGCATATGAATTTCCAATGACTATGATGTCATCAACATAAACTAATAAAATTAAATGAATTCCATGATGTGAATAGATGAACATAGACGTATCAGATAAGGAATTTTTGAAACCCAATTGCACTAAAAAAATCGGACAAACGCTAGTACCATTCTCTAGGAGCTTGTTTGAGCCCATACAGAGACTTTCGAAGATGACGCACATGATTCAGATGATTTTGTTCCTCAAAAATAGGTGGTTGTACTATAAAAACCATAAAAACTGTTTCATCTAACCAATCATTTAGAAAGGCGTTATTCATATCCAACTGAAGAACATGCCATGAAAGAGAAATAGCCAAGGATAAAACAACGTAGACTGTGGTTGGTTTGACAATCGGACTGAATGTTTCAGCATAATCTACTCCTTCTTCTTGATTAAAACCCTTTGCCACCAACCTTGCTTTATAGCGATCAATTATTCCATTTGCTTTTTGTTTAATCCGAAAAATCCATTTACAACCCATAACATTCATAGAGTCCGATTTTGGTACAAGAACCCAAGTACCTTGAGAAATAAGTGCATTGATTTCTGAAACCATGGCATCTCTCCAATGACTGGATCGAACTGCTTAGGAATAACAACTGGGCTCAACTGTTGTATAAACTTCTGTAATAAGAGCATGAGGCTGAGTTTTCTTAAGGTGACGAACCATCACACGAATGAGTATCCTAGATAGAAACACATGTCGAGTTATGGCTGCTAGTGAAGGTGAAGTACTGTCAAGGTGTACCACTGTTAAACTAGGAGAGATAGGAGATAACGGAAGGGAACATAAGGTATTGGGCTGAGCAGTGGAATCATTGTAAAGGGGGTTAAGTGTATGAAACTTTGGTGAGGTAGAAGAATTTGTCATAGCTGTTGGTGAGGAGGATTTGAGAGCATGTACAGGGGTAGAATAAGAAGGGAAAGAGTATGTATGGGCTAAAGAAGTATTATGAGATTAAACAAGATTGGATGTAAGAGGAAGAATAGTACTGGTGGTGAATTGATGCGGAGGAATGAGTGGAAGAATAGCCCATAGTGACTGGTCAGACGGAGCAAGTTTAAGAACATTAGAAAAGGATGAAAATAGAAAACATGTTTCATTAAAACGGACATGTCAGGCAATGTACATTTTATTTGTGCATAAATCTAAACACCAATAACCCATGTGATTGGGACTATAACCAAGAAACACACACTTAGTGGAACGAAAATCAGTCTTGTGTGCATTATATGGACGGAGGAAAGGAAAACACATACAACTAAAAATGCGTAAGAACGAATAATCTGGAGGTTGACCAAAAATGTACTCATAAGGTGTTTTATTAAGTGATACTATGGAAGGCATGCGATTTATTAAATATATTGTTGTGTCAAAAGAGAAATGTCAGTATTTGAAGGGGGTATGAGAGTTGGCAAGGAGAGTTAGTCCAGTTTCAACAATGTACTCGATTTCGACGTTCCACCATATCATTTTGTTCATGAGTATGTGGACATGGGATGCGATAATTTATGCCAATAGAAGTAAAGAATTTATTTAGTGTTCGAAATTCACCACCCCAATCAGTTTGGATAGATTTAATAGAAGTATTAAACTGGCTTTCCACAAGTTTTTGAAATTGAATAAATGTAGAGTAAACATCAGATTTATTATGCAATGGATAAAACCAGATATACTTAGAAAATGCATCAATAAAAATAATGAAATACTTGTGCCCATCACATTAGAAACTAGGTGACGATCCCCATACATCACTATAAATTAAGTCAAGAAGATAGGAAACTCGATGATTAATGACAGAAAAATGAATTCGAGAATATTTGCCCAATTGACATGCATTGCAAAAATTAAACTTCGAATCAAAAACAGATAATTTATTATTGAAAATGATTTTATGAAGAATTTTGGAATGAGGATGTCCTAGTCTACTATGCCGACAATCAGTTGAAGCTTTACTTGCAACAAAGGTTGTTGGAGGTTTAGTGACAGAAGTGGCACCGGTCTATGAATACAACCCTTGATTACTCGGTCCGGACAACAACAGTTTCTTCGACTTGCGATCCTTCACATAGAAACAATCGAGGTGAAATTCAAAAAATACATCATTGTCGTGAGTGAATTTATTTGCTGAGGACTTGGTAAGAGCAGGAACATGAAGAACATCATTCAATTAAGATAAAAGACACTAAATTTTTCACGCAAAGTAAATTTTATTTTTGTAACGCACTAAGTCATCACTTATAGATATACTTTTTTTGTGATTGCATTTAAGCTATTACTAATATTTTAATGTAAGAAATAATCAAAACAATATTTTATAACGGCCATGACAATCATTAAAAAAGACAGATTTTTGTCACGACTTTTATTTGCAATTACAAAAAGAATGTATTTTGTGATGGAATTTTTAAGCAATAACAAAACAATAAAATATATGATGGCTCTAAGTGATGACTAATTTTACCATTATTATAGAGTATTTGTGACTGTCATTGTAATTACCAAATTTTATGTGGAAGTAATTTTGTTTAGTAAATCAACTCACATCTGTATCCTTTTATATTTTGTTTTAAAATTATAATCATGATCTGGGCTTTGAAATAAATTATATGTAAATAAAGCTTCACGTTCTTACCTTTGATCCATTTTTTTGTGATGACTTCGACAATTACAATAGATTACATGTTAATGTGATTGTATTAATCATCACAAAATCACTAACTGTTTACGTGATTATCAAAACCATTACGTAAAACCTTTCATGATAGGCGTATACGGCCATTGTGATTGCTTAAAATCATCACGTAAACCTTTCATGATGATTTTTCTATTTTTTATAATAGATTTTGGCCATCATTTTTTTTTTGAAGTTCCTTCTCTTTTGTAAGCGAACAATAAAGAAGGTTCCGCATTATAAACCTTAATTGGACCTTTCTTCAACTATGCCAAATTTACACGTGAAAGCATAGTGTCATAGTTATAACATTGAACGCTAGATTTGTTATACCTTCGTCCATTAGTCCGTGAATTTTTTCTTTGCAGTCAAGTGATCAAAATTATTATGAAATTTTCTAAATGTCATATATTGTAAAACAAAAGTAAAAAATCCTACCTGCCTTCATCCCTGACTGCTAAGGATGGAATACATTAGCAGAAGGAGAGAAATTAAGGAAAGAGAAGTGAACTGAATAGGGATATGAAAACCGGAGCTTGTCGCGATTTTTAAAATTTGCTTAAATGAGCACAGCCGTCACAGTTCAGTTTTCCCCCACTCACCAATACCAAATTTCGGTTCAGGTTCAAAAATAGGTTACTATCCAAGTTCGTTGTAGGTTATACGTATTGTTTTCAATGCGATGAACTTGATCGGTGTCATTTGGGCATCGTAAAACCTCGTCACTTATTCTTGTGTTTCTTGTAGTAACCGAAAGCAAATCTAAGTCCAAATCTCATAAAACAAATATTGCATTTAGTGATTCTGATTTGTAAGTTTCTCAATATCTTTGCTAGTAACCTCATCAATTGTAGCAATCAGGCATGAGAAAGGATAAAAAACAAAAGAGTTGGATATATATGTAATAGATGATAATGGCTTTTGCTTTCAGAATTGGGATTGTATTGGTTAAGAGAAAAATTCTAAGCACTAATATGCAATTCAAAATTGATATAATTACATTAGAGTGCATATGTAAAATAAGAAAGAAGCAACTATAAATAGATAACTGTGTGTGTGCAATCCTTTTGATTTTTTATTTTTATTTTTAAAAAAAATTTGATAATCAGTGGTTTCTATGTGATTGCACATAAATCACATAGCATTAGCTAAACAAGAAAAACATTATTGATAACTAACTCCCTACTCAACTAAGCCTTAATCCCAAACATATATTCTTCATCACAAAACACATGAACTAGTTATTATTTTCAATGATAGATGTCAAATCCTTAAAAAACAAAGTTTTTAAGGATAATTTTATGTTTTTGAAATGTACTCTTAGTAGTTAGCTAAGAGTAGATTTGTGGTGGTATGATGATTGAAATAACAATTAATAAGGAAATCATAATAAATTAAGAAAATCATGTGTTTTATAGTTCTAAAGTAATTAAACATGTCTTTTTATTTTATAACAGACTTAAAAAGAAAAAAATGTATCTCATAATTTGGAAAAGGTGAAATACATAGTATTCAAAGCTAAGAGGAGGCTGGAGTCCGAGGCTTAAATTTCTTCAGTAACACTGGTCGGCCATTAACAAAAACTTTTACCTGCTCCCTATTACCTAATATAATAGCCCGTGCTGACAATGTTTTGAAGTGAATTTTTGCAAATTCTGGAGGACCTCCATTTCTTGGGTAGTGCACATACATGTCTTCAATCCAGTCTCCATATGTTCTGCTTACACAGTTACAAAAAGACTCAACAAGTTATATATGTACGTTAATATTCTTATGATCCCTGTATCGATATGCTTACAATATTATACGATCATAAAATAAAATAAATTAATTAATTAATTATTCACCAAAATAATTCCCAACATGCATTTTATCATCAAGAATCTTGGCCGACTCTTCTTGTCGCATATTGAGTTCTTTAAACAAACTCCATATGCACGGGTATCAAGACACCACAAATTTTTATCATCATTTCCTTCTCCTTTGTAAGCATAATGCCAATAGTTATAACATATAGATCATTCAACCTATTCTTTTCCAATGCATCTCATACATCTTATCCCTCAAGATTTAAAGTAGATTAATCTTGAGTCTCTTTGAACTCAACATCTCATGCACCTTGTCCCTCAAGATTTAATGTAGATTACATTCAAAGTAGATTAATCTTTAATTAGTCTCTTTGAACTCAACATCTCGTACACTTTGTGCCTCAAGATTTACTTTCACCCGAAGTACCCAATTATCATACTCATTGGCATCGTATTTACCAAAATACATACTTCTTAATACCACCATGTTTGAAAATAAGGAGAAGACTAGGAGGAAGAGAAGATATTTGGGAGGACAATTACTTAATTTCACTTGATCAAAAATGTTTGAATACAAAAGGCATTTACATCTACATGAGATTCATATATGTTATAATATATATATATACACACACACACGAACTAGATAAGCTCAAAACATTAAACATTAGTTTATTACATGTACGTACTAATGTGGTTAAAATGGATTAGAAAGGCTTTCTACTCAGCTTCATTGTATTACCAATTTATTTTTGAGTAGTAATAGTACTGAATGAGGTTAATTAAATGAAATGTTAAATACATTTCTGTTACACGAAATATCAACAAATTCATAATTTGGCCCATAAAGTAATTGAGCTTACAAATCGATACATGAAGTTTCAAATTTGTTACAATGTCGACCTCAATTTCAATTTTCGCGGAAATTGACCGGAATACCTATTTTTGGGGACCAATTTTGTTTTATATGGTTTGACCGTATAAAAATATTGTTCGACTTGATTAAAAATTTAATTAACATTCCCCTCTCTCATAACCCCTTCTCAATTCTCCTTTAATTAACCTTCTTTCCCCTTACTCCTTCATTTTATTTGAAATCTTCTCCTTCCTATCTCTCCCCTTAACTATTTCCTTCATCCATGTCAAGTTCTCGTTGAAGACCCATAACAAATTGAAGAACGTAACCACGTCAGTGAAGACCTCCTTACGCAATGAATCGTTTAAAGCTCAAGCAATATTATTGAAGACCTTTGTGCGCGACCCATGGTTACTAATTGTTATTTTATTTTTTGTTATTTTGATTTGTGTTGGGTTGTCTTGACTTTTGAAGGGATGGATTTCTATTTTAGATTTCATTGCAATTTCTACATAGATTTGTGGTATAACAGGTTCTCTACTTTTTTTTAGATTTGTTCATTTTTTATGCATCTGAATGAGATGTTTGAGTTTTGTTTGAAGTGAATAAATTTTTATTTTGGTTTGGTGAGTGAAATTTTTAGATGTGTTTTTAGTTTGGTTTGAATGAATAAATTTCTATTTTGGTTTGATGAATGTGATTTATGGGTTTGTTATGAGTTTGGCTTGAATGAATTTTGGGTTTTGTTAATTGCAAGAGTTTACATATGAGCAGGAAGGGAAGGTCTAGCTCAAATTTAGGAGCATCGACGAAATATCACCTGCTACTTTCCACTGATTTTCTTTTATAATCAGTAGCAGCAACAATTTTTGGAACTATTTTCTTTTGTAATTAGTATAATTTTTAATGTTTAAAAGTGTTTTAGTTTTTTAATTAAGTCAAACTGTATCTAAATATGGTCAAACCATATTAAACAAAATGGGTATTCCGTTCAATTTTAACTGAAAATTGATTTTGCAATCGACATTGTATCAAATTTGAAACTTCATATATTAATTTGTAAATCCAATTATTTTAGGGGTCAAATTATGAAATCAATAATACTTCGTGTAATCGAAGTTTTTTTAGCCCTTAAATAAATTCATATCAATTCTGAATTTAAAAATATTTCAAATTAAGTTCAAAAAATCAAAATTCACCTTAAATTTTTGAAATCAATGGAGTATAACAACTTATTTTTAAGGGTTGGACTCATGGAACTAGATCTGTTTTAGAGACTAGGCACATAAAATACAAGGTATTTGTTAGATTTAAAAATCAACAAATTTTTTTTCTTTCTCTTACAAAGAACAAATCGGGAAGAGATCAATGTTTTTGTTAACTAACCTTGTGAAATACTGGTGGATCTCCTCCATGGTCAGGGGTAAACCATAAGAAAAAGTCATGAACAATGACCGATTCTCTAAAGGTGCACCATCTGTAGACGGATTCCATTCCCTTGCAAATGGATTGAGTCGAGACCTTTGACGCACTAAAGTGGAGTTTCTGTTCAAAGATACCCATGCCATTCTAGACTGATCTATGCTTAGGAAGAGAGGGGAAGAGGGTGGGTGTTGTTTCAAATTAGCAAGAAGAGATAAAATGCAAAAGGTGGTTGAAGAAATTAAAGGGTGATGATATTCATTTAATGAATGTTTTGAACATTTATTAACTAAATCTCATATAACAATTACATAATCTGATTGTTAGTTTCCAGTTGAAGCATACAGATACATGTAAGTGGACTTGTGTATATTTAAGATGTGAATGGAAAAAGAGCATTATGCTTTAAACATATACTTATATGGTAGCCAAGTAAACCTCTGGGTATATCCCCCTTTTCAACATAAATAATTTATAAACATCATTGTCAACAACTTTAATTTTCCTAGAAACTAAAACTGTTTTTATTTGTTGCAAATTGGTCAATGCATTAATGCATTTTTGTCAAAGACAAAAAGTAATTAACTGCCTCATAATCTCTACGAAGTGTAGATTTATCTCCATCTCCACAAACTAAACTCTGAAAACCCTGATTTAATTACGTAGAGATTAGTTTAGATCTTATATTAACCTTGTCATTCTGAAATTGTTAATTGTACCGCTATGTTTGGCAACACAAAGAACAAAGTAATGTGGACTGGTTGATTGTATTTTTTTATATAGAAATTAATGTCTAGCAATATTTAACTAGAACATTTTTGACTGAATATGTTATGGTCGTCCTTAATTAATTTTAGAGGAGGCTAGGTTCTTTGTGATCTCACCCTTCGGTTAACATTAAATTTAGCTCTTAATTACATAGGCTGTGTTTGTAATACTACGTTCACTTCACACAAAAAAAAATCTCAATTTTAAGAAAAAAACAATATCAATTTCATTAAATTTTATGTTTGATATTTTCACATGATCAATATTTCTTAATGAGTCTCTTTTATGTAGACGTGGGTAAAATGTAAGATTTTCAAGTGGAAATATCAATATCTTATTTTTATAATATATTATTAATTAGTTTTAGAAACTAATTTTGTTTTTTGACAATAGTCGGAAAGAAAAATAATCTAAGGTGGGCGAAGACGTTGTTGACCGATGGAGTTCTCACGGACAAGATGAACGCAATTGGCTGGGACAAAGACGAAAGTAGAATTAATATATAATGTGGCCCTGTAAGAATGTCTCTAAAACGAAGAAAATCGTTTACAAATTTAGATGAACGCAATTGGCCAATAAAAATTTCTCTGAAGCTAGAAAATCCTTTACAAATTTTAACTCGGAGGATAACCTAGGAAGATGTTTAAACCCAGAAAATAAAATAGGAATATTGTAAAACATGGAGAAGTAAAAGAGGTAGGAAAATTACTTGATAGAAAATTCCCGTACAGATCTTCTTGCTTCGGGTTTTAATCAAAAGTTATAGATGACACATTTGAGATCGAGAGTCGGAGAATTTCCTTATCCCCGAAGTTGTAGAAAACATGAACATGAACAAGAAAATGAATTATTATTATTATTATTAATAATTATTTTTGTTAAATAATGGATGATAATGGCTTGTGCCCTCGTAATTTGGATTGTATTAATTTAGAGAAGAATTTTTAAGCTCTAATATGCAATTAATTACATTAGATTTCCAATAGTAGCATATAGAGAAAAGGGACTTTTTTTACACTGGGGAAACAGTCTGAAATAGACACAAAACCGTCGCTATTAGTTCACGACGATTTCTTGCTGACGGGCAAAATGAGTCTGATGTAGCCACAAAATTGATGGTTCAAAACCGTCGCAAATAGTATTTCAGACTGTTGTTTTTTGCGATGCTTCAGAGCCGTTAGTAGTATTTCAGATGGTTTTGTATGTACTCAGTACTCTCTCTACGTGATGGTCTTAAATAATGATATGGCGACGATTTTAATTCAGAAGGTTAGTAGTATTTCAGAAGGTTTCTTCCTCTTGGGGAAAGAGATGAAGCATATGAATATATTACTTTCCCCCAATTATAATAAATCAAATACCAAAGAGCCTTACACAGTTACACCAGGTAACCCTACTGAATCTTACTCAATACATTCCAACTAGGTCTTTGGTTTCCCAAATGATGCTTCCAGCAGTTAAGAAATAAGATCACTCAACACTCCTGCTATCAGAGTACAATTCCCTCAAGAAATGATGTTTATCCTGAAAACCATAACAACTGAAAAGATTAACCAGACTAAGGCATGAACCAAGGAAGAAAATAACATGGAGAACCCTTCACCCAAATAAATCAAAGGGTTAATTGCAAATTCAACCCCGAAGTATGGACTCTTTTACTATTCGTACCCCAATGTATAAACGTTCTTATCCCGTTACCTAAAGTACACAAAAGTAAGCACGATGGACCCTAGTGGAACACTCCGGTCAAATTGTTCGTCAGAATATGGCCACATGTGACAATTTAATAATTAAATACTCCCTCTGTCCCAAATTAATTGCTCAGTTTTGACTTTTTAAAGTCAAATTGACCATTTTTAAAACTAATCTTTTTACTATTTTTTCTAAAATATAGGTGAAGAAATTATAACCAAAAGAAAGTATATACAATTTATTACTAACCCCAATTTTTATAATTTTAGAAATATATTTATATATGCTTAATTATTAATTCTAAAAATAGTCAATTTGACCTAAAAAAGTCAAAATTGAGCAATTAATTTGGGACGAAGAGAGTAATATTTACCGTATAAATATTGTACGTCAATTACTAAATCTGTACAAATACATGAGAATAGTCAAATTAGAAAATAAAGGTTCAAAAAAAAGGGATTAACGGTTAGTTCGTACAATTAGAGAGATCGTTCATCTTCTAGGGCTCAAAACGGGTTAAGTGCGATTTACAGAGTGATGTGAAGGGAGGGGAGGATTTGGCTTCGATTCTTGCGATCAAGAGGACAGAAATCGAGTTTGGATCCTAGCTCACTGACCAACTAGACTACAACAGAAAATGGTTTTGGTACTTAGATTGTTTGATTTTGAAGGTTTTGGCACCTTTTTATATTCAGGTATGTTCTTTATTCGTATATGAAGTGTAGATACAGTATATATAGATGGTCAAGAAGCATATTTGCATGAATAAGATGATAAAGTTCTTGCATGGTCAATTTTGGCCGACAATGGTGGTCCCATTTTTGATTTTCTGCTTTATTTTTTACATAAGTGGCATTTGGGAATACTCAAATAAAATTAGAAAAGTTATTTTTTGTTTTTTATCTCTGATGTAATTTTTTAATAAATTTAGAAGCCCTAAATTTGTGTGCAGATGATCAAAATGATCCCATTTTTTCGATTAAAATAGTTTCGAGAAAGGGTATGTGGGGGGATCAATTAAGTTTTTTGATTATGTCGAGTTAAAGCATCTGAGTTGCAGGGAACTGAGAAATATCGCAATGGAATTGGGCTTTGCTGGGGATTTATCATTTTACCACTTTGTGCCTGAGAAAGGTTATAGACGCCTTACTACTGTAAAAGATTTGTGTGTCATTAAGTTTTTTATTCCTAAATCAAAAGAAGTAGAAGTGTGTCTGGTTAATGAAGAGTCAGGTAATACAAAGAATATTAGAATATCAGTGAAATCATTATGAACCGCACCATGTTCAACAAGCTACAATTTTTCCTTTCAAATACACCAATCAATTACTGCGTATCAGAAGACGTCCATTATGAGAAAACCATTTAAGATGATCTAGAAACTTATTGCACAAGTATTGCTTCCTCGATCTAATCGAAAAATCCTAATATTTTGCCAATTAGTTTCACTTCTGAATTCTTTGAACCTTTCAAATGATTCAGACTTGTATAACATCAAATACACATATTCAACTCTTTGAATGATCATCTTCTTTCTTTTACTAGTTTGTTCAGTTTGCAAAATTATTTTTATGTGAGTCAAGTATACAAAGTCTATTAAGTAATCTTCCAGTTCTACACATAAAATTATTATTATAAATAGAACAATAATTGATCTTAAATATAATACCAAAAATTTTATTGTCCAACAACAAAATAGAAATAATATTTCTAATGAGAACTGGAAGACAATAACAACTTATTGACTTAATAGACTTACCCGTAGGCAATACTAAACTATAAATTCCTATGGTTAATGCAGCAACCTTTGCTTCATTTCCACACATAGGATTACTTATCCATTGTTTAGCTTTCTACTTTTGCTTAGTCCTTTCATAAATCTGTATTTATGAGAACCATAGTCGGTATCCAATACCCAAGTAGAAACTTGACTTACAGAAAAGATTTAATTCAATCATGAGCAAACCTATATCTGTAACCGAACCTTCACTAAGCTTTTTCTGGTTAGCCTCTGCAAGATGTTTCTCGCAGTTTCCTTTCCAGTGTCCAGACTTATTGTAGTGGAAGCAAACTTCTTTGCTATCCTTATCAGTTTTTGTTCTTATTATCCTTTATTTTTGCCTTTTTATTTACCTTCTTTGAATTGTTCTTCTTTTCAAAAGATCATTTATCCCCTACCAGTAAGACTTGATCTTTCTTGGTTGCAAAGTGACTCCTAACAATTTTTAACATGTTAAGCAAATCAGTCAGGCTGACATCTAGCTAGTTCATGTGAAAATTCACAGCAATTGTGAAAATGAGTCCGGGAGTGACTGTAAGATCAAATCTGGATTCAATTCTCCATCCATGACAAAACCCCGTTGTCCTAATTGTTCAATCAAATTGATCATATTTAGGACTTGTGTCTATACTATAGTGTCATCGGTCATTCTAGATCGAAAGAGCTGCTTAGATATCTAATATTTATCAGTCCTACTTTTTTCACCAATCAATTAATTGAGGTACAGGAGTATAGAAGGAGAATTCACAGTTTCATACTGACGCTGAAGCTCATTACTCATGGATGTGAGCATGATGCATTAAGCTAATTGTACATCATCTTGCCACTTTCTAAAAGTAACAATCTCTTCCTTAGAGGCATTGTCTGCAACCATTGCAGAGATAGGCGTATTAAGGACATAAGATAGTTTTTCAGCCTTAAGAACTATTCTCAAATTCCTTAACCAATTGTTTTAATTTGGTCTGGTTAAATAACATCTAATATGCTACACAATGATAGTGAATTAAACATTGTAAAATTCTATAAATGAATTTATAATTAACAACATTTTAGCATATCTTCTTTTATTAATTACCAAAATAAATTAGGTTTTATTTTAAATTGGTATCTCTCGCTATTTTCTTCAAACTATATTACGCTCACTTATATAGTTCGAGAAAATCTAATTAAAGATTTTTTTAGTGAGAATAATGATCTCATTTCAAATGTATATGCCTTATGGTGACACAACAAACTATATATAAATAAATAGGTAGACAACTCTTGTCAATTACATCAACATGTAAATTCTTTTATTTTACCTCTTAGATTATTTTGATCAAGTGGTGACGACACATCCGAATCAAAATTATTCAAGTTAAGTCATATCTAGCACTTCCATATATACAAAAGAAAAACATTGTCATTGTGGTAACACAACAAAACAGCATCGTTCAATCTATTTACAATCATTAAATGTGATAAAATAACATCTCAAAAAAAATAAGATAAGCCTTGTGGTGACACAACAAACTTATAATGATTAATTGATACTCTATCGTTTTATCATGCTAGAAGGCGACGTTCGATATTCCAAATATCTTTGAACATTACAACTTAATATAATTTCTTTGAGTGGTTTGTTATTATTTGTCTCATCTTGTTTAGCGTGCACACACACACACACACACACACACACACACACACACACACACACACACACACATATATATATATATATATATATATATATATATATATTATAATCGAATTGATTATGAACTTTTATTCTAGTTTGGTTCACTATAGCCACAAACCTAGGGTGCAAAAATAGAATTTAAATATAACTATATATTTACACACGGGCTCCATTACAAACGGATCTTCATGCGCTTATTGCTCCTTAGTATCTGGTTCTTCAAGTAATTCTAACTAATCCTATTACATAAACTTATTACATTAAATAGAAACATTGATCAGCAGTCAAGGGAAAGTAAATATGAGGGAGATAGAAATTATTACATCAAAAAATTAGAGAAGACGAGGTACGCAGACCCTATTTATAAAACCCAAACATTCATCCATCTAACTAAAATAAAATCCAATCACATTGGTCAATAGTCGATAATCAATTCCATTTATTATCATACACATCATCATATGCATCAATAAATAACATTTATCTCATGAATATAATAAATTCATTCCATATATGCATCGATATCAATTTAATGGGCAATTTGAAATTATTAGAAATCAAGTTTTGAAACAAAATAAACTCATTTATTTTAATCAAAAATTAAATTATAATAAATTTCTTTATTTTATTTTATCCATTTTTAAATAAAAATAAAATACTTTATTTTTAATCAATTTCCAAATCAAAATAAACTCTTCATTTTAATTAACAAGGAATCCAATTTCAAGTACAAAATAAACACTTTTATTTTTAACTTAAAACTGCTGGAAAATAAAATATGTTAAATCATATTCCGTATCAAAATAAACATCTTTATTTTTAGGAAAACATGGAATCATATTCCATATGTCAATAAACTCCTTTATTCTAGAAAAACATGTAATCCTATTCCAAATCCGAACAAACTCCTTTATTTTAGTTAACGTGGAATCAAATTCCAAGTTAATATAAAATTTTTATTTTTAATCATATTTCAATTCTAAATAAACCTTTCATCTTAATTGAAATAAATAAAAATAATAAAAAAAATATATTCAATTCCTAAGGTGTGGCGCGGCCAGTGTACTCAAATGAATTGGACGCCTTGGCCCGTGTTGCAAAGCCGAAACGAACATTGAAGATTTAGCACTGGCGCCCGAAATGAATCTGGTGCATGGCGAGCGAGTCTAGAAAATTTTCTTTGCCTAGAAAATTCGATCCAATCGTATACAAATTCATACATGGAATCAACAAGATCGATAATTAGCAAAAACACTACAAGAAATCACACATTTTATGACGAATTTTTTTGCCACGCACAAAATTTTGTCACAATTTGTTAATTAATAATTACGGAATTCAGAATCGTCACTAAAGCTTTTGTTTTTGTGACGACCTTTAATTTTGATACTATTAATCATTTATATCGTCACTAATTTACACATTTGATGACGATTAAGAAAATTTCGTCACAAGTTACTTTGGAGGTAGAATTTCGCACCAAAATTTTGGAGGAAAATCTTTTAGTGACATTTTGTAATAATTGATGACAATATTTATTGTCACTAAATATTTCTTTCGATGACAACATAATAGTTTGTCATTAATTATTTGTAAAATTTAGTGATAATGTGCTTTCGTCACTAATGTTCACATTTAGTGACGCCAAATACAAATTCATCACAATTTTATTTGGAGGGAAAATTATTTTTGGAGGGAAATTTTTTAAAGACGGAAAACTAATAATTTATTACAATTTGTATTGTCATAAATACCAATTTTATATGACGAGAAAATAGTTTGTCACTAATTAGATGACTGGATAAGTGACAAAAATGGTTTGTCATAAATTCTTATATTTAGTGACAAAGTACGTAATATCGTCACAAT
The DNA here is from genome assembly GCA_020205605.1 of Panax ginseng. NCBI lineage: Eukaryota > Viridiplantae > Streptophyta > Magnoliopsida > Apiales > Araliaceae > Panax > Panax ginseng. Next base: position 145,366,832 of record CM035133.1, read on the forward strand.
CTTATTTCGAGGCAAAAATTTTTTGAAAAATTTTGGAGTTAAATTTTTTAAAGAAGAAAAAATAATAATTTATGACAATTTGTACTGTCATAAATACCAATTTTATATGACGAGATAATAGTTCGCCACTAATTAGATGAGTGGATAAGTGACAAAAATGGTTCATCGTAAATTCTTATATTTAGTGATAAAGTACGTAATATCGTCACAATTTTATTTGGAAACAAAAAAATTTAAGAAATTCATAGGTTGTTGCAATATTTCGTTGCCAATTTGTTAGTGGAAAAAAAAAATTGCATATTTACTTTATTTTGCCGATGTTATTTCTCCTCATCTTGGGCAAAAAATTATTTTTTTTGCTATATTTCGTTCCTAATATGGGCTACATTCATTGTCAATAAATTTTTTCGTTGCGTATTTTGTATAATTTTTTGCAACGACTAGTAAATTATTGTCCAAAATTAAGATAAACACAATAAGCATGTTTCGACCTTTTTTTACAAAACGCATCATTTTTTATTTCAAAATTATTATTTATTTGGACGCAAACTTATACAGTGAAATGTTTCACTTCCTCTGTCTAAAAATAAGTGTCCAATTTTAATTTTTTGTCAGATTTATAATTTTTGAAATTAAAATTGAGCACATATAGATATATTTTCTAATTTTAAAAAATTAAAGTTTATAGTAAATTGAATGTAATTTATAATGACCATATTCTCTCACTTAAATTTTTTTTAAAAAAAGTAATTAATTTCTAAAATAATTTATATGATTTTTTTCTTGTAACTCATTTTTTACATATATAAGTTTTGGCAAGGGCTGAGCAAAGAACCGAAATCACCTCCGAAATCACACAAAAAACGCGAAAAAAACACATTTACCCCATTGTGGTCGTCGTGCTTTAAGCAATTATCAATGTAGTTTAGGAAAATTCAATTGGCCCACTGTGTTATTTAAAAATTGTTAATCAAGTCATTCCGTCCAATTTTACTCATGGACGTTAAAAAATTGGACCAATTTTCCTACGTGGCTTTTAAAAAAAAATGAAATAAGTTATTTCTACGTGGCAAGCCAGTCAGCCAAATTCCTAATACTTGCAAATTAGAAAAAAAAATACGTTTACCCCATTGTGTTCGTCGAGTTGTAAGCATTGCACCACTGTACTTTAAAAAATACAATTGGTCCACTGACCAATTCAACCATTCAACTCCATTCAGCTCTAAGCAAAGACTCCCTAATAAGTGTAAATAACCCTAAAAGGAACACACGTTTCACCGCATTAAAACCCACAAAAAGCTTCAGGGCTACGCCTCTCTATTTCTGGCCGCTATGAAAACCGAACCTCAATCAATTTTGTGCCCCCTGTTCAACTCATTTTTCCAAAATCGCATGTAAAACACAAATCACTGAATTCGTTTTTTCTCCCATTAATGGGAGATCCGAAGAATCCAAACCCGCCGCCTTTCTCTCTCCTCCGACCCGTGTAAGACCCCGAATTTTTTTTTTTAATAAAATGGAATTTCTTTTATTTATTATTTTGAAATAGTAAGGGGTTGATTTGATTAATGTGGTTAGTTATGGGTAACATGCGCAAATATTTTAAATAAGCAAGTGGTTATAAAATATTCATTATTGTCGGGGAATATTCGTTTGATCGTGGAATATTTTTACTGTCGGGGAATATTAAATGCGATGGCGCAGACCTTTTGTGGGCCCCATAACGGAAAGCGATTAAATGAAGAAAACGACAAGTTTGAGTTGTTTATAAATAACAACGTGGTTGAGTGCAGATTATCTTCTTGGAATACCCGGTGGTTAAAATACGATAATATGTGATGTTGCAAGCGATGCTACGGTATTGCACCAATTATTGATTCTTACGTGAAGGCACTTACTCAATAATTGTTACGGTAATTCTTTGTTCAATATTTTATTTTATTGATTCAATAATTGCTATGTTGATATTTTATATTATTATTGTTTCAATAATTATCACTACACAGTATTTTTCATTATCAGATCAATAATTCATATTATTTGAATAATATTATTAGATAGCATTATTGACAATGTCTAGAAAGTTACATCTAAGGAGAGGTTTGGTCACCTAATTGCGCGTCAATAAGGAAAAATTCTTATTGAAAGCCCTCTTTTCCTCGGCAACTACCGGTTGTCATTATTGTGATTACGTAATATTATTTATAAATAATTAATTATTGATTTATATGATAATGAAAATATTCAATTTATGTGGATATAGATGGAGAAAATTTTTTAAAGTGATAATTGTTGAAAATTGAAATTTTATCTTTTCTGATAAAATAATTTATTTAAATATATTATTATATTATAATAATATAATAATGGTGATATTTTTACAATGAATGTGTGGTATATGAATAAATGAGGAGGAAAAGTATTTTGGTTACAAAAAATGTTTAACACGTGTTTTGTGTCTTGGGGACCCTATTTTTGACTGAAATTTGATTATAGCTTTCAAAATCGTCCGTATGTGAATTTCGGTCAATTTCTGTTTGGAATTTGGGAAAACTTTCTTTTGTAAAGTTGTAGAGAATTAAATTTCCTATAGAATGGACATAAGATTTGATTTTTTCTGATAAAAGGGCTATTTATTATGAATTATTGAAGTTCCAGAATATTGGGTCTGAATTGATTTTGTTACAAAAACTTTTAAAACATGTTTTTCTAGAAGGTGGGCATGTGGGAAATGCTAGAATCTGATTTCAAAGGATGCGTATGAATTTTATTATTAATAATATTATTTTATTAAATTTTCTGCTTTGGTGTTCTAAACATTTTTCGATAAATAGGGTGCTTAGGTTAGAATTGAAAATCACACCAGAAATTGAAGTTTTCTCTCTCTATAATCGAGCGTATTCTTGCGAGTATTTTAATACTTTGAGTGTTGCTATACGGTGCAAGTTCCTTCAGCGTTATATCTAATATTTCAGCCAGAAGTACTATTCTTTTCGAGGTAAGGGATGTAATTTTTTTTAAAAATGATATTATTTCTTTCAATATCATTATGCCGAAATATTGGTAAGATTTTTCTTGTGAAATTCTTATCTTTTCATGTCGGGGTTACTATTCACGAGTTACGATTCATGAGTTACTATTCACGAGTTACTATTCATAAGTTACTATTCACGAGTTACTATTCACGAGTATTATTCACGAAGTATGATAATTTTTCTTGTGGACTTTCTACCTTTTAGTGTTGAAGTTACTATTCACGTATACGGTACTATTCACGTATACGACACTATTCACAAATACGACACTATTCACAGAAAAATTAAATTTTCTTTTCTGTGTCCAAGATTGTCTATTATGGTTCCTATCTTTGATTGGATCTATGTTTTGATCTTCATTTTTGAATTCTGCTCCACAATAGTTTATTATGGAATATTTTTGAACATGGATAAACAGAAGTACGAATCCTTACTATTTGTTCTTTTGTCTCACTAGATTCGTTTTCTTTAAAATATATTTTTCATCATCCTCAATCCTAAATGATGATATTACTGAATATCTTTGGCTTGTAGTACAAAGATGAATGATTTCTTGATGAATATCTTTGGCCCGTAGTACAAAGATGAACAGGTGTTGAGATGAACATGACCGACTGATTAATATCTTTGGCCTGTAGTGCAAAGATGACTATTTGATTCAAGATGTATATTGATTGATGTTACAAGGACAAAATATCGATGATGGACTTTTAAATTCATAGATGATAGTAGATTTCATTCTCTACTTAACTCTTCTAATGAATTGTTGTTTCCGCTGCAGTTGTTGAACTAAACCTTGTTGTCTATTGTATTCTATCAGATTTTTCCCTGTTGAAGACTAAGAATAATTTGTTGTACATTATCTTAGTCATAATATTCTTTACTAGGCTAGTTGAGCTCACCCTTTTCTTTTTTGTTCCATTTTTCTTCTCAGGAGGCGAGAATATAGCGGGAACTAGTCGGGGTGTGGAGTGATGGTTCAAGATAGTTGTTTTAGTAGTCCTCATTATTCTGTAAAATAGTGTATCAATAATTGTAATGAGGACTTTATTTGGGTGTGGATATTGTCTAGAAGACAATATTTGTATTTAAACTCACAGCATAAGTGTTGTCGTATTTTGCACGACAATTGTAATTAAGAAGTTGTAGTTGTTTTTGTACCATGTATTTGGCGATTCAAAATAGGTTGGGTGGATTGAACCTATTTTGGGGGCGTCACAGTTGGTATCAGATCTTAGGGATATGGTCTCTGACGGAGATTAGGGAATAGAACTAGAAGGGGAGAGACGAGTAAATCCTTCGCTAGTATGTCCTACCTAAGTTTATTGTTGGTTGGTCAGAGTATAGGGTTATTATGTTGCATGTCAATTTCTTTAATTAACCCTTGTTTTATGGCAGTATTTAAGAATGGCAACTGAGAATGTTAAGAGTGGAGTAAATGAGACCGTGGAGACACTTTTACTCACCAATCAGGAGAACGTGCAACAGGAAGACAATGTTCCTCCTGTAAACAACACCACTGATCAGACGATGAACGATGGGATATTTAGAAACTTTTTGCAGTTCATGCAAAATCAGACGAAGGAGACTCGTGTACAAAATACAGGTGGAAATGATAGCAACGCACGGTTTGTCACAGCCAAACTGTAAGACCTCAACTTTTATGAATAAAGATGATTTTTCTATAATTATCATTTTTGAATATTATGGAATGAATTTGTTATAATATTATAGTTGTGGGTAGTATTTATAAATTCTACAAAGTATGCAAGTTGTTATATTATATTCGATTGGTCAGAGAATATTCGTTTTAGCAGGGAATATTCGTACAACGGCTCAAACATTGGTGGACCCCACAACAAAATTATTGTCGAAAAGAAAACGACAAAAATATATTTATGAAAACAATGGCAAAAGTTTTACCGTTAATACTGTTGAACTACTCGGTAGTAAAAAATACAAGAATGTCTGGCGTGGTTGCAAGAGTAGCACACGGTATTGATTATTGATGCTTACGTGAGAAGTCACTCGATTATACTCAATTATTGCTACGATAATTCTCGCATCATATCTCTCGTATTATTGATTCGATTATTATCACGGTCATCATGCATAATATGTTATTTTATTAAATCAATAATTGAGGCGACAAAGTTATTCATATTATTAAATTGCAATATTTACAATGTCTAGAAGTTACATCGATGAGAGGTTTAGTCACCTAATTATATGCATGATAGGGAGAAATCCTTATTAAAGCCCCTCTTTCACGGGAACGACTTTGGTTGATGAATATTGTGAGTTATAATATTAATGATTGAATGTTATTAAAATTGAAGTTGTGTTCGGAGTTGAATTTGGAGACGCGGACGTGATATTTGAGTCCAGAACGATGAAATTAGTAAAAATAGTCTATAAACACAAAATTTTCTGGGATTAACTTTTTGGTCAAAAAGTCAACAGTTGACTTTTTTGGGATAAGTCAAACTTTGAAATTTCAAAATTTATATTGTTGATAAAAATAGTTTCATTGTGTTGGAATTATTTGTGTTAGTGAAAATCGACATTTATTTCAATAAAAATTGATGTCTGGAGGTTATATTGACCAATCGGGTATTTAACCGGATAAATGAGCAATTGATTGCTATTATTTCACATGATTATAACTATTTGTTCACATGTGTATACTATTGTTTCACATTCTTGTTACTATTAGGGGAGTTGGTGCAAGATTGATAATACTTACATGGTTAAGTTAAAATAGAGGTATAGATGGAGGTACTTATCTTAATTCGTATTTTCACATGTCTAGAACTATTGATTCACATGATTTACTATTGAATCACATTATTTACTATTAGGGGAGGTGGTGCAAGTTTGATAATACTTGCATGACTAAATTAAAAATAAAGAAAAAGTTTGAGGTATTGTACTGTAATTTTTTGAGCCCCAAAACGTGCAATTATTAAAACTATATTTTTCTATAAATAGAAGCTCATTCTTCCTTCATTTCTCACCAATTCACTAAATCTATAGAGCAATTATTATAAAGAGAAATTATAGAGAGAAAATCTATAGAAGAAGAGAATCCTGCTACCTCACTATTCCAGTATCCAGTTTCTTCTGAGGTAAGGGGTATTATTTCTTTCTTTCGTCTTCATGAAGAGAACTTCTGTTATTCCATTCTTTATTATTATGTTGGAATAACCTGTCTATGCCAAGTACCGCATACTTGGTGAAATTTTTCTGTTATTCCATTCTTTATTATTACATTTGGAATATCACTCGTGCATGCGTTTTACGCCTGACTGGTTCCGCCTTTATTATTCTCATTGGAACATCCATGCATGCTTTACGCATGACCGGTTCCGTCTTTATTATTCTCGTTGGAACATCCATGCATCGTGCTTTTACGCATGACCGGTTCCGCCTTTATTATTCTTGGAATATCCCGTGCATGCGTTTTACTTTGGACTGGGTTCCGCTTCTTTATTATTCTATTGGAATAACTCCGCACAATAAGGTCTCACCGCATACTTGGTGATTTCTTTTGTTATTCTATTCCTTATTATACTCGGTTGGTTAAAGTTTTGACTTATATACTCCATGAAATTAGTGGAATATCCTTGATATTTGCGCTTCATCTAGTATCTTTTCATGGAAATATTCTTCTGAGCATTTTTGAATTTTACTCTACAAAGAAGTATCGTGTTGACAATTTGGACGTTATTAGTTCCTGGATAAATTAATTCTTGAACTTGTTTTATTGAATTCTTATATCATTGTCATCATCCTCATGTTTATATTATGTTGAAATTCATATGTGGCCTCTAGTGCATAGATGGACTTGGTATTATTATGACCAGGGATTATTCGGTGTAATCATGACCGTAATGTTACAAATGATGTGGTAAAAGTCCTCATTGGTCCGTAGTGCATTGATGGACAATTGTTGGCATGATCATGACCATTGATGAATACATGAATGTCCTTGGCCCGTAGTGCATGGATAATTTATGGTCGTGATACTAAAGAATATCCTTGGCCGTAGTGCAGAGGTGATTCGATGATGTGGATTATTTATTAAGCTGAGTCTCAGCGATAAAAGTGATGAAAACCTTTTAAATCATAAAAGATAGTAGATTTTATTCACTACTTGACTCTTTTAATGGATTGCTTGTTCCACTGCAGTTAAACTTGATGTCTATTGTATTTTATCAGTTTAACATTGTTGTAGACTAATGATAATTTATTCTGCATTATCTTAGTCATAATATTTCTTACTGGGCTAGTTGAGCTCACCCTTTCTTTCACTGTTCTCTTCAGGAAATGAGAATATAGCTGGGACGAGTCAGAAAACGGAGTGATGGACCAGATGATAGTATTAGTAGTCCTCACTATTCTGTTAAATAGTGTGACAATAAATGTAATGAGGACTTATTCTGAGAGTGGATATTGTCTTGAAGACAGTATTTGTATTAAAATTCACAGCTCTATTGTTGTATATTAAAGATTTTATTTGTATTATGTACCATGTATTTGGCGACTCGGAATAGGTGATGTATACCTATTTTGGGGGTGTCACACAAATAATTCAAAGAGTTGGGACCACCAGAATTCTGGAGAAAACTGGATCCGATTAAAGCGGAGACGTGGGTCAAGCAAATTACCAAGATATTCGACGTCTTGGGATGCACGGAGGAACAGAAGGTTCCATTAGCCACCTTTATGTTCCGTAATGTTGCAGATTACTGTTGGGAATCTATGAAACATACCCAGCCAACCGCACTCAACATGTCTTGGGGAACATTTCAGAAACTGTTCAATGACAAGTACTTTCCTGAAAGTATTCGTCATATGAAAGAGGTAGAGTTTATTAGACTAGAACAGAACAACATGACGGTGTCCCAGTACGAGGCGAAGTTCACGGAGTTATCCAGGTTTGCACCTCATTTGGTGGAGAATGATGAACATATGACGCAGATGTTTTTGAGAGGTTTGAAACCCGACATACGTCAATATCTCATTTCTCATAAATTTTCTCTATATCCAGATGTTGTGAATAGGGCTCAGTTATTGGAGCGCGATAATGAGTCAGCTCAATCGAAGAATAACGACCTACAACTCGATGATAATCGTACCAGTGGCAACGGTCGTCGGAACAATGATAACCATCGTGGAGGAAATTATCATGCCAGAAATGGTAACCACTTCGGTGGTAATCATGGCCAAGATAATAGAAGAAATAATTCAAGTGGAAATTTCAAGAAGAGAAGATTTAACGATGACTGGAAGACGTCGGCAGCAGCACCAGCACCAGCAACAAATTCTAGGGGAGGAGAACGACCGCCAATTAGATGCTACAAATGCGGAGATGAGGGACATATAAGTCCAAACTGTTCACAGCCTTCCAAGGTATGTTATAATTGTGGAAAAGATGGTCACATAGCTCGATTTTGTCCTGTAGCGAAATCAAGTCCAGCTGAGATGGTGACACCAAAGGCGGATACGGACAAAACAAAGTCAACGATTCCTGGAAGAGCGTTTGTCGTGACTGGTCAGAATGCGAGGAACCCGAACGAAGTTAGCACGAGTTAGTTAATTATAAATTCTTGCGAAGTTTATACCTTATTAGATACCGGTTCTACCCATTCATTTATCTCTCCTGCTTGTGTTCAACGTTTAAACTTAACTCCGGAGAAATTAGACTTTGATTTATCTGTGGAGACTCCGTCAGGAAAAACTTTCATCACATCCACTGTTTATAAATCTTGTTTGATCCAAGTTAGCACCATCACATTACCTGTTGATCTTATTTCTTTAAAGATACTTGCTTTTGATGTGATTTTAGGGATTGATTGGTTAACTACACATCAGGCCAAAATTGATTGCTTTCGTAAGGTTGTTAGTTTTCATATTCCTAAACAACCTGTTATACGAATTCAAGCAACCAAACCATTGAAGTCAAACATTTTCATATCAAGCCATAAAGCCATTCGTTTATTGAAAAATAGATGTCAAGCTTTCTTAGCCCATGTCATGGACTTGAACAAAAATATGTCAAATTTGAATGATAATTTTGTTGTTAGTAAATTTCCTGACGTATTTCCTGAAGAATTTCTTGGCTTACTCCCATAGCATGATATTAAATTTGTATCGACTTTGAACCTGGTAAAAAACCCATTTCTAAAATCTCATGTCGAATAGCTCCTATTGAACTTCAGGAGTTAAAAAAAATCCAACTATAGAATGTGATACACGAGCCTCTATCTGATGACTTCCTTTGTGGAATGCACCGAAGCCAGACTCTCCGTAGGGGACGCCATATTCGTGCGGTAGTAAACTAATAGGTGTCATTGTGACGTGTTATCCAAGATTGGGATATGAGTCACAGTTGAGAGCAACCTAAGTCAGTAATCGAAATACGTAGCTTTCTAGGCTTAGTTGGTTATTATCGGAGATTCGTGGAAAGATTTTCTCGAATCACTATTCCATTAACTCAGCTGACTCGTAGAGATACAAAATTCGAATGGAGCAAGGAATGTGGGAAGAACTTCGAAGAACTCAAGAGGAGACTCATTTCGGCACCTGTTCTGACCATACCATCCTGGAAAAGCGAACGTGGTAGCTGACGTGTTGAGTAGAAAATCGTATGTGGTTACGAGTGCGATGTTTTTAACAAAAAGACCCATTTCGTATAACTTACAAATGATAGAGATAGAGTTAAAGACTCTAGGGACCACATGATAATATACGAGTAAAATCGACTTTAATCGATAAAGTTAAAACCATTCAAGCCACACACCGGAGCTGATGGATATAAAGAAGAAGGTGCAAGAAGGTGTTATTCAAGTAAGATTTGATGAAGAGAGGAAAGCTCAAACCTTCGATTTATTAGTCCATTTGAAATCCTCGATCGAGTAGGAACTGTGGCCTATAGACTCGTTTTACTACCAAGTATGTCGCGTGTTTATAACCATTTTCACGTATCGATGTTACGTAAATATGTGGACGACCCGAACCACGTTATTGAGTTAGAATCAGACAAAATAGCCGTAGATTTAACGTACGAGGAGGTACCTGTCAAGATCTTGGATAGGAAGGAGCATGTCCTACGCACAAAGGTCATACCACAAGTTAAAGTTTTGTGGAGAAACCATGCTATTAAATGACTTGGGAGTTAGAATCAAAAATGAAAGCGAGGTATCTTCACCTTTTCGTAACACCAGGTACGTACGTCAATTTCGAGGATGAAATTTCATAAGGAGGGGAGGTTGTAAGACCCCGAATTTTTTTTTTTAATAAAATGGAATTTCCTTTATTTATTATTTTGAAATAGTAAGGGGTTGATTTGATTAATGTGGTTAGTTATGGGTAAAATGCGTAAATATTTTAAATAAGCAAGTGGTTATAAAATATTCATTATTGTCGGGGAATATTCGTTTGGTCGTGGAATATTTTTACTATCGGGGAATATTCATACGACGGCGCAGCCTTTTGTGGGCCCCATAACGGAAAGCGATTGGATGAAGAAAATGACAAGTTTGAGTTATTTATAAATAACAGCGTAGTTGGTACCGTTAATACTGTTGGAATACCCGGTGGTTAAAATACAGTAATATGCGATGTTGCACAGTAGCACACGGTATTGCACCAAATATTGATTCTTACGTAAGAAAGCACTACTCAATAATTGTTACAGTAATTACTGTTCAATATTTTATTTTATTGATTCAATAATTGCTATGTTGATATTTTATATTATTATTGTTTCAATAATTATCACTACACAGTATTTTCCATTATCAGATCAATAATTCATAGCAATGTCTAGAAAGTTCTGCCTAAGGAGAGGTTTGGTCACCTAATTGCGCGCCAATAAGGAGAAATTCTTATTGGAAAGCCCCCTCTTTCCTGGGAACAGCATGGTTGTCATTATTGTGATTCTGTAATATTATTTGTAAATAATTAATTATTGATTTATATGATAAGGAAAATATTCATTTTATATGGATATAGATGGAGAAAATTTTTTAAAGTGATAATTGTTGAAAATTGAGATTTTATCTTTTCTGATAAAATAATTCATTTAAATATATTATTATATTATTATAATATAATAATGGTGATATTTTTACAATGAATGTGTGATATATGAATAAATGAGGAGGAAAAGTATTTTGGTTACAAAAAATGTTTAACACATGTTTTGTGTGTTGGGGACCCTATTTTTGACTGAAATTTGATTATAGCCTGCAAAATCATCCGTATGTGGATTTCGGTCAATTTCTGTTTGGAATTTGGAAAAACTTTCTTTTGCAAAGTTGTAGAGAATTAAATTTCCTATGGAATGGACATAAGATTTGATTTTTTCTGATAAAAGGGATATTTATTATGAATTATTGAAGTTCCGGAGTATTGGGTCTGAATTGATTTTGTTACAAAAACATTTAAAACATGTTTTTCTAGAAGGTGGGCATGTTACTCGTTATCATTTTGTTTAGTTGCTCGCCATCTTTGTTTAGTTGCTCGTCATCATCGTTGTTACTTGTTATCGTTATTGCACAGTGGTTCAGTTGGTTTATTCTTCTTCATTTATCGATTCTAGTGGTTATTATTTTTTCAGGTCAGTAATTTTTAAATAGTTTAATGTATTATCTATTAAAGTAGTTTATTAACAGAATGGAGTATTGATTGTTTGTGTTATTTTTATGTTTTGTATAGAATGGCTGATACAAGGAAGAAGGATGGAAAGAGAAAAAGAATCACGGAGGGTGATTCTGTTAAGGACTTGAAGAAGTTTGCTGTGAAGAGGAAGGGGAAGGGGAAAGAATTAGGTCAAAAATCGAGTAAGAATGAGAATAGGTTGGTGATACATAGTGATATCAAGCATTCTAAAGTGCAGTTAGATTCTGATTTTGATGTCCCTGTAGTTAAGACCGAAGGTCAAGTAATTAGTCAGAAGATAATTCCAACACAAAGAATTTTAAAGGTGTGTTAATTTAAATTTTGTTATTATTACGATCATATAAATGTTTGGTTTCTTAGTTAGTATGTTTTTGGTTACTGTTAGCTTTTCATTTGGATATCATTTGTGTTCCATCGATTTGGTATTTTTGGCTACTTTTTGTTGTTGTTATGGTTACCATGTATTTTCCTAGTATACATGGTTTACTAAACTGGTTTTAATGTACATGTTGTTTATGTATTGGTTACCATTAAAAGATGTTTTGGTTACCATCATATAATTGTTCGGTTACTTGTTTAGTATGTTTTTGGTTACTGTAAGCTTATGATTTTGATACCATTTTTGTTTCCTTGAGTTGGGACTTTGGTTACTGTTTTTTGTTATTCTGGTTACCATGTATTTGCTTAGTATACATGGGTTGACTAAAATGTGGTTGATTTATATGTTTGTTTATGTATTGGTTACCACGAAAATATGTTTTGGTTACTATCATATAACTGTTTGGTTACTTGTTTAGTATATTTTTTGTTACTGTTTGCTTATGATTTGGAAACTATTCTTGTTCCCTCAATTTGGGATTTTGGTTATTTTTTAATGTTGTTTTGGTTACCATGTATTTGCGTAGTATGTAAGACCCCAACTTATTATAAATAAAATTGAATTTTCTCTATTTATTATTTTGAAATAGTAAGGGTTGATTTGATTAGTGTGGTTAGTTATGGGTAAAATGCGCAAATATTTTAAATAAGCAAGTGGTTATAAAATATTCATTGTTGTCGGGGAATATTCGTTTGGTCGTGGAATATTCTTACGTTGTGAAATATTCGTGACGAATGGAGCAAATTTTGTGTGGGCTCCATAACGAAAACGATTGGAAAAAGGAAACGACAAGTATAAGTTGTTTATAAATAATCTGCGTAGTTATTCTGGTTAATCTTGTTGAAATACTAGGTGGTTTAAAACACGATGCACACCAGATTGCACCAATTATTGATTCTTACATAAGAAGGCACTACTCAATAATTGTTACAAGAATTACTGCTCAATATTTTATTTTATTGATTCAATAATTGCTACGTTGATATTTTATATTTCATTGTTTCAATAATTGTCACTACTACACGATTTTCCATTATCTAGCAATAATTCATATTATCTGAATAATATTATTAGATAACATTATTGGCAATGTCTAGAAAGTTCTCGTCTCACGAAGAGGTTTGGTCATCTAATTGTGCTACCATGAAGGAGAAATCCTTATTGAAAGCCCTCTTTCCTGAACCGCTTGGTTATCGGTAATGTAATTCTCGTAATATTATTTGTGAATAATTAATTATTGATTTTTATGATGAGGAAAATATTCATTTTATGTGGATATAGATGGAGAAAATTTTAATGTGACAGTTGTTGAAAATTAATATTTTATCTTTTTCGATAAAATAATTCATTTAAATATATTATTATATTATTATAATATAATAATGGTGATATTTTTACAATGAATGTGGGATATATGACTATATGAGGAGGAAGAGTATTTTTGTTACAAAAAATATTTAAAATATATTTTTCATGTTTGTGGACCCCATTTCTTGACTGAAATTTGATTATAGCCTGTAAAATCGTCCGTTTGTGAATTTCGGTCAATTTCTGTTTGGAATTTGGAAAATTTTAAAACTACAAAGTTGTAGAGAATTGAATTTCCTATGGAATGGACAAAAGATTTGAATTTTTCTGATAAAAGGGCTATTTATTGTGAATTATTGAAGTTCCGGTATATTGGGTCTAAATTGATTTTTGGAGTTTTAAATAATTTTGTTAACAAAGATGTTTTTTGTGATTTTGGTGGGTTGGTGGCTGATGTCTAGACCAAAAAAGTGGGCTAAGGAAATTTTATATAAATATATTAATATTTTATTAAATTTTCTGCTTTGGTGTTCTAAGCATTTTCCTATAAATAGGGTGCTTAGGTTAGAATTGAAAATCACACCAAAAACTAAAGTTTTCTCTCTCTTTCTCTCTCTATATTATCGCGTGTATTCTTGTGAGTATTTTGATCCTTTGATTGTTGCTATACGGTGCAAGTTCCCTTCAGCACTATATTCAGTATTTTAGTCAGAAGTACTGTCTTTTCGAGGTAAGGGATATTATTTTTTTAAAAATGATATTATTTCTTTCAATATCATTATGCCGAAGTATGGGTAAGATTTTTTCTTGTGAAATTCTTGTCTTTTAGTGTCGGGGTTACTATTCACGTATACGGCACTATTCACGTGATACTCTGACTATTCACGAATCACCAAGACTATTCACGGAAAAATTAAATTTTTGTATTTCATCCAGAATATCTATTATGGATACTAGCTTTGATTGTATCCATGTTTTGATCATTCTTGAATTTTACTTCACTATGGTTATTTATGAAGTATTTTTAAACTTGGACTGGTTAAAGTACGAATCCTTAATATTTGTTCTTTTGTTTAACTGGATTCGTTTTCTTTAAAATATTTTTCATCATCCTCAGTCCTAAATGATGATATTACTGAATATCTTTGGCCTATAGTGCAAAGATGGTTGATTTTCTTATGAATATTTTTGGCCCGTAGTGCAAAGATGAACAGGTGTTGAGATGAACATGACCAACTGATGAATATCTTTGGCCTGTAGTGCAAAGATGAATATTTGATTTAAGATGTATATTGAATGATGTTACTGAGGATAAAATATTGATGATGGACTTTTAAATTCATAGATAATAGTAGATTTCATTCTCTCACGTAACTCTTACATGAATTATTATTTTCGCCACGAATATTGATCTCAAACTTGTTGTCTTATTATATTCTCTCGATTTTTTCCTGTTGAAGACTAACGATAATTTGTTTTATATTATCTTAGTCATAATATTCTTTACTGGGCTAGTTGAGCTCACCCTTTTCCTTTTTGTTCTATTTTTCTTCTCAGAAGGCGAGAATGTAGCAAATACTAGTCGGGGTATGGAATGAAGGTTCTAGGAAGTTATTTTTGATGTCCTCACTATTTTTATAAAATAATGTATCAATAATTGTGATGAGGACTTATTTGGGTGAGGATATTGTCTAGAAGACAATATTTGTATTTAAACTCACAGTTTAAGTATTGTCGTATTTTGCACGACAATTGTATTAATAAAGTTGTAGTTGTTTCTGTACCACGTATTTGACAACCCAGAATGGGTGATGTATACCTATTTTGGGGGCGTCACATAGTATACATTGGTTGGCTGAATTGGATTTGGTCTACATGTTGATCATATGTCGGTTACCATGAAAACATGGTTTGGTTACTATGATATAACTGTTTGGTTACTTCTTCAGTATGTTTTTTGGTCTACATATTTTTGTTTTGGTTACCTTTAATTTATGTTTTGGTTAATATTATATATAACTGTTTGGTTACTACATAAACTGATATGTACTACATCTTGTTAATATTTTGATTAACATTAGATTATATAATATAACTGTTTAGTTACTGCTTTATTATGATATGGTTACTGTTATATTATGATATTGGTAACTATTATTGTGCAATCACTGTGGGATGTTGGATACTTTTTATAGTCTGTTTTGGCTATTGTGTAATTGTTATATTATGTTTTGGTTAATATGATATTATTTGTTAGTTACTATGTAACTGTTTATGGTATAAATATTATTTATATTGGTTACTAATAACTGTGCAAATCTGATTTTGTTTATTTATAATTATGGGATTTTTACTATGAGGAATGCAACAGAAAATTCACTGGAAAAGTTATATATTGGTGCGACATGGAAGTCCCCAGCATTATTGCCAAGAAATTAAAACAAAGTCAGTTTGAGAAGTTTAAGGCAACATGTTTTGGGAATTTTATGGACTTTGGTGAGCACCAAATGTATTCCCAGATTATTCACCATGCTCTTATAAGGGAGGTTCACCAGAGGGATAACGGTGAAATGTGGTTTTTGTTCTAAGAAAAAAAAGGGTCGTTTGGTTTGCAGTTCCATTCGATTTACAGGTTGAGATGGCAAGGTGAGGATGACATAATTACATATAAAGGTATGAAGAATCTTCTTATTGAAAAAAAAATTGGGGACGAAGCTGTGACGCGTAGTAGTATAGGTAGGGTATATCGGACGGCAGTTTTTGATGACGATGATGAGGCTATTAAGATGTTAATGATTTTGTTGGTGTTTAATTTCATTCTATCAACAGTTTCTGAAAATTATGTGGATGGGGCAATGGTTAATTTTTTATGTTATGGTGATGTTAGTAGGTTTCCTTGGGGGAAAGTCGCGTTTGAGATGACAAAGTACTCTTTGTCCAATGCTTTGAAGGGGCGTTTGAAGAAAGGAAGGAATGGTGGTTCAATATATAATTTCTGCAAGGATCATTATACCAAATTGTATACGTTGAATGGGCTTCCTTATGTATTCCAATTGTTTATGTTTGAAACCATTCCGACATTCAAAACTCGGGTATATGCAATGACGAGCATCCATCGGATGTCCATTTATTTAGATGGAAGGAGCTAGTGAAGCCCCCTACAAATGACAAGTTGAATGATCTAGTATTTTGTTCCGGACAGGTATGCAGTTTACTACTAAGAATGTAATTGGTTACCTTTAGTTATATAATTGGTTACTGATTATATTTTGTGAAGTTTACTATTAACAAAATAGTTAGTTACCTTTATATACTCATTTGGGTACTAATTATATTATATTATGTTAATAATAACAATATTGTTGGTTACCTAAATATACGCATTTGGCTACTGATTATATTACATTCAGGTTACTAATAACAATTTTGTTGGTTACCCGAATATACAAATTTTGGTTACCTGTATACATTTATTTGGTTACTGATTTATATATATTTGGTTACCTGTATATATGTATTTGGTTACTGATTATGTTTTCTGATTCTTTATTTACTCTTTTTTTTACTATAATTGTACAATGTTTGTCAGATGCTATACTAAAAGTGTACTTATTATTTTTCAGTTGAGGATAAAAAGTTTGATTCCCACGGCCGAGGAGAAGGATCGGCTTGATTTGGGCGGGCTTCACTTTTTCAATGGGAAGGATGCTGATAAGAAGGTTGAAAAAAAAGTGAAGGGTGACAACATTGGATTTGATATATCGGACGTTAAAGATGCAATTGATGCACGGTTTAGGCCGTTGGAGAAGAAAATGTTTGAAATTAAGAAAGACATTGTAAAATTGCGGGCTGATATTAAGGATGAGATGCAGATTTTACATGTTCAGCTATGCAGAGACTTTAGGTTAATTATTAGAGATGAGTTACGCGGGATCAAAGATGTTGAGGACAAACAAATTGATGGTGATTCTGATAATGATTCTGATGATGATGATGATGATGATGATGATGATGATGATGACGACGACGACAGGGCTTTCCACAGGGAAGGAAATCATGTTTCGGTCCCATTTACTTTTTGTGTATGATACTAAAACATCTTTCAGGAAAATGTGGAGTTGATATCCTTGAGGTTGTGCTTTGAAACGTGGTGTAGGGGCTTAAAATTAATGCTTGCAATAGTCATTGATTTCAAGTGGGGATGTTCAAAGGCCATAGAAGTTGGCTTTTATTCTTGGGTGTCAAGCTGGTTATCTCCCTGCGACGTGCTTGGGGCCTCCACTGGGAGCGAGACATAAATCCAAAAACATTTGACACAAGTGATTGGGAGGTTTAAGAGGAGATTAACGGGTTTGAATGAATCTTTATCTTTCAAAAGGGGATTAGATGGTGTTGATTCAAAGTACATTGCCAAGTGTTCATACTTATCTCATGTCCATTCCACCTACCAATTTCTATTGAGGAAAGGGACAAGCTTAGAGAAGAGATAAGGGTGGTCATCTCTTAAACAAAGAGTTGAGTGCGAGAGATCTTTGATTTTTCAATCAAACATTACTAGGTAAATTTTACTTTATTTTTTTGATAAAAGAAGAAATTTTATTAGAAGTCCATCCTCAGCAAACTAAAAATACAAAAACAAAGCGCTTAAAAAAGTGCAGCCTTCCAATCTCTACATAAATAAGTAGCAGAGATAACTCTAGAAGGCCCCATAGCGAAAGCCCAAAGAAACACAACCCTATCATTACTAGGTAAATGACTTTGGCGTTTTGCAATACAAAATAATTATCTTTATTTCAATAGTTCATGTAAATTATGTTTGTCTGGGACACATTAAAACCTATTTTTTCCAATAACAAATATGTACTAAAATTCAAATTTTAAAATAATATATTGAATCAAATAAGTCTAAGTGTGTCCAAGGCAAACTTTAATATATGTAAAGAAAAGTCAACAATTCAAATATATAGACAGAGTATATCTTTTGAGCCTCTAAATGAAATTTATTACGATCAAAACTTCAACAATAAAAACTCCATTCTTTTTCTTTTTCTCTGTTGGGGGGGAGGTGCATACCGCTACTTTCGAACAGAAGAAAAATAATTATAACAAACATTACAAAAAAATTATTGATACTACTATAAAAATATAAAGTTATGTAATAAGACAGAAATTAGATTTTCATTCAATATAATAACAACAAAATGTTGCATAATAAAGCCAGAAAACTAGGTGATTTCCGTGCACATGAACCATCTTTCAAGTGCCCTTATAGGTTTTAGCGAAGTTGAAGTCCTTTGTTGCATTTAAATACCAAAAATTGATAGCTACATGGCCATATAGATTAAATTATAGTAAAATAATTAGAAATGTAATTCAATTGTGGGTCTGCAAACAATAAAATCACTAGATCTAATACTTGTAAAATTAGTACAGTACTCTAATATGGTGTTTAAAATAAAAAATCCAAGCCCACAATACTTCTTAATTATCTATACCATACTGCCTAACATTAACAAATCACTAACTTCTTTGATAAATTATGCTTTTACACTACTGTATTTATTAGTGCATGGATTTTAATTTAGAAAAAACATTCAACATAAAGGGCAATTCATGTTTTTACAATATATAATAATAATAAATATAATATATATACATATAATTTATATATGTAGTGCGGTTGAAAGGAGTATCCGCAATTGCATCCACAAACGTGCCGTTACTAAAAAAACGCACCGTTTTTTTTGTTTTTTTTTAATATGGTTACTTGCTCTCCCCTATGCAGTGTGCATAGGGGTCACATGTTTTTAACAGAACAAGTTTGTTTAACCTTTGGCTATGTGCAAAAATGTGGTTTAACTCAAAATTGCCCACCTGATCAAGCAAATTCAGGTTTGAAATAAAGTTGCTGATCTGTTCTGGGGTTACCAGTCCCGAGGCATTGACTCCAAGACTGGTGCTGTCATATGAACCCCCTCGAACAACAGCCATCACAGCTGGATTCTGAAGAGTTCCTTTTTTCTTAAAGGATGTAAAACCTGACTTTAGTGATTTTTCATCAGTTTCACCATTTGATGTAGTAAAAAACGAGGCATCAGATGGTGCACCCTCTCCTAATAGTTGCAAATGCTCAAATCGAGAGAGACATGTTAATATATGCTCCCAAGCTTCCTGGAGATAATTTCCATCTTCAATGGCAATTGATATAATGGCCTGCAAGATTGACACGTGGAAACAAACACTTGTGACGAGTAATATACAGACTTTTTGACATATAAACGTGGTACCATAGGCAGGGAGAATTGAACTAAAGGAGCTTAATTCCGTATACAATACACAAAAGAATTTTAAAGGTGATAATAATAATATATTTTCTATAGAAAAATTTTAATAGAAAGAAGGGAGAACTAAAAATAAAAATAATTAACAATGCGATGGATAAAGTGACAGTACGATATCTATAATTGAGAGCTGTACATGTAGTACTCCAAGGTTATAAAGGGGAGCAAAACAAGCAATTTTATACAAAATTCCTATCCCGAAACTGGAATTAATCCCTTTAGTTAGAATGTTCCTAACTTCATACTTAATTTGAGAATCCAGTTTTAAGCAGTGTTCTAAAAATTTCTGTCTAGGCGCTAGGTCCCCCTAGCGCCTCGCCTAGGCCCAAGTCGACAAAAAAAATCTTCCAAAAAATTAGGCGGAGAGGTTTTTTTTATTTTAATAACTATTCAAACCAGATCTTGATATATTTATTTTATTAATGATTTATCATATTCATAATGCAGGTTGTAGCACATCAAATCACAACAAGAAGTGAATAAGATCAAATCAAAATGGATAATTTTATTATAGTTGTAATTTTTTGAACTTGTACCAATTTCAAATTATATAAATGATTATACATTTTTAATATTTAGTTTAATTCAATATAATTCTTAAATTTATGTTTAGTTTCTTAAGTTTTAATATTGAATTGAATTCTTAAAATTTTAAATTTTATTATTTAATAGCAATCTTGTTTATGAATAAAAGTAATACGTTAAAGATATATTTAAACTTTTAACAATTGCATATTTGTGTTTGAACTTTAACATTGGCAATATGGATATGTGTTTGAACTTTAAGCAAATGCCTTTATTATCTTTATTATAAATTGTTTTGCTTTATATAATTGTTTTGTTTGAATAAATGTAAGATAGAATATTAAAATTGGCTTGAAATAAAAAATCCCGCATAGCCCCCCTAGGCGCTAGGCCCCCCGGCCGCCCGCCTAGCGCCTTTTAGAACATTGGTTTTAAGAAATTAAAATGCATCCAAACTTTTCACAAGTCTTATCTAGTTTCCTCAATTGATGATATTGTTGAGACTTCCTTAAATTCCACATGTCATTGACTCATTGTGTGCATATATGCAGACGGTATAAATTGAAGAGCAACATGAAAATAAAATTCATTAAGATTGGAGAGGACAATATTTTTTTAGTTTTTTTTAGCAGAGGAAGACATTAATTATGAAACAATGCAAAAGTTTAGGACTGCACATCAAGGACGTTTAGGAAATGATGTCAAAACGTCCATATCGTTTCCTTTCTTCTTTTTTTCCAAGAGCAGGAAATATTGGGAAACAATGAAATATTGCCTCGAAATATATGTTACAGAGTGAATAATTGCAATGTTCTAAAAGCGCTTGGCGGACTTAGGCGGGCAAGGGAGCGCTTGGGGGGCAAGGCGGTTAGTTTTATATTTATATTATAAATATATATAGATATAGATATATTGTAACAACCCGGGTCAAATCCTGAGCCGGAACAAATCATGGGTCAAATCCCAAATCCGAATCGAAACGAATCAAATCCATTCAAACAAGACCTTAAACCACCAACACAATAGTATCTTCTTGAGTCATCTTAGGCTTCTAGCCCACCACAGGCTCACCCAAAAGGTCATGACTGAAGGGACTATTGTTAGTAACTTAATTCCTTATATACAAACAAATTTTTCACATATCTTTCGATATAGGGTTGGGGTGTTACAAACTCCCCCACTTAAATTTCTAACATCCTCGTCAGAACCGATCACACACGGTCCACAGATCTTTGCCTCTAGCCATTGTGGGATAATATCAAATGGCTTTTTGTCCCCACCTCAGGACCTCCCTCTCTCCATTGTGGGATAATACCGCCATCTTTCGTGTCCCCATCTCCGATAACCCAATCGGATGATCCGACCCGAGCTTTCGAGAGTCAACTATGATACCATATGAAATAACCCGAGTCAAATCCTGAATCCGAAACAAAATGATATATATCTTGGCCTCTCCCTCCTTCTCTTTGTCAAGGTTGAAATCACATTATTATTACTTTCTCATTCTCCTTCGATAACTTTCTATCGCTTGATTGTCGCTACTCATTCGATTCATCGATAAGTACCAAATATTTGATATGTATAAGGCCGTCAAATTCAATGACACGTTTGGAATTGAGATTGAGGAGTGGGTCCGGGATCCCTTGAGTTTACGTTAATTGGATACCTTTGCGTAAACATGATACCTCACCCTATGTAGTAGTAGCTTTAACGATCATGCAACTACCCAAATTTTCCTTTTTCCTTAATACATTTTTAAATTTAAACGTTGATAGGTGACGAACCATATGAAAACATTAAGGCCGACATTCAATAACACGCTTGGAATTGAGTTTGAGGAGTGGGTGCGGATCCGACTTGAGTTTACTTAAACTTAATACCTTTATGTAAACCTGATACCTCATCCCGCTTAGGTAGCTTTAACTATCCTGTCGTAGAATCACTCGCTAAATTACGTCCCGATTGCCTTTTAAACTTCAAAAGCTCGATCTCTTGGTCTTCCAAACCTAAGCAAAGTGTTACTCTTGCTCTCTCTCTCAAGGCTTCGTTCCCGTCAATTTCTTGGCATCTCCTCCTTCCCTCTCTTTGTTGCCATCTCATTACTATTATTGCTACTCATTCTACTCCTTCGATAGCTTTTACTGCTTCGATTGCTGCTACTCATTCGATTGCTGATAAGTACCAAATATTTGATATGTATAAGGCCGAAATTCAATAACACGTTTGGAATTGAGATTGAGGAGTGGGTCTGGGATCCTGACTTCAGGTTTACTTAAACCTGATACTTTTGCATAAACCTGATACCTCACCCAGTGTAGGGTAGTTTTAACGATCTTGAAACTACCCAAATTTTCCTTTTTCCTTAATACATTTTAAGATTTAAACGTTGAGAGGCTGACGAACCATGTGAAAACATTAAAGCCGACATTCAATAACACGTTTGGAATTGAGAGTGAGTATCCTGACTTCAGGTTTACGTTAGTACACCTAGGTTCATAAGCAATTGCTTTGTCCGTACACCTGCTTGTTTGCAAAGAGGATTATTGATGGGATCAGACTATTTAGTCCTTTAATAAATTTGATTTCTTGTTGGTATTAAATTTGTGTGAATTATTAGTATTAGGATAACATACCTTTATTTTGGTTCACGAGTATTGTACATGCCCTCACTAAAGGTAGAATTTAAAATTTTAAGACAAACATATCTTTATTTTAGTTATACATGTATAATTCCTTGTAAACAATCATATGGTTATTTTATTTAAGGATAAAGTAATGCCAAAGATAACTAATCTCAGGACTATTTATTTTTAAATTGTCATTGCAAACAAAAGTAGACGCAGTTCGTATGTGAATAATCTCTCATATAACAGTATTAGAATGCAAATTTTACCATGGAAAATTTTACTTGTGTCAACCAATGTCTTCACCGGTCACTCTAGGCACCCCAGTTCAGCCAGAGGGGGTCAAGATCTGAAATCTGCCTCACTTTTAACCTATATTTAAAATCAGTGTAGTTTGACTTGTGCTCACAGGCACATGCATAAAATCACTTCTGTGACGCCCCCAAATTCGGGTACTTGAAACCCTTATTCAGTGCTCACGATATAAAACATTCAGAATATAATAAACATAATCTTAGTAAAGTTATTACATCAAAGTTCTTCAAATCCCAGGTACGTAGACCTTTAAATGTTCATTTCATGAATTTAATATTTACAAACATGTAAATTATCTATTACATCAACTTCCAGCTATTCTATTACTTTTCTTTTTCCCTTGTCCTTTCCAGACCCTTCTGCACGAGCCTGCTCAGCTGAAAACATTTTTAACAAAGCAAGTATGAGCATTTAATTGCTCAGCAAGTAATAGCATTCTTTAAGGCTCAACAAGAAATAAATGTTTTCTTTGAAGCATGCTTTGACAGTGAATCAAAACTGTAAAGCAATAAATCTTGAACCATTCACAGTTCTAAAATATCATAACAACATTGAATAACTGAGAGGTTTTAAGACCATGAACATATTTTTCTTTTCTTGAAAAGTTCAATCAGAAATTTTATCAGATGAACCGTCTTAACTTACTACTAAAGACGTAGGTGATCAACCATTTATGCCTCAGATTGATCAATACTTATCTTTTCGTAACAATTTTCATGTTCTACATCACCACTCCCAGTCTGAATAAAATATCTCATTTAAGGGTATGTTCATCCTCGCTTTTAGATTCCAACTACAACAATATAATATAGGCGGATGACTTAAATCATGGCACAATAATATTTCAAGACTTAATATAAAGAAATTGAAATATTTCATAGCTTTAATCCGGCCGTAAGGAATGGCTCGGAACTTCTTTGCAACCTTTCTTCATGCATAAGATAATAAACTTACCCAATCTTTTGAAGTCGATTGGAATAAAAAGATTATTCAATCTTACAATATTCATAAATAATGAAAAACAGTTTAGAAATTAGAGAACCTGTCAACATATGAATAATCTCAAAATACTTGCTCAATAAAGAGTAAGATTTAGATACTTCCCTTGATCGTAGACTATTGATACAATTTTAGCTTACTTTGTTCTCACAGATCCTACACAATTATTTGCATTCACAAACATATTAGCCAATTAGCCAAGTCATATAACTTGCATATTCACATATCACATAGTCACAGTGATCATGTTTTTAGTTTATACTCCCATACTTGAGATATTTCTTTACATTTTCAAATATCTCATCCATGTTCTTATAACAACCATTTCTTTCTTTTATAGGGTTTAACATAATTTATGTTCATGAACTTTTCATGATTTTAGTTCATACTCCTTTTACTTCTTTTGGTTTGCCATAAATATAGCAATCTTCTTTATAACTTAGGTATTCAAGGTGAATACGTAAGGTATTTCATATATTAAGTATAATTGTTTATCATAAAGGTAAAACTTTAGTTTCCAATTTGCTTTGATTCTCTCTATCTTTACTTTTCTTGTCTTATAGATTCATTCGTAACAACTAGTGTGCTAGGGCTATCATGATTTAAGACTATATCAAAATAGTCTCTTTCTATGATCCTTTATGTTTTGAGATATTCACAACTTGGTTGAGTAATTTATATTTCTCATAACACTTTGTAACTTTATCTTTATATACAAAAGTGTAACTTTCTTGTTTTTCTTCTCCATGCATCTTGACCCACTGTGTGGCAATCAAGCTTTGCTTGGCCTTGTGGGGCTTAGTCAAGCTTGGGATGGCCATATTTGGCCTTATTGCCCCAATTACATCATAGCAGTCCCTAGCATACAATGTCTCTTCATATAATTTTTTTTTCTTTTACATTACCTGACTAATTGAGTTTTCATTATATGCATGTGTATTTAGGAGGTTCTAAATCCAACTCCGTGATTTTATCTTCAACTTACATTATAGGGTTAGTAGGATACTCCCAAAACTGCTATGACAGTTTGTTACTATCAGTTGCTACTGCCTAAAGGCAGCAGCTCCTGCTTTTTATCCTTTATGCTAACAACCATATATATATGACTTTATGGAGTTCAATTGGTTTATTGTGGCTTTAGTTGACTCAGCTCCAACTGAGTTTATCCAGCTTTATACTACATTAGTAGTTAGCTAAAGCTATTTACTAGTGCTAACTGACAGCATCCCTTACCCCTCCTTTGAACAAAATTTAATCTCGAGACAGCTAACAAGTTGGAGTGACATATAAATTATACAAACTCACAATATTTGTTAACTTAAACAAATTTCAAGAGATACCTAGCTACTTACTGCTGTTGGTAACAGCGACTGCCATTGGGCAGTAGCTTATTCTCTTGATCCCAAACTTTCTACACTTTAGTTATCTTCACTTACTAACTGTAGCCAAAATAAATCAAACCCAGTTGTCAAATTGGTCCTGCAGCTACTTGTTATTGCCAAAAGACAGCAGTTGCTGTTTGTTGCTGGTACGGACTACTATAGCTGCCATTTACTGCTACTTGCTGCTATCTTTAGGTAGCAGTCCTTGCTCCTTATTTGTGTAATTTTAGACCCCAATTTACTAATGACTCTTGACATGCTATAAGTGATGGAACCAAACTGGTTTGTTTGAGTCTGCACTAGCAGCTACCTGTGGCTACCTGTTGCTGCAATTTAGCAGCTGCCCCTTAACCCATGCCCAGCAATCCCTTAGCCTCCCCTTTGCCAGATTTTTAACCATAGATCTCCAAGTTACTTATTCTCTCACTCTAGAATTTTAAAGCTATCTAAGTGGCTTATCAAAAGTGGTACTAAACTTGAATCCATTGCTTAACCATTGCCCAACACAGAGGCCCAAAGGACTTGACATGATAAAGTTTCCAACTGCTAGACTTAGCCTAAAAACAACTGCACTGTGTTTAAGTTTAACATGCTAAAACACTTTACTTAAAATCAAATGAACTACAACAATCAATCCCCAGCCTTGTATTTGCCTAATAACTGACTTTTATTCAAAACAGTCCACTTGGGACTTTTGTCAAACATGTGGGGTGCACAGTTTCAATTTACCCTTTTCATGGCCATTGGTTTATATCATAAACCTATATTTATCCTCCTTATTACTCCACAGCCCAACCTATCTCCTCTAGCTATATATCAAACAATAGCAGTCCAAAACATAGACAAAGCATGAAGATTCAAGCAATTAGTAAAGTAACAATTTTTTTTTTACAACTAACTGTTCTATTCTAATGCTCAATGCCCCATCCTGCTTGAACAATTAGAACAACAATAAGCAACTAGTTGGTTTATATACTTTCTGATTTTAACTCATGCCATACAACATAATTTCTATATATATCATAGTTAGCCATTATCTCACAGTTTTCATTTCAGTTTGCGAAACCCCACTAACTAACCCATTATACCAAAATCTTTATATTACAAACATAATATAAATAAATTGTAATACCTTTGTTTGCTTTGAATTCTTGTTAACTGTTGATCCTAAACTTCACAGCCCAACGAATATCAGAGCTTCAATTGCTAATCATTTCCTTCTGCTAACCGAGCAAAAATATTGGGGATTGTAATGAAACAACTCAGTTGTGTTTGGGCAGAGAGGTGTCCAGGTAATGGATTTGGCAAGGAGCAGAATCAGATGGAAGGAAAGAGAAAAAATAGAGAGACCATTTGAAATCCTTGCCTTAAGATGTATTACTTCTAATTCATCACTGCATAGCTTAACTAAGTAGGCTAGTCTACTAGAATAAAGGACTTCCTGCTCCTACTTCACTCCTCAATGCTTTAGCCAGCTCATGCTTCTCTTCTCTGAGTGCTACAGCTCATGCTAAATTTTTTTTTTAAATTGTTTTATCTGTTAAGCTTTAATTTAAGGCTGTGTTTGGCAAGAATAAACAATTACCTCCTTTTCTATACTTATCGCACCATATATAACGTATTTTAGATATTCTAAAATGCATTTCAAAAATTCGGATAAAATATCCGTAAATTATTTCCGTCAAAGTAGAGGGTATTTATTAAATATAATAAATATCAATTATTATACTTGACATATCACTACATCACATATTATACTGCACATGATAATATATGCAATATAATAACACATACTTAAAAAAAATATTAATTATTCCAGTAAATCCTTATTTTATTTACTCAAGAAAATGCGATTTGTTACAACTTCCTAACGTCATTTTGCGGTTTTGCCAGTTGAAACACGTTTACTTGCTGAAGTTCTTGCTCGTTTCTCCCGCATATCACTTCAAGCATTCATCATCACAAGAATCAAAAGGTGCATATGCTACCATTGGTTGCACACTGGTGCAAGGTTCTACAGTGGCACTGAAAAGACCTCATCATCATAAGAATCTTGAAGATTGAATTTCCAATTTGGAACCTTTGTAGTGTTATTTAGGTTTTGAATCCACTTTTTTGCCAGGTCTAGGTTTGACAGAGATGAACAGGGAGGGGATCCCACTAAAAGTTGAAGCAAAGGATCTTGAATTGAAGCACTACACAAGGTTAAGACTTGAGAACTGTCAACAAGGAGCATGGCTGCATGCAAAAATTGAACAGTTGCATAGCTTATTAATCATACAAAGGGGATCTGGGGATGACATCTCGAGGTCAGCTCATGCTTTTGTTTGCAAGACAAGTATGAGTTCTCAAGGTCAGCTCAGGCTTTTCTTCATAAAGACACAAGTATAAGCTCTCAAGGTAGCTCATTCAACATAAATTTATTGCAAAGCATCCACATTTAACTCACAAAAACTAGCAAGCAGCACCAATACACAAAAATCATACCAACTTTCTAATTTTAAGTTAGAAAGTGCATAAATCTAAATAGCTCAGTCATCCTTTTTATTAGTATCATCTGAGAGAACTACTAACAAGCCTGGCACCCACCCGGTCCAGTAACTTCACCGTAGCAGTAGCCTTCAAATTCCCAAACTCTATAAAGGCATGAACCATTTTATCCCCAATTACCCTCCCTCTCTCCTCATCATCCGTAACAGGAACTGCAGTAGGTCCAACCCCACTAATGGTACTCCCAAACGCCCCAGCCTGGATAGCAGACTTCTTCACGGCCTCCATCCTAGGAATCAAAGGCGCTCTTTTTGGCTCCACAATCTTGTCGGAGGACAAAGTTGTACTCAATCCCCTCAAATCCCCTTGCAGCACCGCCGCCACCAGTGCATTGGCTTGACTACTATTCCACACATGATGCGACATTGTCACCTCATTAGCCAGTGCTGCCCTCATTTTCTTGGTTGGAGCTTCAAATTCAGGATTCACCAGCACAAAGAACAAATCTTTCTCACTAGGAAACATAAGTTGAATCAAGTCCAGAGGATCATAACTACGGATCAGAACAAAACCTCCCATTATGGCAAGCGCCACATTATCCGCGTGATAACCGGACACTTTGGACTCAGATTCCAGCCCGGCCAGGACGAGGTCCGAGACCATTAGTCTTCCGCCGAAGATCCCGTTGACGGCGACGGCGGCAGCAGCAGCACTGGCGGCGCTAGAACCGAGTCCGCTACCGAGGGCCAAACCCTTGTGGAGGGAGAGAGACAGTCCAATAGATCGAATATTGAGCATTCTCATTACAGAGATGGCGGCGATGTCGGCACAGTTCAAGAGAGGGTCTTTGCTGAGATTTTCTGAGGAATTGTCGACTCCGGTGATTTCGGAGATGGAGATCTCTCCTGGATGGACATGGGGATCGACTCGAAGAGTAACAAAGTTGCCGAGGCCGTCGACGGCGCAGCCGAGAAAGTCAAAGTCAGGACCGAGGTTAGCGATGGTGGCGGGAGCGAATGACTTGATGGAAGTAAAGACTGGTTCGGGTTTGATGGTTAGGGCTTTAGAAGAACAAAAAGAAGCAACGGAGAGCTTGCTCCATCTGGTACTGGAAGAGAGTAATGGAAGGTTTGGTATTGAAAAATTTGATTGGTGAGAGTTGAGCTTAATACTTGATTGATAGCATAACGACGCCACTAATACGATAAGAATTTGGCGAGATGAGAGGATTGAGGTAGCAGGGTTTTACTATTTGAATGATGAATAAAGGTAGAAGAAAGAAGTGTTTCAGTCTGAGAGAATGTATGACTCGGTTTGTTAAGAATTCGGTCAAAATTTGGCATGAAAAATGATATATATCTTGGCCTCTCCCTCCTTCCCTTTGTTGTTGCCGCTACTGTTACTATTGTTACTCATTCTACTCCTTCGATAGCTTCTACTGCTTCGATTGCTGCTACTCATTCGATTGCTGATAAGTACCAAATATTTGATATGTATAAGGCCGAAATTCAATAACACGTTTGGAATTGAGATTGAGGAGTGGGTTTGGGATCCTGACTTGGGGTTTACGTAAATTGGATACCTTTGCGTAAACATGATACCTCACCCTATGTAGGGTAGCTTTAACGATCGTGCAACTACCCAAATTTTCCTTTTTCCTTAATACATTTTTAAATTTAAACGTTGATAGGCTGACGAACCATGTGAAAACATTAAGGCCGACATTCAATAACACATTTGGAATTGAGTTTGAGGAGTGGGTCTGGGATCCTGACTTCAGGTTTACTTAAACCTAATACCTTTGCGTAAACCTGATACCTCATCCCGTTTAGGGTAGCTTTAACTATCCCGGTCTGCGTAGAATCACTCTGCTAAATTACGTCTGATTGCCCTTTAAACTTCAAAAGTCTGATCTCTTGGTCTTCCAAACCTAAGCAAAGTGTTACTCTTGCTCTCTCTCTGCGCTCGTTCCGTCAATTTCTTGGCCTCGCCCTCCTTCCCTCTGCTGTTGCCGCTACTGTTACTATTGCTACTCATTCTACTCCTTCGATAGCTTCTACTGCTTCGATTGCTGCTACTCATTCGATTGCTGATAAGTACCAAATATTTGATATATATATATATAAGGCCGAAATTCAATAATACGTTTGGAATTGAGATTGAGGAGTGGGTCTGGGATCCTGACTTCAGGTTTACTTAAACCTGATATTTTTGCATAAACCTGATACCTCACCCAGTGTAGGGTTGTTTTAACGATCTTGCAACTACCCAAATTTTCCTTTTTTCTTAATACATTTTAAGATTTAAACGTTGAGAGGCTGATGAACCATGTGAAAACATTAAAGCCGACATTCAATAACACGTTTGGAATTGAGAGTGAGTATCCTGACTTCAGGTTTACGTTAGTACACCTAGGTTCATAAACAATTGCTTTGTCCGTACACCTACTTGTTTGCAAAGAGGATTATTGATGGGATCAGACTATTTTGTCCTTTAGTAAATTTGATTTCTTGTTGGTATTAAATTTGTGTGAATTATTAGTATTAGGATAACATACCTTTATTTTGGTTCACGAGTATTGTACATGCCCTCACTAAAGGTAGAATTTAAAATTTTAAGACAAACATATCTTTATTTTAGTTATACCTGTATCCCTGTAAACAATCATATGGTTATTTTATTTAAGGCAAGTTTGGTCACTTAATTGCGCGTTAGTATGGAAAAATTCTTATCAGAAATTTCCCTTTTTCTTGGGAACGACCTGGTTGTCATTATGATTCTGTAATATTATCTGTGAATAATTAATTATTGATAAAAATGATAAGAAAATATTTATTTAATGGAGAATTTTTTATAGAGACAATTATTAAGAGTTGATATTTTATCTTCGTCGATAAAATAATTTATTCAAATATATTATTGTAATATTACAGTATAAGTGTATGATGTAATAATATAATAATATAATAACAGTGATATTTTTACAATGAATGCAAGATATATGAATTAATGAGGAGAAAGAGAGCAAATTGGGTTCGGAGTATTTTTGTTACAAAAAAAACATCTTAAACATGTTGGTGGGCCCATTTTTGACTGAAATTTGATTATAGCCTGCAAGATCATCCGTATGTAGATTTTGGTCATTTTTCCTTTAGAATTTGGAAAAACTTTCTTCTACAAAGTTGTAGAGAATTAAATTTTCTATGGAATGGACATAAGATTTGAATTTTTCTAATTAAAGGGCTATTTATTATGAATTATTGAAGTTCCGGAATAATTAATTTTTAGAGTTATAAATATTTTTTTAAGAAAAATGTTTTTTGTGAGGTGGGCCCCACTTGTGTTTGATGAGATTGTGATGTGGTGTGCTAAAATAAAAAATAAAAAAATTAATAATATTTTATTAAATTTTCTACTTTGGCGTTCTAAGCATTTTCCTATAAATAAGGTGTTTAGTTTAGAATTGAAAATCACACTAGAATATGAAGTTTTCTCTCTCTATAATATCGAGCGTATTTTTTGTAAGTATTTAGATACTTTAAGTGTTGCTATACGGTGCAAGTTTCCTTCAGCATTATATCCGATATTCCAGCCAGAATTATATTTCTTTTGAGGTAAGGGATGTTATTTTTTTCGTAAATGATATTATTTCTTTCAATATCATTATACTGAAATATTGGTATGAATTTTATTATGAAATTTTTACCTTTCATGTCGAGCTTACTATTCATGTATACGGCACTATTCACGTATACGGTACTATTCATGAATACGGTACTATTCACGAGTATTATTCACGAAGTATGATTTTATTATGAAATTTTTACCTTTTCGTGTCGGTGTTACTATTCACGTATACGGCACTATTCACGTATACGACACTATTCACAAAAAAAATAAATTTTCTTTTCTTTGTCCAAGTTGTCTATTATGGTTATTATCTTTAATTGTATTCATGTTTTGATCTTCATTCTTGAATTTTGCTCCACAATTGATTATTATAGAGTATTTTTGAATTTGGATAAACTAAAGTACGACTCCCTAATCTTTGATCTTTTATCTCGCTGGATTCGTTTTCTTTATTTTTATCATCCTCAGTCCTAAATAGTGATATAACTGAATATCTTTCGCTATAGTGCAAAGATGAATAATTATCTAATGAATATCTTTGGCCCGTAATGCAAAGATGAACAGGTGTTGAGATAAACGTGATCAACTGGTAATACGAATGAATATCTTTGGCCCGTAGTGCAAAGATGAATATTTGATTCAAGATGTATATTGATTGATGTTACATGATAAAATATTGATGATGGACATTTAAATCATAAAAGATAGTAGACTTCATTCTCTACTTAACTCTTCTAATGAATTGTTGTTTCCACTGCAAATGTTGATCTAAAACTTGTTGTCTATTATATTTTATCTGATTTGTTGAAGGCTAGCGATAATTTATTTTTCATTATCGTAGTCATAATATTCTTTACTGGCTAGTTGAGCTCACCCTTTTCCTTTTTGTTCCATTTTTCTTCTCAGAAAGCAAGAATGTAGCGAAAACTAGTTGGGGTATGGAATGATGGTTCTAGACAGTTGTTTTAGCAGTCCTCACTATTTTATAAAATAGTGTATCAATAATTGTAATGAGGACTTATTTGAGTGTGGATATTGTCTAGAAGACAATATTTATTTTTAAACTCACAATATATGTGTTGTCGTATTTTGTACGACAATTGTAATAATAAAGTTGTAGTTGTTTCTGTACCATGTATTTGACGACTCAAAATGGGTTGTGTGGACCTATTTTGGGGGTGTCACACATGAGCATATAGAGTTATTATTATACCCTTCAATAAATATTCACTAAGACGATTATACCACATTCTTCCTGATTGCTTTAACCCATATAGGGACCTTTGCTACTTGATTGAGTAAACTTCTCGAGAATTTTAATTATATGCTTTAGGCATTTTAAATCCTTTAGTGATTTTCATATAAACATCATTATCAATTGACCCATATAAATAGGTTGTAACAATATCTATTAGACACATATCGAGTTTTTCATGAGTTGTCAAGCTAATAAGATGTCGTAATGTAATTACATCTACTACAAGAAAATATGTTTCGTCGTAATCAATTCCAAGTCTTTGTGAAAACCCTTGTGCCACAAGTCGTGCCTTATATCTTACGATTTTATTTTTCTCATTTCTTTTTCGCATAAATATCCATTTGTATCCAATTGGCTTTATTTCTTCAGGTGTTTGGACTACATGTCCAAAAACTTCACGTTTTGCAAGTGAATTTAATTCTACTTGAATCGCCTCTTTTCACATTGGCCAATCACGTTGACATTCATCAACGGTTTGTGCTTCATATTCATGATCATTATTTCTGATAATATCAATAGCAACTTTATATGAAAATATGTTATCGAAAACAATTTTATTTCTTTCCAATTACTTCTCATGTATGTACATAATGTATCGAGATCTCGTTATTTTCAGATACTTGATCATCTTCAGGGGATAATTCTTCAAGAATTTTATTTTCAGGAGATTTGTGTTCTTAAGTTTTGGATATATCAATTATTTCTATATCTCGTTTCATAGGTATAGCCTCTTTATAGGCTGCAACTTATTTTTCTTGTACTTTTCTCTTTTGCGAAATTTTATCTTTAACACCGATCGGTCTTCCACGCTTCAGGTGTGACTTTGATTCATTTCCTGCTGTGTTAACTGATTTTCCTACAAGGACTAGTCGGGGAACGGAGTGACGGTCCAGATGATAACATTAGTAGTCCTCACTATTCTGTTAAATAGTGTGACAATAAATGTAATGAGGACTCCATTGAGTGTGGATGTTGTCTAGATGACAATATTCTTATTAAAACTCTTAGATTATGTTTTGTCATATTTTACACGACTGTTGTATAATTAAGTTGTATTTGAATTTTATACCATGTATTTGGCGACTCAAGATGGGTGATGTATACCTATTTTGGGGGCATCATAAAGGTGTGATTTTGTTATAATGTTATAGTTGTGAGTAATATTTATAAATTTTGCAAATTAAACAAGTTGTTATATAATATTCGATTGGTCGGGGAATATTCTTTTTAATATGAAATATTCGTACGACGGCACAATCATTGGTGGACCCCACAACGAAATTATTTTCGAAATGAGAAAATGATAGAAATATCTTTTTATAAAAATAACGGCGAAAGTTTTACCGTTAACTGTTGAAATATCCGGTGGTAAAAGTACAGTAATACGCGTATTTGCATAATAGCACACAATATTGATTATTGATGCTTACGTGCGAAGTCACTTAGTTATACTCAATTATTGCTACAGTAATTGTAAGACCCCAACTTGGGGGCGTCACAGTAATTATTGCATAGTATCTCACGTTATTTGATTCAATTATTGTCGATAGTTTATATATTATTAAATCAATAATTGAGACGATACAGTTATTCATATTATTATTTGCAATATTGACGATGTCTAGAAAGTTCTGTCGAGGAGAGGTTTGGTCACCTAATTGCGCGCCAATAGAAAAAAAAATTTATCGAAAAGCCCCCTCTTTCCTGTGAATGATCTGGTTGTTAAATATTGCGAATAATAATAATGATGAATAAATGTTGTTAAAAATATTGATGGGATATTTTTGTTGTAATTTTACTTATTATATGAACCCCCATTTACCCATTTTTCAAAATAATTGGTAGAAATTTATTCTTTATGATAAAGGTGGGGGCCATATGTGGGACCCACGTGTGGAAGAAATAATTTTGAAAATGGGGCGGGAGAAGAGTATACGTAAAGGTAAGGGAATATATATATATATAAGTATGTGATGTGTGTATATATATAATATAATGTGTGTGTGAATGAAAAGTGGTGGATGAAAGTGATGGGTGTATGATGAAAGTGATGTGTGTGTGTGTGTGTGGTGGATGATATGTGGTGGGGGAGAGTGAATGTGATGTGTGTGTGTGTATGTAGTGTGAGTGGTGGTGGTTATATTTTAGTTTTTTGTTTTTTACGTGAAGGTTGCATTGAAAATCAGTCCGTGACTTGCGTAATACATCCGTGAATCGCAAAATTATTTTGTCTGTGAAAAAATCTTAAACAGTGCCCCTTCCATTCTCCTATAAATAGGATGCTTAGTTAGAATTGAAAATTACACCAGAATCAGAGAATTCTTCTTCTATAATATTGAGCGTATTTCTTTCGAGTTTTAGGAAGCTTTGAGCGTAAAAAATAGTTCAAGTTTTCTTCAAGAATATCCCCACCCTACCAGTCGGAATACTCTTCTTTTTAAAGTAAGGGATGTTATTTTTGTTCAATATTCGTATGAAATAATATTTTCTTCCATACTCTGTAGTATGTAAGTAATATTATTTCGTTTCAGATTTCAAATTCTACACTCATTTTGTTAAAGTTTTGGCTTCTATACTCCATGAAATTAGTAGAATATCCTTGATATTTGCGTTTCATCCAGTATCTTTTCATGAAAATATTATTCTGAGCATTCTTGATAAGTTTTAACTTTTTCATTCCGGAGTACTATTCACGGGGTTACTATTCCCGAAGTACTATTCACGGGATACTATTCACTCAGTTACTATTCACCCGGGGTACTCCAAATCATTTTTGATACAATATTATTCTTGAATTTTACTCCACAAAGCAGTATCATGTTGATAATTTGGACGTTATTGAATTCTGGATAAATTAAATTATAAATCTTTAAAAATATATCCTTTGCTTTCTTTTAATTAAATTCTTATATCATTCTCATCATCCTCATATTTATATTATGATGAAAGTCATTTGTGGCCCGTAGTGCATAGATGGACTTGGTATGATTATGACCAGAGATTATTCGGTATAATCATGACCGTAATGTTACAAATAATGTGGTAAAAGTCCTCATTGGCCCGTAGTACATTGATGGACAGTTGTTGGCATGATCATGACCATTGATGAAAATACGAATATCCTTGACCCATAGTGCATGGATAATTCGTGGTCGTGATACTAATGAATATCCTTTGCCGTAGTGCAGGGATGATTCGATGATGTGGATTATTTATTAAGCTGAGTCTCAGCGATAAAATTGATGATAAAGCTTTTAAATCATAGAATATAGTAGATTTCATGCTCTACTTGACTCTTTTAATGGATTGTTTGTTCCGCTGCAGTTAAACTTGATGTTTGTTATATTTTATCAGTTTAACACTGTTGAATGCTAACGATAAATTATTTTGCATTATCTTAGTCATAATATTTCTTACTGGGCTAGTTGAGCTCACCCTTTTGCTTTCATTGTTCTCTTCAGGAATTGAGAACGTAGCCGGGACTAGTTGGGGAACGGAGTGACGGTCTAGATGTTTGTATTAGTAGTCCTCACTATTCTATGGAATAGTGTGATAATAAATATATTGAGGACTCCATTTGAGTTTGAATACTGTCTAGAAGACAATATTCGTATTAAAACTCTCAGTTTATGTTTTGTCGTATTTTACACGACAGTTGTATTATTAAGTTGTATTTGAATTTTGTACCATGTATTTGGTGACTCAAGATGAGTGATGTATATCTATTTTGAGGGCGTCACAGTTGGTATCAAAGCTTAGGGATATGATCCCTAGCTGAGATGTGAGATTAGAACTAGGAGGGGAGAGACGGGTAATTCCTTCGCTAGTATGACCTACCTAAGTTCATTTGTTATTTAATTGGTCGGTCAGAATATAGGGATAATATGTTGTATGTCAATTAACCCTTATTTTGTGGCAGTATTTGAAAATGACATCCGAGAATGTTAAGAATAGCAATGGAGCACAGGAGACCGTTGAGTCTCTACAGATCAATAACTAGGATAATGTGCATCATGAAGGCAACAATCTTCATGCAAACAATAACACCGACCAAATGATGAACGACCAAAGGCAAAAATATCACTTATTAAGGTTATAATGCAGCATGTAAAATAGCATGACTCCAAACATAAACTGGTAATTTTGATTTCATAATCAAAGGTCGAGCAATAATTTAAAATATCTTGAAAATTGATTCAGCTATACCATTTTGAATGTGTATGTGTAACATGATGTTTAACATAAATTCCAATTAACGTGCAATATTCATCAAAAGCTTGAGATGTGAATTTTACCAGCATTATCTAAATAAATTTTCGTAGTTATATAATTAGGAAATTGTACTCGCAACCTAATTATTTGAGCAAGAAACCTATGAAATGCAATATTTCTAGTTAAAAGTAAACATACATGTGACCATCTGGTTAATGCATCAATTAAAACCATAAAAATACTTGAATGAACCACACATGGTGGGTGTATTGGTTCAAATAGATAAAATTCAAAGAAATATAAATATGAGTATCTCCTTCAAGACGAAAGGGATGAACAATTCGTGCTGATAATGTATTATAAAAGATTACTAATATTAAGAATAAAAATGATTAGAGGAAAGAGAAAGCATTCTCATTGTATTTTTGTATATCTACTATTCTCTTTACAATGCTTCTATTTATAGATATATATGAATATCAATACTTAAAGGTTTCAAAACTCAAAGTTCATGAGTTTCAAAAACTCAAAGATGATTACAATAAAGATGGGAGGAATGAATCTAGACATCCATATACTATGTATAATTTTATAACATCAATAAATTACTTGAATCCAAATTATAGGATCCGCATTGAATTTCAACAGTCAATTTAAAATATTTATAAAATTCATTAAAAGTTACAAAATAATAAATATCATAATTAATAGTAACCTTTAGATGACGTATACAAATTAAAAATAAAAAAATCTATATCAATTTGAATATCTTGATTTAACTTTAATGAACTTATATTTTAAATGGAAGGAGTTTTTATCCTCACGTCAGTTATTTTTACAAAACAAACCTTAACAAGTTAATATGCCTAAAAGAGTCAAGGGCAGCCGAAATTGTAGAAGGCTCAGGGAGAGGAACCACATACCAAAGCCGCCCTGGAAGAGAAACCACTATACGGGCAAATCAATACACAAACAATCAATTGTCATTGCTGGCAAAGTTCAAGGTCCTGAATATAGTTTAGTTTGTCTGTCAAATTGCATTACGAACTACATTCATGACAACATATTTCATAAGAAAAACTTTGGGGGGACAGATTACATAGCCAAAAGGCAAAAATGGCTTCTCATAAAATGGATGGCTTAAGCAATTCATAGAATCATCCCGACAAAACCGGAAAAAAAAGTGACAACAGTAGATAGTAAATTTCTCTATAATTATCAGCATATTTGTACATACGAATATATAACTCGGTGCATATTACCAAAAATGGAATGGATGATTACACATCCTGGTCAATGCTCTTCACAGCTAAAAAAGATCAAACCAGATATACTGAAGGCTTACATGTGAGAACCATTACCAAATTACTTGTTTCATAATTTCATTATTATTGGGCCTATACATGACTGGAAAATATTGCTTAAAACACACTGAACTTCTCCTGAGCTGTGCTAGCTCCGCACGAGATCCACCTACAATGGAAGTATTTGTGAAACATACCTCCTAAATGAATCCCTCTCCATACCATTCAAAATGCGCAATGCAGACACAAGTAATGAAGTTCTAGCAGCCAACTCTTCTTTTCTTGCAGAACCGAGTGGGAGGATCTAGTGAATGATCACAGGCTTTTTAACTGGTTTGTCCGTTACAGATTCTGAACTGGCACAGTTGAGGTATATCTGTAAAACTTTTTCGCATACAGAAACCAATAGCTGCTCAATTTCCATCTCTTTGGATACATATGGATTATTCAAGAGTAAATCATGTAAGAAGTTGAGATAATTCTGGTAACATTCATTCTCAAAGTGAACTATGGGCAGATCTGAGATTTCTAGGATAGAGC
Source organism: Panax ginseng (assembly GCA_020205605.1). Lineage (NCBI taxonomy): Eukaryota > Viridiplantae > Streptophyta > Magnoliopsida > Apiales > Araliaceae > Panax > Panax ginseng. The sequence continues at coordinate 145,405,862 of CM035133.1, forward strand.
ATGCTCTCTGCAGCTTCAGCTGTAGGATTGTTTCAGAGTTCAATAGGTGGGCATGAGATGCAACAGATGAAAAATTATCAAGAATGATCTTGACATTGCTGGCGCATTTTGTATATATCAGTGATGACCTGTCAGAACAATAAATATCAAAGACCATTGCATAGTCAACATTAATGATACTTATAGGAATCTTCCTGCCAGCCAAAAAAGGCTCGTCGTACTTTCAGGATATAACATATAGTGTCACTCTAGATTAGTTCTCAGATAGTTTAAATTATTGAATGGCACATTTGTAAACCAACATAATTTAGATTAGTGAATGACATATTTGATTTTTTATTTGTTGAATGTCAACATATTTACAAAGGTGCCACTCAATAATTTAAACTAAGGTGTTTTGCACTAATATAGAGCAACACACTAGATGATATATCATCTTAATACGAACAGATAGATAGATTCTTCTTAGACAACTTGATATAAAAGCAACCATACAGCACACTACAAATTAACATAAAAAATAATGACAAACTGGAAGAGAAAAGATGCTGTAAGATTATGGGGACCAACATTCTCTCACAAAAGTTGGAAAATATTAACTACTGATCTATTCAGCCAAACTCATACATCAATTAATTTTTTTTTTAAAAAGATGTACATTATATATTTTAACAAAAACATATTTATGCATCATTGAAAAGTACTTCAAATATCCCACAATCCAAGCCATTGCATGCATGAGAAGGAAAGCATACACACGCACAATATATGTATGTATATATCTCTCAGCGGTACACTTCTATTTGAGCAAAAATTGCACCATATCACCTACCAAAGGTTATTTATTCAGGGTATGAATTTTCATTTAATAAAACTGAAATTTAGACCATTCCACCCATCATCAATGCCTTTGAGATTTAAACACGAAAGAAATTCTCACTTCCTTGTCTTCCTCCCACACTTGAGTTTTATTGATAAGTTCACAACTTTGTAACACCCCAATCCCACATCAGAACATGTGAGATACTTTGATACACATATAAGGTTCTAAGCTATTACCAATTATACCTTCAGTCATGACCTTATGGGTGAGCATGTGGTATGCTAAGATAACCCAAGAGGATGTTATAGAGATAGTGGATTGGACTTTAATACGTTATGATTGGACCCAAGTTGTTACAAAGTCTCACATTCTCTAGTGTCTCTTTCCAATTAGACAAATTCTAATTGTATGATCAACCATGAGTTTGTGTTGTACTATGTTCAAGTTTCAAGAAAGAAAGCTTTTTTCTCTTGAATGGTGAGATTAGAGTCTATTTTGCCACATGGTTCCTTCTGGTGTTCGGGAATTTTTTCCGTCAATCAATGATAAATGTGCAACAAGGATTGGGAATAATGGATCATCTCCTTCTACATTGTGATTTTGCTGGAGAAATGTGGTCGTTAATTTATTTTCATGCTTTTTGGGGTGGTGTGGGTTATGATGCCTAGTTTTCAGACTTTGACAGTAGCTTGAAAGGGAGCAAAGGTTCCTAAAATAAGCAGAAAAAGATTGGTTATTATGTTTCATTGATTGTGGTGGGTACTTTGGAGGGAGAGAAACGGCAGATACAGATATTTTCAGACAACACGTTCCATTGTGCATATTAATTAGATAACTATTCTTGACTTTGCTATATCTTTGGCAAAATGAGTCCTTACCAAATCCAATAGTATTTTGTGGAATTTGTGGCAGAGTTAGCCAAGTCACTTGAGTAGAATTTTTTTGGTGTACACTACTTTTAAAGGTTACTGTGATCGCCGCCTTTTTTATGCTTTTTAATTAACGAGGTAAAAAAAATCTATAGTGATATTCATTAGTTCATTATTCTAGCATTGTTAACAGAATCATTAAAACACTTTCTACCTTAAAATTAGTTAGCAACAAGTTTGCAAGAAATGAGAAACCATAGAATATTCACCGATACGCTACATGGCTTTAATGTGGTACGCTATATAGGCTAAAATGTGATAAGCTATGGTAACTTTATAGAAGTACTTATAAAGTTATAATTAGGAATTGTCTTGGAGTAATAGATATGCAATAACACTAAGCTTTATAAAGACTTAATAGTTGAATCAACAATTAGATTGTTCTATGAATAACTTAGTACTCCCTCCGTCCAGCTTTGTTTGTCCTAAATGACTTTTTATTCCAAATTGACCACATTTAGAATCAAAATTTATTCTTAAGTTTAAAACATGTAGGCACAAAATTATTATCATAAGAAAGTACATCGAATACACTATCAAAGTCAACTTATTTGATTTCAAAATTTTTAATACATTTGTTTAATTATTAATATTTAAATTGGTCAATTTGACCATAAAAAGTCAATAAGTACGAGTAAAAGTCGAACAGAGGGAGTACACAATGTAATGTTCAACTATATATAAAACAAAAAATAAATATTTCGATATGTTAAATTTTGAGTATTGCTTGAGTAACATATCCGGTTATACAAATACCAATATGCGGTTCACTAGGTCAATAAGATTATCCGGTAACTTTGCATTATACTAGTCCTATTTGTAGACAAATTTTTTTGTGAAATTTAGGATATAAAGGTCACTCTTTCAAAGTGTACCCTTGTTGATGTTAATATTAAAGAGGAAACGGGGTTCTGCTATGGGGCCTTTAACAATAACTCTGCGGCTTATTTGCATAGAGATTGGAGGATTGTATTTTTTTAGTTGCTTTTTTGATCTTTTTCACGAGCATATGGTGTGAGATGTGTTGGTGGACTTCTTGTCCACAAAATTTATTATTCTCTTTTCTATCTATTAAATTTATTCTTGTATCCATAAAAGTAAAAAAATTACTCTCAAATCGTTGTATAGGAGTCTTTGAGGCAGAGATATAGGTTTTTTCCAAGGACCCATTTTGGAAATTAGGGTCCCACGTAGGATCAAGAATAGGGTCGCTTAGTTCTCCCGGACGACAACTTTAGGAGGTATTTTGACCAAAACAATTTTGTGGAGGGGCAAGTTCTTGGACAACCAATGTTATATTTGTAAAGAATCCAAGCAAACAACTTGCTTTAACATTGCGAGGTTGTCAATCTGTATGGGAAATGTTTTCACTATTAAAGTGAGGGTGAGAGGGAGTGGGTGAGTTATGTTCATCTACATACTTTTTGGTGCTTGGAAAGGGTCGCTAGTTTCGTAGAAGATTAGAGCTAAATGTAATATGATTACTCATTGTTTATGGTGGTTGCTTTGGAGGGAAAGGAAATTTATATATTTCATGGCTAAGGAGCATACTATTGCGCACATAAAATATTTGTTCTCAAGCCTTCTTTTCTTTTAACCAAATGAGGTGTTCGAGATCGACTATTTCTTTTGTGATCTTTGTCCAAGTTTAGCCTAGGAATCTGATACTGTAATTATGTCTCGGTGATGCAAGTTTTCTTGGTTTTTGGTGTCCGACTATATATGGGCGGGCGGGCAACAATCCCTTTGGGGCCTCCTTAACTACATAATTTACTTAGAAAATAAAGTTTTTGAGTTTTTATTAACAGTTGACATTGTTTTCTTTTAGAAATTACACCATAATAAATAACATATCAATTGATAAGAAATATTATGTAGAAAATTAAGGAACGTAAGAATATTTCGTGGGTGTTCTATGGACTATGAATATTAGCTTCTTTTGGGATAAAGTGTTCTTCTATACATCTCTTTGGCTTTTTCTACAGGAGCTTTAAGAACTACTTCACTCGACTTATATTAGACCATAGTTATCAAAATCTAACAATACAATATGATATGGAGACATTTCGATACGTATAGGTAGGTGAAACGAAAATTAAACAGTATCATACTATTTAATTAGGACACAATTCTTACAAAACGATGCAATACACGATACTTTTTTAAAGTTAACAACAGACTTGTAAAAGATTTTATGTAGATTCAAAAGAGTACAAATAAAACTTTTAAGTCTTCTAACGTTTCAAAATGAATTAAATTTTTTAGCGCAAACATATTCTATCACTTGATGAGCACTGATCGCTTTTTAAAATTTTATATCTTCTTCTTTAAAATGTCGCTTTATTTTTCTCACGTCACTATCCATAAGCAGATACATAAATCTCCACTTGTTAATTTGAATTATTCTTTTGTTTTATAGTTTTAAGGTAAATCTGAATATTCGTTTTCTCTTGCTACTCTATAAAGATTTCTAAAATAATATTTTATAAATCAATTTAGAGTATTTTGGCTACAATTTAACTTTAAAATTTATATAGTCTATACTAATATTTACTTGATTGCTTTTATATATAGTAAAATTAATATACTTAATTGTCTAATAAATTGTGTTTTATATGTTTAAATATATATACTATCATATTTTTTATTTTGTTTTCGTATCGTATGATACAATTCACAATTTGATACATGAAACACAATATGGGGTTTCGATACACGGTTTGACAACTATGTATTAGACTAGTGAGTTGTGATCCACTTATAATGGTTCATTGGTTTTCTTGTTTCCTATTGTATTTCCTTTAGGGTGGACTTATTGTCGTCCATCTATATTGTACTTCTATTAATGTAGTATAGGTTGCACTTGCCTTTTTAGACAACTATCCTACAAATTGTTGGAACTTTTAACGTAGAGCATTGTCGAAATTTTAAAAAAATAATAATAGTACTACCTGAATGGAATGGATGTCAACTCTCTTTAAGACAGTATCCACCCTCTATATAAACTGCACATGGTTACAATGAATCCGTCTCCAAAGAGAAGATAGCCTTAAAATTAATATGTACTAAATACTATGTGCATGATAATATTTAATTCAAAACTATAATTTGAGAGAAGAAAATAATAATACCAAAATTCTTTTAAAAGAATTATGCATTCATTTCTTGTGAATGAATTGTTCTCCCAAAGAAGAGTTTTTTAATCCATTTATAGAATTTCAAACACCCTTTTGTTTCCAAGGGTTGCACTGGTTCAAACTAGTGACCTAAATCAAACTATTGCACCGACTCTATGTCACACCCGTTCAAACTAGCAATCACACCGATTTAAACTAGTGACCCAAGTTGAACCATTACGCCGGTTCAACATTTCAAACTAGTAATCACACCTTTACCATTGAACCTATGCATCTCTTAGTTATTAAAACAATAAAATATATTTATTATATAACAATAGATTTTGAAAATATCCGACAAAAATTGTGCGCATAATTCTGTCCAGAATTATCACAAAGTCCTCCCAAAATTATGCTCATGAATCATTCTGAAAATCCCACAAATTATGCCAATAATCAATGCCTAGAAATCCCTTGAATTATTGAAATGATTCCTGCCCAGAATTATTCCATTTATTCAGATTTTATTGCTTGTAATTGGTAAGTTTCATTAGGAAACTACTTTATTTAATATTTGTCTGGCCTGAATATTTATATTGGGTTGTAAAAGGCTTGTGGTATTATTGAATTTGAATAATAAAGTATTCTCTTTGAGAATTTTCTGTCCATGTGGATTCAAGGAAAACCCCTTGTGGATTCAAGGAATTATCAAGGTTAAAGACTTCGGCATTCTTCCTTGCTCACTCACTGCGTTAGGTTGTATTAGAGCCTTGTTTGCCTTGGGCTGATCGTGACGATGGCAGCCCCTCCGAGTATGACAATCACGAAGGAAAAGCTCTTATGAGGGCTGAATTCTTAAGAATTCCAGCGTCAAACACAAGCCACGTTGCAGGGAATACAAGCATCCATTGTAGATTTAATGATGTGACCCAATCGGAACCATGTGATAACAGGCCTCACGCCGGAGAAAGAGCTTGTAGCCAGCCAGCTAGAGAGCACCGTTATGCTCATCAAAATAGAGAAGCTAATTATGAAGAAAACTCCAGTAGTGATGAAAGTGTCGAGGAAATTTATAGAGATGGTGGAGTAATGGGAGATCATGCCACTGGAGGAAATTTTGATCGAGCTTCTAAAGATTTTCGTATGAAGATTGATTTACCCACTTTTAACGGACATTTTTGTATAGAGGAATTTCTTGATTGGCTTGCAGAAGTTGAACAATTCTTTGAATATATGGAGATTCCGGATGAAAAGCAAGGTAAGCTTGTGGCGTATAAGCTTAAACGTGGTGCATCCGCGTGGTGGGAACTACAATGTTCGTGTACACGCCAAGGAAAAATGTCCATCCGTTCCTGAACAAAGATGAAACGCATTTTAAAGGTTTAGATTTTTGCCACGAGACTATGAGCAAACATTGTTCCGACAGTACCAAGACTGCCAGCAAGGTACACAGACAGTGGAATCCTACACAGAAATTTTATCGGCTTTCTTCACACAATGATCTTCCCGAGACAGGTGCAACTCATCACTAGATTTGTTGGAGGACTGCATGAGGATATTCAGGACCGTTTATTGCTGCAAAGTGTTGATACCCTAACGGATGCTATTAACCTTGCCACCTAAGTTTGAGATGAAGCAAGATAGGGCAAGACATAGTAAGAGAACGTTTGAGAATAGCTGACCAGTACTCTATAAGGGACAGACCAACCAGCCACAATAAGCAGTGACGGAGAATTTGCAGCAGCAAGTAGGTCAAAGTTCTGGAACTTCAAAGGCTGTTATGGAGCCCCAACAACTAACAAAAAGGTCGCAACAAGCCCTTATTCGTGGCCCAGCTTGGATAAATGTTTTAGGTGTGGACAACCTGGGCACAACTCTAATCAATGTTCTAAAAGAGGCGCCGTGAATTTGATGAAGGCAAAGAATAAAGAATGTGAACTGCAAGAAGATGAACAAACAGAAGACTTCTCATGGTATGACAATGTTGGAGTGACATAAGGTGATGATGGCGATAGGCTTTCTCTTGTTGTGAGAAAGATACTTATGGCCCCGAAACAGGATGAGCACCCTCAAAGGAATAATATCTTCAAAACCCGATGCACTGTTCATGGGAAGGTATGTGATTCAATTATTGATAGTGGCAACACTGAAAATATTGTGTCTAGGTTAATGGTTAACAAGTTGGGACTGACTTGAGGCGGAACATCATCCATCGCCTTACAAAATCGGCTGGATCAAGAAAGGAGCAGAAACCACAGTAAATGAGACTTGTCATGTTATGTTTTCTATTGGGAAAACCTACGTCGATGAGGTCCTTTGCGATGTTGTCAATATGGATGCATGGCATATAATTTTGGGCCGACCGTGGCAACATGATGTAGATGCTTATCCACCGAGGCAAAGACAATGTCTATATGTTCAGAAAGGAAAATAAGAAAATTATCCATTGAGTGCAAAAGACTCAACCAGCACTTCTAAATCAGATGGGGAATTGATTTTGCTTGTCGCAGGTGATCGCTTTGGAACCAGCACTTCAGGTTGTGCTCTACCTGCAGGTAGACTTCAACCATTGTTGCTGGAATTTAAGGACATTTGTCCAGAGGAACTTCCTAATGAGCTGCCACCAGAAAGGAAAATTCAGCAGCACATTGACTTCGTACCTAGAGCTAGCTTGCCAAACCTACCCCATTATCGAATGAGCACAAAGGAAAATCGAATTTTGCAAGATCAAGTTGAAGAGCAGTTACAAAAAGGACTAATTCAGGAGGGCATGTGCAGTTCCAGCATTACTAACGCCAAAAAAAGATGGAAGTTGGCGTATGTGTGCTGATAACCGAGCAATTAGCAAGATCATAGTGTAGTACAGATTTCCCATACCAAGGCTCGACGACATGCTTGATATGTTAGCTGGCTCCAAGGTGTTCAGCAAGATAGATTTAAGGAGTGGTTACCATCAAATATGTATTTGACCTGGAGACGAGTGGAAAACTGCATTGAAGACAAAAGAAGGGTTGTACGAATGGATGGTGATGCCTCTGGAATATCAAATGCACCAAGCACTTGCATGAGACTGATGAATCAGGTACTTAAACCATTTATTGGGAAGTTTGTAGTTGTGTATTTTTATGACATCTTAATTTATAGTCTGAATGGGGATGATCATTTATTACACTTGCGAGAGGTATTAAGTGTATTGCAGAAGAACAAGTTATTCCTCAGTTTGAAAAAGTGCACCTTTATGATTGACCACTTGCTGTTCTTGGGCTATGTGGTGAGTGCTGATGGAATCAAAGTTGATGAGAAAAAGGTCCGTGCTATTCGGGAATGGCCTACTCCTAAGAATGTAATTGATGCTTGCAGTTTTCACGGTCTTGCAACTTTTTATAGGAGATTTGTGAAGAACTTGTGCTGCACCTATTACAGAATGCATCAAAAAAGGAAAATTTTGTTGGGTGATGAAGAGAAAAAAGATTAGCGCTGATCAAAGAAAGACATCCATTACTCCCGCTTTGATAAATTATTCGAATTGGAGTGATGCTTCTATTGTGGGAATTGGTGCAGTTCTCTCCGAAGAACGTAGACCTATTGCTTTTCATAGTGAGAAACTTAATGAGGCTCGACAAAACTGGTCTACTTATGAGCTAGAACTTTATGCTATAGTGCGTCCTTTAAAACATTGGGAGTACTACTTGGCGCAAATAGAATTTGTGCTTTACACAGATCATCAAGTGTTGAAGTTTATCAATAGTCAGACTCAGACCACTGTGACCTTGTGGATTCAAGGAATTATCAAGGTTGAAGACTTTGGCCTTCTTCCTGGCTCACTCGCTGCGTTATCTATTCTCTTCTCTAATAAAATTTGTTCTTATATAAACAAAAAAAAAAGTCTATTAAGGTGAAAATCGTTTTTCCTGTCACCTTCTCAAATTGTAATTCTGAGATAAAATTCTTCAAGTTCATAGAAGAACTAATGGTGTCCGAGTAAAGAGAAAATGAAAAGTAGAGAAGTAGGGAGTAACATGATAATCCAAGAGTAGGCAATATGTCAAACAACGAGGAAAAAATAAGGCATGAAATTATAAGCAACGACACGAACCAGTAAAAAAGGTAGCTCAAGGTTGAAGTAAACAGCAATTCCCATACTAAGAAGTTGAAAAACTTGCACTAAGTTTTCAAGATGGAAAATGTGGCTGTTAAAACCTAATAAAGAAATATATTAGCAATAATTTCATGCCATTGTGGCTAGAGCAAGAGAAAGAACCTGTAAGATGAGAAGAAGTGCAGCTATATGACTCTTCATCCTTGAAACAATATATGCTGCAGTTTGCAAGTCGTCATCCTCAGACTCGTCAGTGGTAAATCCATTGCCAAATAACATTTGTGAATCGTTAGGATGGGCTTGAGCATAATCAGGCATCTCAGAACTATCCATGGTTCTTACCAGTCTTAAAATTCCAGGCAAAGTAGAAGCTGCGGCTTCATTCAACGCAAGGAAGATGTCCGTCCATTCATCTTCTGATAGTCTACCTCCCAAGTCTTTTACCAAACACATTAGTGCTGCAACTCCAGTGCTTGCATAACCCTTGCCAGTACTTATAATCAAAACTGCAAGTATGGAAACCAACCCATGTAGTTGAGACCTCACCACATTAAAAAAACTGACAAAGATATGTACTAGACATTGAGCTGCCACAGCAGAAGTTTCAGAATCCCAATTATTTTCGCCAGGAGAACTGGAATATGGTGAGGATTGGTCATCTTGCACATGAGTTTCTTTCTTGTCACTCACAGATTCAAATATGGGGAATATTACAGAACTGAAAATACTGATCCAAAATTGATGGGAGAAAAGATGACCATGATCCTTCAAAATGTTGAAGAGCACTTCCAAAGCACTCTTTCTGATAGCTGACCTGGGATCTGATGTCAGTCTTGATAACCCTGAAATAATATATACATAATAATATGAGGATGCTATATAACACGGCTTGTTTTTTATTGCATATCAAATATAACATAGTGCTGCAATGGGGTTGATAAAAACCACCAATCAGTAGAAACAGAAAACACACGTGCATATGCCAATTCAGTTGTTCCTATGCATAGTTACAGTGACTTAAAAGTCAGCGTTATCAAGTTGTCGCTCCAACCTAATTTGAATGCTGTGGTCAACATGTCACTTAGTTTAAGTTTTAAAAGATGAATATGTATATATGCCTCATCACCTGATAGGATACATATGTTATATCTCCATTTTTGCATTGATCTAGTAATCATGACACTCGGCTTCGAAATAAGGAAAGCATGACAAGATGGAAAAGGAAGACTATTGCTGTTGAAAATAATTTGTAGATCACTAGTTGGTTTTAAATAACCAATTAACCATATTCACTTGTTCGGCTGTTTATCAATCATTCAGTCAACTATTGCCAGGAACCTAAAGTTGTAAACAATTTACCTGTAAGCAAAGGAATCCAAAAGGACACATTATCATCTTTATACGTCAAAGTTTGTCTATATGTAGAATCGTCGTCCACTACTCGAATGGATGACTGATCATCCTTATTTTTGTCATTGTAAATAAGCCCCCCATCCGCATGTTTGACAGCACAAAATCGGAGAAAAGCAATAGCATTGAGGCTAACGTCACTGTTGAATCTACCGTTTGTGAACGTGATGAGGCATCTAACACAATCTGTAAAAGTCATGGTCTCAGTCTCAGTTATGTAAGGGAAATATTCTCTTACTATTTTTTCCATGGTCTCAAAGGCCAACAAGACTATGTTCTTCCTTTCATCAGCCGCAGCAGCAGTAAAAACCTGCAGAGCAAAGAGATTAATGTGAAAAAAGACATTTGCAGGGGCCAGTTGGCCCTTATTGAATACTTCAGGTCAAAAAGACAAGCTCTGGTTAAGAAGGCTTTGAATATAATGTACCATTTATTATTGACCAGTGAATCAAATTTTGACAGTGCCATGACAGCATTACTAGCAACATAAACATTTCTGGAAGTGCTAGCTTGTCGTTTAAGAATGTTGTGGATTCAGTGATTTCAGAACCACGTAATGCTTTCTGGCTGGTCAGCAGATTGTGATGCGGCTTTAGTGGCTAATTAATTTATAGATGAGAGAATTCGCCAGGGCAGTATGAGGGTGATTTGCAAGTTAGATATAGAGAAGAAGTATGATCATGTTAAATGGGAATTTTTGCTTTATTTTTGGAGATGATGATTTTCTGTTAAACGTGGATACAGTGGATTAGAGCTTGCATTTCTTCTGTAGGGATTTCTGGTGAATGGTTCCACTGATGGTTAACTTTTTCTTGGGGTATGAAACAAGGAGACTCATTATCTCCTTCATTTCTCATTATAGTGATGAAGGCCTTCAACAAGTTAATGGGGAGAGCTGTTGATGCAGACTTGTTACAGGGCTTTCCACAGGGAAGGAAATCATGTTTCGGTCCCATTTACTTTTTGTGTATGATACTAAAACATCTTTCATGAGGAAAATGTGGAGTTGATATCCTTGAGGCTGTGCTTTGAAACGCGGTGTAGGGGCTTAAAATTAATGCTTGCAATAGTCATTGATTTCAAGTGGGGATGTTCAAAGGCCATAGAAGTTGGCTTTTATTCTTGGGTGTCAAGCTGGTTATCTCCCTGCGACGTGCTTGGGGCCTCCACTGGGAGCGAGACATAAATCCAAAAACATTTGACACCAGTGATTGGGAGGTTTAAGAGGAGATTAGCGGGTTTGAATGAATCTTTATCTTTCAAAAGGGGATTAGATGGTGTTGATTCAAAGTACATTGCCAAGTGTTCATACTTATCTCATGTCCATTTCTACCTACCAATTTCTATTGAGAAAAGGGACAAGCTTAGAGAAGAGATAAGGGTGGTCGTCTCTTAAACAAAGAGTTGAGTGTGAGAGATCTTTGATTTTTCAATCAAACATTACTAGGTAAATTTTACTTTATTTTTTTGATAAAAGAAGAAATTTTATTAGAAGTCCACCCTCAGCAAACTAAAAATACAAAAACAAAGCGCTTAAAAAAGTGCAGCCTTCCAATCTCTACATAAATAAGTCACAAAGATAACTCTAAAAGCCCCCATAGCGGAAGCCCAAGAAACAAAACCCTATCATTACTAGGTAAATGACTTTGGCGTTTTGCAATACAAAATAATTATCTTTATTTCAATAGTTCATGTAAATTAAGTTTGTCTGGGACACATTAAAACCTATTTTTCCAATAACAAATATGTACTAAAATTCAAATTTTAAAATAATATATTGAATCAAATAAGTCTAAGTGTGTCCAAGGCAAACTTTAATATATGTAAAGAAAAGTCAACAATTCAAATATATAGACAGAGTATATCTTTTGAGCCTCTAAATGAAATTTATTACAATCAAAGCTTCAACAATAAAAACTCCATTCTTTTTCTTTTTCTGTGTTGGAGGGAGGTGCATACCGCCACTTCCGAACAGAAGAAAAATAATTATAACAAACATTACAAAAAAATTATTGATACTACTATAAAAATATAAAATTATGTAATAAGACAGAAATTAGATTTTCATTCTAACAACAAAATGTTGCATAATAAAGCCAGAAAACTAGGTGATTTCCGTGCACATGAACCATCTTTCAAGTGCCCTTATAGGTTTTAGCGAAGTTGAAGTTCTTTGTTGCATTTAAATACCAAAAATTGATAGCTACATGGCCATATAGATTAAATTATAGTAAAATAATTAGAAATATAATTCAATTGTGGGTCTGCAAACAATAAAATCACTAGATCTAATACTTGTAAAATTAGTACAGTACTCTAATATGGTGTTTAAAATAAAGAACCCAAGCCCACAATACTTCTTAATTATCTATACCATACAATTGAATTTGGACCGTCGATTGTGGTTTTAATACCATTCAATACTTCTTAAAAGTAAATCAATTTGGACCGTCGGTGGTGGTTTTAAAAGTAAATCAATCTGGACCGTCGATTGTGGTTTTAATAGTAATCAATATGGACCGTCCGTTCTAATAGTAAATCAATCTGGACCGTTCATGAATCAGTTACTATTTAGTACATTCTCCTATAAATAGAAGCTTAATTCTTCTTTCATTCTCACCAATTCACTGAGACTCACAAGAGAATCTATAGAGAGAGAAACTATAGAGAGCAAGAAGAAGAAGAGTATTTTGTTACTTCACTATTGCAGTATCCAGTCTTCTACTAAGGTAGAGGGTATTATTTCTTTCGTAATCATAAGGAATACTATTTTTCGTATTTATCCTTTAAAATGCTCTAATAACTTTGCTCACGCTGGATTACGCATCAGTATATAACGTGAAAATCCATTTACAGTTTCGTATGTTATTTCTTTTCATATTCTTAAATCTAAACTTACTATGGTAAGTATTGCTTCTATAATCCTAGAAATTAGTAGAATATCCTTGAGTTTTGCGATTCATCCAATATCGTTTCATTGGAATATTAATCTAAACTTTCTTATTAAATATCAATATTTTCACCTGGGTACTATTCACCGGGTTACTATTCACCCGGTTACTATTCACTGAATATTATCCACTCGGGTATTCGGGCCACTTTTCGTGCCGGGTTACTATTCACGAGTTACTATCACCCGATTACTATTCACTCAAATATTATTCACTCGGGTATTCATGGCACTTTTCATGTCAGGGTACTATTCACGGGGTACTATTCCCGAAGTACTATTCACAGGGTACTATTCACCGAAAAATTTATTTCTTTTCTGTCCAAATTATTTTTGATACATGGATATTATTCTTGAATTTTACCCACAAAGCAGTATCATGTTGACAATTTGGATATTTTTAAACTCTGGATAAATTTAAAGTCTTTAATAATTATCCTTGATTTCGTTTGATTAATGTTTATATCATTGTCATGCTTATATTGTGATGAAAGTCTTCTTTGGCTTACGTGCATAGATGGACTGTTGATTGGTATGATTATGACCAGGGATCATTCGGTATAATCATGACCCGTAATGTTACAAATGATGTGATAAAAATCCTCATTGGCCTGTAATGCATTGCTGGATAGTTGTTGGTATGATTATGACCAGGGATTATTCGGTATAATCATGACCATTGATGATTACATGATCCTTGACCCGTAGTGCATGGATGATTCAATGATGTGGTTTATTTATTAAACTGAGTCTCAGCGAAAGTTGATGAAAAACTTTTTAAATCATAGAAGATAGTAGATATCATGCTCTACTTGACTCTTCTAATGGATTGTTTGTTCCGCTGCAGTTAAACTTGTTGTCTATTATATTCTATCAGTTTAACATTGTTAAAGACTAACGATAACTTATTCTGCATTATCTTAGTCATAATATTTCTTACTGACCTAATTGAGCTCACCCTTTTGCTTTCATTGTTCTCTTCAGGAAATGAGAACATAGTCGGGACTAGTCGGGGAACGGAGTGATGGTCCGAGATGGTACATTAGTAGTCCTCACTATTCTGTGAAATAGTGTGATAATAATTGTAATGAGGACTCCATTGAATGTGGATATTGTCTAGAAGACGATATTCGTTTTAAAACTCTCAGCTTATGTTTTGTCGTATGTTACACGACAGTTGCATAATTAAGTTGTATTTGAATTTTGTACCATGTATTTGGCAACCCAAGATGGGTGATGTATACCTATTTTGGGAGCGTCACAGTCATGGCCTAGCCCCGCCTGACTCTTGCTCCGCCATTGAGTGTTACCGTGAAAATTAGCAAATACAATACAATTACCAATTTACCATGACCGAAATATAAACAGTTGACTTTGGGAAGTTACTAAAGCTTACTCAGATTTTCCAGATTTTGCCTTGAACTGCTCTTGGATGTGCCTTATAAGAACTCCATTCGCACCCAAGGGTTTTTCTTCCATCTCCTTCCAAACTAGATTAAGTATACCATCCAAGCCCAACAGTCTATTCACACTGTTTGCCTGCTTGCTCTGAGGAACAGAAGAATCAGCTTTCATCTTAATCTCATTCTTTACAATTTGATCATACAGAGCCCCCAAATACTCTTCTGGTAAGTCCTTTCCATCATCAATCCCACGGTTGTTTCGGATAAAATCAGCCTTGGTCATCTTCATAACAATGCAGAATAAAAAGTCAGAACAGAACCAAAAATCAATTCTACACTTGCTAGCAATACTATAGACAGAGAATCCCAAGTTTGAAACATGAATGCAAGTTAAGAGTATGTACAAATTTGACAACTGCAATTTTATTCAGACTCTTCAATATCAAATAGTATTATATCTTACTATCTTATAAACAGTTTTTACTCTTGATCTCCTAAATCTAAAATGAAATAGTGGTAAGAAAATCAAATACATTACAACAATTTGTCATTTTGAAATATTAAAAGAATATATACACTCACACACCATGCACAAAATATATATAGCAAGAACAAAAAGGTACTTGAAAAAAATTATGCGCTAGCTCAAAACTTATATCTGCAAAGTGTATTTCTCTAATTTTTTTTCTTATGAGTTCAAGTGATGAAACTTCAAAACAGAGGAGAAAAGGAAAAAACATATATTTTAAAGCGCAAGTAGAAAAAGCAACAACGAATGAAATAGTAAATATTATAGTGGAAAACATACTCACCTTATCTTTGACCATGCTATTGTGGGCATCTGTGTTGAGCATTATTACAGAGTAAGCAAGGACGTAAGCAGTATCTGCACTAGTGAAAGAATTAGGGTTGCATTTACAATAGCGCTCAGCAAATTTTTCCATGATCCGATCAATCTTCTGTGTCTCTCCAGGTAATCTGAAGCCCCTTAAGAAAAATCTAATTGCCTCCCCAAAGTCCATCCCTCCAAAGTTGAAGGAATCAACATAAGCATGCATAACTTTCAAAGAGAACTCCTCCCTTTTCCCCAAATAGTCACCAATCATAGCTTCATGCAGGCCAGAAGTGTTTTTCAAGAACTGTGCAACTTCTTCAGGAGAACCACTAATTCTTTTGTTACTTATCAAAAACTCAATGCCCTTGGAAGGCTTTCTGTTAAACAGAGAAACACCTTTCTGCATTGAAACAATAAAGATGTCAGTAAGTATGCGTTAATCCAAACTACTATGAGCCAACATAAACAGCATAAATACAGGGAAATATAAATGTTATAGCATCGCAGCAAAGAAAACACATCAGCATCAGTATGAGTAGATGAATAATGACAATGTATTAAGAATTAAAAAAAATAGTAATAGTAATAATATCTATCGTCAAGTGAATTATTACTAAACCTGAAGCTCTAATTTATAAGCTCGGCGTTGCTCTAGAGTAGCAGCATTTGACAATTCAGAGATTGCTTCAGATTGCAGCTCAAACTCCGGAAGATTTCCTTCATCACCGCCACGGCTTGACTGTCAGAGGTGTTTGGTAGACAAAAATCTCCTATTTTCAATTGCTGGTCCATCCAAGTCCCCATCGACTTTATGATCCTAACCAAACACTTTACAGACTCAAGTCGAAATGTAAGATCGTGCGCAGGAGACAAAGTGGTAGCCGAACCAGGAGGTGGACCTAGTGCAGTTTTCAGAAGGCCATTAACAGTCCTGCAAATATCTGATGGAATTAAACAGGTTTTAATACAATTTACTGAACCCCGATGCCAAATGAGATGACAACCATAAGTAAATAAGCGTAGTAGTGTATGCAAGGAAAGAACCATATGACAGACTTCTATAGTATGTGAGCAAAGCAAGACCATCATTAACTGAAAGTAGGAAAATAACAGTAATTAAAGTCTTTAATTAAAATTCTGTTTTTTAAAAAAAGTATATTTTTTAAAAAAATCTGTTTTTTAAAAAATTATGTTTTTTTAAAAAAATCTGTTTTTTAAAAACAAATTTTTTTAAGAAAAAATTATTTTTTCAAAAATTCTGTTTTTTTTAAAAAAAAACAGTTTTTATTTTATTATGTTTTTGTTATTTTTAAAACTTTAAAATGTTAATTTTTTTATTTTTAAAATCTGTTTTTGATTTTTTTTGCCACATAAGCAATATTTTTTATTTTTTTGCCACGTCAACGCCACATAAACAAAAATTAACGTCTGTCAACTTTTTTTAACGGAATGACCCAATTTGAAAATAAAAATTAGTTCAGTGACTTAATTTGAAAAATTAAAAGTTCAATCGGGTATTCAGTAAAACGTGCAAACTTCGGTGGCCAAATCATTAGTTTTGCCAATTCCTTACATATTATTCATATAGTTGCAATTTGTAAATTGAAATTTCTATTATTTGTGTTACACATAAGATTTTTAAATATATATGTTCATAATGTGAAATAGTATAAAAATTATATATTATTTTTTTGTAAATATATATGAAAATGGTTATGCAACCGTAACCGCACACAAGGGTTGGTGCAAACCAGGGTCACATGTTGGTGCTTGCACAAGGGAGGGTGTAAGCACATTTCTACCACATTGATAGAATCATAGAATATAACCTCCCAAACTAGAATAAGAATTATGGGCTACTCCACCTCAACTATATGGCTCTTGGTTTAAAACTTGACAATTAGATCACCAGTGATTAAGACCAGACACCAAACTAAGGCTTAAATAGCACGGTCGTTAATATGATCACCTAAAGAAGATGTAATAATCAAGATTTGTGTGAGATGCCTATCTTAAGGTACAAAAAACTAAATAAAAAAAGAAAGAGAGAGAGAGAGACTTAAAAAGATGAATATAAATTTAATAGGGATACTCAATACCTTTCAAAGATGTTTGGAGCATCCACATCCCAGTCGTAGTTGACAAATATATCAATAACAATCTCAGAATCCTGAGATATCTACTCCAATAAATTGAGTATAGTCATCTTCTGTAAGAAACTAGGTTGAAGCACATTCTCAAGCACACGAAGGATGAGCATGGGAAAAAATATTCCGATTTCTGCTTTCAACCCTGATCTGAATTTTGATAGGAAATTCGCAAATATTGAACGAAGAAGCTGAAAAATAGTCATAACAGAGAGGGCACTGTTTTTTAACAATGACAAGCACGGATATTGCTTGATATTATTAAGAAACCTGTGAAAAGAACAAAAGAAACCTATTAGAATCGAAGTTATTCAAATGAATGAAATAAAACACCATAATCTTCAAGAAAATCAAACCGAGTCCAAGTACAAAACACAAAGTGTTAACTAACAAGAGCCGCCACTAAAGTAAAGTAATTAAGGGGAAAAAAAGTTATTAAGCAAAAAAGACTAATTTATAAAATAAGAAGAAACTGAAGGTTAACCTAAAAGGTAAAAGGAAGCAGAGAACACTGAATGTTGCAAAATACAGTATCAAAGAACCTTAAAGTCAACATCCAACATCTTCTGTTTGATAAAAGTGCTCACCAGAAGATTGGCCAAGTTGAGGTCTCCACGGCTACTAAATATGACTTCCTCAACCAAGGTGGCTGGTGTAAGTCTTCCACAGGAAGACAGACAACCTTCTTCGCCTCTGTAAACACCCAAATCTCCCTTTTTTCTGCAAAGGCATGTAATCTCACTTCCACAACCAAGAACCCCCCACCCCTATTAGCACAGTTGTAAACATATATTGCTCAGTCCCATCCCACTACTTAACCAGTTCTCTCTTCTCATCTTTGGCAAGTTTGAAACAGCCTTTAACCCATTTTCATTTAATGAAAGTTGTAAATGGAGGAACACCAGGCCTAAATATTGGTCTCACTATCATTTGAGCAATAAACAAATTTTGCAGAATTAATTGGTGGCCCAAATTCAATTCTGAGCTGCAATTTTACCCCAATTTCCTTTACCAAGACAGGCTTAAAAAATTATATTTACTTTTTTTTGTTCTTCACTGAACATAGATATGTCACTGCTTGAGAATTTTATGAGATGACTAAAGTACTTTTCTCCACAAAAACATTTACATTTTACTCGCAGTAACTTATCATTCTTCAACTTATTCAAATCTTCTTGTTTATATATGAATGTATGCATAATAAGATCCATAGTCATTAATGACAATAAACTGGTAAATAAAACCTGAATATAAGATATTAACAGTGCATAGGTTTTAGTTGAAAAAGATTGATAGGTGTATAGTTGCCTCTCGTTTGTGCGCCATATAGGACCCCCGTTGTCCATGATGACCTTGAGCAGCTCTAGTGACAAAGTTTTCCCCCTCAAGAGAATGTGATCATCAGGATGCTCCTGAGACGAGAACTTCATTGATAATTTGCACAAATTTTTGAAAAGCGTCAAGCCATCATCTCTAATCTTAGTGTAACCACTCAAATTGGCAGGTGAGTCCCAGTCTACAACAGAGTCGCTCCTTTTCTTTTGGTCTACTGCTTCTGAGACAGGAAGGCTCCCAAGTTGAAGTTCCGAAGGAGGAAGAGACTGCATAGAATCAGAAGAAGAAACCCTGCTTTCATTATACACTTGAACTACCTCATTGATAAAGTTCTGGGCAAACTGAATGGAACTGCCTTCATTCAAATTCCTGTCAGAGAACTCCAAGAACTCAGACACAGATACAGTACGAAAAGTGAGCCAGCATGGAGTCCTCCTCGACCCTGGTGAATACTATGATCATCATCTGGGCAAGAACAGACTTTGCGCAGATCTGATTAGTCCCACTCAAGCCACCAAGATACACATTATAACAGGACTTGACAATGTGGACCAGGCAATCACCCTAGATCACCACTGAGGGAGAACGAACTGCAGAAAGCAAGACTTTGAGTACAGCTGTACAGCCAGTTCAATCCCCTCCTCGCCCAGACCGCCAGACTTGCAAACAGAATCAATGAGGTGGAAAATGAGGTTATTGCTGGAGGAGGTTTCATCGGGGGGCCGATCCATAGAGATCTCGCAGCGGTGGATAAGGCCGAAGGAGAATAGCCTAAAGGCACAGTCCAGCGCTGGCTCCACCACCTTGGGGGAAGCGGAGTCGACCGCTAGAATGAGGGGTTGGAGGAGGAAATCGGCATCAGAGGGAGAGAAACCGTAGAGAGGGGAGCAAGACGAGGGATCCGGGGAGGAGTCGGAGAGGGTATGGAGCTTGTCGAGAGCTGACTTGCAGGCGGAAACGAGCTGAGAGTGCTTCCTCCAGGCCACGTTCTTAATGATCTCGTCTAGGGATGGCCCCAGAACCCATCCACAGCGGGAAGGCCCGCCTAGGGTTTGCGCTCCACCGCCTCCTCCTGACATTTCCTTCCTTACTTACGTAATCTGTTATTATCAATCTATTCCTCAACTGCTAGTAGTATTAGTGATGTGGGTTAAATATATTTTTCTGCACTCTAGTAGGAATCGATTTACATATACATCACTGAAATAAATTTTTTTATAATTAACTCATTGAACTATAATTTTTTTACGATCCGTTATATAAATAAGTTGACTTTTAACATAATTAAAGCACGTGATTGGGATGTGGTGTCCATGTCATATGTTTGTCAAGTTGTCATGCCGTGTGGAAAATAAAATTAAAAAAAAAAACAAAATATTCAAAGCAACATTCAGCCTTTCTCTATCCTTCTTCTCTCCATTTTGTTAGTGCTCCTGGATTTTGACTTCTATATCCCAACAACCAAGTTCCACAAAACCATCACCACTTCCGATGGCAACGATTGCGAAGGCTGCAATGAAAGATTTCAATTTTTGATGATGAAGAAGGCCCAAATCCCATACCGTTGCTTACTCACTCCTCCCTCACCATTAAACCCTTCAGTTTCCCCCAAATAGATGCCTCCATGATTGAATATTTAATTTTTTTTATTAAATTTATATGACCTCGTCTGTCAGTACTTTGTTCTGCAATTTATTTTATCATCGGAATCTTTAGTTGATGGTGGTGTTTATTTTACCATTGGGTTGTTGATGGTGATGGTTATGGGTGATGGTGGTGGTTATGGATGATGGTGGCTATGGAGGTTGTGAGGAAGATGAAGTTTTTTTTTAGTTTTTTTTCTCTCTTTTATCTGGAAAAAAAGAAATAAGGAATATGGTAATAATAATAATAATAATAATAATAATAATAATCCCTCCATTTCAGAATATTAGATAAGAAATTATACATTAATATATTTCACGTGCTATGCTTAGGGACAATTATATATTAATTTATACATGATCTCTCCAGCTCAGTGAATTTATTAATTTATATAAATATATTTGTAAAAATTATACATTAATGTATTTATTATTAATTTAATTATTAGTTATTTACATTAATTTGATTTATATTTTGGTTAATTATTTGTTATAGAATTGACAATTATTGTATTTTTTTAATTGTTGAATATCCACCTAAGCATTTGATGTGTCCAGCTAAGCATCTAACGTGGTGCCACATAAGCATTCCGTTAACTTTTAACACTTTTAGACGGAAATTTTAATTTTTGTAAAAAAATTATAGTTCAATAAGTTGACTGTAAAAAAATTCACTTCAGTGATGCATTTGTAAATCGACCCCTAGTAGAGTGGGAAAAGTGTATTTAACCCTTAGTGATGACAGACTGATGGGGTTAGAATTTGGATTAATTACATATATTAGTATATTTTTGAAAATAATTATAAAAATCATACATTCATAAAATAATTACAAAAATATTACACTTTTTATTTTTATTTACAGTATTAATACAATTATAAGTCCTTAATTTAAGGGATTAATATTAATGGACTGACATGACAAATTAGTGTTTGTTTGTTTTTTTGAAACGTGTGATAACCGCCAACTATTATCTATATAGGACTCTTCGGTTTAAAACACTTGTTTGCATGCTGAAACCCTAGAAATGCTAGAATCTGATTTCAAAGGATGCGTATGAATTTTATTATTAATAATATTATTTTATTAAATTTTCTGCTTTGGTGTTCTAAGCATCTTCCTATAAATAGGCCCGTGCTTAGGTTAGAATTGAAAATCACACCAGAAACTAAAGTTTTCTCTCTCTATAATCGAGCGTATTCTTGTGAGTATTTTAATGCTTTGAGTGTTCTTTATCTGATTGCAAGTTCCTTCACGTATATATCGATATTCCGGCCCGTAAGTACTATTCTTTTCAAGGTAAGGGATGTTATTTTTTTTAAAAATGATATTATTTCTTTCAATATCATTATGCCGAAATATTGGTAAGATTTTTCTTGTGAAATTCTTATCTTTTCATGTCGGGGTTACTATTCACGAGTTACTATTCATAAGTTACTATTCACGAGTACTATTCATGAAGTATGATGATTTTTCTTGTGGACTTTCTACCTTTTAGTGTCGGAGTTACTATTAATGTATACGGTAGTATTCACGTATACGACACTATTCACAAATACGACACTATTCACAGAAAAATTAAATTTTCTTTTCTGTGTCCAAGATTGTCTATTATGGTTCCTATCTTTGATTGAATCTATGTTTTGATCTTCATTTTTGAATTCTACTCCACAATAGTTTATTATGGAATATTTTTGAACATGGATAAACCGAAATACGAATCCTTACTATTTGTTCTTTTGTCTCACTGGATTCGTTTTCTTTAAAATATATTTTTCATCATCCTCAGTCCTAAATGATGATATTACTGAATATCTTTGCCCTGTAGTGCAAAGATGAATGATTTTTTGATGAATATCTTTGGCCCGTAATGCAAAGATGAACAGGTGTTGAGATAAAAATGACCGACTGATTAATATCTTTGGTCTGTAGTGCAAAGATGACTATTTGATTCAAGATGTATATTGATTGATGTTATAGGGACAAAATATCGATGATGGACTTTTAAATTCATAGATGATAGTAGATTTCATTCTCTACTTAACTCTTCTAATGAATTGTTGTTTCACCTTGCATTGTTGATCTAAACCTTGTTGTCTATTGTATTCTATCGATTTTTTCTCTCATTGAAGACTAAGGATAATTTGTTGTACATTATCTTAGTCATAATATTCTTTACTGGGCTAGTTGAACTCACCCTTTTCTTTTTTGTTCCATTTTTCTTCTCAGGAGGCGAGAATATAGTAGGAACTAGTCGGGGTGTGGAGTGATGGTTCAAGATAGTTGTTTTAGTAGTCCTCACTATTCTATAAAATAGTGTATCAATAATTATAATGAGGACTTTATTTGGGTGTGGATATTGTCTAGAAGACAATATTTGTATTTAAACTCACAGCATAAGTGTTGTCGTATTTTGCACGACAATTGTAATTATGAAGTTGTAGTTGTTTCTGTATCATGTATTTGGCGATTCAGAATAGGTTAGGTGGATTGGACCTATTTTGGGGGCGTCACAACCCGGCTGCCGTTTTTTTCCCTCCGATGAACAACTCCTCTGCTATTATCTCACTCTCAAGAACAAGGCCGATCACTCTTTTGGTTTCGATGTGATTAAGGAGATCGAATTTTACAATTTCGAACCATTTGATTTGCCGAATTCCGCTTGTTTCCGGTTCGGGCGAGGTGGGAGAAAGAGGCACTATTACTGTTATGTAGCTAGGGTTTTGAGGGAGGAAGAAAGGAGGCGAGCCGGTTCTGAGTATTGGAAGAGGAGTGGGAGAGTGAGGGATGTGGTGGGTGGGAGAGTGAGATATGTGGTGGGTGGGGGAGCCGAGAAAGCTGTCGTGGGGACGCGAAGGACCTTTATTTTTTATTTAGGAGACTCCCCTAAAAATGCTTTCAGGACTGATTGGTTCATGTACAAATATGCCCTAACTGATCATCATATGGTACTTTTCTACAAATCCCATATCTCGTTTTCTCAGTGTATATTGGTTTTAGAGTTTTTTAATTTGGATATACAACTATACAGACATTGAATTTTTGTTTTTAATTTTGTAACAAGTATTTGTGGTTTGACTGCATAATTGGTCCTCCCTTTTTAACTATATTTTGATATTAGAGTATTATGTTTTCATTTTTGAAGAAGGGTGCATTTGTAGATTTGTAGTTGTACTGGGAATTTAGGATTGATCACTTGTAAAAGAATTATTTTTTCTTAATTTTATGACGATATGAAACAAGTGTGAGGAAGACTTCTTATTGGGAGATATATGCCTTGCTGAGCCCTGCTTTAAGTTAATTTTTTTATTAGTTCATTTCATGGTTTCAATTTTGTAATTATCAATGTAGTAGTTGGAATTTTGTGTGTCCGTATTATTAATGTGTGTAAGGTTGGGGATAAAATAAAACTTAATACCATATGTGATTTGGCTTGTTTCATCCACATTTCTTTATCTTGTCATTCATTTCAAACTTTACAAACCTGACTATTGATTCACTGCTTTCACACTTTCTATGTATATATTTTCTTACCTTTCCTTCACTATACTACTAGAATACCTTCTCCAAATCATTTGTCCAGTTAATTGATTTTATTTTTTGCCTGCAGTCGTGTTCTCACGCACACGTGCACACACTTATGTACATAATATGTCACGGTAGCATTATTCTATCACGCATGAAGTGGATGATCTCGGAATCAAAGTTGTTTCCTTCTCTGTAATCTTTTCAGTTATATTTCCTTTTTCTTTGGAATGGACTAGAAAAGCTTAATGGACTATTCCCAATCTCCCAGACTTCCATTTGCTAGCCCGGCCCAACTTTAATATTCAAAGCAGGGTATTCAACAAAAAAGATAAGAAAATACTATAGATTAGTTCCTATCTAGACGGCGTGCCATAAAATGATTAAATTGGAAAGGGTAGGTTGTACCCAGCTGTAAGGAAATGCCATTTTAATGTTAGTACCTAAACAATCTTATTATTATGAATGTCCTTTGGGTCCATATCTTTATCTGCAAACCGAGCCACTATTATATATTAAAAAAAAAATGTCATAAGTAATCATTTGTGTATATACATTTTTCTCATATATATATATGGGGGCTGCGAGAAAGTCTAAAGTTGACATGGTACAAATTAAAAACATTCTCAGAATTTGCATGGAGATCAACAGTTCTAAAGATGTTGTCAATCTTCTTAAGGGTGTTGGAAGTTCTTTCCAACTTCTCCTTGGAAACCCTTTTGGAATGTTAAGATTCGTCACATTAGAAGAGATGTGAATCTGTGTATGCTGATAGACTTGCTGGACATTTGAATGATTATGATAAAAGCATGAGTACTTCTTCTTATGCTTTAATTTTCTATTTGATTGAATTGTGTATAAATTTCAAGATTTATTAAAAAATGAAAGAGAAACAAGTACTTAACATCTAATATTTAAGAATAATTAATAGACGTTGGTCTTAAATGACATGCTATGAATATTTTAATAATAATTTATTGAAAATTTATCCAATCTGTTAGGGTGATGCTTGGAGATTTAACCTCCTGGGAATGGGATGTAATGCTGGTTTAATATCTATTGATCTGGCATGTGACCTTCTTCAAGCCCATCCCAATTCAAATGCGGTTTTTGTGAGTACAGAAATAATAACACCAAGTTATTACCAAGGGAAAGAAAGATCCATGCTTCTCCCAAATTGTTTGTTCCGTATGGGCAGCGCAGCAACACTCTTATCAAACAGAAATTCTTACCGCAAGAGGGAAAAGTACACGTGGTCCGAACTCACAAAGGTGCAGATGACGAGGCTTAAAATTGTGTGTACGAAAGAGAAGACTCGGAGGGTAAAGTAGGGATTTCACTATCGAAAGATCTAATGACCATATCAGGAGAGGCCTTGAAGTCCAACATCACCACCATTGGGCCTCTTGTTCTTCCGGCATCGGAACAAATTCTGTTTCTGATGAGCCTAATTGGTAGAAAATTGTTGTATACTAAATGGAAGCCTTATATTCCCCACTTTAAGCAAGCCTTGCATTGCCGGAGGGCGAAGTAGAAGATGAGCCTGCAGCTGTAGACGGAGCACATGGAGGCATTGTGGATGACACTGCACCGCTTTGGCAATACGTCGTCATTGTGGTACGAGGTCAGCTATATTGAAGCCAAAGGGAGGATGAAGAAAGGTGATAGGGCTTGGCAGATAGCATTTGGCAGTAGGTTTAAGTGTAACAGAAGCATTAAGACACCCATTACGGATGGGCCATGGTTTGATTGCATTTATAAGTACCCAGTTCTTATTCCTGATCAAAGATGTCCGTGGGTCAGTCTACTTGTTATACTACGGAGTTGCCTCCACAAGAATTGATTATGGCTGCTACTGGTGATTCTGAGAGAACTTTATAGCTTTCGTCTTCAAGTGAGTTGTACCTGTACTTGTATAGTTATTTAATGGTGTATTGAATCATATAAAGTTTTTCTGAGAATAATGACTCTTCTTCTTGGCCTGATAAATTCCCGTTCTGATTAGCTGCTCTATCACTTAGCATCACTTTTCCTTTCCTTGTGTGAGGCAGGAAGCTGCAGCTTGGAGTATTCAATAACTTTGTTGTCTGTGATGGAGCCCATGGAAGAGAGGATGGAATAGGAACTCTTGAGCCCCCCTCTATCAAAGCAGCGTGTTGAATTTGCATTGCAACAAATTAAAGAATCTTGTGCTGCTTCTTTGGTACGCGCAAACCATTTTTGCATCATGATTCCAGAATTGATAAAGAGATTGATATATTTTTGTTGGCACTACAGGTTGATTTTGGATGTGGGGCTGGAAGTTTATTGGATTCTTTGTTAGCATATCCGACTTCTTTGGAGAAAGTTGTTTGTGTTGATATTTCAGAGAAGTCTTGCCCGTGCAGCCAAGGTTTGAACGATTTATATCTAATTTTTCATCTTGATTTTATCACGAATTTTATTAATATCTTTTATAGAAGCTACTTCTCTTCTTTGGCACTACAGGTTTATCTTTTTGGTGTAGTGGTAGTCTATTTTTGCGTTCTCATATTTGTTTTCTTTATTTTTTGTCTTTTAGGTTTCTCTGGTGATTAATTATGATCTTCTAAACAACCGAGAGCTTTATATTCATTGCATTGGTCATTTTGTACAATTCAAGAATTCAGAACAAGTTGGCAAACAATTCAAAATTCATATGGTTGATTAAGGCAGCACTAGCCCAGGGAGAGAAAGAGTCGAAAATAATTCTTGATCAGCTTGTCGACGTTCAAAACTTCTGAACTTTCGTTATGGTCATATTTAAAAAGTTGGATATTTTGTTTAGAATGTTATACTTGATAAATTATTGATGTTAAGTAGAATGGATGATACTTTGGATTCTAATTTTTCTATTTTGGTTAAATACGATGGAAAATGAAAATTTAGTTATTCTATTTTTGGTGTTTTTTTATCATTACAATCATTTTGGTTAAATATTATTGGTGTAATCTTTTTTCTTATTTCTAGATCTATAATTTTATATTTAGTTTTTCATTTAGTCACAACAACTAATTTTGTCACTATTAGTAACTCTTTTTGTGACGAGATGCATCGTCACCATAAGCATTCAATTAGTGACATTGAAAAATGTGTCCCAAAAAATAACTTTTTGGTGACAAATTATTTTGTAATATTATTTAAAATATGAAATGACAATGACATAATTGTCATGTTAAATATTATTAGGTGACGAATTGTTCTGTCGTCATTTATTTTTGGTGACGATAAACACAATAACACGACGAAAGAATAATCATAAATATGACAATATTGTCGTCATTAAAATTAGATGATTTAAATAGAGTAACATATTTTCGTCACTAAAACAATATCATTTAATAACAAAAAACGATTTTTGTCATTAAATGCACCAAATTTTGATGACAAAACATAATATAGAGTGACAAAAGTTTCATTCAAATAGTGATGCTATTAACGTCACTAAAAGTAATTAATTATAGTGACAATGGTGTAGATCGTCACCATAAGTTAAAACATTTAGTGATTTACATCAAATAGTGTCAAATAAACCTAATACCACGCCATAAATACGGTGATTTATCTCACGTGACGATTAACAATCGTCACCAAATATTTTAGTGACAAAAAATAAATTTTATGTGACAAATTTTAGCGTCATTTTTTGTGTAATTTCTTGTAGTGAAAGTTAGGCTCTGATACCACTGTTAGGTTTGTATATAGCTCGATCATGCAATCAAATCACATAAAAGGTACAAAAGCGCGATAAAAGGGAATTTAAAATTTTTCATAGTTTGATCATATAGAAAAGAGAAGGAGATCATATTCATACCCTTAGGGGTGCTCAAAAAATTCGGTTTTTCAGTTTTTTTATCGAAGGCAGGTTGAAACCGACTTCTGCGTGACTCTGGTTTTTTTTTCGATTTTGATTTTTTTTTGATGCTGGATTTTTCAATTTTTTATACTTTTCTGATGCCAGGTAATAAAAATTTTGAATTCGGTAAAACTGAAAAACCGAAAAAAAACTGAAACACACGGGTTCTCACTTATGCTGCTAATTGCTATTGTTTTGTCTATTTTTTTGTCATCTTCTTATGCTGCTATTCAACTTAACACATGGGTTCTCACTTCTCACTAGTCACTACTAGTGAATGGATTGTTCACGCATGCTTTAGAAAAGAAAAAGAGAAAGAGAAATACTGTAACATATAATGTGCCAACAAGTAACAACAACAAGTCAACAAGCCAACACAACAGTACACAACAAGCCAATACTCAACAGTACACTAACACAAGCCAAGTAGCCAACTACAACTTACAAGCCAACTAGTCAACTACAACAGTACACAAGCCAACAACCCAACATTATTGTCTAATAAACCAACAAGGCAACAACAAGCCAACAGTACACAAGCCAACACTCAACAATAGACAACTACAAAACGAAACTCGAACCATGCATGCGGTATAACAATTTCAATTAATTATTATTATTTATTAATAATTATATATATCACCATGCATGCGGTATAACCGAAAACCGAACCAAAAAAATCGGTACCCATTTTTTACAAACAGCATCAAAAGCCTAATTCTTGCATGCCGGTTTCTTGGTTCTTATTTTTCATCATTTCGGTTCAGAGTGGTTCGGTTTTTCTTGATGCATGGCTTCGATTTTTTACCGATGAGCACCCCTACATACCCTTGTAGAAACTAGATTC
This sequence comes from Panax ginseng, assembly GCA_020205605.1. Taxonomy (NCBI): domain Eukaryota; kingdom Viridiplantae; phylum Streptophyta; class Magnoliopsida; order Apiales; family Araliaceae; genus Panax; species Panax ginseng. The sequence goes on from CM035133.1 coordinate 145,434,799, forward strand.
TTCAGGTACGAGTTCAACTCCAATTCCTTTCGCGTTCAACTTGAATCCACCGGTTTGATCTCTTCCTCGTTTGTCATAAATTTTCCATCTTCTCCTAATAAGTTTTTTCTAGAAATTCCATCAATAAGTTGATAAAATAAGTAAGTATATGGTGTTATTCACCAACTTGTGGAGAAACTACACTTTTAACACAGATTTTGTTGACAATCTTCTGTTCAGATTTCCCCCTTACATTTGCATTTAAATTTGAATATATTGGATAACAGTTTTCCTTCGAACAGGTAAGGGAAAATTTGTTCGGACACAAGGAACCCACATATTCAGGCTATACCTGTTATACCGGGATTGCAAATTTTGTGTCTGCTGATATTGACACGGTTGGGTATGTTTTTGTTCCTTTTTCGCATTGCATAATAAAATTTCTTTTTCCTTTTGTTTTCTATGTTGACTTCCGGCTAGATGCTTATAATTAGAATTTTCTTCTGAAGGTACCGAGTATTTTTGGGACAAACAATACTTTGTTTCTTCAGATGTGGGAGGGGGAAAGATGCAGTGGTATGCATTTCATAATGAACCTGCTGGTGGCACAGATGGTAATTAACAATAATATATATACTTTCTTCAGATACTTTAACTCTATAGAATCAAACATTAAAGAGTATAGATTTTTTAAAAAAATTACTTATATTTTATGAAGATAATATGTATTCGGGTTTCTATTATAAATTTTTTATTAACTGATTCATGAAAAGTTTCTTGACTTAGATCCAGGAAACATATAACAGAGCTAAACATTAATAATGTCGGGTTTACAAAGATCAATATGCTGAACAGGAATTTATGCAAGTAGACAGTAGATTGCAGTTTTAGCTGTTACTTGCATGCTGATGATACAGTGGAGATTTAGCTATTAAAATATGGACTGAAAATATAATAGAAGTAATCGTTTATCTAATGTTAGTGTAAATTTTTTGATAAGTAATTTTGGCCCCATCTATGGGGATTGTTGATAAGTAATTCTGGCCCCATCTATGGGGATTGGAACCAGCGACCTTGAGATTATTCCTCAAGCCGCTGACATTTCTCCTGCTATATCTTTCTGCTAATTCTCCAAAACTCGTCCACAAAAGCTTGAGTACTGATGACTATATTAACTTTTCATGTCTTTTCTATACATGACAATTATAATCTACCATAGTAATGTGTTGGAGTATAACTTCTGCAGAGGATTTAGGCCAAACCATACAAATTGAAAATTTAACAGTGTAGCCACTATTGAACAGTTAGGTCAAAGATGCAAATAGGTGATGTTTCTTTGTGCTTTTTGCTAATTTGCTCTACATGATGTTTTTGTAGATAAAAAAGAAAGGCTCCTTCAAATATTTGAAGGTTGGTGTGATAATGTAATAGATTTGTTGCTTGAGACAAATGAAGATGTCATTCTTCGTCGTGACATATATGACCGAGAACCAACCTTTACCTGGGGAAAAGGTCGTCTAACCTTGCTCGGGGATTCAGTTCATGCTATGCAGCCAAATTTGGGTCAAGGGGGATGCATGGCCATTGAGGTATTTCATGCTTTGTTTTTATTTTGCTACTGCCTTTTGAGAAGGGGTTGAGCCATGTTTTATCTTAAGGGGGCAAAACTTTTTTTTTTTTACGTATTTTAGAAGTATATATATCATCTGGAAACCTTAAGAATCCTTGTTTGTAGGAAACAATAAATATCTTGAAGCCAAAAATTACGTGTCAAGATTTGTTCTACCGATTCAGATAATTTCTAACTGAATAGATGGTCTAATTAATTAATATATTCTTTTTTTGACTGACTTCCTATTTATTTTTTTAAATAAAAAAAAGTCAAATTCAGATTGCTTTTTAAATTAGTGAAACTATTTAAATATGAATGAGTTCCCCTAGTTGATAAATTCAATAAACATCGTTACCTGGATTTGTACCAATTTGGAGGAACACAATTTTACTTGCATTTGTAGAATGACTTGATTGTGAGAGGGACAAGAGATTTTCAAAGATCTGTAAATTTCTTAATTATATCTTTAAATTCCTTAATTAACCTCTTTATTGGTGTAGTGTCTGATATTATTTTAATATTGGCAGAATACCTGGAGGATGAACCATGGTTGAAACTCTTGTGTAAGCTTAAGTATTGTTTCCTATTATAAACATTCCTTTCTTGATTATTTTTTTTCATATATGGCACTAGTGTTAACCTCTTGATGGCAGATAGTGTCAACTAAGACGGGCTTTGTAGTTTTCAGTCGTACGAAGTTTGATTGTTAAGATGATGAATGATCATGTATCGGATGATTTTATTTAATTAATAATATTTTAGTTTTTTTGTATTTCTGTCATAATTTGTTATGGGGTTATTAAGACATAATTTTTTTTGTTTATAAAATAATTTTGACATTCGTTACATAACAAAAGAAAAAGCAATATTTATATCGTTGCAAATTATAACAAATTTCGTTGCACATGAAAAGTAAACGATAACGTATAGTGTCGTTGCTAATTGACAATAACTTTTGTTGCTCTCTAAAAACAATCACCTTCGAATATTATCGTTTCTAATTCATCATAATTATTCATAAAAAAACCCACGGCAACACAAAATTTCGTTGCAAATTAATATATAATTGGTTTATTTTGTACATTTAGCAACAAACATCGTTACCAAAAAGTACACAATTAGCAACGAAAACCAATTAAGGCAACAATTTTTATATTGTTCAGTAACGGCAAACTTCGTTGGCAAATGTGTATCAAATGCAACGAATTTTATCTTCATTGGAAAATAAAAAGATTCTTTTTTTTTTGCTTATTAGGCGTATTTTGCAACGAAAATTATTTTTCATAGAATTTCTTAATAAATTTGCTACAAAATATTTCGTTGCTAAATGATTTATGATTTTACATTTAATACAAAATTTCGTTCATGAAATATATTACTTTCTAATCGAAAAAAATTTGTTGCTAGACAACTAGCAACGCTCATTGCGCAACGAAATGTCTAACGACCGAAAAATCGTTTCAAATGACATTTTTGCAATGAAATTTCGCACATTTAGCAATGAAAACTGTTTGTTATAAAATCACCATTTTTTTGTAGTGCTTTGATCACCGTTAGCTATCCAAGTGTTTGGCTTGTAGAGGTTATCCACCAAGGAAAAACAAATATTCAAGATGATGGGTATTTGGAAAAATCATATATTGTATCTCTATAGAATTATTTGTACTCTTCTAACTCTTGGAATTATCATTAACTTGTGATACCCTAATCTATAATAAGACTTTCTTATTTATAGATGTTGTGACGCCTCCAAAATAGGTATACATCACCCATTCTGAGTCACCAAATAGATGGTACAGAATACAAATACAATCTTAAATATACAACATGAGTTGTGAGTTTTAATACAAATATTGTCTTTTAGACAGTATTCAAACTCAAAATAAGTCCTCAATACATTTATTATCACACTATTTCACAGAATAGTGAGAACTACTAATGCTATCATCTGGACCGTCACTCCGTTCCCCGACTAGTCCCTGCTACGTTCTCATTTCCTGAAGAGAACAATGAAAGCAATCCATTAGAAGAGTCAAGTAGAGAATAAAATCTACTATCTTCTATGATTTAAAATTAAAAGTTTTTTATCACTTTTATCGCTGAGACTCGGCTTAATAAATAATCCACATCGTCAAATCATCCTTGCACTACAGGCCAAGGATATTCTTTAGTATCACGACCATGAATTATCCATGCACTACGGGCCAAAGATAATCGTGTTTTCATCAACGGTCCTGATTATGCAATAAAACAATTCATCTTTGCACCCTTGGCCGAATAGAATCCATAGCCATAATCATACCAAAAACTGTCCATCAATGCACTATGGGCCAATGAGGACTTTTTCCATATCATTTGTAACATTACGGTCATGATTATACCGAATAATCCCTGGTCATAATCATACCAAGTCCATCTATGCACTACAGGCCACAGATGACTTTCAACATAATATAAACATGAGGATGATGACAATGGCATAATAATTCAATAAAACAAATTCAAGAATTAATTTTAAAGATTTATAAATTAATTTATCCAGGAACCAATAACGTCTAAATTTTCAACATGATACTGCTTTGTAGAGTAAAATTCAAGAATGCTCAGAAGAATATTTCCATGAAAAGATACTGGATGAAGCGCAAATATCAAGGATATTCCACTAATTTCATGGAGTATAGAAGCTAAATTTTAACCAAATGAGTATAATAGAATATATGAAACTGAAATGGATTTTCACCCGACATGCGGTAATCCATGTAGACAGATCATTTCTACAATTTAATAAGAAATAAATACGAAGGGTCATTCACCATGCATGTGATAATCCACATAGACATGTTATTCCAACAAAATAATAAAGAATGGAATAACAGAAGAATTCACCATGGATGCGATAGATCACATGCATACGGTTATTCCAATGAATAATAAATAATGGAACCGTGTCGTGCGTAACGCACAAACGGTGATATTCCAATGAAATAATAAATAATTGAATCAGGTCATGCGTAAACGCACGTATATGATATTCCAATAGAATAATAAAGAATGGAATAATCGAAGAATTTCACCATGTATGCGATCTTCACATGTATGTGTTATTCCAACATAATAATAAAGAATGGAATAATGTAAGAATTTTACCATGTATGCGGTACTTAGCATATACAAAGTTATTCCAATGAATAATAAGGAATGGAATAACAATAGCTCTCTCTTCATGAATACGAAGAAATAATACCCTTTACCTTAGAAGAAACCGGATATAAGAATAGTGAAGTAAGCGAGAATACTTTTCTTCTTTCTCTCTATAGTTTCTCTCTCTAGAGTTTCAGTGAATTCGTAAGAAATAATGAAGGAAAGAACTTCTATTTATAGGAGAATGGACTGAATAGTAACTAATTTATGAACGGTCCAGATTGATTTACTTTTAAACGGACGGTCCATATTGATTTACTATGCAATATTAATAAAATATTCTAATAAAAAAAATCTTTTAAATAAAATATAATATATTCTATTTATAATCTAATAAAACGAATAACTTTATAAAAGTATTACATTTTTATATAAAAAGATTTTATTATCTGAAACACTATACAGCACTTTATACAAACACTTATGCATAATAGAATATTATATATTCTATTTATAGTCTAATAAAATAAATAACTTTATAAAAGTATTCTATTTTATATAAAAAGATTTTACTATGCAAACACTATGCATAATAGAATATTATATATTCTATTTATAGTCTAATAAAACAAATAACTTTATAAAAGTATTCTGTTTTATATAAAAAGTTTTCTGTTTAATTACATTTATAATAATAATAAAACAAAACTTATCACCTTTATTATAATTCACAATATTAATCGACCAGGTCGTTCCCAGGAAAGAGGGGGCTTTCCAATAAGAATTTCTCCCTATTGGTGCGCAATTAGGTGACCAAACCTCTCTTTGGCAAAACTTCTAGACATCGTTAATATTGCAAATAATAATATTAATAACTTTGTCATCTCAATTATTGATTTAATAATATATAAAATATTGACAATAATTGAATCAAATAACGTGAGATACTTATGCAACAATTCATCAGTAGTAATAATTGAACAAAATTGAGTGACTTCTCACGTAAGCATCAATAATCAATACTGTGTGTGCTACTATGCAACAACGCAGACATCATTCTTTTTTAACACAAAAGTGTTTCAACAGCTTAACGGTAAAAACTTTCGCCGTTATTTTCATAAAATATTTTTGTCGTTTTCTCAATCCGATAATAATTCCGTTGCGGGGTCCACCAATGATTGTGCCGTTGTACGAATATTCCCTGTTAAAACGAATATTCCCCGACCAATCGAATATTATATAACAACTTGCTTACTTTTCAAAATTTATAAATATTACCCACAACTATAACATTATCTCAAATCCACACCATAATTTTGAAAAAAAAATTTCGAGAAAATTAAATCTTTATTCGTAAAATTTGGGATTTTACAGATGTAGCTCCTAAACAATTTAGGATTAGGGTTTCATTTTAATTAATTAAACTCTTTTAATTAATTAGGCTTCCTAATCTTATTAGAAATAATTAAGTAAACTGTTTTAATTAATTAGTCTCCTAATCTTATTAAGAATAAATGAGAGTACTTTTATTAATTAATTCTCAAACTCCTTTAGGAATTAAAATAATAGTAATAGTAATAATAATAATAATAAGACTTCTCTTATTAATTTATATTTAATATTTCTAAAATATTAAATAATAAATATTAAGCTAATTAATTTATTCTATCATCATAGATTAAATTAAATACACTTAACGTATTATTACGATTATGTCATTTGCTTCTTAAATAAATATTTTTCTTTTATGGTGTGACCCTTTAGGTTCTCCATATTAAACCGGTTGTGAATAAATCAATTAGAACAATTCTAATATTATTTAAATAATTAAATTAAATTATTTAATTTATTTAAATAAATAACATTTATTCTACAATAAGGTTAAGCCCCCTTAGCGATCAACGACTTTCCAGATAATATAAATTTCAACATTAATCATAAAAAAACCTTTGAGTAAATAGTTACCGTACAATTCAATCAGTCCACCATTTAATATCTCAATTGAATATAAGACATAGAATTACTGTCAAGTCTTATTTTATTTAATTATATGTATTTCGATCCTAAAATGCGCAACTCCTAGTAATGCAAATTAGAATTTCCTTTCTAATTCCATTCCATATTAGCCAAGGATTCCTAGGTTGTCATTAATTTATCGAATCAAATAGGACATTCACCCCTTTTTACTAGAAGAGGTAGATTCTTTATTGATCATTCATTATCTCTATATATAATTCATTACACCTAAACAGAATATTTGATATACCCTAAGGGTCTTATAAAGGGACATGTCAAAGTATAACTCTTCATACACAAGATAGTATGATGATCTCAAGTCTAAGGATCACTTGTACTACTATCACTAGAGAAATTCCTATTGACAGACAACTAAAGCTCCATTAGGTATTCCTTAGCGACAATATTCAGTGAACTTATTCTCCAATAAGCACCTACATACTTGCTTTAGTGTCTCCACACAAATGATTATGAGATCAATCATTCTCATCCAATGAGCAAGCAATGTACGTACCAATATATCCGAATTCACTAATCCCCATTTTAGTAATCCATCGATTGAGAACTATTTTAGTTTTAAGCTATCTAAGAATTTAGATCTCATTAGTATGATCATCATCATGATAATAAAAATATTTCTTAAAATTATGGATTTATCACATATTATAAAAGCAGCACCATGTAAATAAATTAAAAGTCTTTAATTAAATAATTCTTTTATTAATAAACGAATAAGATTGTTACAAAATATATGTTTTATCATATCAAATATAATTAGCTTGTTTGCATACTACTTTCAGAAATAAGTAAGAAAATGGGAATAAAGAAAAGATCAATGTCTTTCTTTAACTTAACTTGTGAAATACTAGCAGATCTCCTCATTGGTCAAGGAATATTCTAAGAGAAAGTCATGAACAATGATCGGTGGTTTTCATTAGTAGATGTTTTTCATTCCTTGGATTAGAATTTAAGAACGAATAATATTACAATCATACAAATATTATATAAAAGACGGAAAAATAAGAACAGCGATAAACTCAGGTTCATCAATTTTGATTTAGTTAGTCTTGTTTGTCTGATGTATTCATAAGATGTCTCACATGCATTCTACAATAATCCACACACCAAACAATATTTTTATAGTAACTGTGGACCCAAGTGCAAAATTAGGGTTCACATGACCTAATTAAATTAAATGCACAATTAGGGTTCCACAACCTCATTAAATATAAAAATTAGGGTTCGCATAACCTAATCAAAAAAAATAAATATGCTAGACCTGGGAGAAGCCTCCACGTGTCCCGAGATAGAAGACTCGTGGAGGCGGCTTGTTTTGGGAATTGATTGAGGGATTGGATTGGTGGCTAGAAGGACAGGGCAATATAGGCATTATTCTAATGACTAAAGGGTATTTTTGGAATTTCCCATAAAACATGTGCCTAACATGTGACTACTTAATTCCAGGAAACTCTATAAGTACCCCTTCCATTCTAGGAAGTGGGGGAACGCTTTTGGTGGCTTAAGACTTGGACATTCCATCTAAAAGCACTAAAAGGCTTGGACATTCTCTCAACTCGAAGGACTCAAGAAGGCTCTTGGAATCCCTGCTATCCTAACACGATTTCCGGATTCTAAGAGTTCTGCCACGTGTCATTGGAGTAATTGCCCACCTGTTTTTCTCCCCTCTTCAATTAACCAATCAATTCCGTGCTCTTCGTGGATTTCGCTCCTCCTCAGTCAACACAAAACCCTAACTAGCAAGGAGCGATTTCCTTGCCCACATTTCTTTGGCGACTCTGCTAGGGAGGTGTAGAATTCTTGAAGAGTATGCCCACAACTCGAAGTGGGAGAACTACAGGAAGAGCTGCTTCTCCAAAAAATAGCATTACCTCATCGGATCTAGTTCCAAGGCAAGCAACTCAATCTTTCCAAGGCACAAACCTGGATCTTGACCAACCAATTATTAAAGATGCTTCAGAAAGGAGTTCAAGATTACCATATACGGTCAATCAACAACAAACAAACAAACGCAGAAAGGCAAGGCGAGGATGAAAGCGGAGAGCAAATGAATGTTGTGCAACTAGAGATGCTCAAGGCATTGAAGGAAGCACGGGAAAACCAAGGGATGATGATGGCCATGATGCTAGAGTTGCAGAGGAAGCAAGAGGAAATGGAGAATTTTCGCCAGCATTTGATGCAGATTCCCACCTTCAAGGCCATGTTCCCAGGTAGTTTGTAGGGGGAATAAGCAAGAGTGGAAGACAACAACAATGGCAACAACAACAAAGAGAACCAGATTGTACATCCATCGACGGAGAATCAGTCAGTTCTAATCATCAACTTAGAGCCCCAAAATAGTGGTGAAGCGCCACAACCCAGGTTGGAAGCAAGCCAACCTCAGACACACAACATCCCAATCGCTCTTCCAGCATTTTCACAAGTGCAGATGCCAACCATCCCAAGTCATGTCCCATGAGTGAGCCAGCAACTTCCACCAACGCCAGCTTTACACGATGCAAGTGTGCATCAACCAATCTCTTTACCATACACACCGCCGATACAACAGTATATCACAACACCCCAGAGAGTTCACGCCACGAGCCAGTACGTGACGAAGGATTATATGATCGATGTGATCAATCAACTTCGCAGGCAGACATCCCGACCCTCGGAGTTAGTCTTTAATCCACCTTACTCGGCACATATTCGGAGGCAACCTTACCCGATAGGGTATACTGAGCATCCCCCGCAGTTTCCAAAATACAACGGGGAGAAAGGAAATGCCAGGGAACACATTGCCATGTTCGTAGAGTCGATGTCTCCGTGGCTAGGATATGATGAAGTAAACAACAACTTGTTGATGAGGGAATTTAACAAGACTTTGATGGATAGTGCCTTCAGTTGGTACTACAATTTGGAGAAGGGGACAGTCCATGATTGGGATGACCTAAAATTATAATTTTTTAAGAAATTTTTCTATGTGCAAAAATATGTAACTATCGTAGAGCTTATGCAATTTAAGCAGAAGCCGAACGAGGAGTTATCAGATTATGTGGAAAAATTTAGGGCCCAGGCACAGAAGTGCGCAGAACCGATTGAAGAAAAGAACTTGGTCAGCATTTACAACAATGGTGCCTTAGATGCCTTCAAGCCCCACCACATTATCAAGGCTTGTGATTCCTTCGCGACCCTCTTATCTTTTGCACAAGACTTGGGAGGAATCATGACATTGCTCACTAGCCATTCGACGGTAACATGGAAGGGAAAAAGGACAGCAACTGTGGCTTTGGCTGACTCTCAGTCAAAACCACAATGGGGCAAAAGGAAGAAGCACAAGAAAAATTTTAAACAAAGCAGAGGAAGGCCTGGAGATAAATATGCAAGAAAGTCAGTCTCGGAGGCTATCACATGCAGTAAGAAGGCATTCAGGGGTCTGTACGAACAATGGGTTGAACATGGGGTAATGAAACCTCCAAGGCTTAGATTTGTGGTGACGGAAGAGATGAAAAGAAGACCAGACTTCTGTGTATACCACACATATGCGGGACACTCCACTATGGACTGTTACAGCCTAAGGAGGATAAACCATGAGAAGCTGGCAAATGGGGAAATTGAACTTGGAAAGGAAAGCAGCGTTCATGGATGACAAGCCTGTAAAAATCACAAGGGGAAAGAAACATGCAACATTGTTATCCATGACACAACTCCGGAAGTGGAAATAATGATGGAAGAAAGTGAGGAGTGCGATCCAGGCCTGCAGGTGAAGGCGTTGATGAATGGAGCCAAGTTCAGAAATTATTTTGATCAGATAGGATTGGCCAAGGAAGCAAGGATAAAGGCAACCAAAGCAATCGTTAAGGCTGCCGAGACGCAGGAGACTTGCATGGCCATAAGCAAAGGATTTGTGAAGACAATGGAGGAAGAAGAAAATAAGATATCTTTCTCTAAATCAGATAGAGAGATAAGATACCCGCACAATAGGCCATTGTATGTGACAGCAGTAATCAATGGCATCGAAGTGCGGAGGGAGTTCATTGACAATTGAGCGTTTGTAAATATTATGTTATACACCGTGTTTAAATGGTTAGGCCTGCCAGAGAAGAAGATTATGAAGGAACATACAAACATTACATGATTCGCCAACTAGAGCACAAGTTGGGAAGATTCGAGGGCCTGTAATGTTCCATGTTGTAGAGGTGGATGCAACATATCATGTCTTGTTGGGAAGGGCTTGGAAAAATGACTATGGGGTGATACCTTCGGTCTTTCATCAGTGTTTAAAAGCTATCTGGAAAGGGAGAGAAGTGAAGGTACTAGCAACTCGAAATCCCTTTGGACCAGAGGAGGCACACATCACCAAAACAACTTTTTTCGATGATGTCGCTGAAGAGGAAAAGAACCAGATTAGGAGTCCTGATTCCCTAAGACTAGCAAGCTGGGAGGAAGTGCAGGACGATAAGTTTGAGCCTGCAGAAAAAGAGAAGATGAAGACCTCAGAACATGGAGAATGTTCCAAAAATATGAAGCCAGTAGTAGTAGACTTGGAGAAGGAAGGAAGAAAAGAAAAGAAAAGGCCAGTAGACCCTAAAGATGCCAAAAATATAATAAATGCCAAGCGGATAGCACAGTCCGAGGATGGCCAGAAGATGAAATGGGAGAGGGTTGTTAAACCTGACGAAAAGGTGGTGTTTCGCTTTATGACGATGTAAGGGGGAAGAACCCAAGGAAGCGTGCGAACCTAACGGCTCAGGAGGTGTCCCCCACTCCAACAATAATAAACAAGAAGAAGTTGTGCAACAGGAGGTAGGACCAGCTCCAGAATGCTTTGAGGATATGCCAAAACCTCAAAAAAATGAATTGAAAGAAGTTGATTTGGCAACAGATGGAGGAACGCCAAGGCCGACTTATGTCAACAAGGAGCTGGATGCTAACCAGAAGGAGGAGCTTGTCCAATTATTGCGAAAGTATAGGGATGTCTTTGCTTGGAATTATGATGAGATGCCCGGAATTAACAAGGATCTTGTAGAGCACAATCTAAACATAAGCCCGGGAATGAAGCCAGTGAAACAAGCACCTCACAACTATGCACCCGAAGTTGAAACTCAAATAAAGGAAGAGATCAAGAAGTTTTTGGAAATAGGGTTCATTAAGCCAATCCAACATCCTATATGGCTATCCAGCATTGTACCGGTAAAGAAATCAAATGGACAACTATGAATATGTGTGGACTTCAGAGACTTGAATAAGGCATGCCTGAAGGACATGTACCCATTACTCAACATAGATACTTTGGTAGATGCAACGTCTAATCACGATATGATGTCATTCATGGATGGGTTTGTGGGTTACAATCAGATAAAGATGTCCGTAGAAGCTGCAGAGTTAACGGCCTTTCGTACCCCGTTTGGAAATTTCTACTATGTAGTAATTCCATTCGGGTTGAAGAATGCTGGGATAACTTATCAAAGGGAAATGCACGCTATATTTAATGACATTATTCATTATATAGTGGAGGACTACGTGGATGACATAGTAGTGAAATCCAAGAAGGCGACAGTTCATGTGGAGGACCTAAGGAAAGTGTTTGAGCGATGCCGAAGGTACAAATTGAGGATGAATCCGAAGAAGTGCGCCTTTGGAATGATGGCTGGAAAATTCTTGGGCTTCTTGGTATACACAACAGAGGTTTAGAGGTGGACCCAAACAAGGAGAAAGTAATTACAGAGATGCCCCCACCAAAGACGTAAAAATGGTTGAAGAGCTTTCTAGGGAAAGTTTCGTACATGAGAAGATTCATGCCAGCATTAGCCGAAGTCATAGAACCTTTTGGCAAATTGCTAAAAGGAAAGGCACAATGGGACTGGGGGTAAGACCAATAACAGGCCTTTGAGAAGGTGAAAAGAATTTTGGCTTTAGCGCAAACGATGGTAGTACCGCAATGAGGAATGTCATTGCAGTTGTACATCACATCTACCAAGAAGTCTATAGGTGGATTGATCACGCAGGATGTGGATGGAGAAGAGAAACCTGTGTATTACATTAGCCGGATAATCATAGGACCGGAAACCAGGTATTCACAAGTGGAGAGGCATTGCCTAGCGTTATTGTTCATTGCGCAGAAAATGCGGTATTATTTTCTAGAAAAAGAAGTAAAGCCTGCAACAAGAACTGATCCAATCAGATATCTATTAACTAGGCCAACATTAGTAGGAAGACCTGCCAGATGGATGATGATTTTTTCAGAATATGACATCAAGTGTGTAACACCGAAAGCGATCCGATGTCAAGCCTTGGCAGACCTGCTAGCTCAATTTCGAAATGGAGAATATGAACCCCCTTCTTTGGATCTTCCAGGTGGAGAAGTAGAATCAATCGACTTGATGGATGAGGACCTAGAATGATGGAGTTTGACTTTTGGTGGATCCTCTGCAAAAGGTAAAGGTGGAGCAGGAGTGGTGTTGACCACCAAAGATGGAATTGAAGTGGTCTTGTCATACAAATTGGATTTCCCTTGCACAAACAATGAAGCAGGGTATGAGGCGTTCATACTAGGATTATTGGCGGCTCAAGAATTGGCAATCAAACATCTTAAAGTAAAGGGAGATTCAAACCTCATAGTGTAGCAGATAAGAGGTCAATTCGAAGTGAAAGAACCTATCTTGACGCCATATCGAACTGTAGCACAAACGGTGATGGAGGTTTTCTAAAAGGTGGTGATTGAATATGTGCCAAGAGGATAAAATAAACAACCTGATGCACTAGCAACAGTAGCGTCTCGAGTCTATGTCCAAGGAGAGGACTTGGATGTGAAGGCAATGAAGAGAACCCTCCCAACCATGGTGCTAGACTTGTTCCCCAAAGATATGATAGATGATTGGAGACATGACATCTCCCATCAATTGCAAACAAAGGAAGGAACAATACCAATCGTGGAGCTACAGAAGTACAACATCATCAAAGGTGTCTTGTAACACAAAGAAGCAGATGGTGTATTGACACGATGCTTGGGGAGGCAGGAAGAAAATAGAGTCTTTCATTAGGTGCATGACGAGAACTGCAGATTTGAAAACATAGGCTTGTATCGTAGGCTGCAATGCCAAGGGTATTATTGGCCTGAAATGAAGAAGGAAGCAGATGTGTTAGAGTTTATGCCCTAGAGGCCAATTATTTGATATAATTGCTTAACGTTTTGATATTATATTTGATTGAATAAATGAATGATTTTATTATGGTTTTATTTACTGCGTTATATAAATGTTAACATAATAAAAAATTCTTAGAATAGTGATACAAATTATATAGTTTCAAGTATGTGACTTGAACATGAGATTATATAATTATAATTAGTATCATTGTTCTTAAATGTCCCTAGTCGAGTATCATTGTTGATGGGACAACAATGATGCATTGAGACTAAGTATGTGGATCGACCGATGACCAAATCTCATTGGTCATAAATATATGAGATATTAAGCCAATGATGCGTAGTATTGTTAGAGAACGATGTCTTGGATAGACCCCACCATGAGAATTCTATGTGGAGCATTATGCGGAGTGTCAATAGCAATTCTCATAGTGACAATGATGTAATGGTCCTCTGACCTGAAATCATTATATTACTACACGGGAATTTATGTACTTTGATATCATCAAATGTCACATTTAATAGGGTGGACTATAAAGGTGATTATTGGGTACATCATGAATCGTGTGAGGAATATGAGTGATCTAGATGGAATTTAACCTTCCTATATATTGTGGATGATATCCATAGGCCTCTTGATTGAGTAGGACTATGAAATGCATGGCCATGCTCAAATAGTGATTTGTTTCATATAGTCTACTCATTGATCAAGAAAAACTCAGATTAAATTATGAAGAGTATGACACATTCCATGACTCGAGTTTAATCTAGGATATTAAGGTTAAAAGGATTAAATTACATTGAAACATTGGTCATAAAAAGGTTGCATCGAATCTTCGCTCTTATTATTACTTGGGTAGCAGTGATGCATTACTGTAAGCCTTCAACGTTTATAATTTTATAATATGATTTTAAAATTATTGCCAACGTGATAATAACCTATAAGGTCACACACATAGAACGTAATTTAAAAGGGTATAAATTTAAATTTTAAGGATTTAAATATATTAATATGATTAATAGTATTTAAATCACGAATTTAAATTAAAAGGAAAGTTTGTATATATGTATATTAATTAAGTAAAACTTAATTAAGTTATATATATATAAATTCGGATTTTATGAAATTAGGTTTTGATTAATTCCATTTAACTACTATATATAGGATATATAGCAGCTACTTAGGGTTAGATCATAACTTGAAAACCCTAGCCGCTCTTAGAGAGAGACTAGAGAGAAAACATACAGTTTCATAAAGGTCCCTTTGGTGGCTAATACTGCAAGTCCCTCTTATTGCAGAATCGTTCGACGGTTCGTGCGGCGTTCGTGTGGATACCATAGAGACGTAGTTTCGTGAGGAATTGCGTTAAGGATTCGAGCGCATCAATTTCAGATTCTCGTTTTTCATATTCGGTATAATCTCTAAACAACTGAGTTAATTATTTTTCGCATGGATCCTGTTTTTGGGTTTCAGAAATTGCTTTGAATTTTTATATTTCCGCTGCGTTTTATGTGCCGAACCCCTACAAGATGCCCTACAACGCCAATGTGTTTCATGCTAAGAATACCCTGGGGAGGAGGAATGCGCCTTCATTAATTACATAGCGGATTAGCGAATCCCTTATGTGGAGTTCTTACAAAGAGGGAATCTTTCAACTGATAAGAAGGACGCAATTGTAATAAAGAGGAAGTCACAATGATTCTTCTTACAAAATGGAGAATTATTTAGAAGAGGGTTCAATGGCAAGCCCTTACGGTGTCTGGAACTAGGCGTAGCCAAAGATTTGGTCTACTAAATGCACAAGGATGAACACCAAGGGAGAGCCAAGTTGTACAAATAGCTTATCGATCATGGTTACTACTAGCCAAAGATGGAAGGAGATTGTCTATAATTTGTTAAAAAGTGTCACATTTGTCAAATACATGGAAACTTGATCCACGCTCCCGCCGTGGATTTGTGAACCTTAACAACACTATGACCCTTTCATACATGGGGAATGGATCTTATAGGTCATGTTCACCCTAATTCCAAGCGTAACATCTGGATTTTAACTACCATCAAGATGTACACAAAATGGGTGGAAGCAATACCCTTGAAGAAGGCTACGGGACCAGCAGTGGCAAATTTTATCAAGGAGCACATCATTTGCTATTTCGGAATCCCGAAGATCATTTAGTCAGATAATGGAACTCCCTTCATTAATAGGGACATCAAAAATCTGATGGAAAGATACAGGGTGAAACACTAAATATCATCACCCTACTACCCGAAAGGCAACGGATAAGCAGTGGCTACAAACAAATCCTTGAAAAAAATCTTATGAAAAACCCTAGAAGATTATCCGAAAACATGGGCAGAACAACTACCAATAGCGTTATGGGCATATCGAACTTCAAAAAGAAAGCCTAAAGGCGAGACCCCATACTCTTTGGTTTATGGTGAAGAAGCTATCTTGCCCTCCGAAATAGAAATACCTTCGGCTCAAATGAGACTTCGAAGCTTAGTTGAGGAAGAAAACTGATCAGCGCGCTGCCCTGGAGGCCTTAGTTGACTTCCGAGACAAGGCCAAAGAAAAGCTTGAACGGTACCATAAAAGACTGCGACGATAATACAATACCTCGGTGGTACCACGACAGATTCTGGTGGGAGACCTGGTGCTCAAAACGATAACTCAAGTCATGAGGGGGACACTAACCACCCGTATAAGATACGAGAGATCTCCGAAAGCGGGTATTGCAAGATATCTCGCGTGGGATCAGATATTGTCTCAGGCCCATTAAACTTGAAGTGGGTAAAGAAATATTATACATAAGAAGAGCATCACAAAAAGTTAAACTTTCAACTTTAAAAGTAATCGAGGCACCTGATTATTAGCCCTCGAATCACAGTTATACTTTCAACTTCAAAAGTAATCGAGGCACCTGACTAACAGCCCTCGGAAGTTACACTTTCAACTTCAAAAGTGATCGAGGTACCTGATTAACAGCCCTCAGAAGTTACACTTTTATCTACAAAAGTGATCGAGACACCTGATTAACAGCCCTCAGAAGTTACACTTTCAACTTCAAAAGTGACTGAGGCACCTGAGTACAAGCCCTCAACCCCGAAAGTTACACTTTATCTTTAAAAGTGGCTAACGTTATGCTTTATTCGACAAAAGCAAGAAAGTTACACTTTATCTCTAAAAGTGCATGGCAAACGTTATGCTTTCTTCGACAAAAGCAAGATTTATTATATGAAACGTTATGCTTTTCATAAAAGCAATTTGATTATCAATGAATTGACAAACTTTTACTTATACTTGAATGTTTTTTTTTTAATTTCTTAAAAAAAGTATACATTCAAGTGTTGGTTTATAGAATATATATATATATATATATATATATATAACAAAATTCATGTTTGCTTATAATACCTAATGTTGTCTTGGAATATTAATTTGAATAACTTGAGATTCAATGATAAATATTGAGTTTTAAGGAATCATTCAAATTAATAGCAATCAACCAGGTTAAAGAAACTACATTTTGATAAATGAAATATGTGTAAATGAGTTTCTAAAACAAGAAATTGAAAAAAAAACTACTACAACAAGTTATGATCTAAAGGTCAAGACATATCAAATTGAAGTTGAGGCATAGCTAAAGCTTCCAAGTCAGCAATGTCAGCATCTCGAATCTTAAGATTTGCAACTTTCAGCTCCCTAACCGGTTGGGTAGTTGACTCTAAGTCCCATCGCTAGCACTCTACATCCTAAAGCTCGGCCTTTAGATCCCGAAGTTGGTCCTCTAAATCTTGAGACTGAATCTTCAATTTATTGGCGGCTTCGTCAAGCTCAAAAAGCTGCACTGAAAAGGATTCATCTTCATACTTACGTACATCAACCTCCGAACGTAGTGCAACAAGATTAAAACTTGACTTGAGAAAATCCAACCTAGTACGAAAAGGAGACATGTCAACACCCATGGCTGCAAGGTCGTCTACATCATCGCTAAACTGCTCCAAGTCATTGACTCGCAACGAATATAAAGAAAGAGTGTGCAACCCAAGAAAAAGGCCTACGAGCTGATCTAGGAAGAAGGTTTGGGAGGAAACGACCTTAATAATCAGTCGGTCAAGTATCTGCGAGAATCGAACTAGGAGACGCTCCAGACTTTCCTAACTAGAAGCTGATATCTGGAAACCCCTCCAAGAAACAAGATCCCCATTTGGGTTGAAGGAAGCTCTGGCAGGAGCTACTTTAGAAGCCACCATAGAATTTGTCGAGACAATGGATGGAGGAGTAAAAAGATGTTGTATGGTTGATGATTCCTAGAAGCCTTGGCCACCTGAAGGATAACCAAGGTCACTATATGGCGAGTGGGCAACATCCGAATGAAGAGCATCAAATAAAGTGAGTGCCTCAACAGGCAAAGGCAAATCTTTCATCTTCTCGCTCTAAAAATAAAATGTCTAAGCACAATATATTATGAAAAAAAAGGGAAAGGATATTCAAGAAAAATCATATGTTGACTAAAGAAAGATACTCACAATATAGTCAATGGAAAAAGAGTCGGGAGATGCCACAGAAAGGGGAATGTCATTCAACCCCCCCCCCCCCCAAAGTACTATCAGCAATGCCCTCCTGAGCAATCACCACCTCAGTAGAATCCTCTTGGGGAGGATGAACATCACCAATAGTTTCAGAATGATTCCCCCTCGAGGAAGTAAGAGTCTCATCAACATCTTTAGGCTCATCATGTGGAGAAGTCATATGAAGGTTTTAAGAAATTATTGTATCACCCACAGCAAGACTTGAGCTCACATCGAATAAAGTATCATTAGCATCAAGGCTAACACAATCATCGCGAGGAGTAGATGACTCAATATCAACAAGGATAGGTTGGGGAGGCTCATAACTAGTAGAAGCCGCCGCGGACGCCTCATTTGTAGTACCATACATAAACCCAAGAGGAATGTCATCATCATCTTCATCGACCTCTATAATCTGGAAAATCAAGGAAATAATTACTCAATGAAATATGAAAGTAGTAATATAAGAGATGAAAGAAAAATGAGAATAGCACGACAAAATTACCAAATTTCTACGGCGCTTCTTGATCGGATCCTCGGCTGTCGAGATACTAGAATCAACGTTATCAAAGGGGTGTTTTGCTAATGGCATTATGATAAGCCTGATAGGAGGACGATTGATTGGAACCACGACAGATGCAATAGGAGGAGCTATCTCAGAATCAGTAGTAATAGTTGCTCTCGTTTTAGAACGAGTAACTCTCATTTCCTCGGCATCAGAGGATCCCTGGGGAGGAGCTGGAGAAGACGCCCGAAACGGAGCCCGTAGTGAAAGACTCCTGTAAGTAGTGGGAGCCTGTGCGAGAAGAGTATCTGGATCATTTCGAGGAGGAATATCTGCTAACCGAGGAAGAGAAAACTTAGGCATCAAAACCTCACGCTCAATCAACCGGCTACTGGCTGGCCAAAGTGCTGAGTGGACATTGGTCTTAGGAGAACATAGCAGTCGACCCCATTAAAGATGTTTCGGAATAGAAATTGGCAATGAACAAATCAAGGTATCATCCTCCCATCTTTTAAGATTGACCTGCCAGTAGTTACGCTCGCCAGTAGTATATTGCCCGCTCCGAGAATCATCGGGTATGATAAAAGGAAGGGATCTATAAGGATCACTTGGTAGTCTTGGAAATGCCCATGTAAAAGGGGGGAGGTAGAGAAGAAATTGAGAAGAGCAGCCTCATAATTCCCACGACAGGTGTGACCGAAAGGGCATTCCTGGTGAAATCCAAATTGCCTCATGACCATGTGAGGAGAATATAGTACAGTGCCAAAACCATTATTCTTAATAAAATAGGGAAGCTATGTGGACCGAAGGAAAATGAACCAAGACATCGCAGAACCACTCAAGTTGTTTCTGTTGAGGCTTGAGTAGGTACAAAATTTGCGCTTATAAAAATAAGGTATATAACCGCAACCCCCTAAAATAATGGTATAGGGACGAGCAGTGAAGCATGAATAATCATCGAGGAAAGGTCGTAAATCTGTACTGTCGGGACTAAATCGATGATCAATCCAACGTGCTGTGCGGGGAATGATGTTGGGTAATGAAAAAATAAGAGACTTCTTCTTCTTTTTAGAAAGATGCTCAAGAGTGGAATAGCCCGAAAAGCATTCGAAAAGAAAAATCTGAAGGAAGGAGCATAGAGCGAAGCAATTGACGCCATACCTAGGTAAACGAGAAAAAAAGGGTTAAAGATGATAAAGTTCAGTTTGAAAGACAATTAATAAAAAAAATAAAAGTGATTACCTCCCAACGGATTCTTTCATGGCAATGGTTGTTTCTTTTAAGCGACGATATAAGGTCCCTAGGAAGAGAGAAGCAAGGGGAATCTCCAAGCCCTGAGATAATAACTCTGCCAAACTAAACATACGGGCAAAAGGACCGTCTACGGGAGATTCTAGGAAGAGGAAGCGGGACAGCCACATAGCCAGATAAGCTACCAAAGGAAAGGGACAAGTCTTTTCATAGATGGCAAGAACGAATTTGTCATGAATAGAGCTATCCCACTGGTTGGTCTTGTAGTCACGAAAGAAGTACCGTACCCAAGATAACCAAGAATTTTTCTGCCGATTGGAGGTCTCGAAGTCCGGAAGGAGTGTATCGCCCTTGAAACTGGAGATGTAGTGGGAGGATTGCTTGAATGTGTCCATCAAGTATGTAACACAGTCGTTATCTCTAGGGGACATGCTAGAAGGGCCGCAAGAGCTCGAAGCAACAATAGGAAGGCTACAAGATGTAACTTAGAATAAATATATATTTCAAAAAAATGAAAATGAATGAATATAATATAAAAATGGAAGAGAACTTACTAATAGAGGGCATATACATCCTCTAGAGTAGGGGTGAATTCCCCCCAAGCAGTGGCGAATGTGCAAGTAGAGGAGCACCATCGTGAGATCAATTAATACAGTAAGGGCGTTATGGTCCTGTTGGATACGTAGGTCTCTGCATAGTTGAACACAACGAAATATGCCCGCACTCTTGAGTATATCCACGTAATCATTGTTCAAGGATCTCGTCGGTCCAATCCTGCCATCCTTGAAGGAGACCAGATGAATCAGACAGGAAGCGAAGGGGACTGAAAAGGTATTTTTGCTTCTCTATGCATATGTGGGGAATGCAATTGGCATGGGGGAAGTCATCCCAACCTCCGTAAGATGGGTCATACAAAAACAAGCCTTCTTTCTCTGGTGGAGGAAAAGTTATACGGTCATAGTCTTTAACTCTATCCCAAAAGGTGTTAGAAGGACCGAAGAAGGGAGCCCTCTCCCAATCGGTGATGAATGGGGACTCCTGGATAGTTTTTCGTTCTGCAGAGCATTCAAGTGAAAGGGCCTACAAGCAAGGGAAGTTAATCATAAGAACTCTAAAAAAAAAAATAAAGAAATGATGTCAAAGAAAGTGTTTGAGCTCAAAGTGCTCACCATGGCAAAGAGAAAAGTCTTAGATTTAAGCTTCAAAACACCTGAAGAGAAGAAGAAACAATGTTAGAAAGAGTTAAGAATCACAAGTATGCAAGAAAAAATTTCCCAAAAATTTCTGAAAAAACTTCAAACAGCCCAAAAGCATCCTTCGGAGCCTTTTTTGGACTTATAACAGCATATGTCATGGTCAAAGGCGATGACTTTTGTAGGGCTCATCGCTAGATTTATTTTTATCGTTTAAACGTTGATTCCCCCTAGGGTTCGACCCCCCTAGGGTTCGGTCCTCCAAGGTTTGGCCAATTGGAGTAATTTCCCCGAATACAAATTTTTTCTTTCTTTGGGTTTTCGTCAAAAAAATGCCAATCTTTCTTTATTATCCGAGGGAAAAAACTAAGATGTAATCAAGGTAATGAGGCTCAGAAGACAAAAGAAAGATTGGGGAGTCCTTAAAAAAATATCTATATGGTTCGGCTCCCTATAGGGTTCGGCCACCTAGGGGGTGTTTCTTTCACCCCTTAAAAAATGCCTATAAAGTTCGGCCCCCTAGGGTTCAACTCCCTATAGGGTTCGGCTACCTAGGGGTTGTTCCTTCATACCTCCGAGGTTCTATTGCTCCACAAATCAACTGCTTGGAACGAATTCTCTTTCGTCGCAAAAATTATAGCCTTTCTCTGATGAATTCTGAGGGAAAAAACCAAGATAAAATCAAGGTAATGGGGCTCGAAAAACAGAAGAAAGGCTACAATTACCTGAATATATATATATATATATAGATGAAACAATTATGAGGAATTGGTCAATGAAGACTCTAATGAAGGTTGTGATAATTTTTATAATCATGTAAGAAAGGGATGGTGGTTCCCCCACGTGCCTTCATCGTGATATAAAACAAAACCTGTTGCAAGATTACTCAATTGCTTGCATGAGTCTGGCCTAGTCGTTTACTATGAGAACATGATCAGCAATTAAAGAGAACACAATTTACCCTTAACTCTTTTGAGAGGATCAAAGCTGCTCCAAGACTTCGGGGCTATATTGTCACCGTCTAGGCTTCGGAGGTATATTGTCAACGTCTAAGTTGCGGAAGAAGGAAAAGAAGGCGCTTGTGGTGATGAATAGAATTTTAAAAGCAAGTTAAATTGATTATCCCACCAAATAAATTTCGCAAGTGGCTAATTATGATTACCTTCGTAATGTGACAATTTATCGAGAAAATTTAGAGGCAAATTCGCAAAACGAGAGTGAAGAACACAAGGAGCTTCAGAGGAATATGTATATAGCCCTCAAAGTCTTCTTACAACAGACAAAAAAAAGAACTTACTATGTTCCTAATTTAGGGAAAGATTTGATTGAGTTTCCAAAAGATATGTGTATTTGATCTTGCTTTTAAATAAAAGTATATTAAAGATATTATTTGCTAAATATAAAGAAGATTTGATTTTATTCCCAATAAGGGAAGATTTTAAAATTGTTAATTTCCTTTAAAAAGAAATAATATTAATATATACGTGTATATATATATATATATATATATATATATATATATATATATATATATATACTAAAACTAAAATTAAAAAAATTTGTCTTTCAAGATCAAATAAAGAAAGATTTTATTTTATTTCCAAAATAAAATTAAGATTTGATAAAAAGGAAAGATTTGATTTACCAAAAGAAAGATTTTATTAGATTAAATTTTATAATATTTCCTGTTTCAATTTCCAGAAAAAAATAAGGAAACAAATATTGGGCAAGCTATGGAAAGATTTTTGGAGGATTTCTCAATATGTCCAAGGATGAGTCCTGCTAGGTTTTGTCTCCTTAGTGTTTAACCCTAAGGGTTTGGCTCCCTAGGATTTTTCTCTTCTAGGACCTTCATCTTCAAGACCTGTAAAGTGAAGTCCCGTAAAATCATTCAAAGGCTTGAAGTATTCTTGCATGATCGTCTATTTGAGAATGTGACTCTCGCGCAGGGGGCAAATGTGGGCCCAAGTGCAAAATTAGGGTTTACATGACCTAATTGAATTAAATGTACAATTAGGGTTCTACGACCTCATTAAATAAGCAAATTAGAGTTTGCATAACCTAATTGAATGAAGACGAAAAAGTCAAAAATAAATGTGTTAGACCCGGGAGAAGCCCCCACGTGTCCCGAGGCAGAAGACTCGTGGAGGAGGCTCGTTTTGGGAATTGATTGAGGGATTGGATTGGTGACTAGAAGGACAAGGCAATATGGGCATTATTCTAATGACTAAAGGGTATTTCTGGAATTTTCTTGAAAACATGTGCCTAACATGTGACTACTTAATTCCAGAAAACTCTATAAATACCCCTTCCATTCTAGGAAGTGGGGGAACACTTTTGGTGGCTTAAGACTTGGACATTCCATCTAAAAGCACTAAAATGTTGGACATTCTCTCAACTCGAAGGACTCAAGAAGGCTCTTGGAATCCCTGCTACCCTAAAACGGTTTCCGAATTCTAGGAGTTCTGTCACGTGTCATTGGAGTAATCGTTCACCTGTTCTTCTCCTCTCTTCAATTAACCAATTAATTCCGTGTTCTTCGTAGATTTCTCTCCTCCTCAGCCAACACGAAACCCTAACTAGCAAGGCACGATTTCCTTGCCCATAGTAACTAAAAAATTCTAGCTTCTATAACATGGGCTCAAACTCATGAGACCTAAAATATCAGTAAAACCCCCGACATGAGCTCAAATTGCAAATTGGAGTTTCTATAAACAGATATCCATGCTATTCTATAGACTCGGTTGGAAGTGGAAGAGAAAAAGAAGAGGTATTGTGCAATATACGTGTGAAAACGTATAAATTCCAATAAAGAGAGAATGCACAAGTGGTGGAAGAAAAAGCTACGTTCATTTTAAGGGTGGTCATTTAACAAATTTTTTAACATTTATGAACTGAATCTCATATAACGATTACATAATCTGATGGAGTATTATTTTAACCTAATTGTTAATTACATTTGATTATCATAATTTCCAATATAATCAAACAAAAATAGATACATGTGTCAACTTTATGTATGTGGTCTTGCGTCATTTATTATATATGTGACTTGAGAAAGAGTCTTTTCTTTAAACATGCTATCCACTAAACCAATGGTATTTCAATATTATTTACAAAATATTCTACAAAGAAAAGTAAACTAGGTATAAAAAATGTCATTTCTATTACTTTTTGTAGAAGAGTACTTAGAAGTTATATGTTCACTAATTTTCCACTAACAAAGAGAAAATAGAACCTGGGTCCAAGTTCAAAAATCTCATAACTATTTTAAATAGTAGGGTACAAGTACTTTTTTTTCTACAAGTGATCAAAATAATTAGTGCACACTTAGTTCACATTTACAAACTCATAAAACCCTGATTTTACTTTTCATATCCCCACGTATAGTTTAGATTAATTTTTATGTTTTATTAACCTTGTAAATTCCAAATTATTTAATTGTAATAAGTATAACCTTATTTTAAAAATCCCTAATGATTAGTTAATGATCTCTACGCATATAATGATTAGTTAATGATCTCTACGCATGGTTGGTTATAATACCATTCCAGACTCTATGGGAAGAGAATGGGAGGAGGAGAAGGTATTGTTTGAGATCTGTGTGGAAAGTTGTAATATCCAGCAAAGAGGGAACACGTGTTGTAAGAAAAATGTTGTGTTTATTTAAAGACTAGTCATTTAACGAATGTTCTGAACATTTCTTAATTAAATTTGATATAACAATCACATAATTGTTATAAAATATTACTAAAATCAAGAACAAACAAAATTAGAGAAAAGAAAGCATTTTCTTTTTACTTTTATATATTCATCATTCACTTTACAAATGTTATTATTTATAGATATAATAACATCAATACTAACATAAATCCTAGTAGGTTACAAAACTCAAAGGTTATGAGTTTCATAACTCAATGGACATGGGAGTTACATGTACCTAGACATCTATAATATGAATCTAGACATACATAATTTTATAACACTCCCCCTTGGATGTCTATTGTATAGCTATACGCATTGAAAGCTGCCTCATTAAAAACCTTACCAAGAAAAACCCAATGGAAAAAAATCATGGTTAAGGGAAAAAGAGTGCAACGCGTATTAGCTCCCTCTCATGAATATATCCTTAAGGCCTTCAGCTGTCGCATTTCAATATTGTGACGCAATCCTTCAAACATTGCAGTTAGTAATGCTTTGGTGAACAAATTTGCTAGATTATCTTTTGAGCGAATTTGCTGAACATCAATGTTACCACACTTTTCAAGGTCATGTGTGAAAAAGAATTTCGACGAGATGTGCTTTGTTCTATCTCCTTTGATGCATCCTCTTTTTAATTGAGCTATACATGCAGCATTGTCTTCATACAGAATAGATGGAGTTCTTTTGTAGCAATTTTCTAAGAATATGCCTCGTTAAAAAATTTACCAAATAAAAATCCAGTGGAAAAAAATTTGGCGAAGGAAAAGAGTACAATATTCTTGTATAACTTCTAGTGCCTTGAGATTGCCTCATTAAAACCTTACAAAGAAAAATCAAGTAGGAAAAAATCTTAGCGAAAGAAAAAGAGTACAATCAGCACATATCCTTTTTACTCCCCTTCATAAGTACATAGAATTTCCATTGTTCATGGTAAAAATATCATTAAGTCGAAGTATGCCAATATTATGTGCACCATCTTCTTCAAAATCATAGTTGGTAATGACTTAATGAATATATCAACCAAATTATTACATGATCAATATTGTCATTCTTCTGGGGGTCATGTATATAAAATAATTTTGGTGCAATATGCTTGGTTCTATCACCCTTTGGATAAAATAATCCCAAATCAATAGTCTCACAAAGATAACGTAAAATATGTTTAATTTCATTACAATATCTTCGAGTTGGTGCATAACTATACATTGCTAGTAAGTTAACTGCAAATGTTATATCAGGTCTTGTCAAATTTGCAAGATACATCAAAGTACCAATTACTTTAAGATATAGTACTTCAGGACCAAAACACCAATTTCACAAAGATATGGTACTTCAAGACCAAAAGTTTATTAATCATTTTCTTGTGGTAAAAACGGATATTTTTTGGTATCAAGTGACCAACCCATCATTGGAGTACTGAAAGGATTAATATTATCCATGTAAAGTTACTTCAGGACTTTTTTTGTGTATGTTGATTGATGAACAAGAATTTCATAGTTCAATTTGTAGGTTAAGACAAAAATTTGGCTTACCAATATCTTTCATCTTAAATTAGTTGTTTTTGTCGACTCTTCTAGAGCAAGATCTTTCATCAATAAATATAGTAATAATAACAAAACCAGATTATGATCTTTTGATAAAAATGCATGCACAAATTGGATTATTCTCAAATCCTTCTTTCAAAAGATATCCACTCAGGCGATTATACCACAATATGCATCTGGATTGCTTTAACTCATTTAAGAATCTTTGTAGCTTAATAGAATACATATTTCGAGATGTATAATTATATGTTTAAGGAATTTTATATCCTTCAGGAATTTTCATGTAGATATAATTATATAATGATCCATACAGATATGATGTAACAACATTCATTAATTTCTCTTTCTACCAAGCTAATTAAAAATCTGAATGTAATTGTGTCCATTACAGGAGCATATGTTTCTTCTTAATTAATACCATGTCTCTGCGAAGAAACCTTGTCTTTCTAAAGTTAGCGCTTTACCCATATAATTTTATTTTTCTTATTTCGTACAAATACCCATTTGTATTCAACAGGCATTACACCTTTAGGTGTTCGGACTATAGGTCCAAAAACTTCACATTTACTTAGTGAATTTAATTATGCTTGAATCGCCTCTTTCCACATTGGCCAAATATTTCTACATTCATCAACGATTTTTGGTTCATATATATGATCATTACTTCTGATAATATCCATAGAAAATTTATATGAAAATATGTTGTCGACAACGATTTTATTTCTATCCAATATATCGTCTCTGTATATACATAATGTATCGAGATCTCGTTATTTTCGAATACTGATCCTCTTGAGGATAACTCATCCTCTTGGGGATAACTCTTCAAGAGTTTTATTTACAGAGATTTTTGTTCATAAATTTTGGATAGATTGATAAATTTTGTAGCCTGTTTCATGGGTATAGCCCCTTTATAGGCTGCAACTTGTTTTTTTATACTTTCTTCTTCTGGGAAATTCTATCTTTAACACAAATAATTTTTTCACATTTCAAGTGTGACTTTGATTCAATTTACTGATGTATTAACTGATTATCCTACAGGGACTTCAATCTCTGCTAGAGTATTAGCAGCTAGAATGTGAGATATCACTATTTTTTATTATCGATGAATAATTCTGGTAATTGATTTGCAATTCATTCCAAATGAATTATCCTTTGAACTTCTAGTTCATATTGATTTGTATAAGGATCAAGATTAAATAACGTTGAAACATTCTAATTAATCTCCCGTCGTGCTTCAGGCAATGATCTCACATCGTGCTTCAGGCAATGACTTTTCTCCCCCTAATGGTGGGAAGACTATTAAAATAACAATCCTCAAAATATACCTTAAAAATATAACTCTGAATTCTTTCTTAGAAAGATGAACACTAAATAACAATAATTAAATGTGATAGTTTGGTAATTAATTTACTTTGATATAATCAATAGGTAAAGAAATCTTTTGATTCTTTAAGGGATGTTCATGAGAGTTTTCAATAATTTAATGCATCATTATTGATCCTAAATGATCATGCCAAAGCATAAAAACATTTGGATCCAAACACTTCTGGTGTATTACAACATTTGTTTCAACTATTCTCATTTTAGTATAATATAATTCAGAAGAGAAAATATACAGTTTTTCTAATATGAGCTTCTGGCCCGATAATATTGAACTAATATAAAGAAATGCTTCACTGCCTTCGTTATTGATTTCAATATAATAACTATTATAACGTATATCCTTAAAATTTGAGCAAATTTACCTTGTCTCAGAAGAATATAAAGAATCATCAATACAAATTTTTGTGCCCTTTGACAACATTATAATCGCTCTTCCAGATACTTTAATTATGTTTGATGAATAATCACTCTTCAAGAGTCTTCAATTATGTTTGATGAATAATCGCTCTTCTAGAGCCTTTAATTAAGTTTGATGAGCTTCTGGCTCATACAAGTTCATATATGCAAAACATAAATTTAACTTTGTTACTTGAAACATAAATAAAACATATAATAAAAAAATACTTATTATAATGAAATAAAAATAATTAATTGGTATGAACATTTCTATCAACATATCATTAAGGAAATCATAGATATCAAAATTAGTTATTTTCATTCCATTTGAAAGTCAAAATAATTCATGTGATCTTCAGGATCATTATGATCAATAAAATTTATTTCAATTTTATTTCCTTTTCTTTTATGGAGTCTTGGTACAAATCTACCAAATGTTTAGTAGTACGACGGGTACATTCCATTTTCTATATTGATTGTTCTTTTCACGTCCAGTACCACAACCACAACCATAATTTCCTCTATGATTATCAAATGAGGTTCCATTCACTTCAAGGAATGTAATAGAATCGGTCGAGCGAGATTGTTGGTTTTTCAACAAAAACTCATTATTTTGTACAGCCACTATAAGACATAATATCACTTATGGGAACATAGTTTTCTTTATCACCTCAGAGAATATTTTGTGAACTTCCGCTCTCGATATTGCTACTGCAAGAGCATATTCGAGGTATGAAAATATAATAAATATTTTCTCTAACATGTCTTCATCAGTGTTTTTTTTCACATAATTTTAATAGTGAGATTATTTAAAAAATGTAGAATTGTTCTCACTCAACACTTTTAAAATCTTACAACTTCAGGTGCAACCAATTATAACGAGCTTTTGGGAGAATTATAAATTTTTGATTCTCATATCTTTCCTTTAAATCATTTCATAAGACGAGTGAGTCTTTTACTGTAATATACTCATATTTTAATTTTTCATGGAGATGATAGCAAATAAAAATCATTGATTTTGCATGATCCTGCAGGGATGCATGATTGCCAACTTTAATTATATCTCCAAGGTTCTTTGCCTTTATATGAATCTCAGCATCAAGATTTCATTACAAATAATTCTTGCTCGATATAAATCAAGGGCAACAAATTCAAATTTATAAAATTTGAATATTAAATAACTAAACATATTCCCCCATCAAATTAAATAATTATATATGTTCAGATTTAATTATAATGAACCAATTTATAAAAATGCAGTAAAATACGAAACTAAATTTTTTCACTAAAACTAAATAATAAACCAACACTACTAAGTATATTTGTCATTGTAACTTCATACAAAAATATATCAAAAATCATTAGAAATTTAGTTTATTATAACTATCCACATGTGCATGAATATCAAACATGATGTATCTTAGAAGTGTATCGTACTAGCCTTTGGTTGGGGATCTAGATGATTAGTTTTGAATTATTTTTAAAAAATTTGTTTACAAATCATCACCACTTATAGCATGTGATGTTGAAGCAAAACCAGTATTACATGGAGGATTATCTTTAAGTCAATTTCACTTGGATCTTGGTATCACCTTACTCCAAAACCAACAGAAGGGTGTACTTTACAACAACAAGCTTGTAAACTTAATATTTTTCTCTTTTGTGTTTTTACATTATATATAAACTTGAAATACACAAATAAATCAAAATAACACTCAGGGGTAAGTTAAACAAAATCTATGAATCTGCTGATAAGCTAACCTTTTGGGCTTTCAAAGATTATTATGCTAATGATTAATACTTTCTGTTTATGTTTGAGTAAGTCACATGTAACCATTTGATGTTGTCAATACATATGAATTTTAGATGCATGGAAGATGGAATAAAGACCGATATACATCAATATTTTAAATTTAACAAGTAATTTTCATATGCCTGTCTTATAATTATTTGGCATGCAATATATTATGCAGTATGTTATATATATATAATCCGGATCTTAAGCTCACTCCTTATCTAACTCACCCGAGCTCACCCCCTTTTAGCGATGAACTCGACGACGGTTTAGTCATACAACCGTCGTCTATATTTTTAGCGACGCTAAAGGGACCGTCGCTAAAAAAAAGTATAGACGACGGTTGTATATGACCGAACCGTCACGTCCGTCCGCGCTAAAGGGAGGTGAGCTCGAGTGAGTTGAATAATGAGTGAGCTTAAGATCCGCATCATATATATATATATATATATATATATATATATATATATATATATATATATATATATATAAGTGATGTACATGTACACTAAAATAAAAAAATGAGCATATAGGCAACTGCATGTAGATAATAGATATATATATACCTTCTCCTTCAAATCAAATATAATCTTCAAGACGAAAGTGAGAAGCAATTCGTGCTGATGACGTGTTATAAAATATTACTAAAATCTACAAACAAGATTAAAGAAAAGAGAGCATTCTCTTTTTACTTTTATATATTCATCATTTACTTTACAAATGTTATTATTTATAGATATAATAACATCAATACTAACATAAATACTAGCAGGTTACAAAACTCAAAGGTTATGAGTTTCATAACTCAATGGACATGGGAGTTACATGTACCTACACATCCATAATATGAATCTAGACATACATAATTTTATAACAATAATATGGATTTTTTTAATATGATTTTTAATTTCATTTCATTATCATAATTTCTAATTGAATTAATCATACAGAAATATATACATGCGTAAACTTTATTCACATGAACTTTATGATTGTTTATATCTATGAGTCTAATTCAAAACTTTGTGATTAATTTGAATACTAGGATATCCATTATCCAAGTACTCTTTTCTCTCTCTATCATATAGTGATCAAAATTATTAGTGCACACTTACTGCACGGCAGTTACAACACATTAAATTTGATTATGTGAATATAAGATTTATAATTAAGTCTCAGTTAAAAATAAATACTTCTCAAAAAAACAAAGTATAAAAGAAAATGATAGAAATTAGTCAATGGAGAATTTCAATAAGCTTTCCTAATAACTTTGAAAGACTAAAAGAGTTGCATATATAGACTATAGAGCTTTGTAGAGTAAATAAGAGAGATTCCATTGAATCATGGAAGAGAGAGAAGTATTAATATAAATAAAATGTATTTAAACTTTTTTT
This sequence comes from Panax ginseng, assembly GCA_020205605.1. NCBI lineage: Eukaryota > Viridiplantae > Streptophyta > Magnoliopsida > Apiales > Araliaceae > Panax > Panax ginseng. The sequence goes on from CM035133.1 coordinate 145,466,430, forward strand.
TTAAAATTTGTACTATGAATCTTGGGGTCTTAGAGAAAAAATATAAACCTATAATACTATACAACTTTGTTTATTGAATAACAAAATTAGCAAAAATGATGGCAAACTAATCAAACTTGAATTAGCCAATTTTAAGTGGGTTGAAAACGTCTAGAAAATTTATCAAAAGCTTTGATACGAATAAAATTAGTAGAAAAGGAGAGCAAGAGGGGGTATCTTTATTATACCTGAACATACGCTATTTTATATTCTAAAAATATTAAGGAATATGATAAAGTATAACTCAGAATATAGAAGGTAGTATAATGATCTCATATCCAAGGATTACTTATATTACTATCATTTTAGAACCTCATATTAATAGACAAATAAAACTACATTAGGTGTCATTTAAGCGAGTCATATCTAGTGAACTTATTTTCCAATAAGTACCTACATATTTGTTTTAGTATCTCTACACAAATGATTATGAGATCAATCTTTAACAGAGCAAACATAGTATGTACTAATCTATCTAGAATCAATAACCCCACATTAGTGATTCAACGATTAAGAACATTTTAGTTTTAAGTTATTTAGAATTTAGATCTCATTAGCATGAACTCATCATGATTCTAAAAACATTGCTCCAAAACTATGAGTTTATCACATTTATTAATTCAATCAATTAACAAGGATAAAGAATGCACTTAATTAAATAATTTTTTTTATTAATAAATGAACAAGATTTCAAATTGAATGCTTATCACATCCAATGTGATTCGCTTGAGTGCATATTACTTTCAACTCACTATTCATGTCACTAAGTTTAATACTGCTTCCATCTAGATTAATGCTCACGCTGACAGGAACTATGGCACCATTGTCTCATAATTCTGACAGAATTCCGTCAAGAATACATTGTTTCTAACAGAATTATGTCTGGCAAAAAATTCTGTCGAAATTAAGTTGTTTTCGACGACGAAATTTGTTCTGTCAAATCTGGTTAACGGCTGTCAAAATTTTTCATACGTGAAAGCAAAAAAAAAAGAAAAATAAAATAAAAAATGAGGTGGCCAATCAGCAACAATGACATGAAAATAAAAATAAAAAATTTATTTTTTTACTCATTTTTAACATTTTAAAATTTTAAAAATGACAAAAACATAATAAAACAAAACAAAAACTAATAAAAATAAAATATTTTTTCATTCATTAAATCAAATTTATTTATCAAGATAAATTAAATCTTAATCAATTAAAAAATCAAACATATTTTCCTTAAAAAAAGACAATATTAATAACTAAACATTAAATTAAAATCAAAATCAACAACGCCCACCACCTCTTCTTCTCTCTCTTCTTCATTCCACGCAGGATCTTCTCTTGTTCATTCCTCTTCTTCTCTCTCTTCTTTCACCACCACCGCCTCCACCTCCTCCACGCAGGGGCGGATCTACGGTTAGGGTTTTGGATGATGGATCCGTTCGGATCTAGTTTCCCTTTTACCGATCTTGAACTGCTTGCCGATTTTTGTTGGTCGATTCCGATGGTTTTGCGCGGATGATTTATTCGCGTATTTTCTAATCTGGATCTTTTGTTTAGTTTTTCATCTTTTTATGTTCAGTTTAGGATGATTTCTTTGATGTTTTCGGTTGATCTGAGTTTGTCCCGATCTGATATCATGTATTTATTGCCCTATTTAGTTCATGTTCATATTTGGGTTTATTTTTTATTGGGACGATTTCGATTTTATCGCTCGCTTTGTTCTCGGCAAGATCCATGGTGGGTCTGCTTTTAATTAGCTTTCGTCGATAGCCTCTATTTCCTGCAAATCGAGATCATTATGTGTTCCTCGTGACTACTTCGCTTAATCGCATTTTCCTCGAAAAGGTCCTGTTGTGTCTCACCGTCGGATCAATTGAGGGCCTCTATCGGATGGTTCTGGATGTTTGTATCTGACTCCTGGAGTTTGTTTTGATCAACCGGATGTTTTGATCACATATGTATAAAGTTATGCTGGGAAGCTCTATGTTCTGATTCTTCTAATTTTTAGGGAAGATGAAGATTTTTTTAGATGTACTTCCATCTGATTGATTTAATGAATTAAAATTTTAATTGATTATATATTATTATTTTGTTGATGTAGAAAGTCAGGATTGATTGAAGTTATTTATTTATTTTTTTGTCACATATAATATTTTTAATTTTTGTATATTTTTTTCAGCGCCACGTAGATAAAAAGTTAACGTCTGTCTATTTTTTTTAACTGAGTGACCCAATTTAAAATTTTTAATTAGTTTAGTAACTTAATTTAAAAAATTAAAAATTTAATCAAGTATTCAATAAAACGTGTCAACTTCGGTGGCCAAATCATTAGTTTTGCCATATATATATATTCCTGGCAAATGGGCCGGGCGGGCCAAAAAAGCTCAGTTTTATTAGGTCAAAATTTTACAGCCCAAAGTCCGGCCCATGGCGGGCGGAGACCATTTTTGTGCCTATTTTTTGGGTTTAGCCCAAACGGACTGGATTCGTGGCGGACGGGCCAAAAAACGAGCGATTTGCAACCCAAAGCTCTACCGTGGGCTTGGGTTCATGATTTGCCGTGTCTCTCTCTCTCTCTATATATATATATTAGATTTTTGTTTAATTAATTGTGTACATATGTATTTATAAATATGTATGTATGTATATCCAAAAAATTGATGTATTTTGTATAGTTAAATAATTATTTACGTTTAAAATGTATTAAAAATAACTTGCTCGGAGAAAATGACCTTCAATTACTTAATTCCTTTAATCGAAATCTCATTTACCGACTATATTGAGAATATTAACATACTTGAGGGTTTATATAAAAAATATTTATATTTTATAGGTTCGATTGTAAAGGGGATGAAATTTGAAGGGACGAAATTACTATTAACCATTTGTTAAATAGACGGTCCAACGTCCATGTTGGACCAAACAACAATCAAAGTCTTTCGGCTTCATATATGCCGTCAGATCTGAAATGGGACGGCCTAGATCTCGCGCAGACCTCCCAAAACTCAATTTTTGTAGGCGCCCAATTAGAGTTAACCATAGTTCACCAGGCAACCAGCTGAGCTTTTAATAGCTACAACTACTAGTCTTCTTCCCCAGGTCAATACAGAGTAAAAGATCCTCTGCTACATTGCGAGGGCAAAGATCCTCCTCTCTTTCTCTCTCTCTCTGTTTCTCTCCCTCCTTCTCCCCCGTAATTTGTAAAGGTGTGTCCTTGTACTCTAATTTTTGTTTATTTCTTAATTATCTTGTTGTATATGAGTATTTTATGTTTGTTTATCTTTGTTATACTTAAATTTCTCATTTTTTTCCTGAATTTTTTTTGGGTTTTGTTTGTTGGAAATAATGGACGGTTTAGTAGTATAAAGTGGGTTGGATTTATGAATTTAAATTTGGCTTCTTTTAGTTCAGTTTTATTAGATTCGATTGTTTTTGAATTGGATGCTAATTTTGTGGAATTTGACAATTTTAGAAATTGGCGTGTGGAATTTGAGTTCATTGGACTAATTTTTTTATGCCAAAAGATGACATCTTTAGTCATCCAAATTGGATACTGAAGTCCACATTTAGTTTACTTTTTGGATATGTAGTGTATTTTGCAGTCAGTTTAGGGTCTTAAGAAGTTGTTAGTCGTTGTAATGCTGATAGAAACTTTCGAAATTTGAAGGTTATGCTGAATGATTAACTGAATAAGATAATTTATTGAGGGTGGGAGAAACAATTTAAAATTGCCTGAGGTGGAAGTGGTGAGCTATGAAGCATCTATGTATGTGATACAGATATGGCATGAAAAGCAATATTGTGATACGATATTTTCAGATAAGTCGGATAAAATTTGTTGGATACATTGTAAAATTATATATTTTGAAGATATTTATATATGTATATAATAAATAAATTATAGTACATAACTGTATTCATATGTTCTGGCTTATTTAATTTAAATGGGAAGCTTTTCATTGTGATTACTATTTCTATTCTGAAATGTGATGTCTGATTCCTCTTCTTTAGTAAATTGGTATGCTGGATTATGCTATCATTTTTGCTCCAGCACTGTGGATAATTTGTCTGAGAAAAATTGAACCACAGAGATCATTGATCATGCAATGTGTTTAAGGATTTTCAATGATAAGGAGGATTACAGCATCTAATTGGATAGAATATTGACTCTTTGACTATATGAGGGCCTTTTGGATTTTATCTGTTGTAATCTGTTCATTAATTACATCTGGAGCCTATAGTCAATTACATAACATTTTATTATTTTAATATAATATGCCATGATGCGTTTATATTTAGGAAAATAAGAACAGTCATAGACCACATTGTTTTTACTGTTGTATGGTATTTATACCCATCGAGTAGCACAGGCGTCGCTAGTTATCACGTGCTTAACAGTTGAATTTTTTAATTTTATTTTAGCAACTTATTTTTTGAAAGGAGAAATACTTGAAACTTGATAGGCCTTTGGGAAGGATATATTCAAAATTTGATAGATGCTTGATGCTAAACTTATATTGATAGTAATTTTTAGTTGAAAATAATTATTGTGAAGCAAATGAAGGGGAAAAAAGAATGCTCTCGACCATTTATGTCAATGCTTTCTTTTGCCTGGAAATATTTCCTACTGGCTTTGCCTTATCCGCAGTTGTATGTCCTTACATTCAGGTTTTATGTTCTATTACTACTACATTATGACTTTGTAACCGCTGGTTATTCACTAATTGATGTAAATTTATCCATCCAACTATACTTTGGCCTCTACTCTCTCTCTCTCTCACTCACTCTCCAGTCAATTACCTTATATTACTAGAGCATTATGAATAGATATGCTTTTATATGTTGCAGTATTGAAATACATTCACCATGTTTGGTCGTGCTCCAAAGAAAAGCGATAATACCAAGTATTACGAAATTCTTGGTGTTCCAAAAAGTGCAAGCCAAGATGAGCTCAAGAAGGCATACAGAAAAGCTGCTATAAAGAATCATCCCGATAAAGGTGGAGATCCTGAAAAGGTGAAGTCTTGTCGCGTTCTTCATATAGTATATTATAATGTACATTGTTTACTCTGACCTGCTGAAGTTTGGGGACTGTATTTGAATTGCACTTGCGGTGTGTCCAATTTTCATATTAGATGCTACCCTTGGTGAGGTGTTGTATATTTTGGCACTTCATTAAAGTCACGTTATGGAAAAGACGCGTTTGAATTTCTTTAATCCTCTAGTCTTACTTCTTCTGTTATCTTGGATCAGTTCAAGGAGCTAGCTCAAGCATATGAAATTCTTAGTGATCCAAAGACGAGAGAAATTTATGATGAATATGGTGAAGATGCTCTTAAAGAGGGAATGGGAGGGGGAGGTGGTTCTGCTCATAATCCATTTGATATATTTGAATCATTCTTCAGTGGAGGTTTTGGTGGTGAGAATGCTATTTAATTTTCTTTCCTTTTATGCTCCCTTTGCCCGACAAGATTGTGGGGTTCTTTCTGAGAATAGTTGGCACAAAATTTAAAATGTGTCCAGAACACTATTTTTTACATTCTCAACACATACGTGTTTTAAAATTTAAACTATGTTGAAACTAATTAAAAATAATAATCTATAGATGTGGTTTCAGCAGTCTTCATATTCGTGCCAACACACACACATGCACAAACAAACAAAAAATAGAGAAAAGAAAAAGACTCAATTCCTGATGGAGGTAGTATTTCTTTTGATCTTCTATTTTGTTTTCATGAATGTACAATATGTATCATTTTGAGAAAATTTTAATTTTGTAGGCAGTGGTAGTTCAAGGAGTAGAAAGAAGCAAGGTGAAGACGTTATGCAAACTTTGAAGGTTTCTTTAGAGGAGTTGTACAATAGCACAACAAAGAAACTCTCCCTTTCCAAGAATATCTTATGCCAAACATGCAAAGGGTATTTTCAAATCTCATCTTATATTTCATTTTCTTTAATCTTGGGTTGGTTAGAATTACCATATGGGTGGTTGTTTCTCTTCACCTTTATTGTGCTTCAAAGATATTTGTTCATCTTTATATAAACTTAAAATTTAACAACTTAAATTGGAGTATGAAAGAACTATTTACAGCAAATATTACTTGAATTTAAAATCAGAATTTGATTTTTTTGGTCTTGTTATTGACTAAATATTTCTAGCTGGGGATTGAGGGCTATGCCCTTCATGTTCACGTATTTCTTCATATTGGACATGCTGCCTAAGTTTTATGACACATAGTTACAAGTCTTGTGACATAATTTTTTGTGTATTCCTTATATATCAGGAAAGGGTCAAAGAGTGGGAACTCCAGGACATGTTACGGATGTCAAGGTACTGGAATGAGGGTCACAACACGACAGATTGGTCCAGGCATGATCCAACAGATGCAGCACGTGTGTGCTGAATGTAGAGGCTCTGGTACTTGATAAAACACATACTTTGTACATTATTTTTGTTTTGGCAATGTAGCCTTCGTTCTCAGTTCTTCAGACGCATCTTATATCAATACAGGAGAGGTCATCAATGACAGAGATAGATGCCCCCAATGCAAAGGGAGCAAGGTTACACAGGAAAAAAAAGTATTGGAAGTACGTGTCGACAAAGGGATGCAGCATGGTCAGAAGATTGTGTTTGTGGGAGAAGCTGATGAAGCGGTAAGTTAGATTTCTACACTCTAATTTGGTATTAGCTCTTCTGGTCCTCTACCTGTTAATAAAACTGGTGCTTATTTTTAAATTTTGGGTTTGACTAGAACCATTGCTGTGTGTCTCTATATATCTAGAAAAAAGTAATTACTTTATCAAATTAAAAATTAAAAATCTAGAAGTACCTTAGAGCTGTTTAAAATAATGAATTTTGCTGAGGTGTTTGCTTATGTTTTGTTCTGCTGTTTAGAAGACAAATTTAGAAAACGAATAAAGTGTGGATAACATTTTAAGATTTTCATGCATCTCCTTGTTCATGAGAATGCAAGAGCAGGCAACTTTCTGGGATTACTTTTCCCCAAATTTCAAAATAATAATAAAAATAACAGGGCAGTTTTATGGGTGAATCAGTTCAAGGTTACCGAACCTCTATATGAAGCATTATGGTGATGGCATGAAGAGTCGTGTGCTAGGTATTTGGTCTAATTGGTAGCTGTTACTATTTTATGAAAAAATTACATGTTTCTTCCCTTTATTTTTGTTTGAGATAAAATCTTTGTTCTTTGAATATATATTCCTAGTGAGCAATGACATGTGTGATGAACTTTTTACGTTTTTGACATTTTATTTGCAGCCCGACACAATTACGGGGGATGTTATCTTTGTACTTCAACTAAAGGAGCACCCTAAGTTCAAGTGGAAGTTCGATGATCTCTATGTGGAACACACCCTCACTTTAACCGAGGCCCTTTGTGGGTTTCAGTTTGCCATAACTCATCTTGATGGCAGGCAGCTTCTTATAAAATCGAACCCTGGCGAGATCATCAAGCCTGGTATTTACTTGGCTTTCATGCTTTTCCCTTTCATATGGTCATACATAAAGTCCATGTTTGGTCATTTATCTTTCAAACTGCAGATAGTACAAGGCAATCAATGATGAGGGAATGCCACATTACAAGAGGCCGTTCATCAAGGGCCGGCTATTCATTCATTTTAATGTTGATTTTCCCGAGTCGGGCTTTCTTTCCCCCGAGAAATGCAGGAGTTTGGAGACCATTTTACCCGTGAAGCCAAGCAAGAACTCGTCGAATATGGTGCCGGATGACTGTGAGGAAACCACTCTGCATGATGTTAATATCGATGATGAGATGAGGCGAAAGGAACAACAAAGACAGCAGGAAGCTTACGAAGATGATGATGATGAACCACATATGCCTCGAATGGCATGTAACCAGCAGTAAGGCTGAGAGTATTTTCCCATCTGTTATGTGCTACAAAAGGCAATCACCCAGTTTTGTATTAGGGGAGGTATTCTGCCATTCCTTCCCCCACCCCCCAGACACCCCTTCTTTATTTATCTAAGTTTCTATTGATTGCATTGTTACTGCCACCAATACTTCTATCATTTTAATCCATACCCTTCAAATCTTTGGAGTATTCAAATTCGGTTGACATTCAGGAAAATAGTCTGTTCATTGGAAATCATCATACAGGTTTACAGTTGATCTAGTTACCATTATTGGTGGGATGACCTCTCTATCTATCCATTTAAATCAATCTATGTATATGGGCCTAGTTTGGTTGTGGTTACCTCAATCATCCAACTGTGCCCCAAGTATTTTAGTAGGGTAGTTGCTATTTAATGGATTGCATGAATAGTACCAGTCATTTTAACAAAAAAAAATTAGCTAAAATTATACTCCCTCCAATATAGGCTGATTTTTTTTGGCACATTGTTTAAGAAAATCAGTTTAAGTTAATTTTTATCAGAAATTTTTCACATATACCCCTTAATATAGAATTAATGAATAAATTAATTACTCCTTACTTATCACATTGAAACTCTTAACTTCATTGATTGCTGGTACAATTGCCTTTTATACACAAAATATGTTAAACTAGTAAAGCCTAAAAAGTTGAATTCTTTTATTGAGAATATAACAACATTAAATGTGGTGATAAAAATAATGACATTGAAGGTTATTTCTTCAAAAAAAGAGTAATGGTAAAATAATGAACCAACTAAATTATATAAATAATAAGTAGCCTATATATTGGGACATCTCAAAATAGAAAATCAGCTTATAACTATGGGACGGAGGGAGTATTGTTTTGGGGTAGTTGTCACAAACTAGTGATGACAACCACAATCATATATGTGCAGGGAAAAGGAAATTTTAGGCATGACGTAGTAAAGTTGGCCACAAATTAATCTAAAATTTTAAGCATTTTCTTAAAAATCTAACCAACATGGAAAATACGAGGCAGCGTCAGTTATTGGGAAATTTAATCATGTTACCAAAATCAAGAAAATACTTTGGATTTTCTTGTTTTTTTCTCATCCCTTATTATTTACAGAGTTGGAATTTTTTTTAAAAAAGGTTAAAAATTGTTGTTTTAAAAGTGATTTGTAATCTAGTTTGGCTAAGACATAACTTAATTTTTCTTTTTCCAACTTGCATCTTCTTACATAAGTTAAAATATCAAATTATAAGAGATTTGACCTTGTAAGCGCTGGAAAATGTCAACTTACAGAATCTAGATAAGTTGAAAGAAGCCAGTCCCATGAATGGCCAGGAATGTTATCCATGTGGACAATTTTATCTATTAGCCCAAAACTTAGATAAGTTGAAAGATGCCAGAGAGAGTACCATGAATGGCCAGGAATGTTACCCGTATGGACAATTTTGTCACTATTAGCCCAAAACTCAAGTTAGTATGTGTATTTTTTCCCCCCATAATGTGGGTTTTTCAATCGCAGTCGGACTAATTCCTCAGTTCGAATCAGTCTTTTCTTTTCTTGAAACCAACTTGCGTTAGCGATCCGTGGCCCTATTTTAGCAGTTTTATCTACCTTTTCACAATTGTTACAAGTGAAATTCGATCTCAAGATGTTCGGGTCTACAGCTCATCCCGAAGAGTCATTTGAACCACTGTGCCAACTGTTGGAGTTGTATGTGTATGTTTGGTTAATCAACGTTTACAACGTTTGATTTGTTTAGAGCGTTTAGAAGTTCAAACACACTTAAAAAATTCATTTGTCTAGTTTATTTTAAATGCAACACGTTAAAATTGATGCAGTACGTTTGGAGGTTCAAACGCTCTAAATATTATTATTCCCGCAAACGGTGATAGTCGAAGTTCGGATATTTTATTTTTTTGGGCACTCATTGTTTTATATGTGCGTCGTCACAATTCTGGATGCTTCCACTATATATGGCACTAGCTACTCAATTTTTTGAAGAATTTGAAGGGTTTATATATATATATATATATATATATATATATATATATATATATATATATATATATATATATATATATGTGTGTGTGTGTGTGTGTATATGTGTGTGTTTTTCTACCACTTTTAAAGTGAAAGATATATAATATATAGTAATGTATAATATTAATTCTGCACTTCTATTTTTAGAGAAACAAACCATGTTCTTCCCAGTGTGGGACTAAAAGGGATTCTTTTTCTGTTTAGTGCATTTTATCTGTTAAAAAACATAAAAAGTCAGCACAACATTCAACTTTATTGGCCCATTTTGTGACCCAATTTTTTTGCTCCTAGTCTCGAATTCAATAATTACCAACCGGAATCATATATATATAGTCCAGATCTGGTCCGGGCTTCCTAATTTTAGTTAAAATCCGAACTTTTGATTTTAGCCATGAGATGATATCCAACGGCCCAGGAAAGGAAATTGTTGGGAAAAAAAGACGGAGCTTAGCGGGTCAAAATCAAAATAAATGGGTAACGGATTAAGAAGATCTGGACTCCATTTTGTCACAACCGCATCTCTCTTTCACAAAGCTACGGATGAAAAAATCTCGTCTCTCTGTCACAAAGCTTCCGGCCGAAAACTCCCAAGAACTGAATCTCTTTGTCTTTGTCTCCCAAGAACAACCACGTCTCTCTGTCTCCCAAGGTATTTTCTAATTTTCTGTTTGAACCAAATGAATGAAATCTAGGGTAAGGCAGTAAATTTGTGATCTGTCACTTACATTGTTTATGATCGGCTTGCTTGGAGCATTTTGATTTGATGTCTTTGTCTAAGAATTGCATAATTGTGTAGATTTTTCTGTGATGATATATGGGTTGCCTTTCATGTGTATTATCAAGGTTTCATAAATTTAATGGTGAACCAATTGAAGTTAAATTGAATGTTAAAAAAGTTTTGCAAAATCCATTATTGCATCATAGTTTCACTGCAGAATTCTTCGACTTAATAGCAAACAATATACTTGTTGATTCTTTCACTAGTCCTTCACAGTGATGGTCTTTTCCAGCTGCTGGCTTGTTGATTCTAAGTTGTATACTTGTTGGGTTTGCAGAATATTGCAGCATTGTGTAGAAGAGATAGAAATGGTATCATCTGGTAATTCTTCTCAACAACTTTACACTCCGCAAGTTAAAAACGAGTTGATACCGAAAATTGGGCAACATTTTCACAACTTAGGCAATGTTTGCGACTTTTATAACAACTATGGTAGAGAAGGTGGATTTGGTACACAGTTAAATTCTAGTAAGAAGAGTCCTAACGGTGAAATAATTAGAAAGGAATTTGTTTGTTATAAAGAAGGGTTGAGGAGAATTGTGCCCAACAAACTCAAAGATTGTATATGAAAAACCTGGCCTAACTAGAGTTTGATTGTGGTGCGAGTGGTAGTTGTGAAAGACCTGACCCGATCGCGGGGGTGTTGTTATTAGACAATTTGTTGATGGTCATAACCATCCTCTTACGACCCCAAGAAAAGTACATTTGTTGCACTCTCAACGTGTAGTGACACTTGCCTAAAGAAATTTAACAGAACAACTATCAAAAGCTAATGTGCCAACATGGCAACAAATGAGTATTTTAGAGATGGAAGCTGGAATTCTTGAAAATGTTGGATCTACAACACGAGATCTTTATAATGTTGAAAGAGATAGGAGGAGTGCTTTAAAGGGACATGATGCTAATCTGTTGTTTGAGTATTTTAAGGATGAGAAAAAAAAAAGAATCCCGATTTTACTTTTACATTCGAGCAAGAGGAGGGTGTCATGATTCATTGTTTTTGGGCGGATGCAACATGTAGAAAGTCATACAAAAGTTTTGGGGATGTTGTTGTGTTTGATACAACTTACAATACGAACCGCTAAAATTTGATTTTTGCACCTATAGTAGGGGTTAATCACCATGGGCAGACAACTCTTTTAGGGTGTGCATTATTAAGTGGTGAAAAGATTGATGCTTTTGATTGGTTTTTCAAGAAATGGTTGAAAGCGATGCCAGGTAGCCTGCCCAAAATGATCAAGATCCGGCCATGCGAAATTCAATTCATGCTATGCTTCCAAATACTTTTCATAGGTATTGCATTTGGCACATTTTGAAAAAAATTTCTGAAAAATTAGGTCCAATTCCCTACAAAGAATATTATGACGAGTTGGGTTGTTGTATATGAAAATCTGAGAGCCCAGACGAGTTTGAAAGAAGATGGGCGGAGTTTATAGGGAAAGCTACATTTGACACGAATGATTGGTTACAGGAGATGTACAAAATTCGCAAGCGATGGGTTCCGATATTTTCGAGAAATATTTTTTGTGCCCACATGACTAGTAGCCAAAGAGTTGAAGGGGCTCATGCCTTTTTCAAGAAGTTTGTGTCTCCTTAAAACTCAATGTTGGATTTTGTGACGTGGTTTAATAGGGGACTTGCAAAAATGCGACATAATGAACTAGATTTCGATCATAAGGATGTCAATGAAAAGCCACAAACATTAACTAGGCGGGTCATGGAATACCAGATGAGTGAGTTGTACACACATACTATTTTTTACAAGTTTCAAGAGCAACTGCTTGAAAGTGGCAAGTATGTGGTAACACGTACATTTAAAGATGACAACAACTGTATGTACAATGTTCAGAGGGTAAAGGAGGGTGATTCTAATAACCGTAAGCTTTCGTTTGATAAGTCATCGAACTTTGTTAAATGTAGTTGTCAGATGTTTGAGAGTGATGGAATTTCATGTAGGCATATGTTGGAATATTTCACAAAAAAACAGGTTATGAAATTACCTAATCAGTACATCTTGCGGAGGTGGACAAAATCTGCGAAATCTGGCAGAGTTATGGATGACTTGGGTGGGAGGGTGAGTGAAATATGTGATACTTCTGTGTTACTGAGGCGTAGTAGTCTCTTCCAAATTGTGTCTAATGTTATTGATGAAGCTGCATTAAGTGAAGATGATACAAAAGAGTTCAAATAATTGTTGTTATCAATTCAAAGGAGGTTTGCCGCCATGAATCATGGTAGCATGGATGGGGAAGGGAGTATCAACATGCCCATTTCTCTTGAGAGCCAACAACTAAGTCTCAAAGAACCATTTTCGGTAAGGACAAAGGGTTGTGGTAAACGATTTAAGGGAGGAAAAGAGAAGGCTATCAAGAGGGCTAGGAAATGCAATGGCTGTGGGATTGTTGGAGTGTCGCATGACAAAAGAATTTGTCCAAAACTTGTTGGAGTGTAAGATGAGGAAGACGTTGACATTAACGGTGATTGTAAGTCTTTGTTTGATTGTTTTCTTTATTGCAATTTTGTCTCCATCTTGTAGTTGACATTGATGACATTTTCGTGTTTCAGGGTGGGAGTCTTTGTGGTAGGGGTTGCTTTCATTAGTTTCTTTGGTGCTTGTTTAGGAATTTGTATTTTTTCTGTATTTTAATTAGTTTCTTTGATGTGTGGATCTACGATGTCTGTAATATGCCAAATTGCTAATATAAGCTATTATTGTTGTGTATCAAATTGCTGATATCAGGTTTCATGCCATTTCTTTTACTATCTTTAGCAGATCCGAATATTGCTTATTTCACTCTGTTCGCACTTTTATGCATTTAGAAGGACATGGATTTTAAAACACATTATAGTTGAGGTATGATCCTGATGATCATGTGGATACAATTATGCTATATATATATATAATGGAAGAATGATTTGAGGCTTCATGTTAAGAAATGATTTGACTGCTTTGTAGATACGAATCCACAACAACCACTTGTATTATTGCAAAGTAGATAGAGCTAATGCACAAGATGCGTGCTGGATCATTAAGCATGTTCTCTTATCTGACCCGATCTAGAGTGACATACTAGTCGCTACTAGCTCTCATTAATTGTATGTAATTCATACCCCCTCCATTCCTGCTGAAAAGGCACGAGATGAGCTGCTCTCAACCAAAACACATTTAACCTTTGGGTCCACTGACATACCAAAACACATTTTTATTCAAATTTGAAAATAACTGACATATCAAAATCTACATCAAAGTAACAAAATATACTTAACATCCATATTTTTAACAAGACAATCATCCAGTGCTTTCTTAACCCAGTTGTAACAGGACAATCATTACAATCACCTAACAAGACAATGAAAACAGTCATTATAGTTACGGTAGCAGAGTACACAATCATTACAATCACTTGACAAGTGCCATGACTGACACTATCAAGGCTAGCCCACAAAAGAACACGATGATATTAACGATGTGTTTAATATTTGCCACATTGATTTCAATGACTCCAAGTCGAAATCATCATCATTGTTTCTTGTATGCACGCTGCGCGTGCTCAACAAATGAGTTGGGTTCGCCATACCCAATTGGATTGCACCAGTCCCAAAACTTACATTTTCCTTTGTCCTTCTCTCTTGGACAGTCATAGTAGAGCTTTTCAGGATTCTTCTCTGATTCGGATATTCTCACAACAGCTCTCAGGCGACAATAACACATCTTGTTTCAAAATCGGGTATCATGAGTTTGAATGCTCATGTTGCTTGAAGTAGACATGCCTTTGTTGAACCTTATCTGCCAAAACCACCATAAGATTGCAATGTTTTAGAGACATTCCACAGTTGGTAATCCACAGATCATTAGAGTTACACATGAACAAAAATAGTTTAGTGTTACAGTGTAGAAAGATACCCAAATGGTTAAATAGTCCATCTTTATATTTTTTTTAAGAAAATCTAACAGTACTTCTACAAAACTGAATGAAAAAAAATATTAAAGCATGTAAATTTTCATATGATCTAGTAATTTGTGTACACACTTTTTTCAACTATACAAACAAAATTTGTTAAGAGATTGAACTCTAGTCATTTTTTGAGTAGAGTAGATAACTTATTTACCCAAGCTGAGTATATCCCACAGAATTTTGTCCCTTTTACCAGCCCTAAATAGGCAATATCATGGGGAGGGAACACATTCTGAACTCCTAACTAAAGTAGCTATAATGGACACACAAAAGGTGTATAACCCTACACATCTAGTAAATTCAAATATAAGCATTTTACATTAAAATTTTGAAGTTGTTGAGAAAGTATATGACATCTGCAAGATAACTAGCTACCTTAAAACCAACAAAGTTTACTAATCTTCGATGGAAGATAAATATTACTGTTCAAATTTACTGCCTTACCCTAGATTTCATTCATTTGGTTCAAACAGAAAATTAGAAAATACCTTGGGAGACAGAGTGACGCGGTTGTTCTTGGGAGATAGAGACAGAGAGATTCAATTCTTGGGAGTTTTCGGCCGGAAGCTTTGTGATAGAGAGACGCGATTTTTTCGTCTGGAGCTTTGTGAAAGAGAGATGCGGTTGTGACGAAATGAAGTCCAGATCTTCTTAACCCGTTACCCGTTCGTTTTGATTTTGACCCGCTAAGCTTGATGAGTGAGTTTTATACACATGAATTGAGTACGTTTGAGCTTAATCTTTTGGATGTTTTTAAGTTTTTGTGTCTATTCATACATGTTTTACATTGTTTTGTAGGAATTGGGACAAAAGTTACTTGGATCGACGTTTGGGGTGGCTAGATTCGGGTTTTCGGCTTGCCATTTACACAACAGTCACTTCAAAGCCAATTTGACTATTTCTCCGGACCTTATTTCGAAAAACTCAAAGAATAAAAGTTGTAGATCTACGTCTCCTCTTTCTGGAACATCTTGAATCATCGAAATCGGAGTTCGGAAAAAGAATTTATGGCCATTTTCCCAAAGGACGTCGGAGTAGAAAATTTCCAAAATGTTCCAAAGACCGGCACACTATTTTAAGCCTATGCTTTCAGCCAATGGGCTGGGGAGCAATGTTAGAATGGCCAGTGCCAGTATTTGGGTGCAGGGAAGAGTTTGGTGAGGCTTGGACGCGTTTTGGGGCGAATTTTGACACCTTTTTGACTCCAAATTGAATTGGGTTTGTTCCTAAGCTAAAAATTGGACTTGTAACCTATAAATACATGATGTAAGACATAAAATAAAGGGAGATTACATAGATTAGACTAGATAAAACACTCTATTAGATTAGAATATAAACCCTAGTTCTTAATTAGTCATTGAAGATTGTAGCAAATTGAAGAACACTGAAGATTAAGAGCAAGAGCAAGAGGGGAGCATCAGATTTGCTGACAACAGATTCTATTCTTTTCTCTTATCATACTTTTATCTTTTAATGTATATTCAATTGTGGATTCTTGATTTTAATTCATTAATTATGAACTAACTCTTTAATTAAGATTCCAATTGAACTTTTTATGTCTATAAATTAGTTATTCAATTTATTCCAATTATTTGTGTCAAAGTGAATTATTTATCTTGCCTTATGCTTATTGACTAATTATTTGATCAGTAATTACCTTGTTACTCTAGAAGGGATTGAAAGAGGAGATCTAGGGTTAGAACTGGGCATGATAATATGTGACTTAGTTATTTGCATGACGAATAATTAGGTTCGTGGATTAAATAGAAATATCTGTTCACCGCATGTAACACATAAGGAATTGGAATTGAAAGAGTTTAATTCAATTGTTTTGCATAGGAATATAACAAGATTAATCTGGATTAAATAGAAGTTATTTGATCACTTGGAAAATGACTTTTGGCATTTGAGAATTCCTGTTAACAATTCAGTAGGCATAATAATTGGGATAATTGGATAATTGATTTATAGTTCATAATTGGGGATATTGAAGTCTTAATCTTTATTTATTTGAATTTATTTATAAAGCAATTCGGTTTAATTAGTTAATTTAGTTTTCTTAATTAGAAAAATCACACTTTGCAATTGTTTAAATAAAATTGATTTGGTTAAGAGTTAGTACTTGGTAATTTTTATTAAATAATTCCTCGTGGGAACGATACTCTACTTTCACTTTATTACTTATTGACCGTGTATACTTGCACGTATTCATTGATTGCGAAATCGATCAACAAAAAGCTCCGCGTCTTTTTTTCCCAACAATTTCCTTTCTTGGGCCGTTGGATATCATCGCATGGCTGAAATCAAAAGTTCAGATTTTAACAAAAATCAGGGAGCCCGGACCAGATCTTGACTGATATATATATTATGGTAAAATGGAGATACACAGCCGTGTAACTTTAAAGTTACACGGTCTACTATCGTAGAGTGATTTCACTCTACGATCGTAGAGTGAATTCACTCTACTATCTATGGACTACTCTACGATCATAAAGTAAAATCACTCTACGATCGTAGACCGTGTAACTTTAAAAGTTACACCGCTGTGCACCTCTATATATATTCCCCATATATTATACAAGTAAATATTTTATAGTTAAGGCTAGCTAGGTTTATTTTATAGTCATTCGATTTCAAGCTCACAAAACGAACTATTTCTTCAGTTTCATATTATAAAATTATTGTTGACTTTTGCAAGAAAATTTGATATATTATAAAATTATTGTTAATTTTTATTTATCTTCTTAATATGCGTGAAAAATTTACTAGAATTTTTATATGGGATGGAGGGAGTATTTTTAATGTCTCTCTTTATAGTATAAATAGGATTGAGGTTACCATAGCAAACGAAAGCATCAATATTACTCTTTCGGCCAACCACTTATATATTTATTGAAGCTTCCTTTCTTCTTCCTACTAATTATAACGAAAATGACAACTTTCTTTTTCCTACTAATTAACATGCAGACATCTACAACTAATAGGATAAAAGAAGAGGGAAACAGAGACAATAAAAGAACATTAATATGCATCTGGTTGAGAAATTATAATGCCAAAATACATATTTAGACTCCTGTAAATAAATATCAAACCCTAATTTTACATGCAAGAATTCATAATTAATCCAAATTTGTTACCTAAAATTTCCAATAGTTTTCTTTGCCTAATATTCCGTTCGTTCCATAATATATGACGTTCTAGATGATTTTATTTTTTTTTAAATTATTTGACGTTTTATATAATCTAGGAAAATTAGTCGCAATCTTTTAAAAATTGTCCGTCATGAAAAAATGTTACAGATGAGAGAGAATATGAGTCAAGTATATGGTAAATAGTATTATAGATAATTAATCTTATATTTAATATTATACAATTCTTTTTTTAATTATCATACATAATTCTAAAATGTCATATATTATGGGAGGAATAGAGTTGTATATCCCACTTTTTGCCAACTTGTACTGTAATCTTAGTGATACAAGCATAAAATTTTTATACATTTGTGAAATAATGTTTCTTTTTTTTGGTATTTATGGTAATGGGATATAATATATATTAATGTTAGGTTTCTTTCCTGCTTTATGGTAGTCAATTCTCTTAAAAGTAATGTATAATTGTACCACCAACCTTGTCTTGTCATGTTGATTGACCAATAATGTACCACCGCATGAGAAATACGTTTTATAGTCGATATCAATGTTTTTAGACTTGGACCATTGAATTAAAAAAATTATCGGATATATATAGATTCAACCGTTATTGAACCTAACGTTACATATATAAAAATATATATTATTAATAAATTTTTAAAATTTTTTATTTTTTTAATTAAAATATAATAAAATTGAGTTACAATATTACTAAAATTAGTTAATTTTAATACTAAAATTTTTTGCTACAAAAATATTAAAAAATCAATTCACTTGGTCAACATAACCGATTTTACCGGTTGAACCACTAGTTCCAAATTTTGACCAAACAAGTTCAACCGAGCCAAACTAGACCGAACATATAATTGATTCTTAGTTCAACCGATTGAACTGGCCGATCCAAACCGAGTTTCAAAACAGTGGTTTATATTACTTAAAAGTTTGGACAAACTATTTTTCTGTCTAAAAGGATATAAAACTAGTATTGTTAATCCTAATTAGGTAGACAACAATATGAAAAATAGGTTTGTGCTATTTTTAAATAGAGTAGATTGCAAATAATCGCTTATGGTTTACTTAAAATTATTCGTAGCCACATGTAGTTTAAAAACGAACTTTCAATCACCTATATACGATTTCATAAACATAACAAACTAATTCAATTCTGTCCAAGTTCACAAGAGTTCACTCCATTTGCCTAAAAGCAAGTGAGTTAGTTTCAATAGTTATATTCTTCTTTAAAAAATATTTTTGTCCCTAAATTATCCTAGCTTGTGATTGAATTATTTTGGTTCCTAATTAACTACTGTTGGAATTGATTTATACTTCTTAATTCGATTCACTAACCACCACTATGACAGAGAGGTAGTCGGGACTCGCTCCCAAAGGTGAGCGACTGATCTAACTCTCGTAAGTGGCGCCCTTGCTGCAAGCCAAGTGCAAAGTTCAATTGGACTTGGGTATTTATTAGTAGCCCGGTCTTGGATTTTACTAATGTATATTAGGCCTCATGTTTTGAGCTTGTGTTATAGCAGTTAGGGTTTTTCTAGTTACTATAAAAGTATTATTTGGTGTGTGGATTATTTTAGAGTGTGTGAGACATCTTATGAATACATCAGATAAGTATGACTAGCTAGCCAAATTGGTGAACATGAATGTAATATCCCAAAATTTTTAAATAATGAAATGAGAATTATAAATAAGAATTGAATAAATAATAGATTAAATTTCTAAAAGGGTAGGCCATTGGGGGCGACTAATGCTGAAAAATGCGGTGAGAAAATGGCTGAGATTAGTCCCTAATACTCCCTAATTTTTCCCCTAAATTCTATATCTAACTCATTTTTGATTGGTCAATTTTAATCCGGGAGTGGTTAGCATAAAATTCATTTTTTGATAAGTTGGTCAATTAGTCAATATAATGCTGACATGCAGTGGGAGATGTTCTCTCTCCCTGCATGTCAGCACTCTATTGGCCAATTGACCAACTTATCAAAAAATGACAATATAACAATGGGGTACTAACTTGTAATTTTGTCAGTCTATAAGATATTTACGAAGGAAAATTTTGCAAATACTATCTACATACGAAATTGAGAGAGAAAAGAGGGGACTTGAGAGCTTCAGAAGGCCACGGGAGAGCTAAGGCAGAAGAGAATTTTGCAAGCCAAAAAAAAAAAAATCACAAAAGAAGGAAAGAAGAAATTAAGAAAGGTAGCTTTTTATATCTTGATTAATAATTTGATTTTCATATATGATTATTAACTTTTATGAAATTATGGGAGGAGAATATGTTATACTTTTTTGTGAATGATTAAACTTGCATAAACAATAATCAAACAAGAAAAATTAAAAAAATCAAATGAAGAGTAAAATCTAGAAATTTTAGAAAAGTTAGTTTGCTACCTATTTTTGTAAAAATTTATATCTTGTGATATATAAGGAATTAAAATGTGATCTTTATGTCTAAAATTAGCTCCGTAAATCAGCTACGCACAAAATCAAGAATCACTCAAAAAATCTTAGTAGATGATTTATAGTGATTTTTTGAGTCAAACTAGTTCGGAGAAAAACTCTATTGTCCGAATTTGGAAAATCAGTTTTTATAAATCTATTGTGTGGGTTATATCTCTTAATTCAACAGTTCGATCGTTACAATTTTTGGATATGTTATACATACATAAGCTGAGAATATGTTCACAAATTTTGAACCATTTAAGATTAATGTATGTTTTATTATGGATTTTAAGAAGTGACTGGTCTAGAATTTTTGTAGCAAAACTTTAGTAACAAGCTCTAATATTTAAAAATGTATAACTTAATGATTTTAAATCCAATTTGGGTGATTCTTAAAGCTCAATTGGAGTATTTGAAGTCTAGTTTCTGTTAAAACTAATTAATTTGACAAATAAATTTTAGTTAATGGTGATAATATCATAATAGTGGACTGACATTTTAAAAATAAATTGTCATATATATATTTTCAGATTTCTTAAATTTTGTTATTAACTTTTAAGTTTTGAAATATGAATAGTGATTTAATACAAGACACCTTGAATGGATTACGAATTATTTTGAAATTATTAGTTGATTTATATTTAATTAGAGGTGAATATATTTTGGTGATGAATAATGTAAGACCTCGACTTTTAATAAAAATTAAAAATTTTATAATTATTATTCTAAATAGTAAGGTGTTAAGTTGTTATAAGGATGATATGTGCAAATTATAATAGTATGTCAGGAAATATTCGTTCTGTCGGTGAATATTCATTTTGTCGGTGATATTATGTAAAAGTATGACGACACCGATATGACCAATCATTGGTGGCCCCACAACGAAATATTGGTAGATACAAAAAATGACATAAATAACCTTTTTAATAAAAATTATCAACGGTACTATCACTTTTAACTGTTCAAATACCCGGTTATAAAAGTACATGAACACACGGTATGGTCTACAGTGGCACACGACATTCCACAGTAACATACAGTATTGCACAGTACTTCATATTATTGACTCAATAATTGCCAGAATAGCAATTACACAGTATTTCATATTATTAAATCAATAATTGTCACGGTACAATAACTCATATTATTTGATATGATATAATTCGACTAGTTGGCAATATTGTGAGTCTAGAATAACAATTGTGAATAATTCTTGAAAGGTTGAAAATGTATAAATAATTGATGAATAAAATGTGTTGATTAAAGATAAGTATGAGAATTAAGTAGATGTTTGTTTTGATTCTTTCTTTTTATAAAAGTAAATTTGTTAGGACTTGCCGATAATTTATTTTTTTTAAAGTAGTCTGGACCACAACTTAATTAAACAAACAAAATTTGTTACAACCGTATACAAGTTGGTTTAAATTACTTTGTGGGGTCACAAATTCCACTACCAACATTTTTATATAGTTATTTAGTTATTTTACCAAAGCTTGTGTGGTTGTTATCTCCTCAATTTTCAATATAAATAAGTTGCTCAGATGAGCAACAAAACACACCATCATAACACCAAATACATAGCAAAAGAAGTAAAGAGAGAAAAACTCAAGTTTGAGCATTAGTAAGGCCGAGAGATAGAGAGAAATTAAATATAAGAGTGCGAGAATTGTTCAAGTTGATCAACCTCATAGAAAGAAGCATCTAATTAATACTAAATTAATGGATATCATTTTTTTTCATACTTCATATTATGATAAGAAAGTATTATTCGTTTGATCTACAACCTTATTATTAAATGGTGAAAATTCCTGAAAATGATTAGAATATCTTTAATAGTTTATGTTTTATCTAATATTTCACTTGAATCTTCCTATTAAATGTTAATCGTGATATTTAAAAGGTGAAAATTATATATTTTTTAAAATATATATTATATTTTATCTATAACTCTAATCTATTTTCTAGATATTATGTTGACAATTTGAACTGTGTATAAATCAGAAATCATTAATATTTATTCTTTATAGTATTATTTTGATTATTTCTGTCCATTCATTATATCATTGTTATTGGTACTAATTATCAAGACTAAGTTGTTGTGAATGTCTTTAGCTTGGGTGCAAAGACAAGATGATTGTTGAGTGTCTATTTCTTGTGTAGCAATGACACGTGGTGAAAATTCACTTTAGCTTAGGTTCAAAGAGTAATTGTTGATTGGCATGATCATGATTATTGGTGTTACATATGAATATCTTTGACCAGATGCAAAGATGAATTGATTGGTATGATCATGACTATTAGTGTTACAAAATAAGAGTATTTTCGGGTCTAGTGGGGAGAGCATGGGTACGAAATGATGGTCTGAGTTAGTGGTTGTCCTCATCAAGTTATAAAATAGTATAACAATAATTGTACTGAGTACTAAAATGTGTGTTGTCATATTTTATACGGCATTGAAATAATTTGGGTGTGAATATTGTCGTATTATATACGGTACAATATTTGTATTAAAAACTCACAGTATATATGTTGTCGTATTTTGCATGACAATATAAATTGTTGTAAATAGGAAAATTCGTGTTTGGAATATGTATTTTGGCAACTGAAATTGGGTGGTAAATACCTGAATTTGGGGGCGTCACACTGGGTATATTGTGTGTTCTTAATTTTTCGTCTTTCATATAATATCTGTGTGATTACAATATTATTTGTTCTTAAATTCTAACAACTACCTAGTAAATTAATCACACAAAATATTTTGAACTTTTTTCTCCCCAAGGTAAGTGCTATTTAATTTTATATACTCACTACGTTCAAAATATAAGATTATTATTGAATTTTTTAAAAATAAATTAAGACATTTTTAAACTCAAAGTTGAAATTTCTTTTAATTTTAGACAATACAATGGTGAAATTTCTAAACTATCCAACAAATACTACTCATTGTAATATTTATTTTTTCATAATTTTAAATAATTCATCTCAAGTTTGAGTTTGAAAATATTTTAAATTGACTTTTAAAAATTAATATGATCTTATAATTTGGAACAAAACAATATTAATTTTCATTTGTGTTTGTTAACAAGTTAAACAAAAAATCTCATTATAGTTTTAGAAATCTTCTTGTCTTCATCAAGCATAAATTGTTAAGAAAATAGAAGAAATTTGTTAACTTTGTTTGATGCCTACAAGTAATGAAGTTATACAATGTTATGCAACTTAACTTTCTTGCTCATCTAATGAAGTTGATATATGCTATTTAAATGAATTTTAATACCCTGCTTATAACTAACCAGATTAACAAGTGACAATGACAATTTTCAATCAAAAGCATTGTTCATCATTTGACAATCTTAACCAAGAAAAAACATTGCATACAAATTAAATTACAATGCAAATTACATCATTTTCAATCAAAATCAATATTGTTCATCATTGCACAATGTTAACCAAACAAAATTATTGTTTACCAATTACAATTTAAATTATATCATTTTCACTTAACAAAACAAAGCATTTTTTTTTATAATGTGGAATATCCGATACGCATTGATCAACACTTCACTAGCACTCTAAATTTCCTTCACATGCTTTCATTCAACTTTTGTTTAAAAGATTACATACAAAAAGTTAAATTTTGTACCTTATATTTGAAATTGTGATCCCTCAATTTTGCCTATATTCTTGCTCAAATTACTCCTCTAATTTATAGCTGTGATTTTTCAATATTTTTTTAAACCCTGAACGAAAGAGAATAGCAGCCACCCATGGAAACACTAGATTAATTTCTAAGTTGTTAATGTCTGATTAGAGCCATCTTAAGGGTGTATTCAATTAAGATTTTTAAAGACTTTTTATAAGTGACATACTTTTATAGAATTTGTGGGATTTTAATGACTTTTAAAGACTTTAAAGACTTTTTTAAAATGACTTTTATAGATTCTATGAAATAAGTAAGACTTTTATAAACTTTTTATCAAGACTGTGAAAGACTTTTGTATACTTCTAATATATCTTGTAACTTATATTAATTGTTAATTAGCCCATGTATACAACATCTCCCTCTTTTTTCATGAACTAGAGTAAATCTCATTATATTATTGTGGCATGAAATTTTTATATATGTTGAAAGCGTTTATATTATTCTACTCATTTCATAATACATTTGGATACTCGGATACCAATAAAACTTTAGAAACTACAGACGCAATACAAAAATTAAGCTCACTTTTCATTGAGATATACTTTATGCATATGCGTACGCTTATTTGGAATTATTGTTTTTCATTCCGGTCTATAAAAGTTGTCATCAATACTTATTTACGTAACTAGCAATTAAAAAATTAATATAAACATTTGCAATATATATCGATTTTCATTCAAATATTTGAATATTAACTCGTCTTAGTATCAAAATTTACAAATAAAAATAATATATACTTGTTTCATGTATATTTTAAAATAGCAAGTTGTTTTTTAAATAAAAAAATATTTTGTTATTTATATTCTTCATTTAACTCTGATTAAGTTAATTTACGAAATTATAAAATTATAAAATATTGTGTATTTATTTTTATTTTTGAAATAATAACGTGTGTTTATTATTAAATAACAAATAAATTCAAAATTTAAAATTTTGAATTTTAGACGTTGACTACAAAAACAAAATAAATATTTTGTTTTGTGGGTACAATGTATATTAATTATTCTAGATTATAAAGTAATTAGAAATATTGGATTCATGTGAAGTAATTAGAAATATTGGATTCATGTGAATTGTATTTTAAATTTATTTAGCTTATTAAGATGAGATATGAAGTCTTTTAGAAATCTTTTAGAAATGAGCGTGGGACTTTGGATATGGGTTGATAGTTATAATTCTTCTTCTAAAATCATCAAACTCTACGGTTTAATAGAAATCAAAAAGTCTATAACTTTTTGAATACCAAAAATTTTTATAGACTTTTATAAAAATCTTAATTCATCTACCACCAAACTTTTAAAGACATTAAAAAAGTTGTAATTGAATATCACTAAATTTTTATAAACTCTTTAAATGTCTTGATTGAATACAACCAAACTTTTAAAATCTTTAAAAGTCTTTAAAAATCTTAATTAAATACACCCCTTTTAATATCTAGAAATATGTGGAGGGCAACAACGTATTCACGTACCATCCATTATGCTAATCTCATAAGAAAGTACTTCTTTCATTCCTATAGTCCTTTTCACATATATAATAATTAAGTGCGTCTTATAGCTTTATCAAGGATCAAAATCTTACAATTTTTTTAAGTTTTTATATTGAAAAAGAGAAAATAATATTATCAAAATAAATATACATGTAACAATATTTTTTAATTATTTTAATAAAATTTATTATTATAAAATTTATCATGTTCCGACTCAAACAAAGTAGATTAATATAATTTTAGTAAAAATAATACTGTCAGAATAATACAAGTGTTGTTAAAATAATTATAAAAATATTTTTAAATGAATATTTGCAATATCAATAGCTTAAACAAAATGAGGGAATTTTATATGAGTAATAAATATTCTGAAATGGGAGGCGAATTAAAGTAATTAAAAAATGTAATTTAAGGTGTTAAATATTTTTAAGAAAGGAATTTGGTTTCGATAATTGATCATTATATATTTAAGCCAGCAAATACCGTATACAAGTATATTTGAACCCACTGGCATGTGCCCATTTTGTAATTCAAGAATACCTCTTTTCCAACAATCCTCGTATCAATATAATATATACAAGGTTTTTAAACTCGGACCGATCATCGAACTGGAAAAGTTACTAAGTGGATGGGTCATTGGTCCAACCAGTGGTCGGACCGTTATTGACCCAGTGACGTCATTAATATGTAATAAATAATAAATAATTAATTATATTAATTATTATTATATATTGTATATAATATTTAGTAAATATGTAAAATTAATCAATTTATCTACAAAAAAAAAACTAAACATCTCTAAGATACATTCAAATTTCGAAATTCAACCACAAGTTCAAGTGTTTGATTAAATGAATGCAAAAATATGTAAAATACCAAACAAAGTTTCAACTAAATTACTAAAATAAAATAAAATCCGTAATATATTTTTTTTTTAATCTTTAAGGAGAGAACCGGTCAAACCCGTGAACCGGTCACTGGTTCACTGGGTCAACTAGTTCAACCGCCGGTTCACCGATTCTGAACGGTTTTTGAGCAGAAGTGGTTTAGTGGTCCAAACCGGATCGTTGAGTGAACCGGGTCCGATTTTTTTCGGTTCAACCGGCGGTCCGGTCCGAGTTTGAAAACATTGAATATATATATATATATATATATATATATATATATATATAATACATCAATACAAAAATATAATTAGATACAAATGATTAGTGTTTGTTAGTCGACTCAATAATTTTATATTTGTCAACTCAGTTCAAAAAATTTATTTATTTTTAATTTTACTAACATGCAGTGTATCTTTCGCCCTAATTAACATGCAATGCGATAATACATTAATATTAATATACATACATTATAGTCTAATTTAAAATTTTTAATGTTGGACTTACCAACAAAATATTGTAATATTATGACCATTAGTTTTCTTATTCATGAACTTAATTAATATAAAACTATCTCATTTAATTTGCTCTAATACATCATAAACAGATTTTTAACTACACACCAGATTAAACTCAAAATTTCTACAAGATCATTATGGATCAACAACATGTTTATTTAACCAACTATTTGTTGAATGAGATGATGATCTTATTGTTGAGATACCGCGTAATAGTAAAGTCTTACATTAGAACACAAAAAAAAAATTGAGGATATATATACTCTAATGAACCATAAACCTAATAGGTTAACCGTTTGAGTTAAGATGTGATTTCAGATTAACATATGTGACCCAAATATTTTCAACAACTTTATTACTATTTTAGGTAGTCTCAAGTTAAATGTCTACTTACCTTAAATAATCTATTTTTTTACAATAATTTGCCTATAATACCCATATTATTAATTGTTATATTTCTATTTTCTATGCATATTTACATAGCATCACTAGTAATGTGCAGAAAACTATGCAATTAAATGAGAAT
Organism: Panax ginseng; assembly: GCA_020205605.1. Lineage (NCBI taxonomy): Eukaryota > Viridiplantae > Streptophyta > Magnoliopsida > Apiales > Araliaceae > Panax > Panax ginseng. The sequence continues at coordinate 145,493,845 of CM035133.1, forward strand.
TTAAATATGAACAATTTTGTCATTTTATCCTCTTTCTTAATATGCGCAAAAAGTCAACTAGAACTTTTATTCTGAGACGGAGGAAGTAAATGCTAGGTAATTATTTATTCTTTGAGCAAGTGGTAGACTCTTCTCGGAGAAGATCTTGGTTAGATCAAACAAGAGATATAAGCTTGTCAGATAAGGAGACTTCATGTGCTTGACAGAAGTTCTTGGAGGATCAAATAAGAGATAATGAAAAAGGGTGAAGAGAGATCACGCGTTAAGCAGGAAATTATTGAGGTACCGCATGATAGTAAAATCTCGCACATATATACTATAATCATGCACTTAATAGTTAGGTTAACTTTTCGGTCAACATATAGTTTCAAATGATCAACATATATGGAACCGGATATTTCCAACAGTTACTAATACTTACTATTCAAAAATAATTGTCAACACCAATGTTATTCTACTCGATGAAAATGTATATATATTATTTTTTTAATATATCAATTAATATCTCAGTATATGAATATTCACTCGAATATATTGTTTGATATGTAATTTTTATTTTGTACTAGTTTTAAGCTTGTACCATTTAAACATTCAAAAATGGTTATTAGTTATTACACATTGGGCCTAGTCATGTGTGTGAGTGTTGCATCAATTTGTCTTCATCCGAAGTAAACAAATACTTAATTTGACCCTCAGATTTTATTATATTTTTTTTATTAATAATTTTATCACATAAGTCATACATTTTAAATACTCAATTAATTATTTAACCGTTCTCTAATTTTAAAATTGTGTTTATATATATTGAATTTTTGATCAAATTCAAGTGGCTGATTAACTTAACTAACGTAGTAGTGTTAATAGAGAATTAGATGAGTAAACTATGTCCCTTAATAATGGTATCTACGTAATTGTTCTGATAATAATTATTATAATGGTTAAATTTTGATTGATTGATTGATCAACTTGAACCGTTAAATTACTCTCCATTATTAAAGATAATATGAATGAAGCTATATATATATGACCACACAGGCAAATACTACAAGCCTCTAATTATGCAAGAGGTGATAAAAATTCAGACAGAATTGGGACAACTTGAAGGTGACATATCAACAAGCCTGGAATTGCCAACCCTTGAGCGCTAAATACACAAAACACAAAAAGTAATTAGCTAAATATATCAATCTTAGAGCATCTCTAATTGTAGTAGCGAAAAAAAACTCTTCAAATTGAAGTTTGTTAACTTATGTGGTAATTTGAAGAGTATTATTTGCTACTTTCATATTTTGTGCTTCATCGGTCTCTTCAATTTAATGAGTTATACATCAAACCCATCAAGCAAAATAAATATTTTAGCTTTTTTTCATATGATTTTGATTCTCCCAAAAACAAAATAAAATGACTAAGGTTGAAGAGACTGTTGGAGATAATTTTTGTGATGTGGTTCACCTATTTAAATATCTTAAAATAGTTGAAAAGGCTATTGGAGATGCTCTTATATATATATATATATATATATATATATATATATATATATATATATATATATATATATATATATATATATCTAACTTGTCTAATTTGTAATTTGTCAAATTTGTTGAAATTATGGCCAGCAGCAACTGGGAGTTGGGAAAACCATTGAAGTTTTGCCACAAAGATTCAAATTTACATTAAAAAGGCGATAATATCTATGTCTTGTTTATTTGTAATGATTATAATTTCGGAACTATATTTTCATGAATTATAATTCTAAGACTATTAATTTTAAGATTAAATAACCTTAGTCACATATTTGTTTTTTATAGAATTATTCATGAGATAACTTAAAATAATCTCATATTATGTTTGCTTTGTTCAGAATTATTTAAAGGATTGGATAAAAAAATTTTGTTTGGACTATCATACTCTTACTACTAATAACAAATATATCATATATATTCTTATTGGTTTAAGTATAAATAGATAGGATAAGATACATCGGTCTTTTTAAACAAAGTTAAGAGTTAATTTTGTTCACAAATTTTTAGTCCCAAACGGTAGCGATTATAATACCTAGTTGGACATGATATTAAATAATCACCTCTTTCAAGTCATTTTATTATCCCAACTAATAGTCCCAAATCTATTTTTAAAAATAAACAAGAGACTTAGGATTAATAGTCTAATCTCATGTATAATTCTTGCAAACAAATATAACCTAAGAATATTATTTGTTATAAACATGATTATAATTTTTGTTCTAAATATGATAATATTTTTTTGGTTATCATTATATGTAGGGTTGTAACTGGTAATTGAAAAATTCATATTTATTCACATCCGTATTCGAAAAAAACGGATATTATTTGTATTTGAAAAAAACATATATATTCGTATTCGGTTTAAAGGTATCCGCAAATAAACGGATACGAATACGGATATAGGCGTATTCGTATTCATTTAACATTCGACCGTAAATATATCCGACAGATAGCTAGGGATATCTGGATTCGGATCCGTATCCGGAATTCGTATCCAAATAACTTATTTTGGGCCCAAGTGCAAATTAGGGTTCACATGACCTAATTGAATTAAATGCACAATTAGGGTTCCGCGACCTCATTAAATATGCAAATTAGGGTTCGCATAACCTAATGGAATGAAGACTTTAAAAGCCGAAAATAAATAAAGACGAGACTGAGAGAAGCCTCCACGGGTCCGAGGCGTAAGGCTCGTGGAGGCGTACTTCGTTTTGGGAATTAATTGAGGATTGGATTGGTGGTGAAGGGCGATAGACAATATGGGCATTATTCTAATGATTAAAGGGTATTTCTGGAATTTTCCTGAAAACATGTGCCTAACATGTGACTACTTAATTCCATGAAACTCTATAAATACCACTTCCATTCTAGGAAGGGAAGGGGGACTCTTTTAGTGACTTAAAGGCTTGGATTTTCCACCCAAAAGCACTAAAGGGTTTGGACCTCTCTTGAGACTCAAGACTTGCACTCTTGGAAGATCAAAAGGACTCTTTTGGTGACTTAAAGGCTGGGATATTCCACCTAAATTAAAGCACTAAAAAGAGTTTGGACATTCTCTCAACTCGAAGGACTCAAGAAGGCTCTTGAAATCCTTGCTACCCTAACACGGTTCCCGAATTCTAGGAGTTCTGTCACGCGTCATTGGAGTAATCGCCCACCTGTCGTTCTCCCCTCTTCAATCAACCAATTAATTCCGTGCTCTTTGTGGATTTCTCTCCTCCTCAGCCAACACGAAACCCTAACTGGCAAGGCACGATTTCCTTGCCCACATTTATTTGACGACTCTGCTGGGGAGGTGTAGAATTCGTGAAGGGTATGCCCACAACTCGAAGTGGGAGGACAACAGGAAGAGCTTTACCAACAAATAGCATTACCTCACCGGGTCCAGTTCCAAGGCAAGCGAGTTAAGCTTTCCAAGGCGTGAATCTAGATCTTGATCAACCCATTCTTGAAGAAGCCTCAGAAGGAAGTTCAACATCACCATACATGGCTGATCAACAATTAACGAATGTTAGACAGACAGGCGCGGGAAGGCAAGACGAGGAAGAAAGTGTAGAGCAGACAAATGCTGTGCAACTAGAGATGCTCAAGGCGTTGAAGGAAGCACAGGAAGAACAAGGGATGATGATGGCTATGATGCTGGAGATGCAGAGGAAGCAAGAGAAAATAGAAATTTTTTGCCAACAGTTGATGCAGATTCCCGCTTTCAAGGCCATGTTCCCAGATAATTCACAAGGAGAACGTGCAGGAGTGGAGGACAACAACAACGATAGCAACAATAAGGAGAATCAGACTGCACCTCCATTGATGGAGAATCGATGCATTCAATCATCCACTTGGAACCTCGAATAGTGGTGACGTACACAACCCGTGATGGAAGTCACCACCTCGAACACAAACATCATTCCGACTACTATCCCCACATTTTTACAAGTGCAGATACCAACCATCCCAAGCATTGTCCAACGAACCAACCACAAGCACAATCGATACAAAATTTACTTGATGCCAGTGTACATCAACCAATTTTCGTACCATACACACGACCAATGCCGCCATACATCACAACAACACAGAGAGTCCACACCACAAGCCAATATGTCATAAAAGATGATATGATCGATGTGATCAATCAACTTCACAGGCAGACATCCCGACCTGCGGAGTTAGACTTTACTCCACCCTACCCGACATATATTCAGAGACAACCTTACCCGGTAGGGTATATCGAGCATCCCCCGTAATTTCCAAAATACAATGGGGAGAAAGGAAATGTCAGGGAACATATTGCCAGGTTCGTGGAGTCGATGTCTCCATGGTTAGGATATGATGAAGTGAACAATCACAATTTATTGATGAGGGAATTCAACAAGACTTTGACGGATAATGCCTTCAGTTGGTACTACAACTTGGAGAAGGGATCAGTCCATGATTGAGATGATCTAAAATTACAATTTTTTAAGAAATTTTTCTATGTGTAGAAACATGTAACCATTGTAGAGCTCATGCGGTTCAAGCAGAAGCCGAATGAGGAGTTGTCAGATTACGTTGACGGAGTTCAGGGCCGAGCACGAGTCACAGTGAGCCAATTGAAGAAAAGAACTTGGTTAGCATATGCAACAATGGTGCTTTAGACGCCTTCAAGCCCCACCTCATTACCAAGGCTTGTGATTCATTTGCGACCCTCTCATCTTTTGCACAAGACTTGGGGGGAATCATGACAATTCCCAATAGCCATGCGATGGTTACATGAAAGAGCAAAAGGACATCAACTGTGGCTTTGGCGGATTCTCAGTCAAAACCACAAGGGGGCAAGAGAGAGAAGAATGAGAAATTTGAGCGAAGCAGAGAAAAGCATGGTGAAAAGTATACTAGAATGCCAGTTCCAAAGGCTATCACATGCAACGAGAAGACATTCAGGGGCCTATATGAACAATGGGTTGAACACGGAGTGGTGAAGCCTCCAAGACCCCGGTTGGTCGTAACGAAAGAGATGAAAAGAAGGCCGGACTTCTATGTATACCACCAATATGCAGGACATTCCACTATAGACTGTTATAGTCTACAGAGGATATACCATGAGAAGCTGGCAGTCGGAGAGATCGAACTAGGAGAAAAAACGTGCAACGCTATCACCTATGGTGCAGTCTCGGAAGTCAAGAACCCAAATACTGGTTCTACCATCGAAAAACTCTAAACTACAGATGAATTAAAAATCTATCCAAGATGATAGTCCACCAAAAATGGTGGTTTAAGTCCTCAAGAATATCCCTTGCCAAGTAATTGGATGACCAAGGGAGGAGGTACAAGAATTGACGAAAAAAAAAAAAAAATCCACCCAAGATGGTGGTCCACTCTAAATGGTGGTCAAGTCCTCGTAGACTGCACTTGCCAAGAAATTGGACGACCCAGTGATGAGGCACCGATTTCAAGTCCTCGTGAAGCTGACTTTGCCAAGAAATGGGATTCACCCAGTGACGAGGCACCTAAAATTGGATAACCCAAGTGACGAGGCACCTGATTTTAAGTCCTCGTAGACTGCACTTGCCAAGAAATTGGAGGACCCAAGTGACGAGGCACCCGAGTGTTACACTTTATCATCAAAAGTGAATGGTGATTAAGGCACCTGAGTATAAGCCCTCAACCCCAAAAGTTACACTTTATCTTTAAAAGTGGCGAACATTATGTTTTATTCGACAAAAGTAATAAAGTTGCACTTTATCTCTAAAAGTGGTGAACGTTATGCTTTCTTCGATAAAAGCAAGATTTATTATATGAAACGTTATACTTTTCGTTAAAAGCAATTTGATTATAAATAAATTTGTTAAACTTTCACTTATACTTGATTATTTCTTTTGATTTATAAAAAAAAAGTATAGATTCAAGTGTTAGTTTGCATGAAATATATGTACATGAATTTTCTGATACAGGAAATGGAAAAAACTACGAAAGTTCATGATCTAAAGGCCATGACCTGTCGAATTGAAAAGAGGAATACCTAAAGCTTGGTATTCGTGGCTATCAGGTCTTCGTGGCTATCGGGGCTATCAGGCCTTCGATGTTATCAGACCTTAGAGGCTATCATGCCTTCACGGACTTCTTGATTCCTAATAACTTCTTGACTCTAAAGAAAAGGGAAATTTCAAGAGATGGTAAGAAAGATTAGATCGAAGATTTTCAAAATATCCCAAGAGAGCTCCTCTAAGGCTCGCTCTTTTAGGGTTTGCTCCCCTAGAGGTTCCCTCTCCTAGGACTTTCAATTTCGAGGCTTGCAAAACATCAAGCCCCACAAAGTGTTCAAACACTAGAATCAAGACTTCCACACTTACAATATTTTGTGTGCTCGATCATCTCACCAAAGGCGCGACTCACGCGCAGGGGGCAAATGCTTACTGGTAGATTGGTAGATGACATAGACGTCCTCCAGAGTAGAGGTGCATATTCCCCCAGGCAGTGACGAATGTGCAAGTAGATGAGCACCATCGTGAGATCAATATAGTAAAGGCGTGATGGTTTTATTGGATACATAGGTCTCTGCATAGTTGAACACAACAAAAGATGCCCGCACTCTTGAGTATATCCACGTAATAAGTGTTTCCAAGGATCTCATCAGTCCAATTCTGCTATCCTTGAAGGCAACCAGATGAATCAGACATGAAGCGAAGGGGACTGAAAGGGTATTCTTGCTTCTCTATGCATATCACGGGGAATGCGATAGGAATGGGAAAGTCATCCCAACCTCCAAGTTCACCAGACGTATAGAAAAGAAGCCTTTTCTTCTCTCAAGGAGGAAGTGTTGTACGATCATAAGTCTAGACTCACTCTCAAAAGACGTCGGAAAGACCAAAAGAGGGGAGCCCTTCCCTAATCATTGAGAAATGAGGCCTCCTTGTTTGTTTCTAAGTCTGCAGAATGTTCAACAGGGAGGGCATGCAAGAAAAATGAATTCAGCATAAGGGATCTAAAGAGCAAGGAAATGAGGCATTTGAACTTGAAGTACTCATCATGGAAAAGAGGAAAGTCTGAGATTTAAGCTTCAAAACACCTGAAAAGAAGAAGAAACAATGTCAGAAAGAGTTAGGAATCACAATTATTTTTCAAAAGTTTTCGAAAAAAACTTCGGACGGCCAAAAGGCATCCTTCGGAGCCTTTTTTGGACTTATAATGGCATACATCATGGCAGTTAGTGATGATCTTTGTAGGGCTCGTCGATATCTTTGTTTTGATATATTATAGGTCCCAGGACTCCAAATGAGTCAAAAGTTATGATCAAAATAGTAGTTGCTCCTCCAAAACTTTATTTTTTTCATTTAAACTTCATTTTTCCCATAGGGTTTGGCCATTTTTCCTTATGCCACCTAGGTTTCGGCCATGTTGGCTTCTTAAGGCTCCTCGCTAGCTTCGTTTTGATATATTATGGGCCCCGAAACTCCAAATGAGTCAAAAGTTCTGACCAAAATAGTAGTTGCTCCTCCAAAAACTTCATTTTTCCCATAGGGTTCGGCCATGTTGCCTTAGGCCACCTAGGGTTCGGCCATATTGCCTTCGTAAGGCTCCTCGCTAGCTTCGTTTTGATATATTATGGGTCCCGAAACTCCAAACGAGTCAAAAGTTATGATCAAAATAGTAACTGCTCTTCCAAAAACTTCATTTTTTTCATTTAAACTTCATTTTTCCCATAGGTTTCGGCCATGTTGCCTTAGGCCACCTAGGGTTCGGCCATGTTTCCTTCGTAGGGCTCCTCGCTAGCTTCGTTTTGATATATTATGGGCCCAAAAACTCCAAACGAGTCAAAAGTTATGATCAAAATAGTAATTGCTCTTCCAAAACTTCATTTTTTCATTTAAACTTCAATTTTCCCATAGGGTGCGACCATGTTGGCTTCAACCCCCTAGGGTTCGACCATGTTGGCCTCAGCTACCTAGGAGTTATTCCCCTTCATACCTTTGAGGTCCTGTTGCTCTACCAATCAACTGCTTGGAACGAATCCTCTTTCGCCGCAAAAATTATAACCTTCCTCTGATGAATTCCGAGGGAAAAAATCAAGATATGATCAAGGTAATGGGGCTCAGAAACAAAGAAAGGCTACAATTACCTGAAAAGACAAATAGATGAAGTAATCAAGAAGAATTCAAAGATAAAGAAGTTGGTTTGTTTTCTTTTATTTGGAACATAATTTTCGAACACGTGGCAAGAACACAACATGAATCAAGGCCTACTAAAAAAATAGCACATGTGTTCGTGGCTCCTAGTGATCATGAGACAATCCTAATTGAAGTTTAAAATCCAACTATTGGACACATGCACGCAAGCAACTTTGATGGCTATTATAAGCACTAAAGAAACTTTGATGGTCATTAGTAGAATAACATGCATAGCTTCAATGAGACTCTACTGCAATTCGGATGCATAGCTTCAATGGGTCTCTACTACAATTTGGATGCAAGATATGTGACCATGGATTATGAATATCGACTCCTTACTTCTCCAAAATAAGATAAGTAAAAAGTTTATTTTCTGAATAAAATAAAATAAGATTCCAGAATTCCAAAATATTTTATTTTATTTCTAGAAAAAAATAAGATTTGATTTAATTTGATAATATATATATATATATATATATATATATATATATATATATATATAATCTTGTCAAGATCAAATAAATTAAGATTTGATCTTATTTTCAAAATAAAATTAAGATTTGATCCTATCTCCAAAATAAAATTTAGATTTGATTTTATTTTATTTCCAAAATAAAATTAAGATTTGATTTTATTTGGTAAAAAGGAAAGATTTGGTTTACGAAAAGAAGGATTTTATTAAATTAAATTCTATTGGGTGATATTTGATTATGTTTTCTTGTTTCAATTTCTAGAAAAAATAAGGAAACAAATGCCCAAGCTATGGAATTTTTTTTTGAAAGATTTCTCAATTCGTCCAAAGAAGAGCTCTGCTAGGTTTTGCCTCCCTAGGGTGGCTCCTTAGGGATTCCCTCTACTAGGACCATTGTATTCAAGATCTGCAGGTGGAGCCCAACAAAATCGTTCAAATAGCTTGCATTATTCTTGCACGATTGTCTCTTTGGAAATGAGACTCTCGCGCAAGGGGCAAATGTGAGCCCAAGTGCAAATTAGGGTTCACATGACCTAATTGAATTAAATGCACAATTAGGGTTCCGCGATCTCATTAAATGTGCAAATTAGGGTTCGCATAACCTAATGGAATGAAGACGGAAAAGCCAAAAACAAATAGGCAAGACCCGAGAGAAGACTCCACGGGTCCCGAGGCAGAAGGCTCGTCGAGGCAGCTCTTTTTGGGAATTAATTGAGGGATTGGATTTGTGGCTAGAAGGACAGGGCAATATGGGCATTATTCTAATGATTAAAGGGTATTTCTGGAATTTTCCTGAAAACATGTGCCTAACATGTGACTACTTAATTCCATGAAACTCTATAAATACCACTTCCATTCTAGGAAGGGAAGGGGGACTCTTTTTGGTGACTTAAAGGCTTGGATTTTCCACCTAAAAGCACTAAAGGGTTTGGACCTCTCTTCAGACTCAGGACTTGCACTCTTGGAAGATCAAAAGGACTCTTTTGGTGACTTAAAGGCTAGGATATTCCACCTAAATTAAAGCACTAAAAAGAGTTTGGACATTCTCTCAACTCGAAGGACTCAAGAAGGCTCTTGAATCCTCACACTCCTAACACTTGTTCCCTTGATTCTAGGAGTTCTCGCCAAGCGTCGTTGGAGTAATCGCCAATTGTCGCTTTTCCCTCTCTTGATCAACCAATCAATTCCGTGTTTTTTTGTGGATTTCTCTCTCTCTCACCAACACGAAACCCTAATTGGCAAGGCACGATTTTCTTGCCCACACTTATATATATATATATATATATATATAATTTTTTGAAGTGGCATTCCTTATATAATAATTTGTTTTCACTATTATACGAAAATTATTTTAAAAATATATCATTTCACTTCTAAAAAGTAGAAAATAAGACCTTTATTCTAATATTAATAAATTGAAATAAATTGATTTAAGTATATTTAATAGATTTTTAATATTATAAAGTTAAAATATCTAAAATGTATCATTTACCAAGAAAATTATATACTAGAAGAACAAAATTATAGTTATTAGTTTGTTATAAATTTTTTACTTTCAAAACTTAATTGCAATGTTTGGAGGCGAGAACAATGAATAATATAATTTTATTAATCTAAAAGGAGCTAGATAGGTTGAATAGTTTTCACGTTTATGAATTTTCGGGTGGAGGGAGTATTTATCACTTTTATTTGCCCAATTATTTAAAAATTAGAAGTCCAAATATTTAATGTAATTAGTCTAAAGTAAATTTTGAATCAAGTTGGATTAACTAGTTGTCAGTTATCCTATATACATTATAACTCGCACTCTCCATAAATATAATGAAATAAAATAAATTTTTATTAACTATGTAAATTGTAATCTATGTATTGAGGATAAATTATAAATAAAAGTTCCCATAAACATATTATTAAAGTTTTAATCAAGTATTTGAGAAAAAATAATTAAATATTCAATGTAAACTTTTGAATCTAATTATAAATTATAAATATTCATACACAATACAATATTATTCCACACACATAAAATGGACATCTAAACATTAATAAGTAGAGCATTCATTTTGAAATTTAGGATTTCAAAAATGATGAAAACTTATTTGAATTGTAATTTAGAACATTAATTATTGTATTTAATTATTTATTAAAAATAAATAAATTAACATTCATTCATTAATAAACTATATTTTAAAACTCATTATTTTTTTATTTTAGTTATAGTTAGGGCTATAAATAGTAACCGAAAAATTCGTATTCGTCCGCATCTGTATTCGGAAAAAAACGGATATTATTCGTATTTAAAAAAATAGATATTATCTGTATTCAATTTAAAAGAATTCACAAATAAACGGATACCGATACTATATTTAAATATGTATATATCCGTTTATACTCTAATTATGTGTGTGTGACTCTTGTTATTAATTAAGTTAATTCTTCTTTTCTTCTATTGAATAGTGGAAAAAAGATACACGTTGTTCATATTACTAAAACAAAAGTACATACAAGGGAAATTATCTTCTATAAATTAATTGTACGAGGGGAATTCATCATCTAGATAACCCTACAAGGGCCCTTAGCCAGCTTGCATGTGAAATGCGTGGTTCCAAATTTTAATTAGTACAAATCTTTGTGGCCTACCATTATATATTAATTCAAAGTGATGCCAAAAGATTAAACATGCATAAACATAAAAATAAAAATTAATCAAATATAAAATAACTAGTGGTATATGCAAAATGACAAATGTAAAAAGATGATCTCAAAGCTTATATTATATGAATTGCCACATGGGGTAACAAAATAGTTGATCTATAGTCCCGAAGGAGAGACCCCACCCCCTCTTTCACCCTTTTTTTTTTAATTCTTTTTTTTGGCTGCTAATACAAATTAGTTGATGAAGAATTATAAAAGCCCAACCCTCTATTTTTTTGTGCCATCATTCACATTATTTTTAGCCAACCACTAGACCTCTTTTATCATGGAAGAACAAATCAGTACCGAGAATCTAGATCAAGATTACTCCTCCACCTCTTCCACCACCTCCTCCTCAACAAATTCCGACCGTCTAAACTCATCTTCCTCCTCCACCTCCTCCTCCTCCACCCTTTTAGTGGCGACTCCAAAAAAGTGCAAAAAAGGCTCAAAAAGAGCAACTCAAGAGCCAAAAATTGCCAATGAGCCTAACAAGCGATGCAAGAACCGTGGTGGCAGTGGCGGTGGCAGTGGTAGTGGCGGCGAGCACCCAACCTACCGTGGAGTACGAATGCGCACTTGGGGTAAATGGGTATCCGAAATTCGAGAGCCTAAGAAAAAATCAAGAATATGGCTCGGAACATTTCCCACAGCTGAAATGGCAGCTCGAGCCCATGATGTAGCCTCTTTAGCCATCAAAGGTCACTCGGCTTATCTAAATTTTCCAAATTTGGCTCATGAACTTCCGCGGCCAGCTTCCACCTCACCTAAGGACATACAAGCGGCTGCTGCCAAGGCCGCGGGGTCTTTATATTCTGAGCAATCGCGTGGCGGAGATGAAGCCGACCTGTGCCAAGACAAGCTGATCCAAGCCGTAGTCCCTGATTCCTATTCATCAACAAATTTGTCATTGCTAAATAGCCAACAATCATTTGATTCTCCATCAACGGATAATGATGATGCTGATGATATGATATTTGACCTACCAGATCTTTCTATGGACAGCATACATCGATTTGATGGATATTTATCCTATGCTTCGCAGCTGGCTGGAGCCGACATAGGATTCCGGCTTGAAGAGCCATTTATATGGGAGTACTATTAGTTAGTTACTGAATTACTATTATTAGCCAAAAACACTAACTTTTATATATCCATCACAAATGGTGACCAAAGACAGAGCCAAATGTGGAAAGTCATGTGCATATGTATTAATATTTAGAGTAATTTGGTACAGCTTTTTTGAATGTACAGCTTGAAAAATGAAAGTAGAATTACATATTTTTTTTTTTGGTTCTAGCTTGCAGACCTGCCCCCTCTTGTGATATCAGTAATGTCCATTTCATAAATAAAATAAAAAATTACAGACCTTGGTAAATTTTAATGCCACTAAAATTTTCCTAAAACGATGCTCATATGTAACCAAGCACATCACTAACCTGCAGGCCAATATTTTAGAAACTCATATATTAAATGATGAGATCTACACTGTATTGAAATCGATGAAAAAAAATAAAAGTCCTGATCCGAAGGACTTTAATGTAAACTTTTTCTTATATTATTCGGAAATTATTGGTAACGATTTCACAAATGATCATGTCAAGTACTTCTTTCACACATGTCATCTTCCTCATGGTATGAATGCTACTGCTATTGCTATTGCACTTATCCCAGAAATTGCAAATCCTTCTTTCATGACTAATTTTAGACCAATTTCATGCTGCAATAATACATATAAATGCAATTCCAAGATTATTACTAACAGGTTAATTAAAAAAGGTCATCCCTTCAATTATTAACAGAGCTCAATTAATCAGCATTTATTCCAGGCAAAAGCATTAGTGAGAACATCATTTTAATTAGCTCAGGAGCTTTTCAGAAATTATCATAGAGGCTCTGGACCTGCAAGATGTGCATGCTCTCAAAATTGATTTGCGAAAGGCCTTTGACATTGATAACTCGAGCTTTCTTTTTTTTATTTGCTTGTGCTTTTCTATTTCCCCCTACCTAAATTTATAGGATGGATCAAAGCTTGCCTCACCACTGCTATATTCTCAGTCCTAGTGAATTGGTGCTCTTGCCGGATACTTTAAAGGTGCCAGAGGTTTAAGATAGGGAGACCCTATTGTTAACGTCAAGATCTTCTGCCACGTCTCAATCACATAAGACGTCTTGATCTTCGCAGACAATAAACACGATCAACACTAAAAGCTTGACGCGAACTTCAATCGAGGATAAATCGAGCGTGAGAGTCAAGATGAGCGATCACAAGGTTAACAATGGAGGATAAAAATATCTAGTGTATTAAGAGAGATAAAATTATCAGTTACCTTTACTAGAAGACTTCCTTGCTATGATATACTCTCCAAATTCCGATTTATCAGTACACCCACTCACCGGCCGACACACATTTCCCCACTCCTTAGTGATCTCACCAAAGATGCAGACCGCCACCTTTTCTCAAGATCTGCTTTCTACTGGTCGGTACCGACTATAATCCCATCCACATTAATGTCTTGCAGACCTCTCGGTCAACAACTATCCTTTTTCATCATTACAAGTCAAAGATGGAGATATTTAAATGCCTGATAGGTCGGCCCAACAATCCGGCCCAAGACTTTTAAGACCCAACAGATATAAAACAAATGATTTGGCCCAATGACTAGGCCCAATAACACCAGGATCCAACTGTGATAACCCAATGGATCCACCAAGGAGTTCGGCCCAATGTGCATAAAATATCATGACCCAACATTGCCCCCCAGTCTTTTATTAAACAGATTGTTTAGTGAAAGAGTATAAAAGACCCAAATAACAAAATTGACCGAAGCTCAACTGGTGAATCTCAAATAGCAAGATGAATTAAGACCGGAAGTCCAATTGAAAAGCCCACTACAGCCGAACATACAACAACAAATATTCTACCGCCTCCCAAACAACCCAGACCTTCGCCACAAAAACCATCCTCTTATGAATATAAGCCCGAAGCTATGGCTTCCCCCCACTCCCTGGCCATAATTCAATAAAAATTTCCCTTTCGACGTCTAATAGCATTCGTTTGCGACACCGATGATCATCGGTTCGGAAATAGTTCCATCATGGACCTGATGGACGAAGGAATGAAATACCAGACTAAAGGAATTTGATATTTGACTTATCCATTTACATCCTTATCCATCAATTTGAACTGATTGACTAATCTCGGTCATCTCGGTAGTAACGCTATCTTCTAGCGCCCGTCCCAAATACAAAGAAAGCGGGTTTGTCAAGAAAGACGCCACCACCAAGGAGAACGCCATTTTGAAGTCTGTGTTGGTAAAAGAGAGAAGCAACCTTGACATTGCTCTCTTCAACAATGAGTGCCTTCGGAAGGATCTCGACAAGGTCAAAGAAGAATTGAAAATGACCAAGGCCACTCATCAGGTTATCACTGATATAAATGTCGATCTGCTTCAGAAGAATGAAATTTTAACAAAGAAGAATGAAGATCTAGCCGAGTCCAATCAGAGCTTGGTGAAGCAAAATAACAATATCCACGCTAAAGAAGCAAGATATCTAGCACATCGTCAAAAGCTTGAAGAGGAACTACGAGAACTTCTGCCCTTAGAACTTGGGTCCGCCACTTTTAATCAAGATCTTCAGTAAAGAGATCCAGCAAAGATACGTAAAAATTCGCCCGAAATGAACGATGAGATCGTCCATATGTATGCCGAAGGATATGAAATATGCCGAAGTAAAGGCAAAAAAAAGCTTATTGCGGTCAAGATAGATCCATCTCTTCTAGACTCTTCGGATGGTGATGATGACAATGAAGAAGCCTGAAGATGACCTCCCCTTATCTTAAGCTGTAGAATTTTCTGTAAAAATTCTAACTTTTTGTGAACAGTTAATATTAATGAAATATCAACTTCATGTCTTATTCCTTCTGTGTGAACATTTCTTGTCAATAATTTCATCATCAATCAACTTGAAAACTGTATAAGATTTTTTTGAACTTAACTTAAATTGTGAATCAGATAAGGCATATAATAGTTAAGTTAAGAAATGACATAAACCGAACTCAACACTTGAACAAAATAAAGTAATGCATACTTATCGTTATCGAAGTGTGAAACGGATCATGAATAAGGTGAATCCAGTCGATCCTCCTTGCACCATCGGGATCTTGTTTACCACACGGGGTAGAACAAATTTATTAGGACATTTGTTTACCACACGGGGTAGAACAAATTTATAAGGACACACCTACTGATAAGGCTACCATCGAATGGTCAGCGATTCCACCTGAACCTCCTTACTTCGGTGAATTTGTTTACTACACGGGGTATAACAATAGTTAAAGGACTATGGAATTTGTTTACCACACAGGATATAACAAACCCATGAGGACACACCTGCCGAAAAGGCTACCATCGAATGGTCAGCGAGTCCACCCGAACCTCCTTACACCAATGAAGTTTGCCTACCACGAAGGGCCTGACAAATTCATAAGGACCACCTGCCGATAAGGCTACCATCGAATGGTCAGCGAGTCCACCCGAACCTCCTTTCATCCATAAAATATGTAGGTGAGCTACCGATGTCTTTCTGTGCTGAATCCCCAGTTCTTTCAAGAATATTTCAAACGTGGCTGATTTGGGATCGGACTGTTGAGCTAACACTTCTGGCATTTCTTCACATACTCCGTAGCTTCCTGAAAAATTGCAGGCCAATAATATCCCTGCCGAAGTTGTAAGACCCCAACTTTTATGAATAAAGATGAATTTTTTATAATTATCATTTTTGAATATTATGGAATGAATTTGATATAATGTTATAGTTGTGGGTAATAGTTATAAATTTTGCAAAGTACGCAAGTTGTTATATAATATTCGATTGGTCGGGAAATATTAGTTTTAACAGGGAGTATTCGTACGACGGCACACTCATTGGTGGACCCCATAACGGAATTATTGTCGGATTAAGAAAACGACAAAAATATTTTATGAAAATAACTATGGAAGTTTTATCGTTAATCTGTTGAAACACCGGTGTTAAGAAGATGCGAATACTGGCGTGGTTGCATAAGAAGCACCAGTATTGATTATTGATGCTTACGTGAGAAGTCACTCGCTTTTGTTCAATTATTACTTCAATGAATTATTGCATAAGATCTCACTGGAATTGATTCAATTATTGTCGATATTTTATATATTATTAAATCAATAATTGAGACGACGAAGTTATTAATATTATTATTTACAATATTAACGATGTCTAGAAGTTAGTTCGCCAAGGAGAGGTTTGGTCACCTAATTGCGCATGCAAATGGGGAGAAATCCTTATTGAAAGCTCCCTCTTTCCGGGAACGACACAGTCGATTAATAGTGTGAATTATAATAATGATGAT